>CM053503.1:11840627-11871298 GCA_028627145.1 Eidolon dupreanum
TTTGCTCAGGATTAGATAGCTCCTGAGGACAGAGATGGAACCTACCCAGGCAGTCTGGCTACCAAGGTTGTACACTTTAACCCACTGTGCTTTTTGCCTCTCCTCGTTTAGAACCTGGGCCCTGATAGACTTGGCCCTTCCACAGTCCATAAATTATACCCGAACACCTCGAGATTTTGAGTCAGGTTCAGAATCTCCAGTATTTTTAGTAGGTCCTGATAACTTTTCCTTGGTCTCCTCCCACTTCCACCCTTGGTTATGTATAGCACACCAGACCACTCTTCAGTCTTCACCATCTAGCCTCATAGTTAGACAGACCTGGGTTCAAGACCCTGAGTTCAAATCTAGACTGTGTCACAAACTAGCAGTAAGACCTCAACAAGTTTAATCACTCTGCATCTCAGTCTCCTCTTCTGAAAAACAGGATTAATGTCGGTAATTCCCTCATACAGTGGTAATGAGGATTAGATAAAGCAGGACATGCAAAGCTCAGTGTTACTCTTGTTTTTGTTGTATATTTGTCATTGACCTTATGTTATTGTTAGTAGTATTAGTATTTAAATATTCTGCCTATTCTTAAAAAATAGTTTTAAATTCCACCTTTCCTATTAAGAATCCCATAATTGCAAAGACTACCCATATTCTAAATCCTCCTTCTTTTGCATCCCAGGGTATCTTCCCTTCAATTATGGTCAATATTTTTTTCTATAATTTTCTTCTCTAGATGGAAGTTTTTGAGACTGAAGATTATGTCTTTTACATTTGTCTTCTGTTGAAATTAGCATAGTATGTTGCAAATGTGTATATATACAGTTAACCTCCATTATTCATGGATTCCATATTTGTAAATTTGCTAATTACTAAAATTTCTTTGTAACCCCCAAATCAGTACTCATGGCACTTTCACAGCATAGACATGTGCATGCAGATCAGCAAAAAATATGAGTCAGCTAATGTGCACATTCCTAGCTAAAACCGAATAAGACAGCACTTTGCCTTTTCATTTTAGCTTTCTTATTGTAAACAAGTGTCCTATCCATGATATTTAGTGCCACATTTTTGTGCTTTTTATTGGTGACTTCACTGTATAAAATGGCCCCCAAACATAGTGCTAAGGTGCTGTCTAGTGTTCCTAAGTGCAAGAAAGCTGTGTGACGTGCCTTATGGAGAAAATACATGTGATACGTAAGCTTTGCTCAGGCATAAGTTACAGTGCTGTTGGCCATGAGTTTATGTTAATGAATCAATATACAGTTGACCCTTGAACATCGTGGGGGTTAGGGACACCAACCACTCCCAACCCGACACACAGTCAGAAAATCCGCATATAACTTATGATGCCCTGAAATGTTAACTACACTTATCTCTGTGATATCCAAGGAGAATTCATTCCAGGACCCCCCACAGATACCAAAATTTGTAGATGCTCAAGTCCCTTATATAAAATGACAGAACAATGTATACAGTTGTTCCTGTGCATCCACAGATTTCCAAATTCAGATTGAAAATTGCAGTTGTTTGAATCTATGGATGCAAAACCTGGGGATATGGAGGGTCAACTGTATATTTATTCGAAAAAATCCTCCTATAAGTGACCATGCAGTTCACTCATGTTCAAAGCTCAACCCTGTATAAATTGAATCTCTGCCTAATTCTCAGATTAGCTAGTGAATTAGGTAGTTGAATTTTCTTTATTTTTCTGTCTTACAGCTGATGGTTGCAGAGAAGAATGGAACAATACGATTTTATGATCTTTTGGCCCAACAAGCTATTTTATCTCTTGAATCAGAACAGATGCCATTAATGTCAGCACATTGGTGCTTAAAAAACACTTTCAAAGTTGGAGCTGTTGCAGGGAATGATTGGTTAATTTGGGATATTACTCGGTCCAGGTACTTCTTTAATATATTTATCTATTGCTTACCAAAATATCAGTCACTATTGCTACGTGACCCACTGAGCCATTTTTGTATACGTCGCCCTCACTGTAGAGCAAAAACAAGTGTCTCCTATAGAAGGGCCAGAGCTGTGGGTTTTTACAGAACAGAGGTGGGCATCTGTGCTTTGCAGATTTATTTTGATAGTAGTCCTGAAAAAGAAATGCAGAGGAGGAAATCTTTGATCTGAGCAATGTTAACAAAAAAGAAGAAAAACACTGATCTTGAATGATGGTATTTTGTAATAGTTTTAAATCATGTTTCTATCTTTATCACATTTCATCTATTTTAATCCCATGCTTATTTGGAATTTTGTCACAGTTTAAATATGTTGGGCATTGTTTCTTTTACAAAGAAAACAGGTTTTAAACCTTAATTTAAGTTCCTCTACTTGAGACCAGCACATAATTCATAAAATCCAAAATATTATCTTTTAGTTACCCTCAAGAAAAGAGACCTGTCCACATGGATCGAGCCTGCTTATTCAAGTAATGTACCATTTTTGTTGGAGCTATAATTTGATTTTTTAAGTTTGGTTTTTTTGTTCATGCTGTGTCACCACCTAGAATACTTTCCCAATTCTCTCCTTTGCCCTGATTGTTTGTTTGTTTATGTGTGTGTTTGGGGGTCTTATTTTTTTTTTTTTATAATTCTTTATAAATGGCTATTTTCCTTTCCTAATTAAGTTTTTGTTTTTGTCTTTTGGTTTAGGCAGGTGAGTGATTTGGTTTTTCAAAATTCATTTTAAAAATTTTATAAAACACAAAACATATTGCCACTGCAGTACCACCCTAACAATTTGAAGCATATGCTTTTTATTTTTCATTCTAATAAAGATATAAAATGTAGATGGACTCATGTTTACACATATAAATTTCATTTTTGTGCTTTAAATGAGAACTTGCTAGATGTTATATATATATATGTAATTTGCTCTTTTTTGCTTAAATTAACATACACGTCTACCTTGTTCTTCATCTTATTTTTGCACAACATTCCATTGTATAACATTTAGGATGCTTTCAGTTTCGAGTACTAGGAAAACTTACTAACAGATACTAAAACCAGTACAACTTTTATTATATATTGTATTATACCAATCTAAAATATCTCCAATAAAATTGTAGAACTTGGAGACACAATTACTTTATATACTCCTAAGAAAAAAATATATTCAACTAAATGTAAGAATACCATGAACTATAAAAAGTATACTGATTTCAGGGATGTAGTATACATTTTAAAATCAGTGAACTATGGTACTTAACAAGAAATCTGGAGGAAGCTGTCTCAGGATTGGTTTAGTAGCTCATTAGTGTTATCAGGAGTTCAAACCTTTCCCTCTTCCTGCTCAATGGCGAGGCTTTGAACTTGTTGCTTCATAGTCGTAAGATGACTACCAGAGTTCCAGGCATCATAGCTTCATATCATATTGTCCAAAGAGAAGAGGAAGGAGCACTCTCTTTTCATTGGAGATTGCTATCCTTACCTTGAACAATTGTGTCTCATACCTTGGGATCTGACACACTGTGCCAGAATGTAGTTGGGGTTCAGTTAGCAAAGAAAGAGGTAGAATGGCTGTTCGACAAGCAAATAATAATATGTGCCATACTTTTTTTTTTTTTTTTTTTTTGCCAAGGAACCCTTTCTTTTTCTTATATCTCCTCTACTATATTTTCCAGTTTTAGGATCCATGCTGCCGAAGCAAGCACACTACTGCACATCCTATAATGTTGAGCATGTCACTGGAGCTCCATTAACACTCACTGATTCATTGACTCATTATATTCCAATATCTAAGTTGCCCTGAAACTTAAATATTCAGCTATCTAAATATTCTGGGTATTTGTATCATCCCAAGGAGTTTAAACACATGGGTTTATCACTAACTTATAATAAATGTCAATAAGAACATTAAAAGTGTTTTTTAATGTATTATACTGTGAAATACTTTGTATCTACCTGATGCCTTCTTGTATCTCCTACCACACTGTCAGCCCTTTGGTAATAAGAAGGGAATTGCTAACGTTGTGTAACTTTGGAACTTAACAAAGAGGCACACAGTAAACACTTACTATTTACAGAATGAGAAAATGAAATTGACTTCCCTGGAATTCCTAGTCTAATTGTAAAGCCATATTATCAAATTTAGGGTTGTAAAATTATTGTTTTTGTACAAAAACAACCTGTTTCAGAAAAACTTGTAGTTATCAATAAGATACTGTGCTTATGTTTATCCTTTGTTTTTTCTTAGGTGGTCCACAATTAATGAAAACTTGTTTGCAACCACTGGTTATCCTGGCAAAATGACAAGCCAGTTTCAAATCCATCATTTAGGACACCATCAGGTAATGTGGTGATGTGTTATGGCATATATGTTTTTAAGTTTATGTTTTCTACTTTTTTGGTCATAGCCCCCAATTGTTTAAATCACCAGAGGTAATAGGCTTTTTATCAATATTCATATAAAAAGCATTTTATTTCTTCTGTTATACTTCCTCCTTCATTTAAATATAATAATTTTGCTTGCTTGCTTGCTTGCTTGGTTTAGACTGCAAAAATATTTGAGCCTGGGCTGCGCCAGTTTTTCATAAATTACTTATATACTTCATTTCAGCCAGCTGCAAACAAATAATGCTTATTTCACCTGTGAGGTTTCTCCTATAAATAGACAGTGTTTCAAAACATTTCTTATTTTCGAAGGGTAGTTTTTGTTTATTAACTTGGATGATTTATTGAGCTTCTTTAATTCTTCACCTGTTTTGTAGCCCATCCTCATTGGTTCTGTACCGGTTGGATCTGGCCTTTCCTGGCATAGAACTCTCCCACTATGTGCAGTTGGAGCAGACCACAAGCTGTTATTTTGGGTGACTGAAATGTAAAATAAATTTTCTGGATACCTTAGATCCATAAACTTTGTATTTTTAGTACATATTTGGTAGAATTCCTTATTTTTATATCAAATATACTGTAAGCTCTAGAAATGTCCCATTTGTTTTTGTTAAATAAAAGGTTGATGGTTTGAAAAATTATATTCCTACTCTGTTCTATGTGTGCGTGTGTGTGTGTGCTTTAATCATCTCTTAAGACTATAATTAACTCAACAGCTCCAGAAAAGAGATGACTAAAGAAACAATGCTTTTGATTTTATCACAGAATTTTCCAAAGTATATCCTATCTTCTATACCTTAATTATATGCTGTTTTCCTAGTTCTCAGGGACACAAACATTTACAAAAGGAGAAAAAGGTCTCCTTTCACTGTTGCTCTGGAAGTAGCTGAATATGTATATGTGGATGGATGCATTTTTTTAGTAATCTATTATGTGTAGGAGTCTTACAACTTCTTCAGGAATTGTAAAAGATCGTTATTCAATTTAATATAAAAATGATTTTCAGTTTCTTAAAATTGTGACTGATTATGTTAGTCAACCCTGTTTACTGTGCAGATTCCTTTTGACGGGGTGTCTCAACATTCTTAGGACATCTGGTGTACGGGATAAAGCTTACCTTGAAAAATGACTTATTTAATACTTTTAACAGCTTCTACATTTTATAAATCTTACCGTTCTTAATCAAGAAATTTAAATGCTTTTGAGATGACATCTAGTGGCATTAAAACTGTGTTCACAGTCTCAGAGCTCACTGAAATCATTATTATGTAAGGCAGCCATATTATGTTTCTAATGATGCGTCATAATATAATCAGAGGAGTAAGTTTATTTTTAATAGTGCCAATAATTTTTTTATTTTTTATCACTTTTTTTTATTATTATGGTGACATTGTTAACGAAATCCAATAAGTTTCAAGTGTACAATTCAACAGTAAGTCATATATATACATACATACATATATATATATATATGTATGTATGTATATATATATTGCATTGTGTGTTCACCACACATAGTTAGATTTCTCTCTGTCACCACATATTTAACCCCACCTTCCTCCTCCCTCCCAATAAATATTTTTGATTCGAGTTTTCTATTCGTGAGATGTCTTATAAGTACCTGAGGGAATCAAGAAAATTATCTTTAAGAAAGGGAAATGTTGCAGGTAATTTTTAAAATTTTAAGAAAGTTTTATAATGTAAATGGTATAAATTGTTATGTGTTTTAAAATACAGATGAAAAATTATATACCACAGTAATTTCCATATTATATATTACAGTAAAATATTACTACCAAATAATAAAAATAGTTTACCCCTTTATAAGCAGATTTTGAACTTAAAAAAAGCAAAGGGCAGAGAATTTTGACATGGTTTCCCTTAGTAGTCTCTGCAATGCAACAGAGAACCATAAAAACATCAGAATGGGCCAAAGAATTTGTCATTTCAGGACATATCCTGATAATAAGGGATACGTCCTGAAATGACAAATTGGACCAATATATTTGAAAATTTTCTTACACTTTGTAAAGTTGACTTAGGAATTAAGTGGGTTATGTTTAGGGATGGAGATTGAAGAGGTAAGTATATTGGGCTTGGGTATTTGGCTGTCTAGGATATAGGTTTTCTGGAATAAGGGCTTACCCAAATATAAAAATTGTCTGATGAAATTACTCAATAAAACTATTACGTGTTAAGGGAAGCTGTCTTGGGATAACTCATGGTGGTTGTGTTAATAGTTGTGCCAAAGAGAGACAGATAATATTCCCCTGAAGAGAAAAAATGGTGGTTCCCTGTGGAAATTAATATGGTGACTATGAGGTAAGACATTCATTCTCAAGAAATGAGAGGGATATCTTTACCTCTTATTTTCAGGAATGGTATACATTTTATCCTAAGTAAGCACTGAGAACTGTAACCTTTTCTTTCTTTAGATCTTGCATACAAGGCTATGCATAC
Source organism: Eidolon dupreanum (assembly GCA_028627145.1). Taxonomy (NCBI): domain Eukaryota; kingdom Metazoa; phylum Chordata; class Mammalia; order Chiroptera; family Pteropodidae; genus Eidolon; species Eidolon dupreanum. The sequence continues at coordinate 11,847,416 of CM053503.1, forward strand.
AACCGTTTTACAATGTATACTTTGTTGTTAAACTTCAGTGTATTCAATTACTTTAAATAGTGTAATGATATTCTATTTCATTAGTAAACTTTATTCTTAGTAAAGTATGTTTAAATTAGACTAAGGCAGGAGGAAATGTTTAATGGGGGATTAGTTATAGGTCATCACTTCTAATTCCTGCTAAATAACATGAGATCTGATTGTGTGTGTGTCCCAGTTAGTTTTAGTTTTTCCATGTTTGTTTATAAATATGTCTAAGATGGTTTTTCTTTTGTTGAAGTTAAGTTTTCCTCAGGATTGCTTCACTTACATTGTGAAAAGAAAGTTGTACTTATGTTCTAAAACTTGTATTATTTAGGACTGTTGAAGCAAAAGTCAGGATATCACAAATCTGCAAGATGTCATAACTAAATCCTCTTACAAAATGATGGGATCATACGTCCCATTTTATTTTATGATTTGGCTTGTACATTACGAATATTTCAATGTCTCTCCCGTGCCAAAACTCAAAATTGCACACCCATGCACTCCAATTTGTTTCTTACTTTGGTAATTTGCAACTACATACTGACACTGACCTAGAAATGTTCCTGTTGCTGTTTTAAATCTCACGTCAGTGGAGAAGAAACTGAAATCTGGTTTGCACATTTGTGTCTGGTTTTTTGTAATTGTCCAAAATCTGACATTATCCCAGAAATGCTGATTGGGAAGTTATGAGACAACATTGTGCCCAACGCAAATTTCTGAGGAGAGAAAAAGTACGTGCTCCAGATTATTTCCCATGTTTTTCTATAGCTCAAAAAGTTAAACTCAATGTAACCCAACTGTATGCCATACCAGTAATAGCCTTAATTCTGAACCCAAATAAAATTTATAAATAAAAATTACCATTTTGATGGTCCATTTCCACATTTTCCTCATGAGAGCTTGGTCAGGTCCTCAGAAGCAGCATTCTGTTCCAGTTTATCATTATCAAGCTGTCCGTGTCCTCAGGAACAGGAACAGGAGAGAACACTCTGTTTCTTTAATCTAACACCTTGCTGATTCAAACATTTATTTTAACTAGCATTGGAAAAGATTTTCAAAACAGCTAACATTCGTTTCTAATTATATATTTAAAGAAATATGCCTTTTAAAAAATAGGTACTTTTCTTAACATGACTTTAATGTATAGCAACTGTTTATTAACTAAACACAGTAACAACGAAATAATTAGGATGTCAGCTTTGAGGATCTCATTTCACTAAAGGAAAAATGAATACACATTGGATGACATAACCATTACTCAAACTCAGCATAACCAATTTCTTTTGTATGCATGGACACAGCCTTCATGGGAAATACAAAAGCATTAAATCTACTTTCTGACCTTTTCAGCTGTTCTTTGAACTACCTTAGTAAAAACAATCATTGCCTTTATGTAGGATCAAGTTACATTTGCCTGGAAATTTCTTTGTATCAGCTTATTTCTGTTTACCTCATGTCTTTGTTATATAGCTATTTGCCTTCTCAACTAATTTTTAACAGAATACTCAACCTTGGGACTTATAACACTTACATAAAAATTTATAAAATCCACATGAACAACACTAAGTTGAAGGGAGGCCACCAGGTTTCTCAGCCTTTGCAAACAATTTGAGTAACCCAATAGATTTAAAGGCGTATGAAATAAGCATTTCTACCAACTGCATTTTTAGTGCTGTATTGAGTTCAGGGCCTATTTCCTTAGTTTGTAGTAAAAGGCAATAAATGCTGCTGGTATCTTTGCTTCTAATGGTGGTTTAACACAAAACTTTGATCTTTTTTTTTTTATAAACACAGCTGTCCTATCATTGAGCCAAATCCAGAGAAGATTAGACTCTAGCTGAAATTAAGGTTAATCTCTGCAACCATCTCAAGTAAGAGCTTTCTAATACTGTTTTAAGAAATCTCTATTTTTGAGACAGTGTATAAAGGAAATAAGCCCCAGACAATGAACCCCTAAGTAAGTCAGAGGCAACTAGTGATAAATTATGCCACAGTAATAAAGAAGATAGACTCACTAAAAATATTCATTTTGGTTCATTTTTACTTAGACTATAATTGTAAGAAATTACTTTCTTAGTTGACTTTAAGTTTAAACCAGACCAATATGTTATTTTTTAAAGAACTTCTTTCTTCCATCTTTTCTTAATTTCATGTTTCCTTGGTTAATAGCTAGTTCTTTCTTCTACTAGTATGAAAACTAGGTAGCTATTTATTACAGATAAAATAATTCATTATAATTGTATAATAGCTCACTTTGGTTTTCAGCCTACAAAAAAAAATTTTTTTCATTAAGATTTAGACTCTTTGGAGTTTTATATACCTTGCCAAATGTTCTGTAGGGCTAATTCTCCTGAGAATTGGACACTAGCGCCTCAAGCTGTGTTGTGAACAGCCAATGATGCATCTCTCTCCAAACTTCCTGTACCAAGGAGAACATCTGTATATGTATCCTTCACTGAAATCTATGGAGCTCTAATAAGATTTCCCTGGTGCTTGATTTGAGCAAGTGTATGATCTGGTCATATATACAGCTGCATCAGAGATCTCACCCCACAAATACTTTAAGCCCCAAGCCATGAAGTAATTCTGGCATTTTTTTTTTTTTTTTGATGATTTTGACCTATTTCTTTTCTCATCATTCCACTTACCTGCCAGATAACTAAGATGTGTTCACATGTGTTTATAATTTTTACAAAACCCTAGCTCATTGCTTCCCAACTTATTGATAGCAATTAACTGGGAAAATATGGAATTATTGCAAGAGTTTCTCAATGTTATATACCTATTACAACTATCAAAATCCTCTTTTTCCTTTGAAGCTATGACCTCCTGGGATCCTGAGATTATAGATCACTCCAAAATCAAACTTCCTCACATAATCCTGACTTTGGATGTTTTGCTATCAGCTTCTTCCCTGAAACACCATCAAGTATTAGGATGAGTGAGCTCACCAAAGAACCCTTACCCCTGCACGTGGTTCCATGGTGTAGCAGTTAGCACGTCTGCTTTGCACTCAGAAGGCCCTGGGTTCATTTCCCAGTGGAGCCATGGTCCATGGTCCATGGTCTATGGACTACCACCCTGAACAAGCCTGATATCTGATCTTGGAAGCTAAGCAGGGTTGGGCCTGGTTAGTACTTGGATAGGAAACCATCTAGGAAGACCAGGTGCTGTAGGCATAAATAAAAATAATAATAATAAAAGAACGCTTACATCCAATTCAGAGAGTGAAATTTGAAGATCTCATTCAGAAATTTTGAGAGGATTTAAAAGCTCCCACATCTATCAAGATGTGCCTGTCATCTTGATATCTGTTATGTGACCCTAAGTTTGGCTCAAGTTCAGATGAAAGCTAAAATACTTTAACCATTCCTGCCTATGTCTTATATAAGAAGCAAGACTTTCTAAGGCAGGATATATTATGAGAAATCCAAGAGAACCTAGCTTGGAAACTAAAAGAGAGTGAAATACTATCTTTGAATAAAAATTTGGGATTTTAAGATGGATATCCCAATATAGTTCACTGTTTCCATTTAATATTCCATTTAATAAATCCTCAATGTGTGTGTGTGTTCGTTCAATGAATATTAAATATCCAACCACAATCATCTGGGGTTCCTCACATTTTTTTTTTCATTTAAAAAGGGCTTTTCATACTGGAAAATATTATGAATCACTTTCCTAGACTGACTGGCTCACACCTTCTGCCCCAGTCATTTTTTAAAGGGTAGTAGCAAAGGTTCTAACATGACCATTTTGGACTCTAGAAATAAGGCAACAGGAAGAAATGTTGATGTTGAACTTCCAGAATAGTGTTGAGTGATTTTTATGTGGTTGATTCAAAAAAAATCTGACCCCTCTAAGAAGTCCAGGTGCTGAGTCATATACTGAAACGGCCAGGGGAGGTTAATTAGAAGCAGCTGATAGTGGCATCATTTACTGTTTTTTTTTTTTTTTTTTTAAATAAATGGAGAAGGTTATTCTATGAAGAGGACAGTGCTATAGAAGGTGTACAAAGTTAAGGAAAAGACTTACGACTGAGATCTACCTCTCATACTCCCACCAATGAGAGAAAAATCTGAATTTGTGAATTTAAGATAAAATATCTTGGCTCTGTTAAAAATGGTAATGGTTAGTCCTAAGAAGAGTGACCATGGGTAATATTTTTTTTCCTCATATGCTTTTTTCTTTACTCCATTTTCAATAATAAATATTTCACTTTTATAAGAACTCCTTAACTTAAAAATAAGCCAGCTATTAACTGTCTATCATGTGCATGGTTCCATAATAGTTGTAGGGGAATATAAAGAAATGAAAACTGGCCTCTGACCAAAATAGAAATTACGAAGGTTGGCAATATGACATGGTCGCAAAAAGATAAGGTAGCATGTGCTAGGTATCAAACAAATGATGAAAGCAAAGTGTTATAAGAATTAAAAGAAGAGAAATGGCATCATCTTGTAAGGTAGGAAAGCTAAACACTTGGATTTCTCAGGGCATCAGTTCCTCTGAAGAGGGTGGCGTGTTTCAGGGGTTACTGAAATAGGAGATATGATGGAGAGTCTAGATGAGGAATGTTTAGATTTCCATCTCAAAATGTTCTCCCCCTGTGCCGCATAGCCAGGCAGAGCTACTCCTTCCCCTCTGATTAATGCAGGGAGGAGGCCAGAGAACTAAAATGTTCAATCAAGCTATGTCAGAGACTGCAATATGCTGATCAGCCCTGCAGCCAGACCTTGAGGAAACCTGCAGAACAAAGGACGATTTCTGCTGGGATTGCTAACAATTTCTCCACACCATGAGGGAAAAAACAGAGTCTTTGAGTGGCATCCTACACAAAATAAAATCATTCATTCCCTATGGCTAAAATCATGGGGAACCTATGGAGTACAGGCTGGGAACTGCCAGCAGGCCTTTCATGCTATATATTCTTACCTATCACGCTACATACTCATCCTTTCTTTCTCACTGTATATCCATATCATCAAAGGAAAACGGGGAAATGAAATCTTAATAATTTACAGCAACTAAGAATGCTATATAAACTGAATTTCCCAAACTCTCACGGTCCCTCTCAGTGTCTTTCTCTCAGTCCCTCTGTGTCTTTCTCTAGGTCCCTCAGTGTCTTTTCTTGGTCCCTATCAGTGTCTCTATCTCTCTGTCCCTCTGAGTCTCTCTCAGGCTCTCTCTCTGCCTCTGAGAGGGGACCACACTGTGTGTATGGAGCATTACCCCTTCTCTAGCAAACTTTCCTTTTGACTCTGACTCTGGCATGCATTTGAATTATTTCTTGAACACAGACAAGAACTCTCAGTGCAAGGCTTGAGTTCCTCCTACTCGGGGAAATTTGCCCTGTCCTGCCTCTATCAGGATCACTTCTTGAGAAAATGAATAAGACCCTAGACTCAGGATAGAGTTGCCTCGCTGAAACGATTACCTGAAAGTCCACATGAAAGGTGAGTGTGCTGTGTTTTCTTAGATGCCGTTAAGAGTCTTTTTAGCATCCATTTATCATGAGGCCATTTATATTAACTATGTTTTCTTTTCTGTATTCTTGAAGCTCTGGCATTTGTGGTCATGTAGACCCTGAGAGATACTACCTCTCCCGCGGCTAACTAATTCTTAAAGATAAACAATTTACTTGGAAGCATGTTTTTTATAGGCAAACCAACAAATCCTGAGCCCATTGCAGACCCCTTCCCCCACCACTGGAAAGCAGAGCATTTCTATGCAGTCATTCATGAGCTGAAATGGCATAAGGGGAAGAAGCAAGTAACATTAATTCATATGGAAAAAAATTTTTGAAGGTTCTCGGGCCCAAAATTCAATGCACACACAATGTATGTATGTATGTATGTATGTATGTATGTATGTATTCATGTATGTATGTATGTATTTTTTATTTATTTATTTTACACACAATGTATTTTGTTCTCAATGATCAAAAGGTTTATGTCCAGTTTTATGCTCAGCATAACACCCTTATGAGCTCTCTTAGGCTATGCTGATACCTTTGAACACATCTTGCTAACTTGCACACAAAATAATTGAGATGAAGCACAGATGCTCAGAGATACAGTTCAAAGCTGTGGCGGCTTGATGCTATGATGCTGTGGATGCTGCTTCTATATCTCCCTGTAAAACGAACACTGAACACTGTTTTCCCTTTTCGCCTTTTTTTGTAAAAGTGAAAATCTTCTTTGGATTTCTTTCAGTTAGCGAAAACAGGTACTAAAGTAGCTCTTTGGTAAAAGTGAAGTGGCAATAACGAACTTTTGAAAAGCAGGAGGTACCTCTACCCCCAACCACCTTATGTAACTTCATACACAAAAGCCTGCCACAGTCATTCACATTACCAATCATCAGCTGTTTCCCCTGCCCTGCCTTGCCCTTCCCTCAGAAACCCCAATAAAGACTCTGGCCTAGGCTTTTCCCCTGGCTCCTGCTTCTGTCTGCCTCCAAACCAAAATCTAGTGTTTCTGCCATGGCCCTTTGTGGCACAGCATGTCCTCTTCTCTTGGGAAATGTAAGAAATAAATTCTTTCAAGGGCATTAGCCTCTCTGTGTTGTCCCTTGCATATATTAAAACCCATGAGTACAAATGCAACTGAGACCTTTTCCCAATCCCCCAAAGCAAGCAGGATGCCGTATTATTAGGGACCCCCTAACTGTAAATATCTGTAGATCTCTTCTCTTGAAGTGGTCACCTTTCTGGAGAGGAATCCAGTTTCCTGCCTAGAGGATATAAGTCTACAACCCAACTTTCTGAGTGACATTCCAAAAGCCAGAGCAATTAGAAGAAGTAACTTGAAACAATGAATTCTTAACACAATGGAAATAACTAGGCTAGAATTCCCTCACTTAACCCAGTACTAATAGACCATTGTTATGGTTCCTGAAGGGTGTGGTAGGGTAGGGCAGGGATAGGGGACATTTTCTATTATGAACCAACTATTATTCCCAATATTATGAACCAACGCCATAGCCATCTAACTGTTTCATCCTAAAGCAGAGCAGGAAAAATCACAAAAGAAAAACAGGAACACATTTCTCATCATTTACCCCACTTAAGAACTTATCCATGATCAAATTAACTTATTTCCTAGTAATCTGCTATGAAAACCAAGATAATTACTAAAAAATTCTTAAGTTTTTTTATTGAATGGATATATGCAAGTGGCATATTTAGTATCTGCCCTTTGAAATCAGTATCCATTACAATCTACTTGTTTTGCATCCAAAATTCACTACAGTAAATAAAATCTGCTAATACATTTCCAATGAGAGAAAGCCTGGAGGAGAGAGTACATATTTCAGAGGATTTCTGGCAGTTGGTCAAGACTTATAGCTATAGATTGTTTTTAACAGTCCTAGCAATTCAGTTATTAAATTGTGAATGGACTGCTGTCAGGAGCTAGAAATGATTAATGATCAAGGATCCCAGGAGGCAAAGAAAAACTGTTGCTCTTCTTCCTGTTAACTAGGAATCGCATCTTCTAGCATTATATTTGTCTCTTTTTCTTTAAAGAAACCAAACCACTTTGAAAGACAAATGTTTGTCAATTGGCCAACTAAGTTCATGTTTCTATAATTCTATTATATTTGTATAACAGATATATACATAACCATAAAGTGACTGTCTAATTTGGTTTTGTCTTTCTCCTCTGTCTGGGAGCTTCTCCTGACTCTGGACAGGAAGGCTAGGCTCTAGACTAGTTGGTTGGGGATTCTGCTCAGGGAAGCTGGTTGAAAGAGTTTACCCAGAATTGTGAGTCCCACTTAAATCAAGGGTTTGTAGAAGATCAAGTAAGCTGTGGAAGCACAAGGATCATTAGGCTCCAATGTCATTCAATAAATACTTTTTGAGCGTTTACTATAGGTCAGACATTGGGCTAGGGCCTTGACAGTGAACAATGAAGAATCTCTGTCCTAAATTAGTAAAGTAGTCTAGTAGGTATTCAGACAAATAGGCAAATATAATATGTACCAAGATGAAGTGAAGAAGAGATGCTATGGAAGCATATTTTGGAGGGACATAGTAGGGGATATCTGTTGGAGGAATGGGTGGATGGATGGCTCTCTTCAATGACTGGTTCCATCTTAGATCATCCTAGATCACAGTCCTCAAAAATGTGTATTAAAATGATTAATAAATATTGGGTGAAAAGTAGAGTGGCTAGTATTATTCGAGGAATCATTAAAAAAGAAAAAAGATAATCCTTGTCCCAAGCAATTTATAGCTTAAAGGAAAAATAACTACGCAGATGGACTTCATCAAGGCAAAAAAACAAAGGACAGTTGCCTAGAATGGTCACAATGTTTTTCACTTATAGTTGTGGCATTAGTGCAGTAGTTAGAACATGGAAGATACTCAATAGATGTTGAAAAATAATGAAATATTCAATTAAAGATATAAAGAGATTATACAGATATAATTATAGACATGAAGATATATAAACATATTCCTCATCCTATCTTTTCTCACTTCTACCTCTCATTTCTATGTGTACAAATACTATTCTCAACTTTCCTATTTTCAACATTTATTACACATCTATGTGCTAGGCATTGTATAGCCCTTTTACAAATGCAAATCATGTCACTCTCCTGCTCAGAATTTTTTAATGGCTCCATCACCTACAGAAATAACTTTCTGATCTTTTGATTCATAATAATGGGGACAGGGAGGTTAATTAAAATGAAGATTTTCCCCAGAGGTCCTGATTGCTTATCTATGGTCAATTCCTGGAATGTGCATTATAAGAAGTATTGCCCATTCCCAAATAATTGAGGCAGCTGGTCCATCGATCACACTTTAGAGAAATATGGACTATAGTATCAAATTTGCCATAAAAAGGCTTAATGAGCTGTTGTCTCTATTCCTGTCTCCTTTGCTGCCATTATCTATTTCTGGGATTTTTTTGTTTCAACAGAACCAAACTGTTATCTATTTCTCCTACATACCATAGTCTTCCATGCCTCTACGCCTTTGTACAAAGGTCCTTCTGAAATTGTCAGCCAGGCTAACTCTGCTCAAAGACCTGCTCAAAAGCTACCTACTCTGGTTTTCTCAGAGGACTTAGGGGCACCTTTTAACTATAGTACTTAAGCACTTTGCATCTGTGTGGGCATGCACCTGCCTACATGTACGCAGGCACACAACTTTCTCAGTATTGTTTGCACGTCTACCTAGATGTAGGACTTTCTAGACTCTATGTCTGCCCTAGGATAAAAGCTTCTTGAAGGTAGACTATATTTTTCTTTTCGGTACTGAGCATCTTGCTTGGTACCTGGTAGAAGGGGTTCAACTTTTGGTTTGATGACTTGTCCTACATCGCATAGTTGATAAACTGCACAAAATCTGAATCAAGATCTTGAAATCCCATGCAAAGTTCTTTCCAGGTGTCTTTTTGATTATGTCAAGTGGATATCATTTCCGTTTGTTTCTGACTCACTTGTAGCATTTGACATTTTATTTCATGTTTTAAGGTCTTTTGGAAACAGTCTCATCTTCTCCTTCAGGACATAAAGGACAGCAGGCTTACTCTGAATCAATTTTGTATTCCCTGCAATGTATAGCAGAGCATCTGGTATTTAATAGCATAAAAAAATATACACACACAAACCTGATTAACAAATGACCTACCTATCTACAGAACAGACAGAACTAAACAGGGATAACCTTAAACAGACGCAATTTTTTACTTTTCTTTTTTGCTCCGTTTTCAAGATTTTACTACTAGAACTGCAGCCATGGTCGCTCCACCTTGCGCCCCCGCGTCTGACGTCACAAGCCGGACCTAGAACTACCAATCCCAGGATGCCATGCGAGGGGCGTGCTCTTTGAGAGTCGCCATGTGATTGGCGAGCGTAGGATTCTCCTTCCGGCGGGAAGGACCCCGGAGGCGGGGATTTGGGGGTCTTGTTTAAACACTATTGCCGGGTTGGGCGGGCCACGTCGGGGCGGGGTTTGTGGGTGACCTCTTGGGTACCCCGCCCGCTGAGGAGATGGATGAGGATGGGCTTCCTCTCATGGGGTCAGGCATAGACCTGACCAAGGTTTGTAAAAGAAGGAGTTGAACTTCCGGCAACCTGGGAGGAGGATGGGGAAGGGACGCCCGATTCCCAGGGAGATCCCCATCTCTCGATGCTAACCCTGTCTCTGACCCCGGGCATCTCTTCTGCCGGCTTCGGGAGGGAGAGTCTCACAGTGCACCTTGAAAAGGGATTCCTCCCGAGCTGTTTAAGGGGATAGTGTACCTCTGCCAGCCTTCGCTTCCCGTGTTACGAATCTGTGTGCTCAACGGTGACTCACTCGCGACATGAGTCGGTTGCGACCCCTAACCCTACCGCTTTCATTCGGCCCCAAGTGTTTTAGCGTGTTTATGTGTGTTGTCTCTACCAGCAAGTTCATACTCATGAATCCAAAGCCCATTCTCAAACTTTTCCGCAGACTTTGTCGTCTTCGGACACCCCACCCCCGCGGTTTAGGAAAACAAGTTATGACTATTCTTCAGTACTTGAAGGGACTCTTATCACACAGCAAAACACCCTGTTATTATTCTCAAAGAGATTGCACAGAGTACGTTCCTCCTGTTCGAATCATATTTTTTTTTTTATTTACATAAAACAGGTGCCAGCTATTCAACAGAAAAGAACGGTGGCATTTCTAAACCAGTTTGTGGTGCACACTGTACAGTTCCTCAACCGCTTTTCTACAGTTTGTGAGGAGGTAGGTCCTGTGATGCTGGTTTAATGAGTAGCCTAAAAATCACGTTGCACTTTTGAAGACAGCGAATGAATAAAACAAGAATTACAGTCTACTATCCCATACCATGACCTTGTCACCCAATTATTATGTTAAAATACTTTAAATCTTCTTTAATTCTATTACCATCAATCCTGCACCCTACCTCTGCTGAATTAGTTTTCTAGAGGCCTTTGTGAAATCGCTCAGTAAGGCTTATTTGAATTAAAGAGAACAAAAGGAATTCCAAAATTTTACAGTTGAAAACATTATTTTGGAATTTGCTGTTTCTCTTACCCCAAAGATTCACATTTTCGAGTATACATTGTTTCTGTTTATATTAAAATTATTATGTTACATTCCTTGATCCAAAAACGGGGTAAGAAGGTAGCCTAGATACATAACTTTGGCATCAAATGCCATTATGAAAATAAAAATACTTTCTGCAAGTGACTTGCGAAATGAGGAATAAGTACCCAATTAAGGATTAGATGCTAGATCCAGAGATCCCTGTCTTTAAAAAATAAATAAATAAGGTTGAAAAGAGAATAGAGGGAAAAATGGGAAACCTGAGTTGAAATTGGGTTTCAGAAAGGAGAAAGGTGTGAAATTAGATAATTCACAGATGAGCCAATTAGATAAATAGTATTCAGTGTATTCTATCTTGTATTTAATATAAGGTATAGTCTTAGCAGAGTTTTTGTTAGACGTTTTATTATTAAAAAATGCATAGAGATAGGAAAACTTTTTACTTGTAGGTTCCAGCTGTTGTTTTTGTCTAGTTATCAAAATCTTTCTTAAGACAAAAGGAAGTGAAATGACAATAAAGGGACTCACAATAGGCAGAGGGTCTAGGTGCTTGCTCCAGGAGTTTTATCTTGTATTACCGTGTCTCTAAATGGGTATAGAATTGGCTGACTAAAAACCAAGTAAGCCAAGGATATAGTCCTTCACTTTTTATATCAGGATAGGTTGGAAAAGTATCTGGAAAGAGACCTTTCCAGGATTGTCACAGAGAGGAGCAGATACTCCATCCCCATAAACCTCATTACCAGATTAAAAAAAACAAACAACCAGCAAACACACCTGTGAAATCAACTTGACTGAGCTGCTCTTGGCCAAGGATAGCCCCTCACCTTTGCAGTTTCTAATAGTTTTCACTGCCTGTGGAGTGAGTGGTGCTTACTAGGACAAGACGAGATCAAATACAATAATCGTCTCTTGTTTACTGATTGCTTATGAATTATCAAAGCCTCATGAGTCATTCTTTCCTTCCCTTCTGTTCCTTTCTCAGCTCCCCCTCAACTGTTTTAACTCTGTCACTCACTTTTCCTTAGTTCTTTCTCTAATTCTAGAGACAAGTTTGTTAACCAAAAACTCATGACATTTAAATGTAGTTTACTGCCTTTTTCTCCTTAATGGATGATAATGTAGATTGACCATAACTCATTTTTTACAATCTGTATTTCAGCAGTTTGGATATATTTGTAAACTCTTTGCTTGGTGTGATGACAAAAACTAGTATTTATTCTGTGTGTATTCCATGCTAGGCATTGAACTAAATGCTTTACATTTAATCATCACAGCCCAGCTCTTTGGGAGAGGTCCAGTTATCTGCCTTTTAAAAATACAAAACCAAGATGTAGAGAGGTTTAAATCATTTGCTTAGTCATTTATTCAATCATTCAACATATATTTGAGTGCATAGTATTTATAGCTGTAGTAGCTACTCTGACTTGCCTAACTCTGATCTATTAACTGGAAAAAACAAATGTGTCTCACTCTTCTGTTATACTGTATCTTCTAATCTGAATAAGAGGCATGTTTACATCATTCTCGAGACTGCAGTGTCTATAGCTATTTCTAAATTTATTTTTTAGATTTGTATTCTCTGCTATGCCATGTTCATTCGATGTAATATCTTCTTGATATGATAAAGTCCATGGATATAACATGTATTCGAACATACAGTGCTATTTTCTCCCAAGTTAGTATTTTTGAAATGGGTTTTAATATGTGAATAGCACCTATTAGGTCTGTAGTCCTTGTTTTGTTAAAGCCTTAAACAAGAACAAAAATAACTGTTTCTCAACAAAAAAATGAACTTCAGCTGTTATTTTTTTAACTGGAAGTGAACTGGGATGGGGTGAGGGATACCTGGGTTTTTTTGTTTTTTGTTTTTTACATAATCTGGTTTGAATAAACCCAAACTGTAACAACTTCAGTCATAGCTAAACTGAGACCAGAATTAAATTTCAAAAAAATTTCTGGGACTCTCATTATCACTAATACTTGTTTTAGAATTCTCTAATACAGAGAAAAGTGAAGAACTTAACTTTTAAAAAAATTTTTGGATACCAAGCTACTTTGTAACTCTTATAATGACTAGAATTAGGGTAGGAGAGAAATTAGAAGACAAAGAAAGGAAAGTAGTTGCATCATTTACTTAGGGTCATCTGTACTCTTCCTTCACAAATCCCAGTAAGCATTTCTATTCTGGCCCTAATCAGCAAAATCGTGTAGTGGTCTATTGGGATTGCAAATTTATATTGGGAGTGGGCGTTCAATTGCAAGTTCTATGTATATTGTAGGTAAAACTGAGCAGAAATTTAACCTTATGTTGAGTTTTAAATTCAAAGGTACTCTATAAATAAGGGAGTCAGTTGTGTTATTTTGACACAGACTTGTAACATACCTAGAGTACTGGGTTATTAATCATTTTTTAAATATTCTAAAATGTTCCTTTTTTTGTAAAATCTTAGGTACAGGCAACACTGCTGAGAATTCTCACATAATCTAAAAAACTTTACAGTGCTTTTCTTCTACATCCAATTTTAAGCCCACCATTGGACTTAACCTTCAACCAAATAATATTTTGCCTAAAACCCTATTTACTGCTACAACTTTTACAACTGCTTTTACAACTTTCACAACTGCTGGGCTTAAGTGTCAGATGAAGTTTAGTAAAACCAGTGATTACTTCTCTTTCTGGCTTCTAGGACCCGTACAATCCATTGCTATATACCACGAGATCTATTATTTTTAAATACTGTTTCTCTTTTAAAGAACTGGATATGCAAACTGGATATGGTACAAACCTGAAAAACCACAGTATTTTCTTTTTGTTTTCCATGTTTAACTAATCACTCCATATTTCTTACTTTCATCTTTTTCACTTTAATAAAATGCGCTGCCTTAGGCATAAATGGGGGATAAATCAAGAAGTTTTCAGCTTACCTTACAAACTTCAGGTAGCTTGTAAATTCCCCTGTTGTCCCAAACCAATATATTTCAGGGTTGCTTTCAATCCTTATAAAAATAAAAGGATGTCTGAATGCATGGGAATCTGTTACCTTTCCATTTCCTCTCTGTGAAGACTTTCAGAGGTAGACACAGTTACTGTCATTGATCATGTTACTTCTGCCCATAGTCATCTACACTTTAGAGGAGTGGTTCTTAACCAGTAGACATTTGGCAATATCTAGAAATGTTTTTAATTGTCACAACTGGGAAGTACTAATGGCATTTAGTGGATAGAGGTCTGAGATTATGCTAAGCATCCTTTAGTGTACCAGACAGCCCTTCACAACAAATAATTGTCCAGCCCAAAATGTTAGTAGAGCTAAGGTTAGAAATTTCTTTGTAATGATCTGGGGATTGTAGAAGGAAAATTCAGAAGACATAAACATCTTAGAAATGAACTTCAGTAGCCCATAAATGAAACCAGATGTATTTTGTCAAGTGACAATGGCTTTCTAAAAAGTATATATTTCTGTATGTTATAGGAATAATTACATGGGAACAGACTCAAAAACATTTATCCTGCCAGATTATCTTTATAAATCAGAAATTCTTAATTGTGCCATGTACTCTTTGGCAGTCTAATGAAACAAAATTAATGTTTTTAAAATTTAAAATGCGTGGGATCACAAAAGAAACCAATTACATACTTCAAAAAAACTCAAAATTGTGATATAGTAATATGCTCTTTATTAAAGCATTAAATTGTATAATCCGGTTTACATTTATAATATTTTAGACTCAAAAACTGGCTCTAGAGATGATGGATAATACCTTCGTGAATAATAAGATAATAGAATTTGTCTACAACGAAGATCTTCCCTAGCCAGGAAGAAAAGACTTTGTCGATCAGATTTTGAGAAAATCAATTACATAGTGGTTTTAAACTTGGGGTACGTGAACTTAGATGGGAAAAGAACTATATTTTTATTTACCTCTAAGTTAAATTTCACATTTTCTTTAAATTTAGTAAACAAAAGTCACGGTAGGACCTATGACTCTCACTAATATAAATCACAGATCTTTTTTGAATTAATTTTTTTATTGAAGTAACATCGTTTACAAAATTGCATAAGTTTTAAGTGTACAGTATATATAATTAGACATCATATATACTACATCATGCTCACCACCAAAACTGGTTTCCATTCATCTTCATATAACTGACCCTCTTTACCAATTTCACCCTCTCTCTATCCTCCATCCCCTCTGGTAACCACCAATCTGCTGTCTGCCTCTCTAAGTTTGTTTTGGTTTGTTTTGTTTTGTTCAGTTTTTATGGTATAATATTTGTATATAACCTCCACACATTCTCCTGTATACTTTAAATCATCTTTAGATTACTTATATAATACCTAATACAATTTAAATGCTATGTAATTAGTTGCTATACTTTATTTTTTAGGGAACAATGACAAGAAAAAAAAGGTCTGTACATGTTTAGTACAGATATAACCTTTGTAGGCCCAACTACATAGTATACATCAGCAACAACGTAACTTTTTATTTTCTTAATGTTTTTGATCTGTAGTTGGTTGAATCCAAGGATACAGACCCACAGATATGGAGGCCAACTGTATAACTTTTTTTGTCCAAGCCTCTTTAATCTTCCTTATCAACAAGTAATTTTCCAAATAAACATTTTCATCCTTATTCCTTTATTTAGTAAGACTGCATTTCAGTCCTTAGCTTATCCTGTATGAATCATTGAGCACCTAATGAAGGAAGATTTAGTTTTATGATCTAACCCTGAAAAATTTAATATTATTTTTAAATAATTCCAGATAAACGGCATCTGTTTTAGGAAATTTGATCAGAAAAATTTGATTTCCAGTGTTTAGCATAGTAGCATCTTAGTGAGAAAAGAATTGATTATTTATTAACTCTGAATAACAAAAATTCTGTCTTGAAATATTTGGGAATTTTCCATCTATTTTTTTAATTAATGAGTTTTATTTTTTAGAGCAGTTTTACATTCATAGCAAAACTGAGTAGAAAGCAGAGTTCCAGTATACTCCCTGCCCCTCACCCCCCATACTCACAGTCTTCCCCACTGTCAGCACCTCCCTCCAGCATGGTATGTTTGTTAAAATTGATTTGTCACAATCTACATTGATATATCATCACCCAGAGTCTATTATGTTTTAGCAATGTAAAACTCTTTCAAAACAATGTAAAATTCTTTTAAAAATAGTGTCTGGAGTTGGAATGTTTGAGTTCAGATTATTTTACTCGTATGAAGACTTAGTTTTCTCTTCTTTAAAATTGGCATAATAATAGTTCCTACATAATAGATTAGGTGTGAGATTGCAAATGGTGTGTTGGATATACAGTGTAGCACAGTAAAGTAAATGTTCAAAATGTTTACAAAGATTATTATTGCTTAAAAATATATTTACATAAAATATATTAAAACATAGATTAATTTTTATTCAGTTTTTTGTTTCTTTTATATGTTCATTTACTTTCATCAAACCAATGTATGCATTTTAAAATGTTAGACATTACCATTCACTTTACAGATTAATTTGCTGTAGGATTTCTTCTGCAACTAGTAAGCAGAAAGACTGATTAGATTTGCCAAAATTTAATCTCCATGATTTTTAGGAAAATACCTCTAATTTGGAGAGGAATTCATCCATATGGTGTTTTATGAACCTGTATTTACATTTACATAAAAGCCTTATGTGAACAAATCCTAGAAATCAAGCCAAAACGTAGCTTTGAATGCCATTAAAACTAGATTGTGTTTTATTTCTAAATTATATCTTTGTAGATCTCAAGATACTCATCTTAAAAATAAGTGTTTTGTGAAGAAGCAGCAACTACTCTGTGGTTGCTTTCAGTTTTTTCTCTCTCTAAATGTGGGCAAAATGACCATTCTCAGAGTGTTAAAAATCTGCTCATGAGTTAGTCAGGATCTTGATATCCCAGAAAGCAGTCAGAACGCTGTGCGTCTGCCAGCTAGTAAACTGGCCAGCTCAGCTTCTCTTGGACTGTGTCACTAAAGATGATAATGTTTAGGATTAGGGCGTTTTAAATAAATGTTCTGGTGGATCATATTTTACGATGTTACTTCTATATGGCTATATATATATGGGTGTACATATACATACATATATATACATATATATAGATATAGATATAGATATAGATATATAAAATTATACAGAGTAACTGGAGCACAATAAACTCTCGGTTCTGATTTATCTGAGATTTTGATGATAGATTGATTTTTTTTAAACTAATTTTTTTCTTTGTTTTAATTTTTTCTAACATGAACTGCTCATCTTCTGATTTCATCTTATTTTACTTTCCAAACTTGAAAAGTCTGAATTTAGGACCAATTATATATACTTTATATGTTTAAAAAATTTATAGAGGCGAATCCTGTTCCGGGATGTCTTGGGCTAATTTTTATCCTAGTTTTCTATGAAGAATTTCTTTATTCATCAACAAATAATTGTTAGGCTCCTGTTAAGAATCATCTACTAATCTGGGCACTGGGGCCACAGCAGTGAACAAAAACTCTGTTCTGGGAGGAGTTTACATTTTGATCCCAGTGATTGATTGTGGCTCTGATGAGTTTGATAAAGCTAAAAATGGAACTTCATCTTTTCTGTGAATACAGTTGTATAAAATTAACTGTGAAACATGCTAATGAAAATAATAGACTACTTGAGTTCCTATTCCTACTCATATAAATGAGAGATTAATATATTAGAAAATGACAAATGCTTCAATCATAGGTTTTAGTTTCAAATCTGCCCTTCGTTATCCTTGTTAAGAGTTTATTTTAATCAGACTTTATTCTTTTGTTTCTGATCTTTTCCAGAAACTGGCAGACCTTTCTCTTCGTATCCAACAAATTGAAACGACTCTCAATATTTTAGATGCCAAGGTTTGTATTTCTGAATAATTTATAATATAAACTTTGCCGGACACTTATCAACTTTCTCAATTATGCTTTATGCTTGGGAATGAATTAAATTTAGCTTCTGTATCTTGAGTTGGTACAGTGTTTTTTATTTGTTTTTTTTAATTCATTATAATTGCAAAGGAAATGATATTCATTATAAACCATTAACTGAGTCTGTTTAAATGTACACGTGGATTGAGATTTCTTTTATTATACTAGTCAAAAGCATAATGTGAGTAACATCTTAACACATTGAGCTGTTGCATAGTTTGCTTCATTTAATGGAAAATTTTTCAGTTATCTTAATAGTAATCATTTGTTGACACAGTAAATTATATAAAACTTTAGATGTCTCCAGAGCAAAATTTGTAGAAAATATCAGCTATTTTCCAAAGAAGAATACTAATTTTGATGTCAGAAATTACAAAAGATAACTAGCAAAAATAGAAGGGTGTTTTGGTTTGAAAGCTTGCAGATTTTATGTATTTTTCTTGTTTATAAAGTAATGGAAACACTAGTATATTTTTGTGACTTTGTTCTTTTATCAAAAAAAATTGATCTGAAAAAATATTTATGAGGAAGTAAAATGACCAGTACCTTTAGCATGAGGATCAGAATGTCTAAGTTTACTTTCTACATCTTTTTGGGACTTCAGCCACTATAATTCTCTCAGAACATTTCTCTAGTTTGGAAAATTTAGGATAACCTGGCCTTGAACATATTCAGGATATTCTCCTACCAGCCATACCCACTTGAAAATATTTGGGCCATAGCCACTGTGCTAAGTACTGTTGTCCATCAACAGTTCTCAATGAGTATCGCTGCTTCGGATCTTATTACCATTGGTTTTTCTCATCATTCTTTATTATGATTATGTATCTTGTTTTAATATTTGGGAAATTCTTGAGTTACGAGTCTAAGGTCACAAGTTAAGTTACCATATGGACAAGTTAACCTTAATTATTACATGGTCACAGAGTCAGTCTCCAAAATTAGCCCAACATATGACAAATGTATATCATTGATATCAAGATGAAATCAGAAAAGAGGGTTTACATGGATCTTGCAACTCCAACCTGAAATGCTTAACCACTAACATGTATGAAAAATAACATATTTTAATAACATTCAGTGATAAATGTTTAAAGAAAGAAGAAAAGAATAAGCTATATCAGACATTAAAATGTGATGACAAGATTTTTGTCATTTCTCAAATAATTGAAATTTAAAATGTGCTACAAAGCACTTATCTTTTTTTACAAAGGATGTTTCAGTAAAAGTCTTTTACAATATCTTTGTGAGGTAATTTTATTTATCTCCACTCTATAGATGAGAAAATTGAAGCCCATGGAAATTTATATAAGGTCACATGACTTGTGACTTACACCTAGGCACTTTGACTCAAAAGCCCATGCGCTTTCATTCCTTACACTAAGATTCCTTAATATTTTAAAAATAATAAAGTATTTTATTCTGAGAATAAATAATAGTTATAAGCTAAATTAGATTTTTGAGAAATTGTTCAAAAATATATTATTTGTGAATGTCTTTCTCTTTTAAATAGTTTATGGCATAGAGAATTTCAACCACCAAAGATGAGATTTTATAAACCTGTTTCTACAGACTTAAAAATATAAGATAGCTATTTAAACCACACACACACACACACACACACACACACACAGAAACTTACAGTGTGTAGCACATAATATTATCCTCATATACCAACATTAATTTTCTTTTCTCAGTTGTCATCTATCCCAGGCCTAGATGATGTCACATTTGAAGTATCTCCTGTAAGTGTCACTAGTATCACAAATGAATCACATTCTGAAACAACTTCAGAGCGATCACAGGTAAGTATATAAGTTCCAAGAAACATGAGCAGATCTTGGTTGAACCAGATAGACCTAAGAAGCAGGTTTGAAGGAAGAAGTTAAATAAAAATGTAAAACTTTGAATGGTGACATTTTAAAGCCTTAAGTTACAAAAAAATGAAATTTGAAAAAAAAGTTAGCTGTTTTGTTATTTTCAAGGGCTTCCTGAAGTTAATATTTTCTTTGCCTATAAAAAATAAAATTGATCTATGCAGACCAATGAAAAATCTTGAATATAATTATTTTCTTCAAGTTCACTATGGAGATTTTTTTAAAGTTTTTATAAGAAATGTACTTTTTAAATATTTTGTTACAAAAACTTTCAAACATACACAAAAATAGAATGTCCAAATGCCCATCACCCAGATTCACCAGTTAAGATTTTGTGGCAGTTCTTCATCTCTTTTTTGTCACTTGCTGAAGTGAATCCCAGGATCATGTTATTTCACCCCTATATAATCCTTCAGCATTTCTGAAAAGTTCTGTTGTTTTCTTTCATAACCACAATGCCATTGTTATGCACAATATAATTAACAATAATTCCTTTGTCATCTAGCCCCTTGTTACTCGAAGTATGCTCCATGGACTGGAAGCATGGACATCACCTAAGTTGTTCTTAGAAATCTCAGGTTCCACCCCAGACTTAACTGAGTCAGAATTTACATTTTAACAAGATCCCTAGGTGATTTGCAGGCTCTTGAAATTTGAGAAATACTGATCTAAGAAGTACCAATTGTCTAAAATGTGTTTTGGGATTTGATTTGTTCAGCTCTGCATCCTAGTAAGGGTCATACTTTACATTTGGTTCTTATGTCTTAATGTCCATTTATTCTCTGTATAAGTTTAAATTTCATTTTACTTTTTATTTCAAAAAATAAAAATTTTTCATTTAAGAATAAACTCTAGTGCATCTCAATGTGGTATTAAAATTTAAGATAACATAATCACTAAAATGATTTACCATGTAATACTGAACCAAGTAGACTTCATATCTGTATGGAATTCTGCATTTTACCTGGGGGCACTTTGCACAGGATATTTTTTAGATCATGACAGTGTTGACCGTGGTAATAATGACCAACATATAAAGGGTGCTTACCAGAAGCCAGGCATATGTCAAAATGCTTTTCATAAATTAACTCACTCAATCCTCACAACAACCCTTTGAAGTAAATATTGTATTATCAGTTCTACCTTACAGATGTGCCAGATAAGGTACACAGAGGTTAAGTAACTTGCTGAAGGTCAAATAGTAAGTGTAATAGCTGGAATTTTAACCCAGGCAATCTGGTGCCAAAAGTCCTAGCCCTTACCTGCTACATTACACTGTCTCAAGCACCTGTGTTGAATTCAGTAAACATACTGAGCACATGTGGTGTGAGGCACTGTGAATTAGATGACCAATTACTTAATAATTAGATATTAGAAAATTTAACATCCATGTAATTAATATAGGAAATTTTTTTGTAATAACCACTGGAATATATATAATATAAAGAGGAAATCCAGGTGCTGTAGAGGAGTTTAACTTTGCAAAGTTCTTTCAATTAAAGTGGACCACTCTTTTTCTAAAACAAGACATGTAAAATATATTAAGAGTTTCCATTCTACCTAGTAGTTATACTTTGGTAGATACTAGCTCTCATATATTTCTATAAATATTTAAGTGGTATCTGTGTAACTCTGAATATTAATTTACCAGGTGTCATTATGAGTTCCAACTATGTCTTTTAAAACGTATGCAGTTGTATTGGTCCTGCCTATTTAAGGTCTCAAAATATTGATTACAAGTAATCATGGCTAAATGTTTAACAATTTGGAATAACCTGATATATCTGGCAATTTTATTTTAAAATTGTGTATTAATTCATTTGGAGGATTTATGAAGTTGTGTTGGCTTCCTGAATTTAAAAATTGTGGTAAAGTTGTGTGTTGATTAGCTTAATAACTGTTTAGCATGTTCTTAATATTCAAATCAACTTATTTCTTCTCCATTGTTACTAATTGGTATATTTTTTGGTAAAATATTTTCAAATGGACTTACGTATTGCTTAACACATAATTTTCATTTGCATTACAGTCAACTCACTTATCAGATAAAGGATAATCATGCACTTTTTAAAAAATCATCCATTCATTGCAGTCACTATATATGAGTCAAAGATCCAAGTTCGCATACTGAATTTTCTGCAACTTTAATTTCGTGGTTCAGATTTTATCATTACTCACAATAGAACACCCAGTTGTACAGATTAAGGTTAATTTGAGAATAAAATGAAGGACAGTTGAGAGATTTGATAGAGGATTTATTGGGTCATTCAAATAGCAAAGGTATGAGACCTGACATAATTAAACCTTGTTGAGGTCTCGATTATTAGGCAAAAGTTAACGTTTGAGTTTTGAGATCCAGTGGGCCTGTGATTATCATTTAGCCTGTTGTACTAGTATATGCATTTATTATCTATAATTTTTTTAAAAACATAACATGGGTCTTGTTTAAAGTTTTTATTTAATTGTTTTGGACTTTTTGTATTTACATATTTTACAGATGAATGTGCACACACACATACACACACTTTTGTACACTTAACAGTGTCACATAACAGTAGTAGAAACCTAAAGGATTTTTGATGTTTTATTTACTTCAGAGTTTGTAACAGGTTTAATTTATATTTGAATTATCCGAGGAAAAACTTTAGTATGTAATTCACATTTATATTTATAAAACTATAAATATTTAAAGATATTTCTTGATTTATCTATATTTCAGCATAGATATGTAGACATAAATTGATTTCATTCTGTTAAGAAAATTCCTATTAACACTAATGTACAGATAATGAGTGAGAATTCACAAAGTAAACTTATTCTAAATGTTCAGGTTGATAGAAAAATCAAGAACTGTATAGAGAGACAGTCCTAGCTTTGTACTTAAGTGAGGGCAGGGTTGCAGTATGGACAAATTTGAGTTTACACAATACTGTGAGAGCTGCCTGTATTATAAAAACATTTTTGCCTAAACAACCATTCCCAGTATTCTTTACTGTAAGTAGTATTTAATCTTAACCACTCTGTGGTGAATTTTAACATTAATAGTTCCATCAGCAGCTGAAATATATAAAATCAGATAATTATGACTATGAGAAATAGGGTTTTTTCCCACAAATTCTCTAAGTATTGCTTTCTAAGATGTTAGAATAGCCATATCCACTTAAAAAAGATTAAACAAATGAGGAATTCAATTGTATAGATGATAGATACTTAGAAAACCAATTCACTGTCCATTAGATTTGAACAATTGACAAGTCAAATTTTATTTGCTTTATTAAAAGTTTTATTAAAATAATATGTCAAACTTATAATTCATCTTTTATAACAGCACTCTGGGGACAAGTAAAGCAGAATTCTGATATTTTTAATACCATGAATATATTTGCGTTTTTCAAGGAACAATATAGTGTTGATACTAAGTATGGTTTTCTCTGAAATCAGATTTAAATATTTGTAAGTATTTGGAAACATGTATCCCATAATTAAATTATTGGTATTTAAATTTAGAAATATGATTTTTTTCAGATATTGATTGCTTTAGAATTATAAAAAGAAACATCCCTTTTAAGTAACATGATGGACCCCTTTTGTGAATTGTCTAAAGATTTACACGCAATACTCTCTACAGCAGAACAGTTTACAAGACTCTGGACCACAGGAAAGTGAAGTAACAGCAGAAAATATCTTAACTGTAGCCAAGGATCCAAGATATGCCAGATATCTCAAAATGATTCAAGTGGTAAGCTAATTTGGTCTGTCTTCTCTGTCTAGCAGCCTCATTTGAAGTTCTTAACCCTGGAGGTTTCGTTGTTATTTTTTTCAACCTGAGAACCACTGCTAAACTGAGTGACCAAGTTTTCTACTCTCTTACTTCTTTCCTATGTTTAATTAATGCCCTGGTGAAAAAAAAGTAACCAAAAGTCAAATCTTTCTTATTAAAATTGATCTCACAATCCAGATTA
>CM053503.1:11871798-11904478 GCA_028627145.1 Eidolon dupreanum
TTACCACCACTGTCAACATCCTAGTTCAGGCCCATGTTGCTTCCCACCTATACCCTTAGGATCACCTCCAGTCCTGTTTCCTTCAACTCCTAAATTCCAACATCTAGCAAGATTTCCTTTTCTTTTTCTTTTCTTTTTTTTTTTTAGGTGAGGCAACCCTTGGTTGACCTCATAGATTGCAAGCACCTTGTCAGCTTACAATCCCTTATTATTATTTTTTTGAATTATTTTACACCTACAGCACCTGGTCTTCCTAGGTGGTCTCCCATCCAAGTACTAACCAGGCCCGACCTTGCTTAGCTTCCGAGATCAGACGGGATCGGGCTTATTCAGGGTGGTATGGCTGTTGACTACTAAGATTTCTAAAACTCAGCTGTAAGCACGTCACCCCCCAGTTCAAAAAGCCTCAGTTCCTCCCTATCTCCTAATAAACAAAGTCCAAATTCTTCAGCCTGACATTCAAGGCCCACCCATGCTCTGACCCCAATATAATGTTATAGTGGGACTTCCTCCTACTCTGTACATGTACTCCAGCCAAAATTTACTAACTCACTCCCAAATACAGTCTGCCCATTCTAGCATCTGGTCTTCATCTGTGGTGTTCTTCTATCGCCTTACTTCCCTAAATTCTTGCTGATTGAAATATAACCCCAAGTTCCAGTCAAAACTACCTCTTCCATGAAGTCCTTCTGGATTTTCCAGCAAAAAATAATCTTTTAGTCCTCGTACATACTTTATTTGTATTTTTGATGTGACTCTTACGGCAGTGTATAGTGTAAGCTTGTTTTAAATTAAAAACATACAACATACAAAAACCACAGTGAGCTTGGCCATTTGATTTTCAAACACATTTCAGACAAGAAGTAACAAATTAAGAGCAGGGAGTAGAAATGCACAATCAGTCACACGAGCATCAGTGAGGCTGACAGTCCAGCAGCAAGGGAAGACCCAGAAAAGCTAAAAAACAAAACAACAATAAAAACACAGAAATCTGTAGCCATTTAGGGAAGGAACAAACCGTTCTGCATACCTCCAAAGGGCCTGAGGACTTCTCAGTATTATAGCACAAAACTACTTTTAATGACAACATGAGTTATCAAGCTGGTTAACGTTTATACTGTGCTATGTTAGAAGACAGGGATGGTTAATAAACTGGAAATGTTTCCATCCAAGATAATTAAAACTCTTGGTGTTTAAAAGGATAAATCCTCAGCCATCTATTAAATTCACTTATCCAGAACGGCTCTCTCCCACCCCGACCCTCAGGCTCTGGAGTCAGAGTTTTATTGCACTTCCTTGCATTATTTGATTCATTTGCCTCAGAACATTCGTTGGCTCTCAGCATCTAGTTCAATTTTCATTCAGTAAGTTTTATTCCCAATTTATTTGCACAACACTCTAAAAAGGCCAATAGAGGACACAAAGATTTGAAAAATCTGGGCCCTAGGCTTGTCTTAGGGAAGCTCAAGGTCTAGTTGAGAAGATACCACCTACATCCTTGAACCAAATTAAGGACACAATAGAGTGAGATGCAAATAAGTGTATAGTAAAACAAACTTTGCAAAGAAGGATTGTTTGGGAAAGGACTAGAACTAATTGCAAAAGGTTTCTTAGAGATGAGTCTCTGAGCCAGAAGTGGAATATTTTGGGGAGGGCATTTTGGGTAAAGAAAATAGCAAAAATTGGAATGCATTCCAGGAGCAAGAAAGAGCAAATTGTGGGAAGTCAATGGTAAAGAGCCAGCCTGGCAGCCTAGGGCTGAGGGGCCCTGCTTGGGAATAATAAGAAATAAGTTTGAAGCATTTCAACGGTTTTGTAAAAATCTCTGTCATCTTTCTAAGATCACATGTTAGTCTGCTGGGACTGCCATAACAGAATCCCATAGACTGTGTAGCTTAAACAACAGGCATTTATTCTCATAGTTCTGGAGGCTAGGAAGTCCAACATCAAGGTAGTGATTTCAGTTTCTGGTGAAAGTCTGCTTCCTGTCTTGCAGTCAGTCACCTTCTTGCTGTGCCCTCACAAGGGGGAGAGAGAGCAAGCTCTCTGGTGTCTCTTCTTGTAAGGACACTAATACCATCGTGAAGGCCCCCACCCTCATGACTTCTTTTAATCCTAATTACTTTCCAAAGATCCTATCTCTAAATGCCATCACATTGGGGGGCAGGCCTTAAACTTATGAGTTTGGTGAGGGTACAGGGGGAGGGGTGGGTTGAGGGTGGGGACACAAACATTCAGTCCATAGCAGGTTGTATGAATGTAAATCCCCACATCTTTTGAAAAGCCCCCAAAATCAAGTTTGGTGTACAGATTGGTGCTCTGTCTTCTATCATGTTGTTTTACTAGGGAGTTTATGTAACAGCTAATTGCAAACTACGAAACTGACTTGATTTGCTTTCTCTAAGTTCATTTTACAAATAAAATCATAGGAAATGTCAAGTGTTCCTTTGGTTCTTAGAAGCTCTGGACAATCCTGCTTCTAGAAGACATCATCCAGGGCTGTGGATGTGCCTGAAGCTTTGGGTAATGTTTAACAGATTCATGAGTAATTGGGTATGGAGAAAATAATAAGCTTACTTTCTACAGCTTGTTAACTGGTAGAGACTGGAGATTTATCAGCCTGTAAAAATGAGGTTTTAATAACCATGCTTTTACCTTTCTCACTAGACTATAAACTCTGGGAAGTTGGGATAAGTGTTTTCCCCAGAGTCTACACCGTCACCTACCACAGAAATGGGACTTCGTGTTCAGTGAACAACTGAAGAAATGATTGACTGCAAGACAAATTAATTTTTTAACATTTGACTAAAGTGAAATCATATTTCTCGAAAGTAACAGCCTGAATTGGCTAAGATTCTTGTAACTGGTGGGTCATGCCTTTTTAACAAATTAAAAGCAAACCACAAAATCAAGGATTTTAAAGTAATTTTTTCATAGGCATGTTCGTTGTAAATCCAATGCACGTATCCTGCTGAATTGGCTGCTTGGTGTAATTGAGAGCCAATTTCAATGTTCACATGACAATGAAAATCTCAAGCTTAAATTTATTAATATGTTGCCTTGGCAGAACACCAGGCCTCTCTTCATAGTAAAATATGGAGAGAAAGGATATTAGTCTCCAAAGACTTAAGTTTGATTTTGAAAATAAACTGATGTTGTTCTTAAAAAGATTGTTCATAAAGAGACAACTGTGGAGTTGTGAATCTAAAGCAGTTTAAATGAAAAACAATCCAAAGGACAGAAAATCAAAGTTTTAGTATGGTGTTTAGTTGAAAGGCTCAAGGGTCAAGATATTTAAGTGTTTTAGGGCCCACCTGAGCAATTCAAGTCCTGAACTGTTG
This sequence comes from Eidolon dupreanum, assembly GCA_028627145.1. Classification (NCBI taxonomy): domain Eukaryota; kingdom Metazoa; phylum Chordata; class Mammalia; order Chiroptera; family Pteropodidae; genus Eidolon; species Eidolon dupreanum. The sequence continues at coordinate 11,875,140 of CM053503.1, forward strand.
CTAACCCACCAATCAGATAACTTCTTAATATACTTAACAAATAGTTTGCCAAATACGCCAGCATATGAAGCAGAAGCACTATGTATTCAACCAGATAGATCTTGGAAAAGGAAACTATATCATTTCCGAGAACTGTGGCTGTTGTTTATTGGGCATGTATGTACCAGGTATCTGTCCAGCACTGTCAAGTGCCATACGAAACTATCCAATCCTTACAAAACCCCTGTTGAGCAGATGAGGAAATTAAGGTTTAAAAATAGGCCAAGCAAATTACCCCAAGTCAACAAGTCTGTAAATGGCAAAGGCAAGATTTTAGCCTTTGCTACTGACAAGTCCATTTTATTCCACTTCTCAAAAGATGGTCCTTGAACTGACAAAATCAGCATCACCTGGGAACTTGTTGGAAATCAAAGTCCTGAGCCCCAACCAGACCTACTAAACCAGAATCTCTGGTTGTGGGGCCTAGAAATCTGTTTCAACCAGCTCTCCAGGAGATTCTAACACACACAAAAGTTTGAGAAGTACACCTCCATTCTACTCTAAATTTCCAAACTTTAGCAGATATGTATATTTCACTTTGCCAGTGCAAATTCTTACAAAACTCAGAAAATTTATATCACATCCATTTATTTGTTTGAGCTATATGAGCAATAGTCACTATAACAGTAATCATAATTCCAACAAACAGAATATATAAAATGATCCTTAAGGAAAACAACCCAATAGCATTATTGTCCATCTAAAACATGAACAAGGGCGACAGTGATTGGAATTCTTTCAAGGCCTGACTACACGTAGTGATTTGGGATTAAAATAATAATCACTTAGCTCATTCTAAGCTTAAACAGATAAGACAGATTTTTAATATAAGCCCAGAGATGAGTATCTTGCCAAGAGGGCAAGAGTAACCATCATTGTGCTGTGAAAAAGTGAAATATAATACACGAAAATGGCGATCAGAATTCCAATCTATTGCTATGAGTCTTGCCAAATAATGAAATGTATTGACATACTGCTGAGCTGTCATTGGCATGTTATACAGACATTGAGATTTTCTAAGCAAAGTTACTGGAAGTTGTTCAAATATTTGTAATAGTGGAATGGGTAAACTGGAGACAGTCTTTTTCAAAAAAAATTTGTTCCAAACTCCTTGATGAGAAAATATTTGGAATAAAGCACAATAGATTTATGTACAGACTTATATGGCTAAAATTGATTTTTATTTCCCTGGGAATTTAAGAATCTTTTTAATAGTAGAGAGCTGGTGTACAGCTGCAAGAGGTTGGCTTAATAAAGAGCCAATATTTATGTCTCCTTGATAGAACAAATGAGAGTTCTCACTCTGTTTTCTGTCTTACTTTTTATGTTGGAAGCATGGCAACGCTGAGATATAATACTTATTTCTTCAAAATGTTTCTAAATTGTTGTTCACTGTTTTATATTTCAGCTTGAAGCTGCTTTATTTATAATATTATTAAACCTCAAAGAAACCCATATGGTGGAAGAGAAAGGAGAAATTTTGTGATTTCACTGTTTTATTCTCCTTTAATAGAATTTATGTGAAGCTTAAAATTGTTCGAGTCTGTTTTTTATTCTCAAGGAGTGTGTCCATGCCTTGCAACAAGATGGCTTAAACAGATGGGTAAATTTTATGACACAGTAAATTGTATGGCTGACATATAATTCTGCAGAAATCACTCTCTAATAGGTGTGTAAAAGTTATATAGATACTTGCTATTTCTATATTTAAATAAAGTAAACCCAGCCTCACAACAATACAAACATATTTTTGTCCAAATACAGATATAGCAATATTGTTACTAGCAATTCCTACTTCTCAATGATTTCAAGATTCTTTCTTGCCTTACCTATTATTCCTACTGCTTGCTGTTTGCCTACTATAATTGAGGACCCTACTAAGAGCCAGCATTATGCTGGGTGTTTTACTGGGATGTCATATGTACAGGTGCAGTACTCATATTTGATAAGCACTCAAGCAAATATTATTATCTACATATATATGCTGAAAACACAGAATTTGCCTGTAGGCAAAGTAATTTATGCTTCCTGAGATCCTAGCTCTCCCTAGCAGAGCTTTGACATAACATGCAACATCTTTTAGTGAAACAAATAAGGGCAGGAGTCCAACTGGTTAATATAATGTAAAGGTTAAGATCATGGACATTGGTGCCAGACAGCCATGGTTCCAGTCCTCACTCTGCGACTTTCTACCTATGTGACCATGAACCAGTCCTTTCAGCTTCCTGGACCTTCACTTTCTATCTCATAGGGCTGTTGTGCAGATTAACTCAGAGAGCGCTTGGAAAAATGCCTCGTGTGGAATAGGTGGTCAATATATGGTAGCTATCATTATTATTCTCTGAGTACTTTCATCACCTGTAAAATGGATGCAAATAATAAACAAACAAACAAACTTTATGGAATTTTTGTTATAGGGAAGGCTAAAGATCCCATGAGGCTAAGAACCATGTTTGTCTTTTCAATATTGTATCCTAGCACATAGTGTGGATGCTTGGCATATAGTAGGTATGAATAAAAATTTAAGTGAATGAATAAATGAATTATATATGGTAAAGTATTTGGCATAGTGCCTGGTACATAGCAAGCACTCGATAATTGAGGGCTATATTAAGTATTTTTAACTATTCTGTGGAATCTCTTAATAGAGCTTTTGTTCAGGTCTGACTTTTGCCCATAATATTGGAAAGCCTTCACTTTTTGGAACTAAGAACTTCAAGAAGCCCCATCCAGTGGCATTATGGAATAGCTCCTTAGGCTTTGACTAGAAAGGAGTTAGTGGTAAGAGCCTGGGGCCAGAAATCCGGAAGATTAAGATTCAGTTCCTGACTTGACAGTTTCCTAGTTGTGTAGTCTTAGACAAGTCATTCCACCTCTTTGGGTCTGTTAACTCAAATGTGAAATGAAGGGTTTGAATTGAAAGATCTTCTAACTCTGAAGCTCTACAATTTTAAAAATTATATCACAATTCTTTATTCCTGACTATATGAATAATTCATATGGCTTATCCCTCACATATGTAGCATGCTTGTTACACACACGCGTGCGTGCACACACACACACACACACACACACACGTATATGCATGAGTCCGCAGTGCCTGCTGTGAATTTTTTCACCTAATACAAGAAATTTTCTTCTGGAACTATGAATTCCTGTTTCGTTTTATACTTTTTTGGTGACGCTTGCACAGTAGTTGTACATTTAGATCTGGCATCTACCTTCTGTTAGAAATGAGACATGTTCTAAAAAGAAGCCTTGATTCAGAAAAATTAATGACCTATTTTGTCCATTCCAGCCCAATGTGATTTCCCTCCTCCACACTTGTCCACTTTTTCTTGTTTGTGTCAATTATTGCTGTTTCTTATACATCCACTTGTCAAGCGTGTATGTGTGCCTGGTCTCTCTGTATAAGAACCATCACGTATTAAGCACCTACGATTTGCCAGGCACCATCTTAGGGATTTCTCTAAATATTTCAACGATCCTCAAAATTTATAGCTGAGGAAGTTGAATTTAAGTGCTTAAGTAGGTTACAATAATTGATGGAGTCAGAATTTGAACCCAGGTCTGTCTCATCAGGGTCAATGCCCTGTCTACACTATACTTTCAAACAGCCATTTGCCTTGTCAAATCCCAGCAGTCTAAAAATTTCACTGGAAGCAGATCTGTTTATTATGTGTATTTGGATTACACCTTCCCTGTATACATGCATGGAGTTATGAATATAATAGGTATTCATTAAATTTATATTGAGTAAAATGGAAGATAAAAGGGGACACACTGGGCCTTCTTCAGTTTTGTGGCCTCATTTCTTTCCTAGAGTTCTTTTTTTAAGTCAAAACAGGAAGTGGCAAGTTTGTCACATGAATACCAATCGTGGAGTTGTGAAGAGTGCTGGACTGGCTCTAAGGCATCAAGGAAATCAAAGCTAAGTCCCCTGTATTTCTTTCTCAACATTCAACGGGCCTGAATATTGATATCCCAAATTTATGACAGCCTCCGTAGATAGCAACCTGCCGTGGAGGACACAGGCACTGTGCTAAACTGGAGCAGGGGTCACAAAACCCTTCATCATAGTCTATGACAAAGAACTTCCTCTGGACATATTAAAGTATATCTCACTATCACCATACCACCCTGAACAAGCTGGATCCTCTCTGATCTCATAAGCTAAGCAGGGTCAGGCCTGGCTAATACTTGGATGAGAGACCACCTAGGAAGACTAGGTGCTGTAGGCATAAAAAATTAAAAAAAAAAAAAAGAGAAAAAGTATATTTCACAAGTTGATCAGTTCTTTGGTGTTAATACCATTCACGCATATTGAAGACTACAAAAGTGAGAGATTGAACAAGTCCATTATATCTGACCATACATATAAGAGAGTTCATACTTAAATGGGGGAAATAAATGCAATTTTGGAGCCTTCTTTACTGGTTAATCTTTTGAAAGTAGGTAATCATGATCAATCTAGGAAGGTTATATTAAACTTAGCACTTGTATTAGGAGAGTTAAAATGACAAATGTTAACAAGCAGTCTCAAATTTTCAAACTTTACACAATAAAAATTTATTTCTGATTATGCAATAGTGCGATGTGGGTCTCCCTGGTCAGCCAATGATCCCCCAAATGATATCCTAAGGACTCAAACTCCTTCCTTCTTATAATGCCACCCCTGCTAGTTCTTCCTTGTCCTCTCCATTAAGCTGCAGGATAGAAAGTGAGAGAATGTGGGAAATTAAGCAGAAGGTTCTTATAAGGCAGGCCTAGATACATATGCTTCCTGCCCACATTCTTTTGGTCAGAATTCAGTCATATGGCCACGCCTAACTGCAAGGAAGGCTAGGAAAAGCAATCTAGGAGATTGCCCAATAAGGAAAGGAAGTGGCGTAGAATAAACACACAGCAGTCTCTGTCACAGGAAGGCATGAAGAATTGTGACCAAATTTGCAATCGCTTTACCACAGAGTCTAGAAAGCACACCAGGCTGGGACTTGAGAGAACTGAGTTCAGATTCTGACTTGGTTGCAAACTCACCCTGTGACCTTACACAAGTCACTCATTTCCTCTGGTCCTCAGACTCCTGAACTCCAGATTCTATATTAATATTAAAAATGCCATATTCTGTTCTTATTTGTATTCAACAAATGTTTATTTCCTTGGAATATTTTTTAACAAGACTTGAAAATACTCTCTGTTTTCTAATGTGGTATTACTTGGGGCCAGCATACGGGAAAACATCTGCTTTTATTTCATTCCCTTGACAGGGATTCTAAATATTTGTAATTTACATGAAAAAAAAATTACAACAAACTGGGTTTCTTTCAAATGTGAAAAAAGAGAAAAGGTTTTGCAAATGAAAATGATAGAAACCACCCTACTAGGAAAATCATCCGAAGGTGGTGTTTGCTCAGAATGGCTTAAAAGAGTCCCCATGTCCTTGCCTTCACTAGGAAGTCCTGATAGGTGATCAAAATATGAGAGATTTAGGTTAATAAACTTTCTGGAGACTGCTATAAGAAGGGTTGTGATAACTGGCCTTGCTTTATTCTAGTCAGTCCCTTTCCGAATGAAACTAATGACACAGTGGTGTAAGCCTGGATGTCCCTGGAACAGCCATTGGGAGATCCTTCCTATCCAGCCCCCATTGGGGCTCTCCAGGCATCTGCCTTCAGTAAGCCCAAAGCTAAATAGGAGTTTACACAGCTGTGACTGGGTTTCAGCATACCTCTGAAGATGGGAAGCCAGTTTAGCTCCAAGTCAATTACTCTCCAGCCCTCCCATTTCCAAATTCAGACCCTTTTACTTTGGCCTTGGACCGTTCCTCCAATGGCCCCCTAGCTACTTCTCACTGCTCATTTCCAGCTCTATGTTTTGTTCATAATTTCCCTTCCTCCTCCTTCTCCTCTTGTTCAAATCCTAATCAGAATTCAGAGCCAGGCTAAATTCTGCCTCCCCTTGGAGCTTCCTCTGCCAACTCTTGGCCTCTGTGACCTCTCCCACACAGGCATGAGTTACCCAGTGGTCAGACTGAGTATGTGCTTAGAGTACTTGCAAGTCAAGGGTCTCACCCTATCCCACCCTTGCCCCCTTCCCTTCCTCACTCCACCCCTTACACACACACACACACACACACACACACACACGTGTGAGGAAAAAATTCAACTTTAATGAATATATCCAGAATTTGGAAGTGGAAAAATCCAAAAAGAATTCATATTAACTTTAGTACGTGTAACCTTTGTGACATTTCAAGAAATAACATTTATTCTGCATTGCATGGGAAGAAAGGGCACAAAAAGAGGTACATTTTTCATTTTATGGTCTTAGAGTTCTTAATTTCATACTGATCTATCCTCTGAAATTATATTGTGTTTATTGTGTTTTCCATAGACATTGGCATTTAATTGTATATTGTCATGTGTAGGCGTAGGATCTAATGGCTGAGCATGTAGATTCTGAAGTCAGACTGATGTGTTGGCATCTTGACTCTGACACTCATTAGCTCTGTGACTTCAGGCAAAGTATTTCTGGTGGATACTCTCTAATCACAGCTGTCATCAACTACTTCCCTCGCTGCCACTCCTCCATTGGGAGGTAAAACTCGCTTCTTCTTCTCCTGACTCTTGTTGGACCTGTAACTGCTTTGAACAACAACAGGTCATGACAGAAGTGATGTTCTGAGACTCCTGAGCTCAGGCCTTAAAAGAACGGGGAGCTTCTATTTCTTTCTTCTAACTACACTCCTTCTTGGAGTCCAGCTGCTATCCCAGGAGAGTCAGTAGAAGAGCACAGGTGTACCCTGGTGGGCAGTCCCAGCTGTGCTTCCCAGCTGACATCCAGCACCTATTGCCAGCCACGTGAGCAAGCCATCTTGGATGTTTCAGCCCAGTCAAACCTCCAGATAAATGCAGCCCCAACACCTCACATGGATCAGAACTGCTCAGCTGAGCCCGGTCAGAATCTCGAGATATAATAAAATGGTTGTTACTTCAAGCTACTGAGTTTTGGGGTGCTTTGTTATGCAGAAAGAGATAATTGAAATAGTATTTAACCCTTCTTAGGTTTGGTTTCTTCCTCTGCGAAATAGGGTTAATAATGGCACCTATTTCATGGATTGTTTTGAGGGTCAAATGAGATGACAAGTATGGTAAGTGCTTAGTGATGTTATGCTATCAATTTATGCTATGTTATGGTAATTATCATCATTATTATTATTGATTGTGCAAGGAAAGGCTCTGTCACTGGTTGAAAGGTTACACAACTCAGAGTGCAGGAAGTGTAGGGAGCTGGGAAGAAAAGGAAGATATTGAAAATAAATGGAACTAATATTTATTGGAGACTATGTGCCGGGGCCCATGCTGACTTTTTACATATATGATCTTACTTGCTCTTCACAGAAATCTTGTTAGGCATATGTTTTTATTCTCATCATTGAGTGGAGGTTCAGAGAAGTTAAGTAATTTACCCAAGGTCCCACAGCCAGGAATTAGTGCAAATGGGCCACAAAGTGGGCTGTCCGACTGCAAAGCCCATTGTTTTGATTTTTGTTTTTCACTCTCCCACACTTTTTGAACGGAAGAGCTTTCTGAGATCTTTCAGAGTGTAATACTGTTTTCAGTGAGAAATTGCACATTCAGCCAGATCTATGCAACTCAGCCAATCCGCTGCCTCTGACAGCAATACTGGGGAAAACTGAAGAACAGCCTCTCAAGTCCTTCGTTTCCAGTAATAATTACTACACGTCTAACACCAAGGAATCTAGATAAATATTTCATAAAACTAGTTATTTTTAGCTTATGTCACTTCTCTGAGAAACAATTTCAAGTGTGTAAATCTAGACTTCCTTTTATTTATTTTTTTTTTGGTAAAATATCACCTTTAACCTTCTAGGGAGGACTGCCCCTTTATGCCTGTATGCTTGGCTGCTTAATTTGTATATGAGAAGTTAACTTACCTTTTCTCACAGAGCCAGTTTGCTTGGTGAATTTAGTACAAAGCTGATAAGAAAACCTATACTAGGCCCCTTGAGCCGAGACTGAGATCCTACTGGAAAACTCACTGCAGATCTGTGTCCAATAACAAAATTCTCTTCAAATCTGGGAGCACTCAGCTCGTTCCTGCCTTCTCAATCTCTTAAGTGCTTCCTTCTCATGCTCCTTCTTTTCCTTTCCCCAGTCTCTTGCAAAATCTTGTTCCAAAATGTCAGTCAACCATCAGCTAATGGGATCAGAAGTTGCTTCACAATCACAAAACCTCCTGGTTGCCAGCCCAAGGCCCCCCCATAACATCCAGTATCCCAAGATGACCTCCCAGCCTCCATGACGTAAGAAGACATTTCAGAGCAGCTTTATAAATGGAGACACTCATTCGTTATTTTTTCAAGAGGCCAAGAAAATAAAATGTTATGAACAGGGAAATTGTTGGTGGGTCATTGGCAAGGACACTGAAACTTGAACATTGAACAATTAATTTCAGGATAGTATAAACAGATTTCAATATACGGATTTTAGGAATATGATATGAATAGCCTGTTATTTTGAATTCTAGAATGTTCCTCCCCCTACCATACCTCCACCCCTACCTGGGCCTCTTACTATGAGCCAGTATTCTCCCTCTGATTACTTTCTGCTGGTCATTTTCTCTATCTTCGTCTGCTGTTAGAGGACAGATGAACTCACTCCATGATTGGCCTCCTGTGGTTGCCTTTCATGCATTTATTCTGGTTTCCTATTGTGTTGCTGACACATATTTTTAAGAGCTCCATTATGTTAGTTTCTTTTTCCTGCTCTCTTCAGAAAAAAATGACTTTTCAAAAGAATATATATTTTTTTAATTTTGTTTAAAGAAGATTCTTTCTCGTTCTTTGTCCTCTTTCACAATTACAGCCATGTAATCCATAAGGAATCCATTAATGTGTAAGAGGCTTTGAAGCTGCTAGATGTGTGTGTGCGTGTGTGTGCACACTATTTTTTTCTCTTTCTCTCAGAATCTTGCTGCTGCCAACCACTGATTTAGGAATGTGTAGGGGTATATGCCAACTCAATAATCAAAATCATTTTGGTGCTGGGAACCCAACCACAGTCTCTGTACAGCAGTGGAATTTATCGCATGCTCCAGTTTATTAAGTAATAGTACCAACAACATTTTGAATAAAGAAGAGGCCGATAAGATGTGATAGAATGTTAAGATAATTGATTTGGATCATAAAACAATGCTCATTTTGAATGTGAAATACTAAAAGCTTCACTAGCCTGATGGCCCACAGCTTTCTTCCCTTGACCTGATAGATGAAGATGATTCATAGCTCACTTCAGGAAAGAGGCTCAGTACAAACTGCTGGTTCTCTGCTACATACTCATCCCTGTCTTCATTCCACAAATACGTATCTAGTACTGACTGTGGGCCAAGCACTGGCCTAGGCATTTAGACCACACTGGTGAACAAGATAAACACAGTTCCTGTCACGTGGAGCTTTCTGAAAAAAAATATCTTGGCTACATAGATTACTTGCTGTTGAGACATATGAAGCACATACAAAATAGAGTAACGGTGAACTCTGGACTCTAGAGAGTCTTGACTGAATTGTGTTCTGATCCAGGCTATACTATTTTGAGCTGTTTTATCTTGGGCAATTTATGTGGCCTCACTAAGCTTCAGATTCCTAAACTGCAGTAGTCCTTATCTTGTTGCAGAAATGTTGCAAAAATCAGACCAACGAGAAACCAAGCAGCACTCAGAGAGTTGGGGAACTCAGGTTTATTACACTGGCGGTCCCAGAGGAGCTAGTGCTCTGAAGATCTGGACCCTGAACTCAGGGGCAACTTTGCTTTTATAGGGCTTAGTTGGTGTGGGCCAATTGGTTAATTTGTCCTCAGACAGTTACAAAGCACAGGAGTTGCTATGGGTTGCAGGCAGTTCCATTTGTTACAAAGGTGGGAGTTGCTAACAAGCAGTTATATCTGTTGTTTAGACAGAACAAGCAAAAGGGAGGATGAGTCTTTAGTTAATTTCGAGGTCACCCTGCCCCATGGCCTATGCGACAAGCATATCTACAGAAGCAGAACAAAGAGCTGAAAATTCCTCTTCAACCTCATGGAGTTATTTTAAGGGTTAAGTGAAAAAAATCTTAGTATAGCTTTCAGCAGAGTGCCTGGTTAATAGCCAGTAGTATGTAGGAGTAGATAGGCTACAATGACCTTGAACAGAGAAGGCTACATTTTCTCATCCTTGGCATGGCAAGTTCATGGGTCCAACCATTATCCGGAGGTCGCAAATCCAGCCCAAGGTCACAGATCCAGCGCACCCTGAGAGTCTCTTCAATTTGAGGGAGGGAAAACAAAAAAGGCTTGCCCAATGCTTAGAACTACATCCTCTGCCTTCTAAAACCGCAGTGCCTCTTATTGCCTGTGAAAGGAAATGAAGCTTTCTTCTTCCCAGGAGCATTGTCTAGACCCCAGCCATCCCATGGTCCAGACTCTTCCCCCCAACTCAGTCCCTTTCTTTGGTTACAGTGGAAGCGCTATCCTGCTCCATGTTAAGCCCAGACCTAGAACTTCCAGGGATGCTGGGCCTTCAGAACTCACACACACAGACGAAAAGCCAACTTTCTGGTGGATCCTATGTTGTTTTCCCCCTTGGGATAGCCCTGATTTCAAGTATTTATCTTCAAAAGAGCATTCAATAGTCATCACATGGCTGCCACAGGCCGGGATGTTTTGACTGGGACAGCATGACTGTCACACCTAACCAGACCTCTCCCAGCATGATCCTGAGGTTCTCCCGAGCACAGTAGAGGCTACTCTGCCCAGGCTGTGATGCAGGTCAGAAAGCTGTTCCCACCTGGTTCCCTTGCACCTATGCCTCTCCAATGGCTATCTCTTCTACCCAGCAGCTGAGAGAAGTTCACTTGATTGCCATTCTAAGAATCTAGAATCAAAAATAACCCATGTAGCTAATCTGACCCCTCCCTTCCCTGTGAAGTGGGCAGGCACAGAAAGTCCCACCCCACTCATCTACCCCGAAGGCTTTACCATAGCTGGCACGTGGGCGGAGAGCAAATTTAAACGAAATAAACATGAGTTTCCTCCTAACAATAATAGTTCTGTGTATTCCAAACTCAGTGAGTGCCTAATTACCTACTTGGTGCCAGAGAAGAGACAAATCCCAGCTGCCCTCTTGGTAGCTTAGCAAGAGGCTGGTTGAGCAAGTCTGTGTTCGCTCAAGGAAAGAGCAGCCTAAGGCCAGAAGCTGACCTCTGAAGGTTCCATCTTTGAACAAGGCTGCTTCCTCAACTTGAGAATTCCCAATATTATACAGTATACCAGATGTTCTCTGCCACCCTTTTCCTATAAACCTGTAGAGCAGTACAGGACAGGGTCCTTCCTCTGAAGCTGTCTCTGGCACTCACTCAGCTCTGATTGGTCGAGCACACATCTATCTGTCAGACGATGGCAGCCCAGGGTACTCCTGTGTTCTGCTGCCTCTGTAGGTAGAAGTTTCCCCAGGAAACCATATTCTACTTTCTTCTGCATGTCATTAGTCAGGTGTGTGTCTGTGCCGCCTTGGTTTAACAGCACCAGACCCCAGGAAATTAGCCAGCATTCAGGTGTGAAGAACTCAGGGTCTCTAAACACAATTTCTCAGGCTTGTGGAAAAGAAATCAAAGGCAATAATAGATAGTAATGCACATAAAGGCACGTCAGGTAAGAGTGGACTTTGACAGGCTGTTTCTGCGACCCCACTCCAGGCAGCAGGTTATAATTTTAACTAAGATGCATACTTCTGCCTAATTAGCAAAGTCCCATAGGGCTACTTATTAAAGGGGCTCCAACTTGATTCCTGGACCCTTGCTTTCACTCTTCAAGGAAAAAAGAAGCCCACCTTCCTCTAGATGACTGTATCTGATAAGAACTTTCACTAGGAACAAATCCAAAAGGAGGGGATATTCACTAAAGGAAAACTAATTTTAGTGGAAAATGAGCCTCACTTACACCACCTCATTAAAAAAAAATTAACAGAAAATGCTGTGTTTGCTACATCCACAGTAATGTTTCAACATGATTGGACACTCCAAGTGTATGGAAACATGGCTACTGGCCCTTTGAAGGAAAAAGGCAAACCTGGGAAATTACTCTGGTCTGGGCTGCTGTGTGCAGGTTAGGCCTTATACATGACAAGGATCCTATGCTGGTTGGTGACTTCTGAATCATGTCATTCATACTCGCTACAAGTGCTAAAATAGTCTCTTACTGAAGAATAGTCTCTTATCTGTCTTCAGGTCCAAAAAAGTGACAACCCTGGTACATCCCCAGAAAGAGAGAGGGTCCTGAAATACAGCCTACACTCCTCTCTCAGCCCATTTGTGTGCATGCAAGCACCCAAAGGAAGGGATGTCATACTTTCATTTTACACACAGACACTGTCTACCCTCAAAGCCTAAGAAGGCCACTTTCCTAATTTATCTGCCTGGATGGGTGTCTTTCATTAACTGGTATAATTTGTTTGTACTAACAGGTCAGTCCCTCAAAGCTTCTCAGGACTGAATAGTTCCTAGGACAAATGGGGTACAGGGCACCCAACTACTATAGTTTGAAGCATCCATCCTCCATTTGGAAATGACCTTGGACTCACCTTGGACTCTGGTCTTCTACTGGGGGCAAAGAGGGAGCTTTAGAGAATAATTAGCTCTATTCATTAAGGGCTTTCTTTTAACTAAATGTTTTTTATTTTGAGATAATTATAGAATCATATGCAGTTATAAGAAAAAATTCAGACAGATACCATGTACTCTTTATCCAAGGTTTAATTTTTTAAACCAACAGTTTTTGAGCACTTTTTCTGTGCCAGGCATCAGGAAAATAAAGACATCTCAGATCAGACCCTTGCCCCTTGGTACCTTATATTCTCATGATGAAGACAGACACAAACAATCTCTTTGATGAAGTACCAAATGAGAAGTAGCATCTTGGAGGAAGAGTCCGGGGTAGTGTTTTGGGGGAAGAGTAAAAGTTTTTCAAGAAAAATGAGTGTTGGAAGGGCAGTCTGGGCAGAGAAAACAGCATGGGCAAAGGCTCAGAAGTATGAAATAGCTTGATGTGTGCTGGGAGCCATTCAAATAATTCAGCATGGATGGAAACAAAAAATTCAAGGAAAGGAGTTCAGAGGCATCTTGGGAATGAGAAGGGAATGTTGTGTGATCCTGACCTCCCACATTCTATGCTGAGGAAATGAAAAACAGATGGGAAATATGCTCCCAAATATGGCCCAAGCATGGCTCTGGGAGAAGGAGGAGAGAATCTCGTTCCAATTTGAGAAGCCCACAGAACCCCCACTTCCAACCCTTGGACTATGGCTCACTTCCTTCCATAATCTTCACCCAAAGCCAAGGGCAGGAAGTCTAGCTCACATACTTCCTCTTATCCACAAAGGCAGCAATTGAAACAAGACCGAGTGCCCCCTCCCCACCTATTTGGGCTGCCACTTTGAGTACAGCTAAGCCCAGCCTCCCTTGACTTCCATGTGGCATGAAGAGTGTCCAGAAGTCTCCCAAGGGCCCAATGAAAGACACAAATATGTCTATAGTGCTGCTGACAAGCTCAGCAGAAGGTTGCCAAAGTGGGGGCTACAGACTACCTGAGTTGAGAATCAAATGGGAATCCACCATACTTGAAAGAAATATACAGCCTCAGAAAGTTGATGAAGCAAGTTAACTAGGAGAGCATGCCTGATCTGAGAAACAGAAGAACTGAAGTATTCTAGTCACAGAAGTTCACAGAAGGTTCCAGTGACCAGGTACACAGAAAAATCATTTCTTCCAAGATGGAGAAGATCCAAAGAGCAGCATGGGACTACCATACACATCTTAGTTCCTACTCGCCCACTTCCACAGCAACACAGTAAGCAAATCCAGGTACCAATAGGCCATGTGGAGGCCAAGACAGAGAGGGAACATTGAAATACTTAACTGTAAGTGTCCTTGTTACTCAGTGGGGTGGGGCTCGTAAGGAAGATTCAGTAATATATAAATAATAAGAATGCTACATTTTCTTTGAAGAAATGGGTCTATTGTATGTAAATGATCAATCCTTCTAGGTTTATGAGCATGCTCAGCCAGGTTTTGAATGAAATAATTCTATTTTAACTCAGAATGACAAGGATCCTATGCTGGTCGGTGACTTCTGTATCATGTCACCCATACTCCCTACCAGTGCTAAAATGTCTTTTACTGAAGAACAGTCTCTTACCAAAAGGTGACAACACTGAAACATCTCCAGAAAATGGGGATGTGGCCCTAGGGTAGCCTTTAGATCTGTGAGCTGGCTTACTTCAGGACAACCTGATTTTATAGTATTCCACCTTATAATTGAAAGGGAGGGAGAAAGAGAGAATGATGTGGGATAGAGAAGAGGGCAGTATCCTTTATGGACAGGACTTAGAATTTGGTGACTTATGAGTCACTGACAGTCATAATTTTCAGTATGTTTTTTAAAGTAGAAAAGGAATTTTCTTCTTGAGGTTTGCTGTGTTAACAACCCTCCCTTATCCCACCCGCATCTCAGAGACTTACAACAACAATGATTTACCTGCCTTGAGTACTCTACAGAGAATGAGGTGGGCTGTGGTTTGCACCAGGGCCTACGAGTAAGGAAACCTCACTCTCCCTGCCCTATACTTAATTCACACCACTACCACATTCACAACACCAGATTGGGGAGGGGGGTTCCAGACCAAGCAATTCTGTGACACCAGCTGGATGTCCTACAATTTAACTCAATTCTGACACTATTGACCTGGAGATGACATTAGATCCCCCAGGTTAAGGGCTCAGTTCTACAAGACTTCCCCCAACACCACCTTTAGAGGCCAATCTCAAGTCTAAGCTGTCACTTGTGCTTCTGACTAGTTGGCTATAGATCGGAAGTCCCCAACACTACCTCCTAAAGTTTAATTAACTTGTTAGAGCAGCTCACAGAACTCAGGAGAAGTTTCCTTATGGTTTACCAGTTTATTATAAACAGATATGATAAAGGATACAGATGAACATCCAGATGGAAGAGATGCGTGGGGCCAGGCATGTGGAAAGGGGCTCAGAGCTTCCATGCCCTCTCTAGGTGTGTACTATTCTCTTCCAGTACCTCCACACATTCACCAACCTGGAAACTCTCTGAACCTGCTTCTCTTGGAATTTTTATGGAGGCTTCATCACGTAGATATGATCAATCCTTAACTCCATTTCCAGCCCCTCTCTCCTCTATGGAGAACTCTGGGTAGGGCTGAAAGTTTCAAGCTTCGAATCATGGCTTAGTCTTTCTGGTGACCAGTCCTCATCCAGGAGCCCACCCAGAGTCACCTCATTAGAACAAAAGACACTGTTGTCACCCAAGAAATTCCAAGGGTTTTAGGAGCTCTGTGCCAGGAACTGGGGCAGAGAGCAATATATATTTTTTCCATTCTTTCACAACCTGGCTGGGCTCTGTCTTCTCATTTCCAAACCCAGGCTGAAAGAGCAACCCCTACATGGCATATGCCTGGGAAAAAGCTAGATAACTGTCCAAAACTCAAGATGAATCTTAAACCTTCTGCTCCAACATGGCAAATGTTATATTTACCCACATTTTATTGGCCAGCGCATGTCACATGGCCAAGCCCAAATCCAATGAGGTGAAGTCATAAAATCCTCCCATAGAAGGCACAGTAACTCATGGGGCTGTGGACAGGGAAGGGGTAGAGAGTAACTGAAAAAATAATATAATCTACCCTAATAGACTTATTCACATGTCTGTATCTAACTTCATTTGGGAGGGAGCCATATTTTTGCAGTCTTAATGACTCTTAAATCTTACAGATGTGCCATAATTTATTTAACTATTTTCCTATTGTTAGAATCACTGTTACATACTGTGTTATATCTCGTTTATTATAACTAAATAACACTACTGTGAATATCTTTGAGTATAAATTGTCATCCAAGTTTCTGATGATTTCATTATAATTGATTGCTGGAAGAAGAATTACTGGGTAAATTTTAAGCCTCTTAATAATTACCAAGTATGAACCAAAAATATTGTGCCAATTTATATATCTAATGACTATTAGATAGATAAACATACCCATTTCACTGTACCCTCAAGCACCATCTTTGAGGTGAGCTTCTAAAAGGTTTTTGTTGTTATAGTTGTTAATTTCTAAAGGAGGAAAAACATCTCAATTAAATTTTAATTTCTTTTCAAATTTGAGGTTGACTTTTTCTTTCATATTTTGTTAACAGTTAAGAATCCTTAAACAATACTCAGCGTGTATATGACAATATTTTTATATTTTTCTGCATTCAATTAAATCCAACTTTAATGCCTGAGAGGACAAAATTGGCCAGAAGCTCAATACCAGATATCCTTCCCAGTTTCCTTTCCCTCTCGTGGATGATGAGGACCCTGGAGGCCGCTACGGGCAGTGTGAAGGAAGGGAGCTCTGTGCAGGTGCCTCCTGTTTCTCTAAGCTGGATGCAGGGAAACCTTCTTGAAGGGGGAAGTCCTCCTGGGTTCCCACAACCTTGAAGGTAGTGTCCAGTTCTCACACACAAACATGCTTTATTCAGGTTAATCTACCTCAGAGGTACTGGAGTGGGCACTGGTCCCCTCCTACTCAAATCTTTAAGCACCTGTTGTTCGCCAGCTCTCACATTCTGTCAGCACCACAGGAAGGCAAGATGCAGACCTCCAGAGTTATAATTTGGGAAAGCTTAAGTGTGGTATGTGGAGGATGGGGATATGAAGAGTTCTGGCTGGGATGACAAGAGGTTATATGAAATGCAAAATGCTTTTTC
Organism: Eidolon dupreanum; assembly: GCA_028627145.1. Taxonomy (NCBI): domain Eukaryota; kingdom Metazoa; phylum Chordata; class Mammalia; order Chiroptera; family Pteropodidae; genus Eidolon; species Eidolon dupreanum. The sequence continues at coordinate 11,892,004 of CM053503.1, forward strand.
CAATGGAATGAGCAGATATCTCAGAAATCAAGGGGGGTAACTCTTAGAAGCATATAAATGTCAAAAGTCTAAGAAACCAGATATGGAAGTATTGAACCATAAGTCATCATATTTCTTCTGTAACCAAGACACAAAAATCACAACATTTTTATTGAATTAGAAAAGAAATACGGAGGCAGACTATGAACACCACTTTGTGGATAAACTTACAACCAAGACCCTTTGTATTCATGCCTCCCACCTCCTCTATTTTTTCATATCCTGATCTTTGAAAAAGCTTTACTTTCACCAAATGTCAGGGATATAGCTTCAGTCAGTCAATGAATCAACAACTGTTCTCATCACTTTGGGTGGTGGGGTGGATCCCCAAACCCAGTCATGGCTGCTTGCCTCCAAGGACCATATAGTCCTGTCTTCAACTCTTCTTTCAGGCAAAGTAGCTGAATGAAAAAGCAAAGTTCTCATGAAACCTACTAATTGATTACCCATAGGCCTACTCAGTGCAGGAGCCAACTTACCTGTACCTAAGACAAATGAAGAACGTGTGAGAAACTACACGAAGGCTGCTAATGCCAAATACATTATGGGGTAACACTTGCCTATGCCATCTGTGTTACATCTTCTATAAAGGAATGCCAGCAATGGACAAAAATGGGAACCATCCTCGATGTGGGCCACCTCCCCTCCCCAGAGCTGAGGCCGTGGTTACAAAAGTGGTCAGAGGAGTAGGAGAAGGCCGATTGGAAAAAAGGTCAGCTCTTGTACCATGACTTCGTTGCTGGAAAAGAGAGGGCTTTTACTCTCCTCCACAGAGCTGTTTTACTCTTCCGAATCTACTTGGGGTCTTTTTGATGCAGTTACTCACATTTCCTTAAGGTTCAACTTCAGGTAAAGGTCCTGAAGAAACAATGGCTCTCTTGAAAGAATAGAAGAGCCTAGAAACTTCTGGGTCCAGCCTGAGGGATGATTAAACTCCACAGACGGGGAGAGAATTCCGTGTCAACAATGCCTGCTTCTGAGAACTCACTCTGATTGCCTTGCCCTCATCCCCATTAACAAAAACAGATGTGTGCTCACAAGTAAACATTCAAGGTCAACATACGTTCCTGTCCGCCAATCTAATTTGGCACTTCAATACGAGCAAATAGTCTAAGAAGCAGAGTGGAACTTTTCTATAACATTGGTGTCAAGTGACGGGACTCACATCTGTGTATTAGGTTAACTGTTATATTAAATGTCTATGAAATAGACTTTCACAGGGAATGATTTGAGCTGTGGTAAGTCTACTGACATGGAATGAATAGTTATTCTCTATTAGAGTAACAAGAGAATATAATATTTAAGAGCCTAATTTTGAATACTGGTTCTGGTTCTTACTACCAGTGTAACCTTGGGCAAGTCATTTTTATCTCTAAAATGGAGGTCTTAATAGCATGTATTGCCTACCTTTTTGGCACTAAGCATATAAAAATGTGAGCTCATTCTAGGATTATTCCATGGCACTAGAGGAAATAAAATTCGAGAAGGCTAGATACTTAAGCCTCCTCATTCATTCTTTCACCGAATACTTATTGAGTAACCACAATGTGCCAGGTAGCAATATAGCAGTGATGATGAAAGACATAACTCTAAGTCATCATGGAGCTTACAATCTCGTGATTCATCAGCCACTCTAGATGGGACCTTCCCATGTCACTCAGCATCCTGAGCATGGTGTTTCTCAAAGAATCATAAAAGTCACATGACACTTCTGTGAAAAGACATTTTTAAGTACCTCATCACAGGGGGATATTGACTTCATTTTCCTTGTTGGCAAAATAGGGAGCAGAACAACCCCTGCTGCAATGTCATTATGTGTTTCAGGTGGCAAAGCATGTGGGGAAGGGCTTCAGAAACCACTGAGTGACTTCCCAGTGTGTGGCATCCAAGCTCTCGCTGGAGGTTCAGAGAAGCCAGCTGAGGGCCACTCAGAGCCTTCCCTCCCCACCTCCTCTCTCTGGACTCTCTAGAGACATGACTCAGAAGCCACCCATGCCCACTTTAACCTCATGAGCTAAAGGGTCTCAGGCTGGAACCAACCTCGAGTCCACCACCAAGGTAGACACCTATCACAATCTGTGATTGAGTACCTATTACAACAAGACTTTAGAGGGCCTGTCAATGGCCATAACTGGTGATTTTCAGGAGACAGCTCTACCTTCCCTTGGCAACTGGCGAAATGAGAGATGAACCCAAAGATTACAGTGGTGAATTGTAGGATCTTGGTAAGTTCTCATCGCCCAGCCCCTGCCCAGCTCTCAGCTTCATCTCCCACTCCTCCTCCATACATCCCCCTAGCCCCTGACTACCTCTCCCCTTCTTTCAGAAATAAAATCCTCTGATTTTTAATTTATCACAAAGCCATCCAGAATAATGACTATATTTCCCGGCCCCTCTGCTACTATGATGAATGAGATACAGGCAGAAATATATGGCCGCATCCAGGAGCAGTCCAAAATAAACAACTGGCGCATGTTTTATCCCTTTTCTAGCCTATTCCTTCCTCCACTCTGCTGCTTGGAATATAGGTGTAAAGCTGAAGCTCTAGCATCTATTTTGGATGTTGGGGATGAGACTACATGTTGGTAGCACTGGGACATTGCACAGAGCCCATCCTCATGTCTAGTCTTAAACTATCAACCTCTGGACTTTTATCTAAGAGAAATAAACTTCTGTCTAGTTTAGGCTGCTGTTATTTTGAATTTCTGTTACTCACCTCCAAGGTGAGTCCTCAGTGATCTAGTGCTCAGGAGCATGGATTCTAGAATTAGACAGCCTAAGGTCAATCATTTATTAGCTCATAGTTATTGATAACATGCTCCTCTCCTTTGACTCAGTTGAAAAAGGAGGGTGTTAAAGATAGCAACTACCTTCCAGTATCAGGAATGAGCTAATACTTGTGAAACTCAAAGCATGCAAAGCCCGGCACATAGTAAACACCCAGAATAAAAATGTGCCTCCCAAAAGCAAGCCTGAAGGTTATTCTCTCAACTCAGAGGTAGGCTTTTTTTTTTCTTTTTTAATACTGCAGCAATAGCAATAGTGCTAACAGTAATATCTTTGCAATTTTTATGGAGCACTTTGCAAGAATCTTTTCACCAACTAATGAGTTATGCATTATTATTTGCATTTCACAGAGAAGAAAACGTAAGGTTAAGAAAAAGAGGTTAAGTAATGTGCCAACAATCCACACAGCTAGTAGGGGGCTGTGATAGGATTCACACCCAGGCCTTTTAGCTCCAAATTCCCTACATTTTCTGAAAAGTTTCACTTGCTCTTAAATGCAAGTTGCTGTAATACTTACTATGTGTTCTATTTTTCAATTGTGCCTTACACACACACATTTTTTGCAAAGGGATTCCCAGGCTATGTTTTTTCTTTTTGCAAAGAATCAAAATGGATGCCCAAATTCTCCATGTAAGACTTTTTGTTTTCTGGTCACTGATTGCTCAAATGTAAATGGGTCCTGTGTCTGGTCATGTAAAACATTAAACCCTAGAACAGACTTTGAAAAAAGGGATCGGGTCAAGGCTCAGGTCAGGAACAGGGATGCAAGAAAAGCCTCAATTCATCTTGATCGCAATCTGCACAACGGGGCATGATTCTGAGTGAAATTTCGGGCTCATCGTGAAAGGGGCCCAGAGTGGACGTCTGGGGTAAGGGCGAGGCTTCACCGCACAGCATGTGTTTTGAATTGGCAATTCTTTTAACAGAAGCTGTTTGGAACCAGGACGGGAGCTGCTGCTAACTGCAACGTTGTAGCCATACCCGTGTGCCCTGAGCACAGGGTCTGTGGCAATCACTGCATCCAGGGGGATTTACCTTAGAAACTAAGAAGGGTTTGCTCACTCTAAAGATTGTGAAAGGGAGACACAACTATGGTTTTAGAATACTGTGATATGTGAGAATTTGAAGAGTATAGAAAAACAATTCTTTCACATATACAGGATATAGATCGAGCACCGTCACAGTATAAAACAGTAAGAATAAAGACTTTAGTAGTATATGGTTAGGAGCAGCGAAAATAGACCTGAGTTCAAATTCTCAGTCAAAACAGACCAGCTTACCAGTTCAGTGATTTGGGCCCATTTCCACAATTGTTCCGATCCTCTTTCCCTCAACCTCTATAAAAAAAAAAAAAAAAAAAAAAAATCATAGAATGCCTAACTTTGAGAGTAACAGTGAGGTTGAAAAAAAAAATCCAATAATATGGGAGATGTTCAATAAATATCCATTTCATCCTTTTCTCATGAATCTTTTCCTCTTCTGTGACTCCATGGTTCAGCACTTCCTGGCATTCTAAGGCAGTAGCTTCCCAGCCCTCCCCAGCATCGCTCTCTGAAAGAGGTGAGTGGTAGAGATTGATCATAAGTCAGACAGAAGAAATGGGGTTCTATTGCTAGTCCAGCAGCTCCTAGTCACATTCCATTTTTTCCACTGTTCTCACTGGGACAGAAAGGGGATTGTAAAAACCCGATGCTGCACGCACCAGCGTGCAGAGTCGGGTGGGATGCAACCCGGCTTTGCATCTTACTGCCTGCAGAGGTGAGTGCTGGAACCTCACCTGGACTCCAGTGCAAATCGATGGGCAGGTGGCTAGAAGCTCGCAAATGGGCCAGGCTGGTAGCTCACTGGGGGCCCAGGGACCCTCCTGTATACAATGAAAGGTGAGATTAGGTGAATGCAGAAGGCCCTCCAAGCTCAAAGTTCCTCTGAAAAGAATGTCTGTTGGAGGAATGTGATTTCTCTGTACCTCTATTAGTTTCTGTGGGCTTTCTATACTTCTGAATCTTGTTTACACTTTCTCTTGAAGAAAAAAAATAATTGAAGTCTATGTAACATTTCTTTCCTAAGTGGGAGGCTCTGTGTAGGGGGCAGGATGGGGGGAAAAGGGGTTAACGATGAGGGAGGATGTAGAAAAAAATGACAATTGTCACCTTAGAACCAGTCACTCCAGTCTCTTGAGTTCTACTTGGATACGGAGGTCTGCCTGCTTCTCCACAGGAAAAAGACAAAGAGGGGATAAGTGAGAAAAGTGATGGATAGTCCTTTTGCCCCAAAGTCTCTTATAGCCTGCCACATCATTAAAAAGTCTTATTGTGTAAGTCTTACACCCAAAGTTTAGAGAAAAAAATATATACATTAAAAAGAACTTATACCCTTTTGCAGTTTTCTTCACCTGTACAATTTTCTTTCTTCAAAATGAGAGGATGGATGAAAGAAAGAAGAATTTTTTTTTTTTTCAATTCTTAGGCTCTATGTTTAGTCCCACAAGAATTTCCACTGTCAAATGTAGCTGTCCCAAAGTGAACACAGCCAATGACAAGCAGTTGAAAAAAAGGTGCTTTATATGGTTTTCTATCTAGCAAAGTAAAGGGCTAAAGTGCTGTGTTGTCTATCTTGATTCTCTCCCATTTTTTCTCCAAAGGAGGAAATAAGGAGAGAGAGATCCAAAAGGGAGAGGGAGTTGGCTCTCAGTAGCTTTCCATTCAGCTGGAAAAGGAATAGCTCTGGTGGCTACAATTTGGATTTGCCCATTCTTGCCAAGTTTGACGAGAGATGGCCACAACTGCAGTCCGCTGGTGCCCCCTATTGCCCATTTCAGGAAATTCACAGGGCTGCACGAACTGCTAAACCCTGGCTTTTCATCTTAACACCCTCGAAATTTTTCTGAAATGAAATCTCAAATTTTTAAAATTGTGATTCTATCTTTAATACACTGAGGGGCTGATTACAGTCAAGTCAAAGTCAACTTATTATTTCATAGGTTTATAGAATGTTAGGATCGTTAGAAAATATTTAGCTAATTTTTTTTTTTTTACACCAAATTACGAGTATTACTTCTGAGAGATATAAGCAGTTACTATGTGAAACCAAAAGGGGTTAGGAAATGTTGGGCTAACAAGCGCTAAGGAAACATTATATAAACAGACTCTTTCCTGCTGGTCTTTTCAAACCCTTTAATATGGTTCATGTGTCTCCCACGGTTCATGCAATTTCCCAGTTAATATTTGACAACAGACCTACTTTCTATGTAAATTTCTCATAGGGCTAATACTCCAGGGACACACGTGGAGAGTGCTGATAGAGTCCAGATGGGTCATTCTGCAAATTTGGAAACTGAGTCCCAGGGAGGTGACCAGATGGTAATAGAGCTACTGTGAGGACTCATCGGGAGGTCGCCGTGCTCCAGAGCTGCTTCCTCACCAGAGTGCCCCCCCGCCTCATAGTTGACCTGTAGTATTTCTGTCACCATACAGGGTGTTTATTTGCGGAATGGGAAAAGGCATTGCCTTCAGCCAAGGATAGTGGGAAAGCGAGGTAGACCCCTTTCAAGAATGTTCTAACTCTGCAGGAGGAGACAATTTGCTTCTGGTATTTTCTATTCAATTTCTCCCTGTCTCTTCTGAAGAACTTCATTGTTTTTTTAGAAGCCCCAATTCAGCAAATACTAGTTACGCGCACAGCTCTATGCCACTCAGACGACATGTAGAAGGGCAAGATAATATACCACGCTGGGTAAGAGCAAAGGCTTGGGGGTCAAGTTCTGGTCCTGTCACATTCTAGCTGGGTATATATGGACAAGTTACATGTCATATTTAAGACTTGAGATATGGAAACAACCTAACTGTCCATTAACAGATGAATGGATTATCAAGTTGTGAGATATGTATATAATTCAGCCTTAAAAAAGGAGATCCTGCCATTTACAACAACATGGATGAACCTGGAAGACATTACACTAAGTGAAATAAGTCAGACATGGAAAGAAAAAAACCGCAGGATCCGATTTATGTATGGAACCTTAAGAAGTCGAATACACAGAAGCAAAGAGTGAAATGGTGGTTACCAGGGCTGGGGAGGTGGGGAAAATGGGAGGATGTTGGTCAAAGGGCACAAAGTTACATAGGACAAAAAAGTCTAGAGAGCTACAGTTAATAATGTTGTATTGAATACTGAAAATTTGCTAAGAGAGTAAATTTGACATGCTCTCACTACAACCAAAAAATAACTATGAGAGGAGAAGCCTATGTTCATTAGCTTGAATGTAGTAATCATTGCATTGTGTATATGTGTATCAACTCATCATGTTGTACACCTTAAATATATACAATTTTTGTTTTTTTTAATTAATTTAATAAATGGATAAAAGACTCAGACTCCATATCTACAAAATGGGAATAACACTAATACCTCCTTCACAGGATTGTGTTGAGGATTAAATTAGAAAATACATGTAAAATGGATAGCATTTATAAGTGCTCCATAAATATTTGTTGCTGCTATTCTTATCATTGTTGTTATGATTCTTGATATTATTATTGTTATTATGATTATGATTACAGTCCCTGCCCTCAAGGACTGAAGAGCCCAGTTAGAGAAAGACGACAGGCACACTCAGAAATTTAAAGTAATGATAAAGGAAATGGATCAGAGATAGCAACAGGGTTTCATGTCACTTGCCAACTCCAGTGAGTGTTTAGCAGCTGCGTCAAGTGCCAAACGTTGAGAAGATTTCTGAGGTTCTTGCCAGTCTTGGAGGGAAACAGCACCAATATCAGTTAGTGGTATTTTTCATGGCAATGGGGAGGTTATATGGCATGAACTTGCCATTCTTAGAATGAATGATTAAATGCCAGGTGTGGCAGATGAGACAGAGCAGTCATTTCTGGAGGAGGTAGGATAGCTGGACGTGGAGAATGAGTTTGATATGAAAAGAAGATGAAATGAGGCAGGGAGAGGTATCTGGCACCAGGAATTTTGTGAGCAGATGTGCCAAGGATAAAACCCGGTGGTCTATTTGGGTGGCAGTAAGTAGACCAGCCTGTCTAGAGAAGGGTTTGATGCTAACGATTAGCTCCACCAATATGGTAAACAGAAATGCTGAGCTGGTCACACAACATCAAATAAGCTGTCTTGTTGTTCCCATAAACTTCCCCATCTGTGCTGGGCCATTTGCCTGGATTCGAAGTTCAGAAAATATGGACACCATTAAGTCTCTAGTACCCTCTTCTCTACCCTGGAGCTATTCAAAGGCTGTTTCCCATCGTTCCTGCTCATGAAGACCATCATTCGGTGTTCCCTCCGTGGCTGCTGTTCAGAGCCTATCACTCTATGTGCCCGTTACAAAGTCCTTACAAATGGTTTCCATCAGGCGCAGATGGCCTTGCAGCCCCAAGCAGCTGAGATTCTTGACAAATGCACACATGGATAAAAAATCATGGAGACTGAAAAATGAAGAATTGACCTACGAGAAATGTCATGTATTCCTCGTGCAAGCTCTGGCAGGGATATCAGAGAGGCATTTATTGAAACCACAAATAAAGATGGGAAGTTTTGAAAAGTTACTTTGCAAAACTTCATAATTTAGTGTGAGATTTTATTCATTCATTCTTTTTTAGAGCATCCACAAAGCAGGCACTTTTAGATTAGTTAGGACTTGTGAGGTTATAAGTGACACTGATCTAACTCAAACTTGTTTAAGCAAAGGAGGGGATTATTATAAGAGATAATGTGATGTCCATGGAACCCAAAGAAAAGGATGTGCCTGGGCCAAAGGAACAACTGAAACCAGGAACTCGAAGGCCATCCGGGACTCTCTTTGATTCTTCTCATCTGTCTCCATTCATTCTCTTCATTAGTTTCATCCTTCATTCTAGCTAGCAACCAGTTTTCTCCACGTAGTGGAAAATATAGTTTCAATAGCTCCCAAATTTACCAGTCTACCTATATAACTTTGGCCACTAGGAAGAGATGATCTGGTCATTCTCTCTAGTTCCAAGTCAAAAAATCCCAGCAAAGGACTCATTGAAACAGTTTGAGTCAGATAAACTCCAGAGATTCATGAAACAACACAGCATCCCCAGTGGGAACCACAAAGGTGGGGCCACAGACAGGAAACTTCTGGAAGTAGGAGAGGGGGAGGTGCTTCGTAAACAAAACGAAGTGCCTGTTACATTTCCCCTTATTTGTTTTTTCACATGCCAACTCAAGTTAGCCATCAACCAAAGATTGCATTCATTTAATAAGTACCTATTCACCCCTCGAGTGTCTGCTACATTCCAGGTACTAGATTTTAGGGATGAAAAGAAGACTCACATTATGCCTGGTAGAGTGCTAGGCATTGAAAGATACCAAGACACAGAGACATAAGTGCACTATGGATGATGAAAGTTAAAGAAGGTAGAAGGTAAGTGAGGCCAGTGAGGTCTGGAACATTCGACGGACGCATCTTGGAGAGGGCGATACTTCTGTAGGGTCTTTAAAGGGTGAGGAAGTTCTTGTTTATGACTACATGTGTTTAAAGTTCAGAATTTTCACAACATCGCATTAAGTGAGGGCCTCTGCTCAAGGCTCCGCATCTGGAGGCCTTCTGGAACGCAGCCGTTGGCCAGCGGCCCTGCTGCTTTCTCAGAGATGGGACTACCACCCACAGCTCTTCTGATAGCCATGTTGTTTTTATTGCCATGGCCTGTTGGATCAAAGCCTCTGAGTTTGATGCAAGTTCAGAATAATTTCCTTCAAGGATTAATTCATCTTTCTGGGCTCAGGAAGCTCCATAAGCAACATCTGGTGCAGCCTGCAGAGGGAAAGCTTAACCCAAGGAGCTTCAGATTCCAGCATGTGAACCTCCCTGCTGGATGACATCACCCATGGGAAACAGCACGCAGACCTTTGCCTGTACCAAGAGCTCTGTGTAACACCCGCGGCCATGCCTTGCACACGACCGTAATAAATAGCGCCAACTCCAACAGGTTCTCTAGTGCTTTGTTTCTTGCCAGAGGGACTGAGCTTCACACTGGTGGGGTCGAATACCCTTCGTGAGTTTCCTCCGGGGCCATTCCATCGCTCATCTACGAATAACACCCCTCCCACCTGCCACCCCATGCACAGACCGGCTCGTAGGCTTGCATTTTAATGTAGTCACAGGGACTCTCTCTGTCAGTTCTCTTCATTAGATCCTATCTGTCACCTCCCTGTCTGCCCAGGCCTCCTGGAACATCCTCAATTAAGACCATCTCTTTGCTTATTGGCTTTTTTGTTTTGTTTGTTTGTTTGTTTGTTTGTTTATTTGCTTGTTCTTTAATATTCTTGCATTTTTGATATCCCTGGCTCTGCCATGTACATTCCATGGGCTGGTCTCACTCTAACAGCTCTCTTCAAGGTTCAATTTTACCTTGTTCTTAAAGATGAATCACTAAAACAGCTAATAGTTGAGTATTATGTGTCAGGGATATATTATTTATAGGGATCTTATTATCATCACCCATGACTCATCAGTAAGGAAAATGAGACTCAGAGCTCGAGGGAATTGCCCAAGTACAAGATACAACCCATGTCTGTATCACTCCTAAGACTGTGTTCTTTTTTTCAGAGATAAAATATAGAGACTCAAGGAAATGGTTATGGGAGTCCCACATGAGAATCCTCCTTCCAAGTAAAGGAGAGAGAAGAAAAGAGAAATGAGGAAAACACAAAGAGCAGAGGCTCAGAACTCAAAGGAGAAGAATTCTGAGACAAGGTGAACTGTCTGAAGCCAGAACAGGTTGGAGAATGTTGAGGCTATGTGCCTGAAGAAGGCTGTTGGCAAATGTTTTTAAGAAAAACTGCAGGAGAGTAATGGGTCTGGAAGAGGTCAGGGAGTGGGTAGAACATGAAATGAAAGAAAATGAAAGAGCCACTAGATAAGAAGATAAAATAAAGTGGAGGGCTGTTCTGTACCTACCAAACTGGAAACTGCAGGTGAGGCCCAGGAATGGTTTTAATAAGCCTTCCAGGCGATTCACACTAACATCAGTGAACCACCGCTCTCGTACAGCGTGGCTCAGCTGGCTGCACATCGGAATCACCTAGAATCATGATACTTCTGCCTCATTTCCTAAAAATGATTTAACTGCTCTAGGCAGTGAGGTGTTACAAAACTCTCCATGTGATTCTAACGTGCAGACAGAGTTAAAAACCACTGCAGCAGTATACTCCGTTAGTAATAAAATAACTTTATTTACATCCCCTACTCCCTACTCTGACCAAGAGATTTCAACTGCAGGCTCAGGAAAGGTAAAACCACAATGTATTGCTCACAGGCTGGAAGGATTAAAAACAAAAACAAAAACAAAAACAAAAAAAAACAGATGTGCAGAGCCTCATAAACCACGCTAAGGAATTTAAAATTTATCCTGAAGTTATGAAGAACCACTGAGGGGTTTTAAGTAAGAAGGTAAGTATGTAAGATGTATTGGAAAGGATCAGGACTATAATCAAGGGAACAATAGTGAGCTACTGCACTAGTCCAAGCAATTATGCAAGGCTAAGGTAGTGGAGGTGGAAATGGAGATGAGAAAGAGGATTCAAGACCATGTAGATGAGCTGACCACACATCACCATTGGCTTCAGACAGACCCAGTTTACTCTGGGTACACCTACTAATAGTGCCCCTTTCATTCCCCCAAATGCCCTAGTTTAGATGCCATGGTTTGGATATAATTATTTGTTCACCCTGTACATAAGAGAGATAAAGTTTATAAAACATGCTGTGGGGATGGGGAGCAGAGTGGGAAATCTCAGATATGACTCTCAAGTTTCTGCCCTGGGTGACCCAGAGGATGCTAAAAAAAAAAATTTTTTTTCTTTAGAAATATTTAAGTGAGTCATTAAACATTATTAAGTAAATTGTAGTACATAGCATGAAAAAAATTGCAAAAAACACACACAAATGGCTGACGTTTGGGAACACTGATGGAAGGTATCACCAAATTGAAATCATCCTCCCTCCCTGAAGCTCCGAACTGATTCAGGCTCAGGGAACTTTATTATATTAGAACACCTACCCTATTCTGCCAGTCAGACCAACTGTAAATGGGCAGTCCAAGCGGCAATTAATTTTGGGTTTTCTCACTCCCCCTTTTCTTCCCGTCATGGCACTGCTGTGTCTGCTACCAACGACTCACAACTTTTGAGTATCTTCAGAATTAACTTGATCACAGTTGACCGCCGTCATTTAGACAGCCAAAATGATGGCGGGCCATGCCAAGGCCTGGTTAACTGAATCCAGAGAACATCCCCTAGTTCAACCTGAGCCAAAGGTCAGGGAACACCACAATGTTCTACCTCGTTTATGAGCCGCATGACCCCAAATCCTCACTACTCTCTCTTCATAGTTGCCAACACCTCAGCTTTTTTCCTCCCCCCGCCCCCGCCCGCCACATGTCAACAACCAGGTAATTACTTAATAAACCTCAGAACATACCTTTGCTTCTTCTCTTGGCCGGTTTCAATTTCAAGGTGGCTCTTACTTCAGGGTTCCAAGTGCGATCATGTGGAAGAATAAATTCACCTGCCAGAGCCTCTTGAGGGAACTTTCAAACAAAACTATGGCTTTTCAAGTATTAAGAGGAAATGACAGACTGAACTGAGCTCTCTATTCATTTTAGTACAC
>CM053503.1:11904978-11922965 GCA_028627145.1 Eidolon dupreanum
AATTTTTTCATTTTTTATTAATTATTAAATTTAGCGAGGTGAAATTGGCTAAATTATATAGGTTTCAAATGTACATTTCTATTACACGTCATCTGTATATTACATGTGTTAAAGGTTAAAGGGGGTTAAATGTGTGGTGATGGAAGGAGATACAAACTTTTTAAAATAAGGACAAGTGGTTCAGAGAGTAAGGGCTGTGAGTGGGAGCAGTTGAATCCCTACTTGTTTAGAAATTATCTTTCACCCCAGCATGGTGAGTCCAGATAACAGCATTTTACTGTATTTGCATATCAATGATATCTCCTTCAGCATTTCCCAGGCATCGATTTGGGAGGTCGTTGCCACCCCGACCCCAATATGAGTTTGGCATCCTGCTGCCCTTCGTTTTAGAAGAGGAATCTGCTGGGGGTGACCAAAGAGAGTCAGAAACTTCTGCACAACTTGAAGCTGTGGTTGTTCTCTTGAGCAACAGACAGGACACAGATGCATCACATTCTGGCCTCGAGAATGCGGGGTGCTCAGAGCCAGACCAAGAGTATGTGTGTGGGGAGACAGCTGGGCTTACTGGTTGCCAGAATCAGGGGGTGGGAGAGAATGGGATACCACTTATCTCCCTCCCACTCCTCCTTCCTCATTCCAGGCCCAAACACCAGACCAGTATGTCTCCAACTGAGTGAAAAATGGGAACATGGGACAATGCCACATGTAAGGAAGGGCTGTTAGGAAACCCAAACACAGCACAATGCTGATGTACTTAATTTGGTTTATGAAATGCAATTTCTGTGGAATCCTCTGTGTTAGTATTAAAAAAAAGAAAGGAAAAAGAAAAAAAATAAAACAAAACAAAAAACCCACTCATTGATTAGAAATCAAGAAAACAAGAGTCCCAGACTAGAATCTGTTGCCATCTGGCGGTAGAATCTCTTGCAGGTCATCGAATTCTCTTCGCCTTGGTTTCCTCATCTGAAACATGTGATTAACTGCCTGACCTCACAGAGATTAAACAACACAAGAAGCTTGAAAAAGTATAAAGATCACTTTGAAGTTAACTGAAGGCATGTTTATCACCTAAATGGCTTACGTTTTCTTTCCTTTTAACCTGAAAAGATTGTCAGCAAGTATAATTTGGTTTACTCTGAAACAAGTTAGGTTGGTTGTCTGGTGTGAGAGGTGGGGGGAGGACTTTTAATTCCATAGTGGAATCTTGCTTTGTGTTTGTCCAAGATCCATTTCCCATACCTTTCTTCTGAGAAACGACTTTCACCCACCATCCGCCCAGTAGTCTAGGTGGTGCTGACCCCTCCCTGCTCCAGAGGTGGAATGTAACTCAGGTCTGACTCAGTGCAGCATCCTGCCTCCCTGGGCTACCAGATGGGCATGGGACCCAAGCCAGCCAATCAAGGACAACGAGTTTCAATGCAGTTTTTGTTGGAACTACTGATAAGTCCTCTCCTTCCACTGGACAGGTTGTAGCCCTGGGGTTTCCAGAAGCCATCTCATTCCCACCAGAGGACAGGCTGCCTGAGAATAATGACAAAAAAGAGAAATTCAGAGCTGAGAGGAGAGAACAAATGGAGTCCTAGTGGCACTCTTGGATCCCTAGAGCCAGGTCCATCCCTGTACCTCCGTTACTTGAGTCAATAGATACCCCCTTTTCCTTTCGACAAGTTGAGCTGTGTTTCTGGTGCCTTCAACTCTGAGAGTCTTGACTGATAGAAGCTTCCAATACTAATGTTCAAGAATCTCTACAAAGGTGCCCATATGCAAAGCTACATGTGTTAAAAAAAATAATAATCAGTCTACGACCATGCCACCCTGAACAAGCCTGATCCCGTCTGATCTTGGAAGCTAAGCAGGGTCAGGCCTGGTTAGTACTTGGATGGGAGACCACCAAGGAAGACGAAGTGCTGTAGGTGTAAAAAATAAATAAAAAATAAGGGATTGTAAACTGACAAGTTCCTTGCAATCTGTGAGGTCAACTAAGGGTTGCCTCGCATGAAAAAAAAAAAAAACAAAAAAAAACGAAAAGAAAAGAAAAAATCAGGTTTAAACTATACCTTTATAAAATCCAACAAAGCTAGCAATGTTTCCTGGATAAATATACTTCATCATTATACCCAGGTGACATTGTAAGTTAACAGAGACACAAACTACTAAAATAAAGAAATATTTCATTTTATTTTACTCTTTCTGCCATGAGGTAATGCAAACTCATGTAAATTAGAAATAATACCAAAATGTGGGTAAGATCAGCTTTAGAGGTTGCATGGAATCAGGAGAATGTGATTGTCTGAATTTTGGCCTTCTCAGTTTGCCAAGCCAGCTGTACCATTTTGTCTAGCCCATGTAACAATTTCTGTGGTAAAGGTCCAGGCTGAAGACAGTTGTCATAGGATGGTGAAGCCCAAACAACTGAAATGTTCACAGTATACAAAGCAAAACAGTCAACATTACTAGATGAGACAGACTACTAGTTTATCCCTTAACTAGTAAAGCAGAGTAAATCTCACTAGGCAGCACTACAAATATCCCTAGCCATTCCTTTATTTGTTCACTCAATCATTCATGCATTCAGTGAGTATTTATTAAGCACCTACTGTGTACCCAGAGGTACCTGGTTAAATGCTGGAATTCTAAAGAGAAAGATTAAGGCACGTGCTCTGCTCTTGAAGAGCTCCCAATCTAATCTTGCAGGCAGACGTGTGCATGAAGAACAACAGTACGTTATAAGAAGTGCTGTTAACAAGTCTGTTCAAAGTGAGAACCTCCAAGAATTCATTCGTCCACAGGTTCCATCGTGAAGGTACGTGGCGTTCCTCCTCTTCTTTGGAATAATGAGCGCTTGACACGGCTTTCATTGGTGTTTTCATTTCCAGTGTGACAATGGGGACCCACGGCATTATGACAAGTTACAACAGATGCAGAAATGGTTATCAGGTTCCTACTCTGAGCACTCAGGGGAGACAGCGTGTCGTTGCAAAGGTCGTGACTCACGTTTTACACAGTGTGCAAACGTGTGGCTACAGGCATTAAAAGGGGGAGCAAATGAATTGCACCCTACTAACTCTCCTCCTTCTCCTCTCCATCTGGGACCTGTGTTCTCTTCAACATGTTCACAGGCCTAAAATGAATTTGAGATGTTAAGTTTCAGCTTCTGAGTCAGACTGCATATCAATTTATGCCAGTGACAGTGAAGGCTGGCTTTATAAATGGTATTTTTAATGATGTTCACAGGTTGGCTTTGCAGAGGTTTTATAGGAAGCAAAAGTCTCCTTTGCACAATCCTACCTCCCACAAATGCTCCCTGAGACACACTTTCCCTCTTTGTTCATCTAGCAAAGATAACAACCCAGACTCTGGTGCGGTTTTCCTGTTAGCTGCTCACCTCCATTTTACCCAGTTGTTATAAGGTTTCTGATTTCTCATCAACCTCGCTGAATCCATCCCACCTGAAATTATGCCCATGACAGACTGCCAAGGAGCAACAAAGTTAAAAGCTCCAGCCCTTGTGAGCAGGGAGGCTAAGCGGGGCGGAACTTCAATACTGAGGTCTTTGGTGTTCACTTAGAGTTAATGTACATAGTGGTATTAAGGCTTATCAACAGAACCATTTTGCTTAGTTGATCTAAAAATCAGTTTCTTAGTTAGTGTTAATTTAGTAACTAAATCTTTATGGTTACCATAAATTGAATTTTAAAAATGCTCTCACGATATAAAAATATACAGTTCATTATCTAAACACGAAATTTAAAAATGAGTTTCCCAATTTTACGTTTTAATCAATTCCTCATTTAGTGTATTTCCAGAAATCAGTCACATGCACACAAATAACAAAACAGAATCTGTACAAAAATAAGAGCTCTCTGTTTTCTGTAACACCTCATCTTTTCTGTAATGAATTTGTGAATATAAAAAAATTATCTATTTAGAAAATTATAAAAACATTGCTACAATGTCATAAGTGCTCTACATTCTCTAGGAAAACATACCTTTGCAAACAGTACAACTACTGGGAATTCATAATGAAACTTGAGTCCTCAGTGTGCCGCAGATGCATGCCACTCAGCAGCATTAAAACCCTATCTATCCCCTATACCACTTCTAGAAATTGTCTGCGACTGTCACTGAGTGAGGTGTATTCTTCGTTCTTCAAATGTCATCATTGATTTCTGTGGATATCCTTAGGGTGACACTCTATTAAAAAAAAAAAAGAAGAAGAAGAAGGAGGAGGAGGAGGAGAAGGAGGAATAAGAATAAGAATAAGAATAAGAAGAAGAAGAAGAAGAAGAAGAAGAAGAAGAAGAAGAAGAAAAGAAAAAAGGTTTAAAAGAAGGTAAACAATTCCAGCGCCAGCTACGAAACTCCCAATAGCTTTGCAGCCCCTAAGAGGTCACCTCGCTATAGTTTGTGCTGAGCTTCAGTTGGGTCCTAAAGAATCTTCTTGGCTTTCTATATTCTTTTAGCTAATAATTAATTCTCTTGTTTCAAAATGTAAGATTTTTACCTGTAGCTAAATCTGATAAGGTCCCACCTTCTCCCTGTCTTGGGAACATTTTTCAACAACACACTTATTTTTTTAAAAGACATATTTCCTAATATTTGGAACCAGTAAGTGAAACAACCTCAAAAAGTAAATAAATAACCAGGATGTATGATTAGAAGCATCGACCAGCTGAGGACACAGACAGATTTTGTGGGTTGAGAGAGCTGTTAAAGATGCTTGCCTTTAGGAATAAACTAAGTGGCACAAGGTATATTTTTTCAAACGCATAAGGATAAAAAGGAAGAAAAATAATGTTCTGTTTTATGCAAGAAATTTTCTATGAATTTTTACAATCTTCATTGTCAGCAATTTATAACATTTGAATAGATAAATACCTACCTGGAAATCATGGATGAATGTTAGGAAGTAGAAAATAAAACCAAAGGCCACTGTCCATTCACAGATCGCACTCACTACGTGATATACATAATCCTAATAGCAAAGATAAAGAAACAGAATTTAGCCTAAACCCATTTCACTTTAGAGAATGTACTGACATAATAATGAGAAGGTCAGAACTTAGGAAAAAACCCTATGAGGAAATACAGCCAGCAAGGCATATAGGTGAACGGCAGGGCCTCTGCCCAATGAGAACATAAATGTACTTATTCCAAAAGTGCTTTCTGGTTCTCACACACACTGGCTTTAAGACTTGCCTACATAGTTTCAAAACGCAGAATAAGAAACACAAAATGTTGAGACTGGAAAGCAAATGTGGACTCAGCAGAAGACAGAACGTTTCATACAAGGCAAGACTTGCTCTCCTAAGGATGGGAAACCCCAAGTTGAAAGGCATTCAGCGTTTGTGCAGTTATTCCAAAGAATGAGTGTGCATGCACAAGAGGAAACTGGCTGACTGTCACCAGGATTTTGTGTTTCTCTACCACTATAGAAAATGCCAGTTCAGAAAACAGTTTGCTTAACGTTATAAAGTAAACATAGCTACAAAGTAAATGTGAATGAGACATCTACGCATTCACTATCTTCTTGGGGGCAGGAATGAGAACAGAAGGCAAGAATAAGAATGGATTAAATGGCAGGTGTGTGTGTGGGGAGGGGGGCTGTTTCCCAAGTCAGCTGCCTACAGAGCCCAGGAGATGCATAAAAGTAAATGAGGCTGACGGTTGCAAAAAGAGAAGGAAGATGGAGAGCTCGTGCTGTATTTGCTCAATTTCATTTTCAACAAAATGGGAAATTAGGACCCCAGTGTTGCTTTCAAAGAGGTAAAAAGAAAAGTCCATGTGTCCGTGTGTGCGTGTGTGTGTGTGTGTGTGTGTGTGTGTGAGAGAGAGAGAGAGAGAGAGAGAGAGAGAGAGAGAGAGAGAGAGAGAGAGATTCTGACTTTTAAATGTTGGAAACTGCTTTTAAAAAAGCATTTTTAAATACTGTCTAATTAAAAAATAACATCTTCATTCTGATGTTAGCCCACTTGCTCAGTCAGGCCTGTGGACTGTCAGGTTGACCCCTCTGATTTCAAATAATGATCTATATTTTTTCCTACTTTATTTTCTGCTTGGCTGTAGGTTTCGAGTGTGAATAAACAAATGTGCTGGGTTGCAGGTCAGTTCTATGGTGACATTTGTTTCCTTTGACATTTGATTTCTATCCGCAAAGACTTAATCAAGACACATCAAATTCTCATAGACATCTGTCCTTGCTCTTCTCATCCAGGCCACACTGCGGAGGACCTGACCAGTTTACATTTAGGGGTAGAGAACAGAGGCCGCCTCCTTTTGGCGACAGCACCCAGGGATTCGCCCCATCCCGTATAGTCCCCGGACAATGAAGATGGCTTATAAAATTTTGGCAGAATTTTTTTTTAGTGTATTAATGAAAGTGCACTGAACCAGAAGTTCAGACTCCTCCACTAACACCTGTGAGTGCAGGCAAAGCTCTACTCTCCTTGCTATGTAAAATGAGACAATAGCATAATTCTTGCCCCCCTACCAAGTAAATCAACGCCCAGGGATGCCCTTCGAAAGCTCTAACGCACCACAGTCAGGGCAGTGCCTAAAAGATTGTTCTGTTCAGTGAATTACGATAAAGGATTTCTTTTGTATGCATTGATATTGGGAACAGAAAGTAATACAAGAATGACATGGTAACTTATGGAGTGAATAGAAGACTAGGTACTCCACATTTTTAAGATTAAAAATGAAATGAAAAAAAGATTTTTAATTGCCAACGGGATAGGCTTCGATGAATCCTTCCCAGCTGCTGATTTGTTGGATCTGTGGAGGAATATCTCCCCCTAGTGGTTAAAAAATAAAGCACACCTTAGGCTGCTGGGCCGTGAGGTCTCCCTTTCAGGAAACACCTTTTTAAAAAATTTCTGTCTGGGTCACTCTCTTCTTCAACATCTTCAGTCTCTCCCTGGTCTCATGCAGGCTCCATCGCATGCCAGGTGGCATGACCCCTTCCAGCCACCATCTTATTTCTTCTCTTTCTCTCACCTCCAAGCATTCATGAATAGCTGAAGAAATGAATCACTCCTCTCACCATTTCTTTAACCCCTGCAATTGGCTTTTAACGCCAACATTTCTAACTGAAACTGATTTTTTGAAAAACATCAGTAGTTCCACCCGCCCCTTGAACACACATTCCTGCCATTCTCTCGCTAACCCTCTTCTCTCCTGGCGGCATTCATGCTCCGTGTGGCATCTACAAGAAGCACCGCCATAGCGCGCGGAGCCCCAAACACTCCACCCCAAACACTCGGTTCCATGTGTTCCAATGTTTGGTCTGGAACCGACCAGTCACTCTAACCTATGCTTTGACGGTTCTCAACCCCACCAGAAAGCCAAGTCCCACACGTCTTACTGGACATTTCTCCTTGGTGATTCGCTATGGCTCCAGATGCAATGATTCTAAAACCAAACTCATCCACCTCCCCCCATGAAATAATGTATTCCTGTTAGGGCCCTGATCTCTCATTCTGTTCATGGGGACGAATTCTTTGGTTTACCCAAGATAAAAACTTGCGAAATCATCTTTGATTCATCTTGTCCTTTCATTTTCATGTTACTCACCTGCCAGGACCCAGCAAATATTTTTCCTTTATTGCTTCCAACCTAGGCTAATCTTAACTCGAAATCTGAACTAACAGCAAGAACTGCCTTCTCCTGCCATCCTACCTCCAGGCTTCCTCCTCTTCAATCCATCTCAAGTTTTGCTTCTAACTAGTATTCATCCAATAATATTCTTTCAATTTACTTTCCTGTTCAAAAGCCTTTGAAAGCTTACTCTTGTCACCTACGTGAAGCATGAGCTTCTCTGCCCACCTCTTACAGCCTTGTGTAAACTACTCCAAGATTCACCCCTGACCCCATTTATGTTTTACTTTATCCTGAAATAAACTATCTACTCCACTGGAGCCGGTTTTGTCCCCTCTGCTTAACACGCTATGCTTCCTCTGGCCTCCAAACACCTTCAGACAACACTGTTCCCACACCCATAATCATCTGACTTCTCTTACTTACCATAGATGGTTGAAATGTTTAAGAGAGAATTAGGAATTCAAAATTTTGAAACTAATCCCAGGAACCTTCTGAGATTACCCTGAGAACTAATTATGACCACTCATTGCCAAATAACTGACAGTTAATTATGCCATATTTACTCCATATTTTGCAACTTGTTCTAAGAAACGGCAATGATCCTTTCTAAGAAGGCTTCACCCAGCCACAGTCCACATAAGCAAGTTTGACGATTATATTGAAAATGACTTCAATCTTACCTTTTCTTTTGGATTCCACTCCAGCTTGGTTATAGAAATTAGTGAAGCACAGGCAATCACTGAAAAAAAGGAATTGCTAAGGAAAGTACAGAAGAAAATATGTCCTTTAATGTTAAGACTACATTATTCTAATAATTTAATAATTATACAGTGTTAAAATGTCACCTCATGTCTATTAGGATGGCTACTATAAAAACACACACACACACACACAAAACAAGTATTGGCGAGAATTTGGAGAAACTGGAACTCTTGTGCTCTGTTCATGAAAATGTAAATTGGTAACTCTGCTGTGGAAAACAGTATAAAGTTTCCTCAAAAAATTAAATATAGAATATCATATGACCCAGCAATTCCACTTCTGGGTATACAGCCCACAGAATTGAAAGCAGAGCATCAGACATAGTTGTGTATCTGTGTTCATAGTGGCATTATTCACAATAGCTAAAACGTGGAAGCAACTCAAGTGTCCATTGACAGATGACTGAATAAGCAAAATGTGGTATAACATACAGTGGAATATTTTTCAGGTTTAAAGAGGAAATTTTGCAATATGCTCCAACATAGATGAAGCTTGGGGACATTATGTGAAATAAGCCAGTTACAAAAAGACAAGCCTGATGTGATTCCACTTAAATGAGGTACTGAGAGTAGTCAAAATCATAAAGACAGTAGAACAGTGGTTGCCAGGGGCTGAGGGCCAAGGGGACTTTTAGTTTAATAGGCATATATTTTCGATTTAACAAGATAAAAAAATTACGGAATAGATGGTGGTGATGGTTGGACAACAGTGTGAATGTATTTAATAAATACCACTGATCTGTGTACTTAAAAACGGTTACAACGATAAATTTTATGTGTATTTTAACACAATAACAAAATGTTAATGCCAACATTTCTGCAGTCAAATCAAGCTGCATAAGCTTCTTATAATCTCAGACTTTAAATTCAGTTATGACAGCAGTTAAACTACAATATGTAAATAGTTATGCCTTAACAATATTTTTTAGTTACATATCGAGAAGTTTTACTTTGCAACTATGTTTTCCTCGAGCCTGCATGTTTGTAAGTGTCATTCCCAGTTACAACGGTTCTTTAAATTTGGTCAAAATGACTGATGCTGCAGTCCAAGATTAATACTTTCTGAGTACTTTTTCCCGAAAACACTATTTTTCGTTAATAAAAATATTGCATAAAAATACTTTTCCCCTAATATAGTATTTTCAAAGCAACAGTTTTATGGAAACTATTAATATTTCAAAGTACCAAAGCATTACAAAGTATCAAGGCTCATACAGAAAAATAAGCTACAGAAATTAAAAATGTTATCTTTAAAAAAGAGATTTCTGTTGAGTAATTAAGTATGAGCTAAGCCTTTCCTCCCCAAACCATGGGACGGAGGCTCTCGCCCTCCATGGACACTGTTGTCTGTGCAAAGGCAGTGACAGACATTTGGAAGCAAAAGAGCAACGAGATGCTCTAAAAAAGGTTTTACAAGAGTTAGAAATTTGAAGAGTTTAGAGCACCCCCTGAATTCGGAGTCAGCGCCTCCTCTCCCTCTGCCCTCCAACCTCGTTATTTTGCAATGCGTACCACTTCTCAGTTTTTCAATATACATGAAGTAGAAAGCACAG
The DNA here is from genome assembly GCA_028627145.1 of Eidolon dupreanum. Classification (NCBI taxonomy): domain Eukaryota; kingdom Metazoa; phylum Chordata; class Mammalia; order Chiroptera; family Pteropodidae; genus Eidolon; species Eidolon dupreanum. The sequence continues at coordinate 11,914,892 of CM053503.1, forward strand.
CAGATTCTCTGATCCTTTCAATGATCAGACTTCTGTTTCTAATAGTTTTAAAGCCCCTTAATTCTTTCACTGATCTGTTCTTTTTTTATTTTTTAGGCGAGGCAACCCTTGGTTGACCTCACAGATTGCAAGGACCTTGTCAGCTTACAATCCCTTATTTTTTATTTAGTTTTTACACCTATGGCACCTGGTCTTCCTAGATGGTCTCCCATCCAAGTACTAACCAGGCCCAACTCTGCTTAGCTTCTGAGATCAGACAGGACCAGGCTTGTTCAGGGTGGCATAGTCACAGTCACTGAGCTGTTCTTTAGTTCCACATTCTGGGCACCAGATACCATGCCGAATAAGGCAGAAGGAAGCGGCAGGGAAACCCCTGGCTAAACAGACTTTGTCTCAGCTCCCAGGGACATCACAGCCTTGCTGAAGGAGGCCCAGGACTGTGCCACGTGAGAGAAAAGAACAAGGCACAGTGATAAGTCAGAGGGAAAAGTATTAATTCAGAGTGGAAAGGGTTTGGGGTGTCAGGGAAGGCTTCGCTGAGTAGAGTTTAATTTAAAGTGTGAGGTTTGAGGAGCAGCGCCATCCCACAGAAATATAATGCTGGCCACATAAATTTAAAATTTTCTACTATAGTAGCTGCACTTCAAGAGAACTAAAAAGAACCAAGTGAAATTAATTTTAATAATATAGCTCCTTTAAGCCAATGGATCAAAAATGTTATCATTTCAATGTGTAATCATATATAAAGAATTATTAATGAGCTATTTTACATTCTTTTTCTCATTAGGTCTATGGAATCCGGTGTTGTGTTTTACACCACAGCACGTCTCAAGTGTGGACAACAGGTCTCTGTGTGGGCTAGTCACATTTCAAGTGTCCAATATGTGGCTGGTGGCTACCATATTGGACAGACAGTCCGGCTCTAGAAAGACAAGGTGGAGGGGGGAATCCAGCCAGGAGAAGGGCAGGGGGAGAGAGTAGAAAACAGAAAATAGCTAAGTCTGGAAGAGAAGCATAAAAATGAGGTCAAAAAAATAGGTAGTCTCAGAGCATGTGTCTCAAGCAAAGGAACCTGGACTTTGTGCTGTTAGTGATTTTGCGAAGGTTTTTGAATACTGCAGAAGCTGGGGCAAGACACACAGTTTACCAAGGAGGGCTCTGAAGCCTGATTCTAATGTGCCTCAGTTTCTTCAGTAGTCAAATAAAGCCATTTCACAGAAATATTACAATAAGGAGAAACAAGATCATTTTAAAGATGCTTTGACATCTTTGTAAGGAAATAGAAATAACACTCTAATGCTTAAAACACTTTTTCGTATGGATGTATTTGTTCGAGTTAATCGATACAGAGACATACCCTATCTGTGTGGGGCTGCCACCTCTTGGCATAGCTCATAAAACCCTCTAGAAATGGGAAGTATTAGTATGTGAAATTCTGAGCTTATTCAACAAAACTCTCTGTGATTTTAATATCTAGAGATGTCTCCAAAGATGGAAGCAAAAGAGGGTTTCCTACACCAAGAAACTTTTCATTCAACACTACAAACACTTCTGCTCTAAATTTTACAGCTAATACAAGCGAAAGGTCTAAAAACGACATATTTGAAGAGAAAGCATGAATGTCTTCAATCCGTAATCAGGACAAGGAAACTGAGAAAGAACTATTGCAGGAACCAGGGTATATATTTTATTGTAAAATTTCTCAATAGTAGGATTTGTTTGATTAAAAATTTTGTAATTAAAAATTTCCTTCCCTAAGGTGAAAAAAATAAACCCCAAACTATACATATACTTCACATTTTGTATAGCTTCTCTTCAAAAAGAGCAACAGAGGACATGGTTCCATAGTGTAGTGGTTAGCACATCTGCTTTACATGCACAAGGTCCTGGGTTCACACCACAGTGGAGCCACGGTCCATGCCACCCTGAACAAGCCCGATGTCTGATCTTGAAACCTAAGCAAGGCCTGGTTAGTACTTCGATGGGAGACCACCTAGGAAGACCAGGTGCTGTAGGCATAAATAATAATAAATAAAAATAAAAAGAGAAACAGAAAGCTTAATGTTGAGAAGGGTGTGGTATGCTCTTACTCAAGCTTGTCTATTTTATACCACAATCCAACCCAGACTAACAAAATTCTCACTCATAAAATAGTTCCTGTTTTCCTGTAATGTGACAGTAATCACCATTTTTAATGACTCTGCAGCTTTTTCTAATATGAATGCAGATGGTATTTCGAAAGACGGAGAATTTTCCACCCCTTGAAGACCACAGCTTTTTTATTCTTTGTTAAATACTGACAGACAGACAGACAGAGCAAGCAAGCTTTCATTTCCTATAAATCAGAACACACAAGCCTGATAAAGTCATATTTTCTTTTCAAATTGTGGAATTAGAAAATGAAGTGAAATTTTGACAATGAAATCAGAAATAAAAAAGAAAAGGCTAGATGTATTTTAACTGACTTAGAAATAAATAATACAAGAGTTTTTAAAAACCTCTTAATATGGATGACTAAATCAAACTATCTAATCACCTACTTGCCTCTTGGCACTTCATGGGGCTATTACTTGAAGTGCACTACCAATATTTGATGTCTTTAGCTGAGCGTTACAAAGAAAAATAAATATTTTCACATGGTGGGTGAAAGTGACCCTGTTGGAAGAAAAGTCAACAGAGACCGAAGTTTTCCCACATTCTTCCATCCTCCTTCATACAATTCAGTTCCCCAAAGATTCTTTTGATATAACCAAACAATGTTGAGACATTTTCTTAATGATTTACGCGTTTCTCTCAATGGTTGTTCTAAAGCACATGGAAACTTGGCTGTTAACCCTTGCGCTTTTTTTGGTAGGGGGCAGGTTTTTGGTAGGGGGCAGGTTGGAGAAGGTGTCAAGCTTGCAAGGACACCGACAAATGTGAAAAGGATACTGGGGACCACAGCTGCACAGGAGACGGCGGAGATAGCCATCCTTACGTGGCACGTGGAGAGGCTGTTCCACTGGGGACAGGATTTGTAGGAGATGACAGACTGCAGAAGCGTGTACACGACACCGCAGACAAAAGCCAGAAGGGCCCCGCCGTCGTGGACCACGGGGACAGCTAACTCCTAGAGAGAGAGTCACGAAGGCACATTATTCCGCACGAGTCTGTCCACGCCAAAACCCTAGTGATCACTCACCTGGGCTGCTCGAAGCCACTGGTCCTTGATATTGCACCCACCCCCCGACCTTTGTTAAATGCAGCCAGCTGCTTGCAGATTACCAAGGCAAAGGCCCTCCTTCCCCTATGATGAAGTAAATGTTGTCCCACAGCAAACGTGGGCACGTGGGACAAGGACAGAGTGACATCTACCTTAGAGGTGGCAGAGTTGGGTATGGTGGTAGGCTTTGGAGTCTGGCTGACCTGGATAAAAATTTCTTGACTCTACCACTGGACTCTTGGTTTAAAACCTCAATTTCTGTGTCTGTAAAATGAGCATAATAATTTCTGCCTTGCAGGTTTTATGAAGATTATATGATAAATTACATATAAAAGTTCGCAACTTGTTCTGTGCAGGTGCCATGGGTGGCTTGATTTTAGGCTCCCTGCTCCCCAATAACCTCTATTAGTCCCTCCCAAACCACCCCAAATGAACACACAAATGTAAGCAGAAACACTGCTTTTGAAAGGCAAAGACAGTGTCAAACCCAAATCCGTAGACACCACCTTCCTCTAACCAGCCATTTCGACAAGCAGGCAGCTGCTTCGCCCAGTCTAGACGGCAAGTCTGGTGTTGGCTCCAAGTGTGCTCATTGAGGCACCTACCTTCCGATATAACAATGACAATGAGATTGAATGACTGGTCTCCCCTTGAACTTAAAAATTCGAGCTTCGCAAAGGGGCAAGTCATATTGTCCAAGACAACCTGGTTTCAGTCTCAGACCAAAGTTGGCCCCAATCCACTCTCTACGCCTGTTCCCCAGACTTGTCTTCAACCTGGGCCATCCAGGCTTCCCCAGAATCAGTGTTCTCCATCCGGACTGCCCACAAAAAAACTCATTTTAAATCAAATTTAATTCCTAACCACTTCCAGTTCAGCACTGCCTGATTTCAATCATTTTCACTCAAATAAACTTTTTAAGAAAATTTTTATTCTCTATATGGGAAAGGGAAATTTTTAAAAAATTTAAATTTATTTTCTAAGGAAATTTATTTCCTGGTATCAAACTTAAGAATATAGGGAAAAATCCATTATTTGATTTGTGTTATATTCAAATATGAATGCATTAACATTCTGCAACATGGCATACCAATTATTCATTTATTATGTATAGACTCTGTATATTTAGGATACCTAGCATGAGTGTATAGATTTAGGGAAGTTATATATGAAAATAAAACACATTCAATGCCTTTTAAAATGTGTGTATACCTTTAAGTATTTAAAGAATTAAGGAATATAACTACTGAACTGTACAATTAAAAATGGTTAAGGTGGTAAATTTTATATTATATATATTTTACCACAATTAAAAGTAATCCAAAGGAAATGAAATCACTATCTTTAAAAGACATATGCACCACTATGTTCATTGCAGTATTATTTACAACAGCCAAGAGAACCTAAGTGTTCACTGAGAGACAAATGGATAAAGAAGATATAGTACACTCTCTCTCTCTCTCTTTCTGAAATATTATTCAGCCATAAAAAAGAAAAATCTTGCCATTTGCAACAACATGGATGGATCTGAGGGTGTTATGCAAAGTGAAATAAGTCAGACAGAGAAAGACAAATACTACATGATCTCACTTACATGTGGACTCTAAAAAGATAAAATGAAACAAAACAAAAAACAGATACAGTAAACAGACTGGTGGCTGCCAGAGGTGTGAAGTGGAGGGGTGGGTGAAATGGGTGGATGTGGCCAAAGGGTAAACACTTGCAGTTAAAAGATAAAAACTTTTCAGTTATATATAATGTACAGCATGGTGACTATATTTAACTATAGTGTATTTTTAAAAGTTGCTAAGAGGATAATTCTTAAAAGTGCTCAGCACGAGAAAAAAAATTATAATGCGAGGTGATGGATGTTAACTAAACTTATTGTGGTAATCATTTCACAATATAGACAAATCAAATCACTACATTATACACCTTGGACTAACACAAAGTTATATGTCAATGATATCCCAATTGGGGAGCAAAACTATATTAAACCAAAAAAATAACAACAGAAGAGTCCTTTTTACCCCTGAATGTTAGAAATACTTGGGCAAGAGAAAATAAAAAGCAAAGCATCTACTGCTAATGAGTCATTTTCATGAATACTCTTCTGAGAATCCTGGTTCCTTCCATTCTACACTTTCTGTGCTAATGAAGTCAATATCCTGAATTTATATACTTTGTCCTCCCCACCACCACCACTGTCAAAGAATTTGCCTCTTCTACCCTGGTCAAGTCAATATAGCCTTTAGGATCTTAATCTGCAAATATCATACCCCTCCACCCCACATCAACCCTGACCGTATCAGATCAAAGGCCCTTGACTGAGTGAAAGTTGTATCTGTAATGCACTTTTACCCTGTGAAAAAGGCATGTTACAAATACATATCCTCTCATCAAAGATACCTCTTACAGGGAAAACGATTTGCAAACAAACATGAATCTTGGACAGAGGGTAAGATAAAAACCTGGAGCCCTTTTTGGATCTCTTTTCCCAAACCCTCTTGGTAATTTAAAAGATAGTTAAAATAGAGAAAACTAGAATATTGAGGGGGGGGTTAAACATTGGAAAACTTGACTTTTCCAGAAAGGAATCTTCTTGAGGAAAAGTAAAACACTGACAGACATTGGTGAGGACACACCAAAAAGCAGCCTCCCACCCGCCATTTTGGGAAAGGGAGTTATCCGTGCACCTCTGGCAAATGCACTGTTCTTCCTACTGAGGAAAACCCTCCAGAGTCAACGCTCTCTGTCGCTCTGATGTTTCTAATTCTTCTTGAGATAACAACAGCTCAAGTTGGTTTGCTCATGGCATGCTGAAAATGAATTACAGGATAGCAAACAAGGAAGTCGTAAAGATGTATCAATGGGAACAATGAATGACAAGACAAACACTTTGCTCTCAGGAAAGTTACAGATTCTATTTCTGGTTTTTGTAAAAATGCAATCATATCACAGAAACCTTAAAGAGAACCAAGAGTTCAACTATCTAACCATCTAAGTGCTTTTCCCTAAAGTCTGGACTTTGTGGTTTAAAAATTGACAGCTGTTATCACTTAGGATGTTGAGTGATTTGGAGAATAACTACTCCCACTGAACAATTTACATCCATACTGCACTAGACAAATCATATCATTCCTGGTCTCTCCTTTCTCTCCACCTTTTTTTCATCATGCTTTCTGAGACTAGAACTGTGTGAACTGTGACATGCTTTTTTCTCACAGAGATTTCCTCACTCCGGCATTGAGGTTAACTCTTTCCCACAGGTTCCAGACAGACTGCTTTCACACAAGGGCCACTTCTGCCTTTATTGCTCATATGATCTTGGTTAAATATTAACCTCTCTAGGCCTCTATTTCTCCATTGAGAATGAGGAAAATTATACTACTTATCTTCTAAGGTTACTATTAGAATCACATGTGTTGAAGCATTCAATGTTTTCATAAATATGTTGCATAGAAAATTTTCAATAAATGTGGTTCTGAAAAACAAAATGCATACACAATCATAAAACGCAAGGAAATGTCACTGTGTCTCTACTGCGTGACAAAGGTCACATGCAAACATGTATTGCACATTGTTTGTCTGATTTCGCTACATAGGGGAAAATAAGGGTAGCAAAGTAAAAGGAAGCCAGAAGCGAATTTAGTTCACAAAATGCCCTCCGTGAAGCCCTACACACTTGCTTGAAAGAGGCCACAAGTGTGGCTCCCACCTTTCCAGCTTCCAGTGTGAACAAGGAAGAAGCATTCATAATTATGGATTTGTCACATCCAAAAATGAAAACTCGTCGGCCCTGAGACCTGAAAGACTATCCCGGGGCCCTGTTAGTTGTCCTGAAGATACTGTGTCACACAAGGAAGGGTGCCTTCCCCTCCCCTGTCATGGGAGCACTGAGTGTCCCAGAGCTCTCTACCGTAATGGGTGCCCTGCATTGACGGATGGCATCCCCCATGTGCAGTGCAGAAAATGTGATTTTATGAGGCCCACGTGGTGCAGGTCAGACTCTCTGAGGACTCTCTGCCAAGGGGCCGACTTAACACGACTTTTCCAGCCAAGGGATGGAAAGCAGACCGTGCAGGTGGAGGCTTGAGGTTATTTATTAGCCTCCCAGATTAGCACTAGGGGGCAGCACTCCAAGGCTGTTGCTTCGGTGTGCGGACGTACACCTTAGCAGCCTGCTAGCAATGGCGGCTAACACCTTTTTGTAAAAATAAGTACCACACATGATCAAGCCACTTCTGGTGGGAAAAAAACTTAAAGGAGTACCCCTAGGATGAACAAAAACGTCGTTCTGGAATAACTTCCTTTCTGCTGTCACCAAGAGACAACAGTGATGGACAGGGTAGTGTCAGACTGTAATGATGAACTGATGATGACCATGATGGCTGCCAATGACAGACCGATGGTTACTGCACATTATTTTCATCGAGTCTTTGCAATAACCCTATGAGGTGAGTGCTATAATTTGAAATACAACAAATGTTTTTAAAATGCTAAACATTGTCTCCATAGACAGGTAAGTCCCGTGCCTTCTGGGGAGAGACCTTGGGATGAACAGGAATGCACAAATCAGAATAATTCAAGTAAGGTTTTTTCAAACACTTGACAAACTAAGAATATATCAAACAGACTCTGTAGCAGTCGCCATGTAAGTCAACTGGCTGCAACGGGGCCATGTTTTAGCTCAACAACTAATTAGTTAAGGAACACTGAGCAAATTATTTCACTCCCATGTACCTTTCTATATATCCTCATCTGTGAAAGAAAGTGTTCAGATGCTCTTAAAATAAATACCAGAGGTCCAAACAGTAGAGTCAGTGTGCGCACACACACACACACACACACACACACACACACACACACACA
>CM053503.1:11923465-11943472 GCA_028627145.1 Eidolon dupreanum
TTTCCACAAATCTATTGGATATAAGTCACAATTTCAAAAATCAAATTAAAATCCATTTCAAAATCTTGTGGCAAATTACCAGATGAAGTGAAAAATAGTTCCATAAGAAGGACATAAATAACTCTGGATTTCTAGTCATTTAGCTTCTCAAAGTAAAGCAAAATTCAAGTTTGAAAGGTTGTACTTTAAAACAATGATACGCATCAAGAGTGAACCCTGATGCAAACTATGGACTTTGTTTTATTATGATGTGTCAATGAACATCTATTAACTCTAACTAATGCGTCACTCTGGTGGGGGATATTGATGATGCGGGAGGCTGTGGGGGTGGGGGGGGAGGAGCAGAGGCTATATGGGAAATCTCTATCTTTGGCTCAGTTTTGCTATAAATCTAAAATTGTTCCAAAAAATAAAGTGCAAAAATTTATTAAAAAATAAAAAATTATACACAAACTGTAAATCATATATCTCTTGTCATTGGAGATTGTGCATTATTTATTTGTTTATAATAATTATTATGTACTTACCAAGAAATGCAGAGAAGTTTATCATAAATCCAAAAATACCACTCTCTGGAGGTGTTGTTCCTGTATCACTGAGAAATGGAAGAAATATCCAAATTATTAAAAATGAATTCAGTTCAGACCTCTGGGCAGGCATGCAATTGTCAGGTTTTATATTGTGTTTCTTCTAGGTGTTAAGTCACTATGAATTCCAAAGATTTGACCTGATTTTGTTCCACCGTATTTTCATTTTGGCTCCGAAAAATCTAAAATTCATTTTTCTCCCATGAAAGATCACTTTTTTTTTTATTTCATTGTAAAAAGCTAGGAAATGCTTAACGTGAATGGTGTGGTGGTGTTTCTGAAATGATTGAGCTTAATAAACTTGATTGATATATGTCCATTCTTGGTGAAGACTTCACTGTGACTGTTTCAGGGAAAAAATAAATCTAAAATCACATTTGAAAAATCTACCCTTGGAATATTAAATACACATAAACACATTTAAATTTTCTTAACAATTTTATTTATGCACAAATTCACACTGTTGAAAATATAGTCATGAAACTCAGAACAATATTATTGATGCCTATTAGTACTTCATGGAAACAATAGAGTATTGAGGGTATATTAATTGTCATAAATTATTTTAACAAAACATAGTTTATATAAAACATTTTTCAGGTGCATCTATCAATTCATTAATTGAATGAGCTGGAAACTATGTTTGACAGGTCCTGTTCTTTATTCATCAATGTCAAGGTTTAAATGCTACATCTTCCAGCTGCTCGTATAAAGCAACAGTTTAAAACTGATAGCAAAAGAGCTTCCAACAGGAAACAACGCATAGCCATCTTGCATGTTCCCACATTTTCAAACAACTCTGAAATTTGAGTATCAAAAACCTACCTGATCATGTTGAAAAAGATGCACTTCAAAGTATTCAAAAAATTCCACAAGAATCCTGTGTTTGTGGAAAGTAGGAGCCTTTAAGTTTTGTGAACACTTAATATTTGAAGAGTATAAATAGGTTAGTGTTCCTCCTTTTACCCAAAGGCCTCTATTTGCTCTCAATGATTTTAATCTCAGTGTCACTTCTAAGAATCTGAAGAGTTTCGAATTTAATATTACCATTTTTCCTACAAAATAACCATTCTTCTCACTAAAAGAATGTTGAAGTGAAGGTGGTCTGAGATGGGGGACACCCTTCTGGGTACAACATGGGGCTGAGTGGGTGAAGAGAGAATGGAGCCAGTAATGGGAAGAAGGTAGAGATCGCTCCAACCCTAGGGCAGCACTTTTGGGCTGGAAGATTCATTCTCACAGGGAAATCAAGCCTTCTCCTCTTGACATCAGGATATAAAACAGCAGCAACCAGGAGACCCATGCAAGAGGACTTGTTAACAAAGGTCTAAGAGTCATCTGCCACATGCCAGTAAGAAGGTTTGCTTGTTTGTGGAGGAAGAGAAGGAAATGGAAGAGTGAGGAGGTTATTTAGGGGGATGAGGAGTTGAGGGGACTAAGGCGTTCTAACAGGAGATAAGAAGACCAGACTCAGGAACTGTCAATCCACTCACAGAAAACCAAGACATATGCCAAGGGCCCAGATGTACAAGCCACATAACATCAAACACGCAATTTGAAAGCTCAGAATTTCAGGGTGGTGTTTAATTCTTGTTTGTCTGCACACTAAAAACAATACAGGCAGGATCAAAAGTGTTTTGCCAATAGCCATTCCATATGTATTTTTTGAATAAATGACTATCAGTATTTGGAAAAAAAAAAATGACCTAAAAGGTACCACTTATTGAACATTGACTATGTACCAGGCACTGTAAGATGCTTATCATACATACATGGGTCCTAGATCAACTTCATTTTATGAAGAAGAAAACTGGCATTAGAGAACTCATCCTGTTCAAAGTCAAAGAGCTATTACATAGCAGAATCTATATTCCAATCCAGATGTCTAACTCCCTAACTTTCCTGCTTTCATTGTGCTCTAACAGTAGGCAAGGAACAAAGCAATTAGAAGAACTATTGGGGGTGAGACAGAGAACCAATACTGATGTGCTAGGAAAGGCTCTAGTTGACTTGCGGCATAAGCCCGCTTCCATGGTATAAATACTCTCAAAATGTCAAAAATTCAAGCTACCAAAATGTAGGTCACTGAACACAGAGTTGGGAAGCAATGCACACAGCTGGCTTTCGGGAGCACACACCAGCTGTCTCCAGCACACCTGGGCAATGAACCACGATGGTAATAAGGAATCATCACACCTTTTCTGTATACCAAGAAAAGGTCAAGTAAGCAAGACCTCACAGCTTCTCAAATGCCATAATTTAATTGTAAAGGTCTTTCACAAATATTCACTGCCATGGTAAATCTGATTTTCTTCCAGAATTCCTGAGTCTACAACACTCACCATCAATGCGCACATACCAATGGGACTACATTCCTACACATGGCAAAACATAGGCAGTGTTAACACCATAAAAGCTGGGGAAAATATTAATGCATTCATAACCAGTCGTTTGATTAAATGCAGCCATCTTTAAAATTTTTATTTGGCTCTGCATCAAACTATGAAATTTACCCACTCAACAAAGTATTTACAGAATGCCTACTATGTGTTAGACATAATCGGAGACACAAATTCCCCAATCTGTCAGGAAAGAATGGTCAGTTTGTGATTTATTTCCATTAAAATGACAAAATGGTACCTAAAACATTTGGTGAAATTTTGTTCAAGAATATTTAAAAAGCTTTCCAAGCAGCAAAAGAAAATGTGTTAATATGTTATATCATATATAAATATTGCTTTACATCTTCTGCCTGATGTTGGTATCCAGATGAGTATAACACCGAGGAAGTACCAAGAGACCCTGTGGGTAGCCTCTCTTTGTTTTATTAATTTTAAGTTCAAACTAAATTATCTAATTGTGCAAAGGCACAGGTAGTAGTGTTTGGTTGGCGTGGCTGTACTTAGGTACCGGATTCTTCAGGAAACTGGAGAATGAGAAGAAAACTCTGTTACCTCCTAACCCAGCAAAGGCAATCTCTCCACCAATTCCCAATCATATGATCTTGTACCATGTGGCTTAAGCAAAGTGGTTCCAGCCCTGCCCCATCCTATCTACCTCCCCACTTGTCATTTTATAATTAAGGCACTTCTTGAAAACTGAAGAGGGGATAGGAACTAATAGCTCATTTGCATGTGGCTTAGCAGCTGTTGAGGTTATTATGTGTACACAGTAGTTTCTAGGATAGGTTGTGCCTAGGAAATCAGTTTATGTCTACACTTCCTTTATTTGTAATTCTACAAGTTAATTTCATCATGGAAAATTCCAAGTCATTCATTTAACATCCTTCTCCAAATTAATATATAATGTTAAGCTAGTGTGTAATCACTTGATGCTCAAAGGAATGGAAATAATACAAAAAAGACATGTATGACAATATAAGCTTGGTTGAATGCTGTTCTTTAAATCACTGGATGTATGCAATTCCATTACTCTAAAGCCTGGAGTCTTAGTTTATTGGGAGGACTGACATGGCAAGATGCAAACTTATCTACGTGCCCAGACTGAGGTTTATTAAAATCCTAGGCCCATTGCTTGGAAGAATAATCAAGACTTAGAACCTGAAAATACTTAATGCACCAATAAAAGGAGATCATTACTTCCTCTATCTTCACAATATTTAAATACATTATTTAAAAGGAATAAGTATGATAATAAAAAGTAATTACATTTTATTAGATGCTTTTAATTATTGACACTACTTTTAGGCAGCTTTACTTGATGACAATTACCCTGGAGTGGCATGGTAAAGCTATATTGACTATTTTTAAATGTAAAAAGAATTTCCTACTCGTAAATGCAGATAACTTGCTCTTTCCTCACACGACTCACATATAAGTTTCCCTCTATTGATCTAAGTTTCCTCTTTGGTCACTCATACATTTTTTTTAAAAATTGTTTAAGCTTCAGGAACTGCGACAGTTGACTGGGGATACAGAGATTAAAAAAAATAATTTGCTACCTTCAAGAAGCTTGATATCAAACAAAAACTTCAAGGATTCATTGATTCAACACGTAGTTACTCACTGCCATCTGTGTAATGGGCAACTTTGTAGGCATGGTGAATGTAGTTGCAAATAAAACAGAAAAAGGCCCTCTTATCATGGAACTTAGATTCCTATGCGGGGGGCAGTAAAAACAGTCTCGGGGTGATGAATACTGTGAAGGAAAGGAAAGTTGGAGAAGACAGAGGGCTAGGTGAGCCGCCTACCTCAGACAGGGTAATCTGGGAAAGGTACTTGAACAGACATTTGAGTGAAATGGAATATTTGGGCCAGGAAAATTACAAGCAGAGAGAATAGCAAAGCCAAAGCCCTTGAGGTGACAATATGTTAGAGGAACTGCAAAGGAAGCAGTGTGGCTGGAGGGGAGCGAGCAAGGATGTGTGTGTGCATATGGGGTGGGAGTCACGGAGAACCCCATGGCCGCAATAAGGACTCCGAATGTTATTCTAAGCACGATGGAAAGCTGTTGAGGGCTGAGAGCAGGGAAGTGATAGGAAGTTAATGTTTTTAAAAGATGGTACGAAAGGACTGTAGAGGGACAAGTGTAGACCAGGAAAACCATATTAGGGAGCTATTCCAGCAGTTTGTCAAGAGATGACAGTGGCTGGGACCAGAGCGTTAATGAAGAGGGAGGTGATTAAGAGGTCACATTCCGGAAGTTTTTTGAGGGGAGTCTAGAAACCATCACTGCTTGGACTACAGCTGTTGATATTACAAAAAAATAATAATAATAACAACATTTTCTCGGCACTTACACTTGGCCAGGCACATCTTCACATTATAAGGAAAGTACCTACTATCGTGGTCTGAAAAATGAGGAAACTGAGTCTTAGAAAAGTGACCTGCTCAAGGTCACATAGATAGCAAACGGGGACGCCAGGTCCTGCATCTAGAGCTGGATAATTTTAATGGACACAACTTAAGACTCTTTTCTGTTGTGCTTTGTATGATATCATATTTCCATATGAGTTTACAGTATTGTACACTTACAACCATGTCGGCATCGGCTAATCCTTCTGAAGCCATTAGTAAGTTGTCCTTGGCATGCAATAACTCTACAATGCATGTGCTTGATGGATTGAGACACAATTACTGTCAGGTAAATAGGGCTATTAGGTTTAGGAGGACTCTTTTTTTTTTTTAATTTGAAATTGAGCTCTTATATTTAAAAGTTGTCAGCCCTGCATCAGTCAAGACTTTTGAGCAAGTAATGCCTTTTTAAAAGTAGGAATAACAAAAGAAAAAAGTTCACAATTTAATTTAGTGGGGTGGAGGGTAATGTAATCAAGTGGTAATGGAAAATTTAAATTGATCAGAGGAAAAATTATCTATTTACAGTTGGTTGAGAAGCCAAACATCAATTAATTTTCAAGCTGTAAAAGTTTGGGATCTTCAATTTTCTCATTATGCTTTTTTTAGAATTAACTAATTTTGGTAATTTTTTGGAAGAAAATATTAAACTATAAGTTACAATTTAAAAGGATACTTTTTTAGCTCAAACTTTTAAATAGCACACCTCCCTTTTCGTTCTAATAACACTATGGCTTAGAGATACTAGGAGGCGATAATCATTGCACTGTAAAGATGAGCGTCAGTAACATTGCGTCAGAATGTGACTTTTATGCACACAGACTTCATTCTCTGATTAGTTATTACCCGGGACCCCATTGTTACAGTTGAACTGCCTGAGATTCAATGTAGTTAGTAATCAAAAAAGTTGGTTGAAGCAGGAAGTCATAAACACTTTTATGGTTACATACACACCACAGATATATAAAGGTACATTCACTTGTCTACCTGTTGATGTAGGCCAAGCCTGTCACACGCGTACGAGTCCACTACAGCCGAGTACAAATCCACTATATATGTCTTCCTGGCATATAAACCATTTACTCTGAAGGACCTCATTTCCAGTTTCGGTTTCTTTGAAGTGGAAAGAAATCTTAAAGATACTTTTGAAGCAATTTGACTGCAAAATTTTTTTTAGTGTTTTGTCAGTTTTTGTAAATCTTTACATTTGTCATAAACACTATTAAATAGACTACAATTTTTTGACTCATCTCTTTTGAATCTTTCCAAAACATTCAATTGCGTTTCCTTAGAAATTACAATTCTTTTTGCATTTACAGACCAAGTTTATGTATATTGAGTGAAATGACACTATCATAATAAAAAAAAAAATACAAGTGGCATAAACAAATTTGGGAACAGACACAACTGGATTTGATAAGCATACAAAGAAACAGGTGAAAGAAGAAAGCAAAGCAGCTCAGAGAGTGGCCACCACTGGGAGAAGTTTTCAGGGTCCACTGGCTTGAGTCAGTTTATTTTTCAGAAAATAAAGTTATCAGTTAAACCAGCAAGTTCATTAAGTTGAGGCTGGTTAGTTTTCTCCACAAGGTCTTCCACTATTGTATATTCCATTTCTGGCTACCGTTACTTGGGGCAGAGGTAAAGGAAATGAATTGTGTAGGTTGCTTAATGAATGATAAGGAACAGAATAAAGGTTGCTGATCAACTTCAGAAGAAGAAAAAAAAAGGAGGAAAGATAAAGAAAGCTTCTGCTATATCCACCAACAAACTGATCACTTATAAAATTAGCCCTCAACCAAATGTGCTTTCCTACTTAACGATGGCATCTACCCAGACCACTGTGGACTGGTCCTTTGAAAATACTAATAGCAAATGCGTACAGAGAACTTATTACTTTCTTGGAACAGGGTGTTAATGAGACCTAAGTGGGTTCATGTGTTAACTTATAAGGGAGGTGCTATTATTGGAGAAGAAGAGAGAAGTCAAGTAACTTGTCTGAAGTCTTATAGCTGGGGCACATGGTATTTTCTAACCAAAGTTATCTGCTCCAAAGTCGTTCCCTTATCCGACACACTATGTTCCCTCTCAGTATGATTATCAAATGCTATATAAACAGATGACCCAGTTTTCTGTCATCAATCACTAAACAGGGATTTTGGTCATAAGGAGGAATAATGAGAATGACCAAAGCCCACACTCTATCCAGCAAACAGCACTTGCACAAAAAGTGAGACTAAGCTAATAATAAGCAACCAGGATGCAGAACGGATGAAACTTTAAAAGTAAAGGGCCACAGAATATTCTGGAAGCATGAGACTGAGCCTAAGAAGAAGATATAAAGAGTGGCTTATTATCTGGGAGGGTTGATCAGTAAATAGTCAAACTAACTACAGATTGAGGTTGCAAATCTTGAAAAACATGGAGAATTCCATGAAGTCAGTAGACATAGTGTTGGAGAAGAGATGAACAACACTGACAGAATCAGTTAACAATTGAAGAGATGACAAAATTAATAAAACAAACATAAATAAAACAGGTGCATCTGGTGTATTTGCTAAGCACCTATGTGTCTGGAACTTTCATAAATGCTGGGGAGGCAGCAGTGAACAGACCCTAAATCTCTAATGTCATGGAACTTTTGTGTGTGAGAAAGACAATAAACAAAATCAATGTTCTTACACAGATTAAGAATGGTCATTGGAAAAACTGAAGTCATAAATCATTTCTTCAAAAATGAGCTCCTTCATGTCTCCCTTCAAAAGACAAATGTGAAATCAAGGACTTTGTGTCATGTATTGAAAAGTAGTAGCACCTGAATCATTTTAAGATTTTTGGTTCGTTACAAGAATTTTGTCTTCTCATTTTATTTTGTTCATTATAAGAAGTGTTTGTTATAATAAATTTTGTTCATTATAAGAATTAGCACATTATTGTGATTATAATCTAAATTTTGTGATCATTAACTAAATGAAAGATAAAATAATTTCCCTAATTTTCAGATTCATTTTTGGAGTTAAAACCCCAACTTCTTTTACTTATTTATTATGCCATTTGGTCTCCCTTTTAAGGTGGCTTAATTATAGGTTTTCTGTCACCAATCACTGACCAGGATTTGTGGTCAAGAGGAACAATGGGTGTGGTCAAAGACCACAATGTATATAGCAAACAGCACTTGCAAAAAAAGTGAGACTAGGGTAATAAAGGATGCAACTGTGATGAAGAATTGGCAAAACTTTAAAAAGCCACAGAATGTTCTGGAAGCATGAGACACAAGCCAAAGGAGATGTAACCTGAGTAGTTTATCAACTGGGAGTTGTTGGTAAGTAATGTTGATCCAAGACAGCCTGAGAGATTTGGTCATGGAAGAAATATATGAAACTAACATATTAACTGTGGATGCTGCTCAAGAATATGGGTGTAGCCTTGTAAAAATCTAAACTAATCCTTTCAGGCTGACTTTTATTTGTCCTTGGTTTTGATATCCTTGCATTAATAATTTCATAATACAGAACTATCACATTGTTCTTTTCCAACTTGTTAAGTTTAGTGGCTGTTTGAATCCCATGTTTTTAATTTAATTTTTAATAGAAAACCCATCCATTTGGCTGAAAAATAAATACAAAAAGGTATGCCAGGTTTGCAAGATGTTACTTTTGAGAGAAATTGGGTAAAAAATATATATGAGACGTTTCTGTATTATTTTTTATACCTGCTTGTAAATCTACAATTATCTCAAAATAAAGAGATTAACTTATTAAAAGTTTGGCAAAAAAATTCTTATTTCCACCTTATTCCCATCTGCTAAGTTCTCCCTGACCATGAGCAATTCCTCCATCATACACAGATAAACTTTTATTAGTTTATATAAACAAATACAAATGTATACTATTCCCGCCCCTCCACTCCCAACCTCCACCACCTCCACTAATTGGTAGCATACTTTGTTTTGCATCTTGCTTTTTCCATGTAACAATGTATTAGAGACTTTTCCATATCAATGTAGTAATTTAGAGAGAGGTTTGTTTGAGGTATTCTTTGGATAAAGTATATTTATTTAGCCTGTCCTCTTCTGATGGATGTTTGCATGGTTTCCAACCTTTTGTTATTGAAAGCAATATTGAGTAATTGTGGAGATACATAATTTTGACATTTTGATAATGCCATAGTTCCTCTGTAGAGATTGAATCAATTTACGCTCCTACCAGCAACACGAGAGCCTGTTTCCCCAAAGTGTCACCAAGAGAGTGTGCCAAATATGTGAATTTCTGTCAGTACAGGAAATGAAAAAGGGCAGTAAGGAGTTTTAATTTGAATTTTTATTTGATTCATGAGGTTGAGCATCTTTCCATATGCCTAAAAGCTATTTTCCCATTTATTCAATATATTGAAGATAACAATATTGTAAGAAAATATTTGATAAGGAAGCTGGGTTTGAATGCCATACTAGACAGAGATCCTTCCTGATTCAGGCTCTTAATTAAAATGCAATGGCTCTTATTCAATGTGTTCCACTTGTTAAAAAGACATCAGGACAGATTGGTCGAACAACGTCATCACATAAAAGGAGGCTCATTCTAAATACAGATGATCCCTGACTTACGATGGTTCTACTTTTGATTTTCTTTACTTCATGGTGGTGTGAAAGCGATGCGCATTCAACAGAAACCATACTTCAAATTTTGAATTTTGATCCCTTCCCGGGCTAGCGATATGCCATAGATGCTCTCAGGTGATGTTGGCCAGTGGCCACGAACTTCAGCTCCCAGTCACAAGATCACAAAAGTAAACAATCCATACTCTATAAATGTCCAATCACTATGTTGAAGACATGAAACCAATATAATACTGTATGCCAACTATACTTTAATAAGAAGAAAAAAGTTTTTTTAAAAAAATGGTACTCTACAGTGTACTATGTTGCCAGGGTTCTGTTTTGGTTCAATGCTTCGGACATCCCTCAGGCCCAGGGTACTTTCAGCTGTGCTAATGATTAATGGTGAGTCTCCATACAGCCATTCTGTTTCTTCACTTCCAGTACAGTATTCAACAAATGACATGAGGTATTCAACACTTTATCATAAAATAGGCTTTGTGTTCAATGATTTTGCCCAACTATAGCTAATGTATGTGTTCTGGGCACATTTAAGGTAGGCTAGGCTGAGTTATCCTATTCTGTGGGTTAGGTTACTAAACACAGTTTGTCTTACAATGGGTTTATGGGCGCGTAACCCCAAAGTCGAGGAGCTTCTGTACATCCAAATCACTGCCCAACCACCAGTGACCTACCTAATCAGACCTTCCCTGAAGGAACCTGCCCTGTTCTAGGACGGATGATAACAATACCCATTAGTGAGCACCTGAGAACTGTTAATTCGACACATATTGGGAGTGTTCATGACTCTCTCACACTGTGGAGAGGGAAGACAAACAAGCAACATCATAAGTAAATCATGTAGTTTGTTGGAAGGTGATAGGTGCTACAGGGAAGAATAAGACTGGATGTGGGGGATCAGGAGCACTAGGGTGCAATTTTAAATAGGGCCATCAGAGCAGGCCTCACGGAGATAATATCTGAACAAAGGAGGAGGGGAGGGTGAAATCTGAGGTAGAACATTCTGGCAGAGGAAGAGCCATTGCAAAGGCCATGAGGGGAGGTGCGCGCCTGACATGTGTAACACACAGGAAGGAAACCAGTGTGGCTGGAGGAAGTGGAGGGAGCAGGGGTAAGGAAGAATAGGAGGTATTGAGAGCAGAGATGAATTATAGATGAGACTGAACATTTCTAGGCAAAACTGATAAATCTGGCACTCCTTCCATCAGGTTCTGATGTCTAGTTCTTATTTATATCTTGCCCTGGTCTCAGTTACTAAGTTTTCTAGAAGGGGCAGAGGCAATTCAGTGCTCCAGCTGCTCTTGTAGGCAGAGAGAGAAGACAACCTGAAAGGCCCAGGCATATGTGGGCAAGAAATACATGTTTGTTGTTTGTAGGGTGATGGCTCCTGGCAGCAAGAGGACAATCTCATGCCCTTTCCTCCTGTAATTCTGCTTTTCCTCAGGGCTTCCTTTCCTTGTTAACTTTAAAACCTCTTCTTTGGAACGTCTGTGATTAGAACATCTCACAAGTGGTTCGTCTTATCAGCTCATTTCCCCATTTCTGAAGGTCTTCCATTTCAAGTTCACCTTGGGAGGTGATATGAATCACAACTACATCACACACCTCTATGAAGACTCAAACCCTGCCCCTGATTGCCTGGCCAATGCGTATCAAATATTATCTGTTCCTGACCTTTGGATCAAGGACAAACACAGCTACCCTTTTCTCAATAAAATAGCACTGCAGGGAAAGAAGCTTTTTACACAAGTCTAAGAGGATCTATTCTGCTCTGGAATCAAGAGGAGGAAGACAATGGTACCTGGGACAGAGATGAGCCTTAGGAAACCAAGCCCAGGTTTCTGCAGGGGCACAAGGCCTGATGGGAAAGCCTGCTTGATGCACAGAACACCTATTTCTGCATGGGCAAAACCACTACCAGTACTGCAGACTTGCCCTATTCTCCATAAAGCTCTCTTTCTTGCATCTCTGAACTCTAGTCTCCTCTTGCTTCGTCTTCATTTCCCCTTCCTCACCCACTAAAAACATTACAGAACATTGCACACAGGCAGAATGGCTGCAGGTGGGAGAGGTCCTACAATCTCTAGAAATCTCTACAAACTTTGAAGGTCATCAACTTTATTCTCCCCTCACCAATCACTACAGACCCAGAGGAGTCACAGCACTTAAATAATAATGAATCGTTCTAATAAACACATCCACGAGGAAAGCACAGAGTTGGGAGCCACATGAAAAGGATCAGGACATGTGTCTGGGGCACTGGTGAAGTGACCCTCAAAAGGGTGGGTCAGAACTCAAGAAAAACTCATGAAGAAAGAAACAGCATAATGACAACGCAAGGAATATCTCACGAAGTTGACAATTTGTGGGCTCTGACTTTGGGGACACAGAATCCAGAGGGTTCTTGGGCAGCTCCATCTATAAGAGCTTAAACTCAGTTCCCAGAGACCTGGGGGTAGCACTGTTGCTTTGGGCGTAGGACAGATCTAGGCGTGTGTGAATTCTGCTTCCACCATTTCCCAGCTGTGACATCAGTGTCACACCGGTGGTACTTCAACATCTGCTTAAACTTAGTTTCCTTTCATAAAAAATGAGCCAGATATCCACTTCACGAGGCTGGTGGGAAGCGAAAAGTGAAACGTGTGAGCTGTTTCAGCGCACACCTGGATCTGCAACTTGCACTCTCAAAAAACTGGCATCCATCAGGACCCGCCCTTGTTTCGATATCGCCCAAGAAGCGTCTTCTGCTGATTCTGAACCATACCCAACCCAGTCTGCAAGTTCTCCTGTCTATCCCGAACCCCTCCTAATGCCACTCTGTCCAGCGTTCAGGGTAAAGTCACAACCACCACTGCTCAGCTCCGTACCCCCAGCCTCCCTACACTTCTGCCAGGATGCACCCTCTCCTCTCCTCGACGCCAGACCTCCGTCTTTCTGCAAAACACTCCAGCCGGGTCCGATCCCCTGCCCTCCTCCTCAGCAGCGCTCCCCGGTAGTGCCTCTGCCTGGTCCCCAGCCCTCTGCCCACCCTGCCCCTCACCTGATGTAAGGGAGGAAGGGGTTGACGTGCCCGGAGAGCACGGCGACTACGTAGGAGATGATGAAGGCGGCGGACGACCAGGTCACCAGGAGGAAGGGGACGAAGGCCATTCCCCTCAAGAAGCACAGCATCGCGCCGCCGGGAGTGCGCGGCGCTCTGCGGGGCCGGGCGCTGGGCTGCTCCTGGCTGCGGCGCGGGGCGGGGGCCGCCACGTGCCGGCCCGCCAGGCGGCAGCCACCGCGCGGACAGCCACGCGCGGCCGGACGGGAGGCTCCGCGACGGCGGGGCAGGCCCGGCCCCGGAGGGAGGGGAAGCGCGGGGAGCGGAGGAGGACGCGCGCGGCGAGGCGGCGGGCCGGGGTAGGTGGGGCCCGGGCGGCCCGGGCTTGTTGCGAAACGAGTGAAGTCACAAAGCGGCGGCCCCGCGGGGCTTGGAGGCTCGCGACGACCTCCCCGCCGCGCGGCTCCTTTCGCTTTTGGTTCGGACTTCGGAGGGGGTCGGCGCGGGCCGGCGGCTCTGGGACGCGGGCGGGACCGCCCGCCCCGCCGCGCTGGCGGTTGCGCAACTCCGGAGAAACCGATCAACTCCTCGCGGCACCTCCTTCCCTCCGGAGTTCCCGGGTGCCAGCCCGCCGGCCCCGAGGGCTTAGCCACCCACGTCCCGATGCCACCGCGTGGTGACATCCCCCGCATCCTGCCGCGCTGCTGCTGCCGCTCCCGCAGGAGGGGTCCGGGAGGAGTGTGCCCTGATGTTCCCCGGGGCCACGCGGCACGGATGGGACAGCCACCTGGATGGCGTCACCTGAAAACCAAGGGTGTGGACGGGTCTGGGTGGGACTGAGCTCTAGCCACGCTGGTCGCCCCCTTGTGACGCCTACAGTTCTGTTTTCCGCCACAGCGGACTTGCAGTATGTTTCCTAGAAATTAGATTTCCCTTTCCCCTCTCACGCTGATCAGGGTCGGCCCAGGCTTGGAGCCATGACCTAAGATGAGTACTGGTGACTTAATACATTTTAAACTCTTGGAAAAGGGATTTGTGTTCTGGGGGCACTTGCCAGACCTGGTAGTTTTGAGATATAATTTAGGGATTCTGAGCCCAAGGTTTGTAGCGGAGGTCTTTGGGTCATTCGTGACCAAACTTAAGCCGCATAACTATTTCCTGGGTGCCACACCCAGCTAGGGCCCAAGATACAAAGATTAAATAGTTCTGTGGGAACTAGAGAACTGAAATTCAAAGTAAAATAAAATTGTATGGAATATTAGATAGAAGATTTTTAAAAATAGACATATGCACGAAACTGGGAGTCAGAGGCCAATGGTGGAATGAAGAACCAGGGAAGAGTTCCTGAAGATATCAGAGTGTTCCAAAGTAAATAATTGTTCACCAGGCAAAGAAAGATGCAATGAGCATTCCAAGCCAAGGACACAGGAGAAAATGCGTAGACTGAAACTTATTTTTCTGGAATTAAAAAAACACCCAAATAAGTGTTAAAGCAGGGAATGCAGAGGTGGGCAAAGACACCATATAACCAGAGCCCTGCTGAGAATCTTCATTTTAAAAATATGTTTTGGTTTTGGGTTTGTTTTGGTTTGGGTTCGTTTTTTGGTTTTTGTTGGTTGGTTGGTTGGTTGGTTGATTGGTAGTGAGGAGAGTTTAGGTATGTGGACGGTCGTATTTCAGGAGATCATTGTGGCTGTGGGGGAGTGAGCACCATTTTGAATAATGCAGAAGCTTTAAATTAAGGCTTTTTAGAAATCACAAAAGCTGTCATCCATGGTGATCCATGGTGTACATCTCTACCTAGGTGTCTGTATTCTGAAACCCACCTTCTCTCCTGGTCTTCCTTCCCCTTCCTTTTCTCCTTTCTTACTCTACTGATTAATCTGATTTTAAAAAACCTTCCCCGAGGCAGAGGAATCATGACATCAAATGGAATTCACCTGACCATCTTATCTTTTTATTGCTTATGTAATTCCCTTAAGCAATCCAATTGACTAATCACCCTTGACACATTACAAGAGTTGTCTGACTATAATGGCAATAGGTATTTTGTTTAAAGTAAGTATGTATTATACATGTATATATTTAAAATGGGTATATAACAAATGATACATATGTACACATAGTGTCAAGCAGTCCTGAGAAACACAGTGCTGGTTCCCCTAATAAATGCTTTCAATACCATAGACCTCATAATACCCTTTCCTTGGAGTAGTGAATGAAGTTCATATAGTATTGTGGATGGGGGAAAAAGCAGGGGGGATTCTATGAAAGTAACCTCATAAGGTGATCTGATCATAAATTCCTAACTGGGCAGGTCATGGTCGGTAGTCATGTCCCAGGCCTATAATTTCTTTAGTAAAAGGTTTATCTTTGCCTTAAGTAAGTCCTGCACATTGTTTCTAGGCATCTAGGTTAACAGATCTTTGAAATAAGCCTAACCACCCTCAAGAGAGCACAGAATCTTGTTACCTACCTTGTATTCCAGTCTCCATCTTGCTTTCCTCCCACCTCCATGCAATCTTCCTTAATTTCAAATGCATAAAAGAAACTGCAAAACTTATTCTCTGGAGTATTTGAGAACTTGCATGTGTTGTCAGTTTGGTTCAAGTAAACTCTTATAAAAATTTTCTTACAGGTTTGGACATTTCTTGTTGACAGGTATGAAATGGTAAAGTCCCAGAAAACAATCTTACTGGTGAAGGAAACCAGAATGTTTCACCCCCAAAATATTCTTCTTTGACATAAGAATTAGCTTTGAGCTGAAGGCAATTAAGAAGCAGCAAAAGCAGGAAGAGCTACCTCTACCCTCCTCCTTTCTGTCCAAAGGCAGGATATAAATTTCCTTTACCTGAGACTGCTTTAGACTCAGCCCAGAGATGGCACCAGAGGAATCTGCACACAAACCTTACTCCATTAGTTCCCTCCATAAGTTTCACCTTCCCAGTTTCTGCCCCGCTTGGAAACCTAAAAGCACTTTACTTTGTCATGTCATTTCTGTACGAATTCATTGTTTCCTTATCAAGATGTTATCTAAAGCCAAGCTCTAGCCATCCCTTTGAGTTACTCATCCTTGATTTTCTCCCATGTATATATGAAATATACATATTAATAAACTTGTTTTCTTCTTCCTAATTTTTTTTTATTGTTGTTAAAAGAGACCCAGCTGAGAACCTAAGTATTTTTCCTATCCTACACTGGATACCTTTGAATATATAATAAAAGTTGTGCTTCTCCCCTTGAATTGATTCTCGACTTCCTCTCTGTTAAAGGAAGTCACGCTGACTCAAAGTAAGGGTCTCAAGGGACTGTCCTTTTGAAGATGAAATCATTCTTCTTTGGTAGCCACCATTTATTGAAAGGCAGTGTGCTTCCTGATCTAAATAATCCTGACAATGCTCAAGTGTCGTTCTCTTTTTATGGGTGAGGTAAACAAGGCTAAGGGAATGCAGCTAATAAATAGAGGTGCAGAACTTAAACCTAGGTCTATCTGACTCATGAGCTTATAACCACAATTTATTATGAAGAACTGTTTCACTCTTCTAAAATCCCTCAAACTCCAGAATTCCAGATGGGAATGCCTTAAAATATATGTAGTTATCTTTTAGCTTTATATTTTTGTGTATTTGTGTGTGCTTATACATAGAAATATTTATGCAATTTGAAAACTTACACAATATTATATAACAGTATAAACAACTGAGGAACATCACTTAATGTTGATGGCTGCTGACTGATTAGGGTGGCTGTTGCTGAAGTTTAGTGTGACTGTGGCAGTTTCTTAAAATAAGACAACAATGAAGTTTGCTGCATCTATTGCTTCCATTAATGATTTCTCTGTAACATGGAATGCTGTTCGATAGCATTTTGTGCGCAGTAGAACTTTCAAAATTGTAGTCGGTCCTCCTTAAACCTGCCACTGCTCTAACAAAGTTTATATAATATTATAAATCCTCTGTTGTCACTTTAACAATTTTACCAGCATCTTCACCAGGAGTAGATCTCATCTTAAGAAACCACTGTTTACTCTGCCCTAAGAAGGAACTCCTCATCCGCTGAAGTTTTATCATGAGATTGTAGCAATTCAGTCACATCTGCAGGCTCCATTTCCAATTCTAGTTCTCTTGCTATTTCCACCACATCTATAGTTATTTCCTCCACTGAAGTCCTGAATCCCTCAAAGTCATCCAGGAGGGTTGGGATCAAATACTTCCAAATTTCTGTTAATGTTGATATTTTGACCTCAGCCCATGAATCACAAATGTTCTTAATGGCATGTACAGTGGTGAATCCTTTTCAGAAGTTTTCCAATTTACATTGCCCAGATCCAACTCCACGAGCAAAAAAAATTATGAATTGCTGAAGCCTAAGATGTTGATTAGCATTTTTTTGGCAATAAAGTATTTTTTAATTATGATACATACAGTTTTTTAGACATGATGCAATTGCACATTTAACCGACTACTGTATAGAATAAACATAGCTTTTATATGTACTGGGAAACCAAAAATTTTGTCTGATTCACTTTATCACAATATACACACTATTACAGTGATCTGGAACTGAACCCACAATGTCTCTGAGGTATGCCTGTATTTCCCGTTTTTTCAGTTGTCTGAATTTCCTACTCCAACAGAATTAGAAGCAGAAACTGGGCACTACATTAAGTCCACTTTTATTAGGAGTAAATTGTGTTTCTTATGAAAGCAACTTTTAAAAATTCACAGTTCAGCAGCTTGGTCACTTGTCATGACTCAACTCTTTAATATCAGATAAAAGAGTATAAAAATTAGCACTGATACATTACATTCCCCTCACCATGTATTTAATTATTCTGTATATTTTTATTCACAGAGTAAAAACCTCAATTTTCCATTCTAAAAGTTTCGGTAACCCCTCTCCTTGAATGTGGACTGAACTTAGTGACTTGTTTCTGAAAACCAGAATATGAAAAGTATAGACATTACCTTAACCAGATAATCAAAGTTATGTCACCAGTAATAAACGGATGTTCTATATATCGATATAAGATCTCATAAAATGATACAATGAGAAGGTATGTAACCTCTTTGGTACTTTTCCCAAAACCTATACTTGCAATTTAATCATAAGAAGACAAGATAAACCCAAGTTGAGGGCCAGTCTATAAAATAGCTGATTAGAACCTTAAAAAAGTGCCAAGGTTATGAAAAACAAGAAAAAAACTGAGAAACTGTCACAACCTAGAGGGAACAAAAGAGGCATGATGACTAAATGCAGCATGGTATACAGATTGGATCCTGGAACAGAAAAAGGACCTTAGAAGAAAAACTAGCGAAATTTGTGTAAAGCCTATAGCTTAGTTAATGGTAATGAAACAATGTTAATTTCTTAGTTATGGCAAATGTACCATGGTTATGTATAAGATGTTAACATTCAGAGAAACTGTGTCTTATATTACCTCCATTTCTGTGCCATCTTGGCAACTTTTCTAAAAATCTAAAATTATTCCAAAATAACCACACTTTTTAAAGTGGCAGTAATTTATTCCCCACACACTCACTAAGATCTTATATTTAAAACCTCACACTTCATTAGTCACTTTATGACAACCATATTACTTTTTTTTTAGCTTATTCCAGTTTTAGTTCATTTATTAAAGTATAGTTGCATACAATATTATATTCACCTCAGGTGTACAACATACTGATTTGACATTTACACATCTTACAATGTGATCACCACATTAAGTCTAGTAATCCTCTGAGCAAAGTTATTATACTTTTCTAAATTGTATTGTAAAAGCAGAAAACATACATTGTAGAGGAAATGATTAGATGTTCACCTAGAAAGACTCCTGTTCCTTTTCCTTTGTGTAATTCTTACTGGGAAGGGATTTCTCATACAGGGACTTCATTTCCACCTGGTAGGATCTTAAGAGTAGTTCTTACCAACGGAAGATATGAGTCACTGCCCAGTATAGGTGATGAAAAGTGGGCATATCTTCTTCGCTTTCTGTCTTCCCCCATCATCTGGCTGGATGCCAATGCACATGATGACCTTGGAAGCCCTATGTGACCGTGTAAATCTCCACTTCTTTAAAAAGACTTAATTTCTTTCTCCTTGATTCAAACTGGCCTTGGGCTCACTTGCTTCTTTTCTTTCTTTATTCTTGGGCACAGTGCCTGACCACGCCCTCAATCATTAAGCCCATAAATCAGCATCAAAATGTCTTAGGAACAAAGCCCCAGGTCAACTGACCACAGAAACAGAGTTTCCATCACAAACTAAAGATAACATCTTGCAGCTCCACACCTGTGAAGGCAGAAGACTCAACCAGCATCTCCATGAGAAACCAGAAAAAAACAATTCCACAATTGACATCAGGACCTGATGCAATGATTAACTGCCTCCAACCTTAGCCTCAACCAACCAGTAGACCCCATGACCCAAACTCTAATGAGTTTTCCCCTTATATCCCCTAGAGGCCACTGGGGAGTCAGGTCTTTGAGCTCTAGCTCACCTGTATCTCCAGGCTGTGCGCTGTTTCTTTAAACCACTACTTTCCTTGCTGCAGACTCCTGTCTGTGTCTCTTTTGGCTTTGATGCATGTAGGCAAAACAAACCCCTTGAGTTCAGTAACGCATATGTTATGGATAGAGACTTTAAACCTAGATCTACGTAACTTGATTCTCCCGTATTGTCTAACTCATCTGAATTGGGTTGAAGTGGTATTTCTATATTCACAGAGAGGATCAGATAGATGTTAACGAACATTGCTGTGAATAACAAACAAATACAGGAAAACAAAAGAGAATAAAAATTATTGCGAGTCAATACATTTAGAATTAAATCAAAATAGTATGTTTTTCAATGAATGGCAGGGTCACAGGGATCATTCCACCCAAGTGGCAGGTCATACCCTTCTCCTTCCAAGAGTCCTTGGCAACAGTCAGGTAAGTTTATCTGAGT
>CM053503.1:11943972-11968391 GCA_028627145.1 Eidolon dupreanum
GCATATCAGCATTTTATAAGAGGCACTATTAACCCTGTATCACTGAGTACAGAAATCAGAAAGACATGGCAAAGGCTTAGACATTTTCATTACTTAAAAGGAGAAAAACCAGAGCCCTTCATGAGAGTGATACCTGTTCATGAGGATGATTTGATAGTTACGAGTTATGTTAGGTTTGGGCAATGGCATCAGCTACTTTTTCAGTTTCATATTTTCTGGCAGATGTTTTTATGCTACCAGAGATGAAGAAGAAAATACATGTAAGAAATTTGGGAATTTCCATTATGACAATAAGAGTGAGAATTTCTTGTAAATTTTCACTTTTTTCTCCCTTCCCCTTATGAATAGTTTCTAAATTAACTTGCAAATATAGGAACTCATATGATCTGACTTTCTCAGTTTAGCTAACCTTAAATCTTATGTACTTCAACATTCCTACAGAGGGTTTTCTTCTGAGGTGCAGCTCATGCTTTAGTTATCATTATCTATGGAAAAACTGAGGTATAATGCTCAAGTTTACAATAATCTCATGAATTTATTTCTCTACATAGTAAAGATATTACAGAGAGGGGTTGGAAAGGTTTTGTCAGCTGTTCTTCTTTTGATAGTCCAATATGAATTGAATAAGATTTGAAAATAGCTAGGATAATGACAGAAACTTCAGATCAGCAGGGAATTATTTGTCTTCCTCTAACTAGAAAGAAATAATTTTTTGAAGGACACATTTCTTTCAAAATTCTTTTACTCAATTAATTAATTTAAAATGTTTTATTGAAGAGCCAATCACCCAGGATTCATGGTTAATTCATTCAACAAACATTGATTGAGATTGTACAATTTGTCAGATGTTGTGCTTGTGATTAAGCATACCTAAGGAGAACATTCAGTGCCCGAAATTACAGTCACGGTGTTCAAATGAACTTGGTTTGCTTAGGAGATGAAGAGTGGTGCCATGTGACTGGAACATGTGAGGATAAGGCTGGGGAAATCACGATGATGACATTGTGAAGGGCCTTGCATGAGTATGCTAAGGATAATAGTTATAACTGGGAAGCACTCTTAAAGGAGGTGAAAATTTAGTAGGGTGGTATCACTATCAGATTTATTCTCTGTGGTGAAAATTCTAGCAGGCCTGGGAGGGGATGAACTAGAGATAGCAGTGGAGATTAATGATGAGTGGGTCCTTTTAACAAATGCTAACAGCATAACCGAAGGCAGTGGATTGTGAATGGATAAAAAGGATTTGTGGCCAATTCGACGAATGGAATAGGAGAGAAGAATTATGAGATAGATTTGGTTTCCTGCTTGAGAGGTTCAGTGCATATTAATCATTAATTGAGCCAGGGGAAAAAAAAAAGTGTGGGGGATTAGGAGTTTGGTTTTAGATATCAACTGTTTAATAAATAGTGTAAGATGCTTGTAGGATACCCAAGGGAAGACAACTACTAGGTAGTTGGAAACTGACCTAGGAGACATCAATGGATGGGTATGGTACACCATTAAAATAGGTGAGATCACCAAGGGAGTAAATGCTGCAGTGAAATCATGCATAAGAAGAAAAAAGACTGGTTTGGGCAGATAAGCAGTCATTGACAATCCTTATAAGAAACATTTCAGTAAATGTTGCATTTCAGTAAAAGTTGCATTGACCAAGGCAATAGGTTCAGATTTCTATTCTAAGATGATAGGTAGAGAATACTACATCAACACAAAATGAGGAGATAGTCATGTTTATGGATTAGGGCAAAATCTTATCTGAGAAAATTTGAAGACTCACTAGCAGGGGAAGTAAGTGATGAAATAAGGTCATGGGATTAGGGGAGGAAAAAGAAAAGGGAATAAATAGAAGCAAAAATGTGTTTCCTATGCAGAAATTTTTCAGATTTACCAATCGCAGTCACATAATTACTGTGCCTGTGCTTAAGTTGGGCATATTATTGGCT
Organism: Eidolon dupreanum; assembly: GCA_028627145.1. Taxonomy (NCBI): domain Eukaryota; kingdom Metazoa; phylum Chordata; class Mammalia; order Chiroptera; family Pteropodidae; genus Eidolon; species Eidolon dupreanum. Next base: position 11,945,916 of record CM053503.1, read on the forward strand.
AACTTTAATAGCCCAACCCTTAAAGGGGGGGAGGGATGCATAATAGCAGTATGATGTATTTCATTTCCAGTAAGAGGTTAATATGTGACCCATGACCGACAGGTCAATGCCACATTTCTGGACAATGAACTGAGTATTTCAGAAAAAATCATAGGTCCATAGAGAAGTTCCTTAGAGGTCATCTAGTCTCATCCTTTGGATTTACATAAGAGGAAATAAAACTAGAGAGGTAATGTATCCAAACTCACATGGCTCTGTACTGGCAGAATCTCCATCATAACTACCATAGTCTAGGCTTCATGTTCTCATCCAGGACATTTGCCTCTACGTTATTTTAGTTACACAATTTAAAAAAAAAGAAAAGCATTTTGAAAACTGGCTCAAAGTACTCAGCAGCAGATCAAAACCTGAAGGGGTGTGCATTCTGATTCCTACTAAGTCCAGTTTTCTATGTTTTTATTCGACTTCATCATCATCTTCTTCACTAATATTAGGCTCTAATGTTTTATTGTCAAAATTTTAAACATTATATCTCAACTACATAAAACCATATAGCTTCTTGATTTTCTATAAAAGGTGGGCAAGGGTGATGTAGGAAAACACTCAAAATGTCTAGTTAAAGGATGACGTAACTAGTATAATATGGTAAAAATACCTCCACTAAAGAGATTGTTCTCTGTAATCTGTTTCTTTCTCTTACAAACATTCTTAACTTTAAGGCTGGCAGAGGTTTACTGCCTCAGAGAAAGGAAGGAGAAGTACTAGCTTTAGATTAAGAAATATAAGGGAGGGGAAAAAAGACTTTTTCCTTTGCCTGTTTTAGGTTATCTGGCTGGGGCTTTGTAAATTAGACTTTCAAAAGACAGATTAATGAGAGAAAAACAAACAAGTTTATTGACACATGCAACACACATGCACAGAGTAGTACTCATGAAAGAGAAACCCAAAGTAGTACTTGAACTTGGGCTTATAGACCATCTTAGGCTGAACAGAAGAAACAAGGTTTTGGCTTCTGGGCTGTGGGAGGGAAGGAAGGAGGCAAGCTTTGGGAAGGTGACAAGCGAAAGTATAATAAATAAGGGTTGTTTGGTAAGATTTATACAGATTTAAGTGAAAGCTTTCTTGTCGATAAGAGTTAGGGGTCTTTCTCTTCCTACTAAGACCCCTATTTAAAATTTTCCAATTTAAAATTCCTTTGTAAATGTAAATTTCCTTTACAAAAGGAAAATTGGTGCCCTGTTTTTAACGCTTTTTTTTTTCATCTGCTGGTTCTCAATTGCCTTTAGCTCAAAACAACTCAGATGCCAAAAAGTCATATTTTAGGGTGGCATATGCTGGTACCCTTCAGGAAGAAGGAAGATTTTCTAAAAGGGAAATCTACCCATTGGGAATGTGTCCTCTGATCTAGTGGTGCTGGGTGTGGAAGATGTAGGGGAAGAGATTAGAGGCCAAGACCCTTGATCGTGGTGGCTGAAAAATGACTGTTAGAAATTTATTACTTGGAGGAAATTACTGCTTGGCTATCACCCATGGGAACATGGCTATCGCCATGGGAACATAGGCTATCGTCCATAGGAACATAACATTCTAACAATAAGCTTTCTGCTTCTGTACCCTTGCTTGCACAACCGACCTGTGGGTTGACAGGTAATGAATAAAAGAAAAATAGACCTTTGTGTTTAGACAGAATGAAGAATGGAATTTTGGGCTTAAATACTCTGTACCTCTACATTTCGGGGCCGCTTAATTTGGGGTCTGTGTAACCCTGGCAGACCCAGCTGGCTGAATAAAGAGTGTGATTCCTATAACTCACTGAGTTCTGGTGGTCCGTGCGTCTTTCGGGGGCTGGCGGCTACAAACATGATTTGCACGCAGTCCCTGTTCCCTATTGAAACTCAAAGGATTAATTAGAAAAGGGGCAAACTACAATTTGCAATGAGGGGGTAAACCACATACAAAGGGGGCTCTGGCCTTGAAACCCAGTGGGGAGGGGGGCAACTGAGGCCAGGGCTCAGGTTGCCTGTGCCGCTCAGCCAATATAGATCCACACAAGAGTTGAGATATTTAGAATAAGCGTTTATTGTCAGAGCACAAGCGATCTGAGAAGGCCACAGGTTAACACCTTCAAAACGGCCTTACTTTCTCAGCCTGGCTTAGGGTATTTAAGGGAAAATTTGGGCAGTATTCCCCAGAGGCTGCCTAATGGTTGGGTGGTGGAGAGGGTGTTGGTGGTCTGTTGTGCTTCATGGAGCTGTCCCTCTTGTAGCGTGGTCCTCCGAAGGCATTAGCAACCCAGGAACAAAGACGGGAGTGGTCAGGAAAGAATGCTAGACCAGGAGGACTGTGATTGGTAAGCGTAAGGGCATTAATCATAAGTTTCAGGGCAACTTTCTATGGCAGGGGATGTTCTAAGCTCTGGATCAAGCCACTGGGGATAATCTATTGTTCAGCTATAGGACAAGGAAAAGTGAAGCTGAGGACATTGTGAGACTTCTACAATGGGGATCCTGACTGGTTCCTTCTTCAGGCTGGCTTCTTGTTTTGAAATGGATAAAACGCCATTTTACAGAGTGTCCCTAGGCCTGCTCTGTGTGGGTGAACAATAGTTTAACAAGACAGAGTGAGGCTCTCTTGATGGCTTAAAGGAAGTCAAAAGCCCTCTCCCTCATACATATTTTGGGGAGTGGAAGATAATTGAGTGGGACCTGCCATGGGGTTGGGGGGAGTGACCTGGCAGCCCCTGCCACAGGTCCAAGACAACGCCTGAGTCTCTGAGGTAGGGCCAAAGGGCCACAAGTAGGTGCCGAGTCAGTATTTGTGGATCACCAGGCCCCAGCCCCACCAAGAAGACAGGCCAATAGTCTTAATACGTCATGCTCCAGGAGGAAATGACCCAAGGGTTCCCAGTAGTAGGCATACCTGGGACATCAATACTAAATTGAGCAGGGACCCTGAGGCCCACAAGTGTTTCAAAGCCTACAGAAAGATCCACTTATGGATACAAGGCCTCCCTCTTTCTGAAAAAAGGGTACTTGGCTTCTCTTGGCTTGGAAAGTGAGGGGAAGCAGAGTTTGCTGCCCCAAAATACACGTTTTGGATTATTGATTATTTTAATCTGGTTATTTTTAAGGGTCAAAGCTCAAAAAGAAACTTGAACCTTCCCCCTATCAAACAAGAAAAAACTGAGGCTGCAAAGTAAAAGTTTATTTGGGGTCCTTATGGATTCAAATCCAAGACCCACAAATTCAGGAGGAAATTTGAGATGCGCTCCAAAGAAGACAAAGAAAGATAGGGCTTATAAAGGAAAAGGATGCAAATTACACAAGTTGATTTGAAACTTTTCCTATTGGCTGACTAACATTGCATTCTGACTAGTCTGAGAAGGATTGGTTAGGTCCATGTGGCGAGGCTCTGATGTAGGCATTGGCACGGAAACAGGGAAGTAAGGTCTAGATGTGGCCTTGCAAGCAGAGCACTGAAAAATTTCAAAAGTTCAAGTCTTACCTGTGTGTGGACATGTATAAGTCCAACTTCCCTAATGGCCTCCCAACTCCATTCTAAGGCCCCTTGACAGTAGTGACTCCATTTTGGATGCTTCTGTTCCCACCCCTAACTGCTGAAAAGAATTTAGATAGAGGACCTGCTCTAGGAAGGGATCTATTATCCTAAATTAACGATAGTTTAATATGAACTGGTGTGTAATAGACAGGGAGAAGCCTAGCAAGGCCTGTTTGTTCAAAATTCTCTCTGTGTTAAAGATAGCCCAGCAAACATTTATTTACCAGACATTTACTTTTCCATCTCCATGTGAATATTCTTCCTGCCCTTTGAAGTCCCAAACCACACCACTGCCCCCAACCTGCACACTCCCCACCAAACTCCCACCCCTTAGCTCCAGATAGCATATAAGCCTTAACTACCCAATCGTTCATCAGGTCTCATATTCTTATGGAACCCCTGTTTGTATATATGTAATAAATTTGATTATTTTCTTCTGTTAATCTGTTAATTTATTAGTCCAGTCAGAATTTACAAGGGTGGAAGGAAAAAAAATTTTTTTCCCTGTGAAAGTCAGAGGGGGAAGGAGGATGAAATAGCTCTGATATGGAGTTAGAGGTTAGATTATTTAATATTTATTCAGCAAGAGATGGTTTTAACCAATAGAAACTAAGATACCTTTATTTGGAAAGTTTAACTCTGTGATACCCCACTTTACTGCTTCCCTTCTCCCTCTAACAAAGTGGGGTGGAGGTTAGTGAGAATGTCTGGATCGATTATAAATAAATAAATACAAAGGAGCTACAATTAATCATAGTTTCTGATATTTAAATTATTAACTATCTCATTTAATCCTTACAGCAGCCTCATAAGACACATAGGTTATCATTTACCCACTTGACAGATGAGGAAACTGAGGCTTGAAGATAGTAGAGGGGACCAGGTATCAAATCTGCATTGATTGATTCCAGAGACTACCCTCTATGTTCTCCCTGTAGGTCTAGTAGAGTACTTAACAAAAGGTAAAGTTCCAGTAATTAGTACATTAATTGTGGTTATGTATACCACCCCAAACCTTTATGTCTAGGAAATCTCAAGCATTACTTATTCTTACAACAAATATTTTTTGAGTGCTTACTATGTGTCAGTCTTCTTCAGGAAGAATAATTATTATGAAAAAAAACATAAGATCTGAGATATCCCCAGTCCCCCATCAAAAAAAAAAAAAGTGGAAAGGATGGAAATTGTAAAACATGAATATAACTTAAAACAAAACAAATCATGTACATGAATTGGAAGATTCTCTAGTGCTGGCTAGTATTTAAAGTATTTAGAACAGTGTCAGGGACATAGTAGACACACAACAAATATTGGACTTTGTTGTTATGATCATGATAATTATTTTGTTGTTATAATATCATTACACTACTTTATCATCATCATCATCATCATCATCATCATCATCATCATTACTACTACTACAGAAAGAGTTGCAAAAGCTCTATTAGAACAAGCTCCATGATTTAGGGACTGTGTTTGTTTAGCTCAGTATAACCTCAGGACCTGGCACACTACTGGCACCTGTTAAACCCTCAATAAAAAATACCCATTTGTTGCGTGAATGATATATTTATATAGCAAGCTGTAGATCAATGTGTATAAGATTAATTTTTAATGGTAATTTTATGGTGAAGCGTTTAGGGATGATGTGTACCAATCTCTACAACTTCCTTTGAAATGCATGAAAAAAAAAAAGATGGATTGATGAATAGGAATTGGCATAGATGTTTGAACAGATTCATGAAAAAGCAAATAAGGCAAGAAGTTAATAGCAATTTAGGTGATAGTTACAAGAGAGCTTTACTGTACAATACTTTAAACTTTTTTGCAGGAATATAAAAAGGCTCTGTGTGTGTGTGTGTGTGTGTGTGTGTGTGTGTATAGTAAGCATGGAAGAGAACTCTCAGGGTTTCTCAGGAGTGTTTGTGGCATTCCAAGTGGAACAACGTTCTATCATGTGGGACCCTCTTGGGCATTGCAGAGTTGTTAACATTTGAACACTACGCCCTCAAGAACCATGGAGCTCTCCAATTCCTGTGACAACCAGAAATGCTCTCACACGTTTATAAATGCCTAAGTGTTGAGAACCAGATCTGTATAAAGCTGATAAAAATGATTACTTCTTTGCAGTTTCATTTAAGAGGGAAACAGGGGGGAGGGAATATTATTTGTAATGTAATTACATTAAATTACATGCATTTTAAATACATAATTACATAAATTAATTTAAAAATGCTTAAACTTTTTTTTAAAACAATTAAATCTGCAAAAAAAATTGTCTGGAAAAATATGCATCATATTATTAACAATACTTAGGAGTGGCAGCAGGACCATGGAGAGAAGGGAGTCTTTAACTTTTTACTTTACACATTTTTATCGTTTTTATTTTTTATGAGAGCGTATTGTTTTGGGACAATGTAATTTAAAGATCAATCTGCAAAAGAAAAAGGTAAAGTGAAACATTTACAGAGGAAAAAAAAAAGAGAGCTGCAGTAGATTTGTTCTTCTTTGGCCTATTCTGTACTAAGAATATAATATTTTCAAAATAAGAAAGCTACACTAACATTTAGTTAAAAAGAAAAAGTATTTTTTTTGAAAAAGAATTAAAATTAATTGAAATAATGCATGTAAATAAATATTTGCTAAGCAGACAGATGCTTTTGGTTCTTTACCATATTTATTTGAAATTGTCTGCACAGGAAGTTATTCACTGATAATTTTTCACCAGAAAGAGAATAGTTTGGCTCACAGGTTCCATTCTCGTTACTAGAATAATTGAAGCCTCAGTGATGTACTTGCTGAGACTGGGCCATCTTTGAGAATTATCATTGTGGATGCTGCCACTTAGTGGTGAAATATGTTGACGATTTCTTGTCAAAATATGTAATTTGGACAAGGGACTTAGGCAAGTTTTAGGCCCGTGTCTGAATGATTCATTTATTCATTTTACAAACATTTCTTGAGTCCCTAACCTAATAGAACACTGATGGGGACAAGGAGGATTTGAAGAAGTATGAGGAACAGACCCTGCCCTAAAAATGCTTGCAGTCTTGTTCGAGAGACAAGTACACATTTGAAAATTTCCATGAAACCATGGTGTCATAAAACCATGGAATGAATTTCACATTTACAGAGGATTTTAACAGTAGTTCTATTCAAACCCATGAAAGAGTTCATGCCAAACATGGAATTAAGAGCTTAGAATTAGAACAGATCACTGATTAAGGGTTGGGGTGCTTTCTGAGGTTCCAGCCTGGGAGACTGGGAGAATAAGAGCACTATTAACAGATGCACAGAAATTAAAACAGGGAGATGATTTAGGCATTAAGGTGATGAGATCTGTTTTAGATGCTGAATGTCAGGACAATAGGACATCATTTTGGCTGTTCTTTGTTTGCTTTCAGATTCATTCCCACATTCTTTGTTGACCCTGTAGATGACTTTACCCAGTGGTTTCTCCTAGCTAGCTTCAACCAATGGGAGGTACCAGTAAGAGATCGAGAGGTGGAAATAAAGTTTGGGATATATCTTTCCCTGTTCTCTCACTGCCTAGCCGCATCCCTTCTCATGGTGGCTGCATTTCCAGTCCACTACTACGACTCCTATTGGGCAGCCCCCTTCCACAGCTCCAGCTCTCAGATGGTGCTCTGATAATACCATTTCCTTGAAGACACTGTTAAATATCCCACTTCCTTTCAGACATTTCCTTAAAGACACTATAATTTGCCATGGAATAAAAGATGGAGAAGAGCAGAGGTCAGAGGTCTAGTCTATGTGTACTGGACCACCTAGAGAAGCCAGGAGAAGGACTATGACCCAAGAATGGGAGTTATCAAAGATCTTTGAGAAGAATCAGGAAAGTATTCTGTCCTGAACACCAAGTAAGACGTTTCAGGAAGGGGTTGTTTGGACATGGTTCCATAGTGTAGCGGTTAGCCTGTCTGCATTACACGCAGAAGGTCCTGGGTTCACACCCCAGTGGAGCCATGGTTCATGGTCTATGGCCATGCCACCTTGAATAAGCCTGATGTCTGATTTTGGAAGCTAAGCAGGGTTGGGCCTGGTTAGTACTTGGATGAGAGACCACCTAGGAAGACCAGGTGCTATAGGTATAAATAAATAAATAAATAAATAAATAAATAAATAAATAAATAATAAAAGAAGGGGTTGATGAAGACTCTGTTAAATACTACATAAGGATCCAGCAGAAGACGAATACAAAAACACTACTAGATTTGTTAGGGTTCATTATTTCAGTGGTATTTTATTATTTCAGAGGGCAGTTTTCATAGAGTAAGGGTAGAAAGCGGGTTGCCAAAGGTTAAAGAAGGAACCCAATTTAAAAACGGGCAAAGGATTTGAATAGAGGTTTTACCAGAGATGATATGCAAATGGATAATAAGGAACCAAAAGATGCTAACATCATTAGTCATTATGGCAATAAAGGAAATGCAAATCAAAACTACCCTGAATGACTATAATTAAAATGACAGACTGTGCCAAGTGTTGGAGAGGACAGAAGAAACTGGAACCCTCCTGTATTGCTCGTAGGAATGTAAAATAGTGCAATGACTTTGGAAATATTTTGGCATTTTCTTAAAAAGTTAATATAAACTTACCATACAACCCAGAAATTCAATTCCTCCATATTAATCCAAGAGAAATAAAAACATAAGTCTGCCTAAAGATATGTTTGTGATTGCTCAGAGCAGTATTATACATAATAGTCCCAAACTGGAAACAACACGAATGTCCAACAACCAGTGAATAGATAAATGAAATGTGATAATCATACAATGGAATACTACTAAGCACTGAAAAATGAACCACTGATATATGCTACAACATGAACAAACCTCAAAACATCACGTTAAGTGATAGAAGCCAGACATAAGAAACTAGATATCCTAACTATCGTATGATTCTATTCCATTTTCTAGAAATATCTAGAAAAGACAAATTTAGAGAGATAGAAAGCAGATCTCTGGTTGCCCAGGGCTGGAAATGGGAATGGGGATTAACTGCAAACAGGTACAAAGGAACTTTTAGAATAATGGAAATATTCTAAATTTCAATTCTGGATTATGGTGATGAGTGAACAACTCTATAAACTTGTTAAAATAATTGTTAACCTAGAATAGGTCAATTTTATGATATGTAAATTGTGCCTCATTAAAGCTGGCTTTTAAAAAATTGTTAAATAAAGACTCCTCAAGGAAACTGAAAAAGATGAAGATGGGAAATAGAAATTGAAACAAAAACATTACACGATTGCTCAACAGATGCTGACTTTTTGTTTATTTAATCTTATCTGTGAGAAATTTGTCTTAATATGAAAGCATGTTTCTATCTTATCTAGAGAAAATTCCCAAAATTAGCAGTGAACCTGTATGTTATAAAGTGAACATAAAGCCAAAAAGAATGACTTTACCTATTGAATGTAGATCAATATGAAGTGAGATAGAAAACGGAAGTAAAACTAGTCCTATTTTATCTCAATTGCAATTTTAATGCCACTGCTTTAAATTAAGAACTTAAAGGGTATATTTGCCCTAGAAAGAAATAGAGTCCACATTGCAAGGGAATGTAGAGTGTAGCTTTTAGAATTTTTGTTTGTTTCACATGCTCCTCACAGTGGAGTTACTGGGAGAACCCTACAGCTAGTTTGCACTTGATGATAGAAGAAAAGATAAAAGAAAATCTATTTTTCTTTTTCATGAGCTTCCTTCTATTCACATTAACCTTAATATTTACTAACATTTTCTCCTTCATACCCTCTGGAGATTTTTACCATAGTCATGTCCTTACCCTTTTAGCCTGAAAAGTCAGAGGCACCAGTTATATTAGTCTTTTACCGTTTGTAGGGTTAACTCGGAACACAGCCCCTCCACATACTCAGAAGAGTTGAGAGCTGCCCGGCCGGCAGCCTAGGAAGGCAGTATACAAAGAGCTTTCAGCAGTGCCTGCTCCCAAGAGCGTTTCCTGCTGCTCCCATGGACGTTGTCTGCTCCTGTAACCAAGCAGGACATCTTGCTCCCATCCCATGGCTGCTCCCCCAATGAGAGAACGCCTTCATCTGCTTGTGTGCATAAAAAGAACTCTGCTTGCTCTTGGTAAGCGGCAGCTTTCCTCCTGTAGCTCTGACCGGCCCGCTGCTGCTGAAGCTTCTTTGCTTCTTGAGTAATAAATGACATTTCTCACCCCTTTAGTCCTCCTGGTAAGTTTTTCCGGAATATGCAAACCCAGTGCAAATTCCAGGCCTGGGGCTCTTGCGTTACACTGTGACATTTGTATTTTAGATAAACTCACTCTGGAATATGGTGCCTTTGCTGTACTAGCTGTCATCACTTTGATTTATACTGTTTTCTTAATTTTGGTTACAGTAACTATAATAAATTTAGAGTGCTGCCAAAACATTATAGTAAAATATCAGAGTGCCCCCGAGAGTCTTCTGGAAGGCTGACTTGTGCAAGATGCAGGTCTTCCAACTTAATTATGAGCTTAATTAGCATTGCAATGAGTTGGATAGTCAGTGTTTGAATATAGGTGTTGATTGCTCACTGCTTTTAGGAAACTAAAAAGCAATAAGGAAATCATGGACATCAGAAAGTTCGAAAGGCTTGGAGATCAGGAAACTGATCCAACTTTCATACACATGGTAAGAGTTAGCTTTTGCAAATAGGTAGATTCTACAAAGTATATCATGGTGGGCTTGATAACGATCCTGGGAAACATTTGGAGCCTCTCGTTAAATGGATGGCTCACAAGAACTTAACACAGGGAAGTGATCAAGAGCAGGCAAGGGAGAGAGAATATATATTCTTTTTGAGCGCACCTGAAACACTCACAAAAATTGGTCATGTGCTAGGCAAAGAAGGAAGCCTCAATAAATTCCAAAGAATCAGTATCATACGAACTACATTCTCTTACCATGTGTTGGTCAGATTAATTATTTGTAGGTGAAAGAATCCACTCACTGATTTAAACAGAAAGAGATTCAGTCTGTTCACCCATGAACCATCAGGAGGACTGAACAAAGACATTTTAGGTTGAATTTGTAGGAAGAGCTCCCAAAATCTCAGCTGGACTGAGCTGCCAAGGGAGCCGCTCACTCTGCCACTTCCAGTAGCACACATCTGCGCCGACACACAAGCTAAAATAGGTGACCTTGGCCCTGCTTCTCTTTCCACGCCACTCACTCCCAGATCAAAACCTGTAAATACATCTGATTAGGAGACTCTAAATCTCATCCAAAACCCTGGTTTCGGGAATGTGCCAGTTCTCATCTGTTGCGTCTCAGCTCCAAATTCCCCCTTTCAGAACCCGCTCTGTAATAATGGACTGGACTCTAAAGCATTTCTTCTTTGTCGTGAGTATGATGTTAGGCTTTGCCAGTAGAGGGCGTCGGAGGGCAATTGCACGAAGAAAGGGATTCTTCCCGATTGCAGCTCGTGATTTTGCTTTTTCTTCCTCCTGCTGCGCGAGGTGTTAGTGTACCAGTAAGCGAGGACAACAGTGGTGTTCTGCCCCCGCCATGCACGCCCAGAGAGCACAGCTGCCACCCTGGCCTAGGCCTAGAACCACTTTGCTGCAGTTCTCCTGATGTGCGTAGGACTGGAACCCCCGTCAGAGCCTGAATTCTCAGTGTGCAACTGTACCCCATGCCAACATTTATGGGATGCAATAAAATTATTATTTAGAGGGAAGTTTATAGTTTCAGAACATTTATAAAAACAAATAAAGACAGCAAATTAAGCTAAGTATTAAATTTGAGAAACTAATTCAAGAGCAATGGAGCAAATTCACAGTGTAGGAGGAAAAGAAATGAAAAAAAAAAAGGCACAAATCAATGAAAAAAAAAAACATGAGAAATAGAATGAGCCAAGAGTAAGCAAAAAATTATTTAGAAAAAAATTGAAAAGAGATGAAGTAATACACAAAATGAAACAGAGTAAATAACAATAAACATAATAGAGATTTGAAAACCTAGATGACTTGAGTCCGTTTCTGGAAATCCTTCAAACCAAAATATTTGATACAGATCCTGACACGTTTTCACAGTGAGTTCTACTTCAAAAGTTAGATTCGTTCTCCATATCATTCTAGATTCCTTTAAGAACACAGTGAAATCCAATACATCAAAACTTCAGTTTGCCAACTCTATATTTGGTACTTTTATCAATGTAAACTATATTCATTTATATAATACGTTTTTATCAATTGGCTACTACAGGCAAAACTCACTGCTTTTAGAAAACTGTGGGTGAAATACACGAAAAACCCACAAGAATATAGGCATCATAAAAGCAGGAGACTTGTCCATGTTATTCATATCTTATTTATATCCCACCCTTAGCATTGCACTTTGCCTATAGTAGCCAATTATATAAAGTATGGTCATACTTATGTGAAAATTATGTATATATGTTTATATATATGTGATGTATTTGAAATCACACACACAAAAATAAAGAGTGGGACTTGTTGTATTTTGGCTCTTACTGTTCTATTAGAAGCAATTAAATTGCTTAATAATTTTGTTTTATTTACTACTTTTCAAAAAATTAAAAGCCATCTTGGTTTTCTTTTTTAGAATAAAGAAAGAAAGAAATGAGGTCACTTGTAAGAGCCATATATTTTATGAACACACACTATTTATCTTGAAAAAGGAAGAGACGAAATCAAAACATGTTTCTTGAAAACAAGCAAATTTTTCAGGCCTAAAACTGAAAAGTAAAAGCATTTCCCAATGTGATCATTTTATCTTTTTACCTTGAATAAAGCAAAGACTCAGCTAAATATAGATTTATCAGAAGTTGTTTCAACTTTGCTTAATCTGCTAATTAAAGCTCTTTGTTTAGGTTCCATTTCCTTATTAGCTCAAGGTAAGGCCTTCCATGTACACGATCTCCAAATACAACATGTATGTTTTCTAGGCTCAGGGCAGGAGGTTCTTCTTTGTGCAAGTTTACTTAATTTGGTTATTCATTTTTCATCAAAGCTGAGCAAAAGAAGACCTAATATGGTTGATGTTTTGGGGCCCAATAAAAGCATTTGCCTTGTCTTCTGAGTTTTGAACCAATTGAGAAAGGTACAGACAGATGGCGATCAAAGCCTCAGCTTTAGCATTGATAAAGTTAATTGGAGAATGTTGTTTTACCTTTGTAAAACAAGTGGGAAACCCATATTTCATCTGTGAATGAGACATACTTTGTAGGCCCTTGTCCTGGCCCTGTCCCAGGCCCGGGCCCTGGCACTGATTCTCCCAGGGTTAGCACACAGAGCATCAGAACTCCAATATTTCTGGCCAACCAACTCAGTTTCCCTCAACCTCACTGGTCAGATACATTCCTCATCTTCCAGGGCGAGAAAAGGCAAGACAGACAAAGAGCATTAATAAAATATTGAAATGAAATATAGTCATTGCAAACCCCTTGAGACATAAGCTCACTGGCTTTATTCCATTAGTGTCCCTTCTTCTACCTGAAGACCCTGAAGAGACGCTACAGTCTAACTCTTTGTCCCAAGTGGGCCGTTAATATTTCTGAGGCTCTCGTGTAGCATTCTAACTGATTTCGATAAGATTCTGCCCATCCCTGAGCAAGGAACTTAGAAGTGCAGAGGGATGGGATGAGGAAAGAATAAATCTTGCTTAACCAATCTTGCCTTGGTTTTAATCTCAGTAAAATCCAAACTGTTGGTCGACAGTCTGGCTGTTGCTTTAGTTAGTGCATCACATACTCAAGTATCAGACAGGTAATATCATTGAGGCACGTAATATAACTGGGTGACTTAGGCTGAATGTCACAAATACACATAAGAATATCTTCATTTTTACATATATGCAAAACTTCTTTTTCACTTGAATCATGTGGCTTTCTCTGCCTTCCGTTTAGCATTTTTTATAAAAGTATGTGCAAAGAAATGTTTCTCACCTAGACAGTAAATCACAGCACAAGCATCATGATAAATGTCAACTGACCCTAAGCCTCAAGGTTGGAGAGATGAAACAGTGAAATGAATCATGGTGAGCACATGTGTTACAGAGTGGGCAGGCGGTCCCTACTTAGCCACAGCCGATTGTTGTCATGTGTAAGTATAGCCCTGGTATGGCCAGATTTTTCCATTTATTCGAAAAATGCTAGAAATTAGAATTAGGATTTATTACTGAAATCTCACTATTTAAAACATATTTTTAAAAACTTGCTGGTCAAATAACATTTATCTGTAGGCCATAGGTTTATCATGTGTGATTTATGTTTAAATTACTTTTTTATACCCTAGCAAAAGATTAACCTTTTTTTAAAATCAAAAGAGTTTTCATTATGTTTGAAGTTTTCATCTTAATGTTTAAATAACTATTCAGAAAAAAACATAATGAAAATAAAAAATACTTTTCTTGATATTGTTGTGAATCTTGTAGTTAGAAAATTGGAAAAGTTCACCAATAATAAGAATATAATATCTTGGGAATAAGGTAATCCATTTCCATCAACTTTATAGTTTACAGGAGCCTAAAGATATTAACCTCTTAATTTTTCTTATTATTAGTAATTATTCTATTTTGGAAATATATTTAAAATATATGTTGTATGCCTGTTCCTCCTTTGGTGTCTCCCATCTAGAGAATCAGCACTGTCATTCATTTAGCTGTCCATGCCAAGTTTTTGAGTCACATTTGACACCTTTCCCTATCACATCTGATCCATCACCAAGTTCTGGCAGTTCGATTCACTAAATACACTCAGGGTTCTTTCCTTTGGCATTGTCCCAATCCTCTTCCAAGCCACTATCAACTCTTGCTTGGATTCTCCAGTAGCCTCATACATAGGGTGCCAGAGTTAGCAAATGAAAATACAGGATGCTCAAACTTGAATTTCAGATAAATAACAAATATTTTTTTAGTAGAAGTCCCAAATATTAAATGGGATATACTTATACTAAAAATAAATTACTTGAAATTCAAATTTAACTGTGTGTTCTGAATTTTATCTGGCAACTATATTCCTACCAATCTTATGTCAACTCCTTGGGTTCCCTCCAATGATTTCTCCATACCACAGTTATGATTCTTAAAATTCCTTTCTAATTATGTCAGTTTTTGAGTTTTATTAAAATTCATCATGCTCTTTAGGATTAAGTCCTTTATTCTTAATATGGCCTTCAAGGTCCTGTCAACCTCTCCAGCTCCAACTTATTACACCTCCAGCTCTTCTTGCCTTAGATTAGAGCCTTCAATATGCCAGCACTGCCTAGAATGCATTTCCCTTCCCATCCCTACCTCCCCTCATATTTACTCCTCAAGCCTTGGCTTCAGCATCACTGCCTCCAGGAAGGCTTCCCTGATCTCCCAGGCTAGCTTAGTTCCCTCACAATACTAACTCAGTACTTATTTGTCACTTTATAGTACAAATTTCAGGAGAGAAAGAACTGTGTCTTCCTTAGGATACCCTCTAGATACCAAGGTCACTACTAGGTAGCCTCAGTGCCTGGTAAAATGCCCAGCACAGAGTGTTCCTTGATAAATGATAAATGAATAAACACTAAACATTACTCAAATTTTTCACCACTATGTGACCCATTATCCTATTGTACAGGAAGATACTGGTGCCTCCACTATGTCTCTCTGCTCTTGCCTTCTACACTATTGACAATTATACTTTTTTGAACTAGTTTAAATCCTTTTATTAAAAAATATTTTTTTTTCTCTCATTTTACTCAAGTCATCTGTTAACAGTCACTTCTTACTTAGAGGAAGTATCTTTTCTGATCCGCTATGGACTAAGAAACCAGATAACAAAGTTTCTCAGAATTATATTTATTGGATTTTGAGAAAGGGGCTGAGGGGTTCTCCTAAAAACAAAACTCATAGGTTTCAGTGGGTTTCTGAGTCTTTTTGTTGTCTTGGTTTTTCTGGCTCTTTCCGATTGCCAGATAAAAGATTCCCAGATAAATGAGATGCCACTGCCTATTTTTTTACCACTGTTCAGAAACTGGTAGTTTAAAATAATTTCCACAGATTTTATACTGCTAGATTAATCATCTTGAAGTGCATATTAAATCAGTTCACTCTCCTGCTGAAAAGCCTCGGGGCTTATATAACAAAGTCAAATGCTATACTCTTTTCTTGACTTTTCCGATACTTAAAATGTTCCAGGCACTTAAGCACTTTCATGAATTATTTTATTTAACCTTGATACTATCTCAAAAAGGTAGCCACTACTATGGATATATCATATTACATCCATTTTTTTTTTTTTATAGTTCAAGTTCAACCACAATGGCTCAGGAGGGAGAGACAGAATGAGCAAGAAAGAGTTCTCTAGAAGAAAGGACTTTGACAATACTCCTGACATCCTTGATGCTCTCTAATTGGAGCATAAAGAGATATAAAAGAAAAACATTAAAGGTAAGTTGTACTACAACAAAGCATACTTTCTTAGAAGCATAGGTTCTAGGGCAGGGCCAGGACTAGGGTCCAGGACTAGGAGAGTGAGGCACTTGTCTTGGGTGCCAAATTTAAGGGAAAGCCCCAAACTCATTAAACAAGATGAATAATACTTTAATGCAATATTTAAAGAGATCAAAATTAATGTGAAATATCCACAAAGAACAAAATATCAACATTTTAAACAAAGACAGAATCTGCCCTTGCATTTGCTGGACTTACCTCTCCCTAATTCCAGCCTTCTTCTAGAACATAAATAAGGGATTCGAACCTCAGTTCTGTCATTTACTGGTTGCGTGATATTAGACAGTTATTTAACCTCTTGGTACCTTAGTTTCCTCATCTGTAGAATGGGGATAATAATGCTATCTACCTTGTAAAGCCGTTGTGAGGATTAGATGAGCCCCCACCGCAGTAGATGCTAAGTAAATATTGGCCATCATTACTAAGGAAACGAACATCGTTAAGAAAGCTCTGAGTCCTGTTGGATGGGAGATGGTTTTCGATCTATTATCATGTTTGAAAAGACCTAGGAACTGTGTAAGTGTCTTTACAGATGCCATAAGTTTTTTTCATGCATGTATAACATGTATTAACTTCTAAAGAAGGATTAAAAGAATTGACTAAAAAGTTGTCAACACTTCAACCTTGGATTGGAGCGAAGGTAATCCCTTTTACAAGTTTTTTAATCCCATTCGACCATGTAGTTGAGTATATTCTCAAACTGGTTCTGAAGATAATTCTAAAAATGCTATACATTATGGCAACACTGGGTAAGTGTACAGTTTCCCAGGGTGACGGGATTTAAGACAAAAATCATATTAACTAGGGTATATTTGGAGAAAAAACAGTCTCTCCCAAATAAGAGGCGCCGAGGCTTAGGACCTCCTAGAAATCACCTGGTGTTAAAAGTGGAAATAACTGAGCACCCCTGGATGGGCTCCCCTCCTGTACTTGGCACAATTTCTATCACCACTTGTTTTCTGTGCATAGTGGTTTACATGTTTATCTCAACTATAATCTCTGGGAACAGTGGACAACTCTAGTTCATTTTTGAAAACCCAACACCAAGCACTATGAGAGGCACTGGACACTAAATAAATATTTAATTAATAAATAAATGAATGACTTTTGGTTTTGGCATATTTAGCCCCCAAGTTTCCTCTTTCAAGCAATACGGTTAGAGCCAGAGAGGAAAGGAGCGTCATACAGCATCTTCTCTCAGCGCTGTGAAAAGATATGTTTCCAATTATTATAAACGAAGAAAGGGTTTCTTTGCACAAAGGTATTCGTGGCATTACACTCTCGTCTTGTGGCACAGCGTCCTTGCGGGGATCGGGCTTCTCTGGGTTGCGGGTCCCCCGCGCAGCCAGGAGAGGCGCCGCGCACGCGCACGCGCAGACGGGGAGCGCGCTGGCCTGCCCTCCACCCCTCCGCCCTCCAGGTGGCGCTGGCGGCCCTGCCGCCGCCGCCACCGCCTCTCGCCGAGCCAGAGCGGGGCGGCGCCGGCCGCCTCGCGGGCCGCGGGTCCGCCTCCGTCGCGCCGAGGGCGTGGGCTCCCGGCTCCCGGAAGCGGCGGCCGCGGCGCGGAGCCGAGCGGGCGTCGATCCCCGGAGCGGCAATGCGCGGCGGCCGGAGATTGTGACCTGCGCGCGGCGGCCAGGTCGGGGCCGCTGAATGGCGGCGCGTTGAGGCGGCGGCTCCGGGCGTGGCGTGGCGGCGGCCGGGGGGATGCTTTTCAAGCTCCTGCAGAGACAGACCTATACCTGCCTGTCCCACAGGTATGGGCTCTACGTCTGTTTCGTGGGCGTCGTTGTCACCATCGTCTCCGCCTTCCAGTTCGGAGAGGTGAGTAGCGGCGCGGGAGCCTCGGCGGGGGCGCCTTGAACCGCGCGACCCCGCGGCGCCCCAAGACCCTGCCCGTGCGGAGCCCCGGGGCGCCCGGAGCCCTGGCGCCCTTGACTCCTGCTTCCCCATCCTCCCTGCGGCGCGGGGAGCTAGTCCCAGCGCCTGCCCTTTCCCCGGGAGCGCGGAGAACCCAGATCGCCCCGGCCTCGGTTTGCAGCATCTGGGCTCGAGATTTCGTCCTCGCGACGGTTTGAGGGGATAGGCGCCGATTCCCTTTCCCTCCAGGTACTTTCTTCAGGGTCCCCAAGTCATTTGACTTTATCCCTCAGGCCTTTTTCTCCGTGAAGCCCCCTCCCGGGACCCAGAGTTGGTGGTATCTTTTCTCCTTCCTAAATTCTAAATTCTCATCCCTTGCCCCTCCTACAATTTTCCTCCTCTGCTATCGCCCTTCTAATCTTTTCACCTTTGACAAAGGCACTTTATCTTAATTTAGTTTCTTCCAGGATCTCAGAACTTTGTCCAAGGGGCTTGTGTTTCTTTGCATGTTGAATTTGCCGTGAGGAGAGTGTGCACTGGCCCCAAATTTGCAAGGGGACTTTTTTGCTCTTTTATTCTGTCTTTTGGAACAACTGTACTTCATCAGTGAGCCCTGCTGGCAGATGTGCACACACTGACGTGAAAGATCTCTTGGCAGCTCCAAACACCTTTCCCTGCCCCGAGATCACCTGAGGCTAGGGCCCCTTCACGTGACCAGAATACCGAACTGATATTGGACTCCACCGGACCTCTTGGGAGGCAGGCAGCACAAGCCCTTGCTTGGGTCATGGGATAGGCTAATAATTTACACTCTAAATCACATAAGCCCAGTCCTTTCTTGATCTACTCTTAGATAATGTGCAATAAAATAGTCTTGTCACACTAAATTCCTCAGAGGGTCCCAAGCAACTGCTTTGGGAGGTCGAAACACCTAGGTTTAATAGATTTTTTTCACCCGTTAGGATATACACTTTGAACATTTTCTCAAATGAAACAACCCTTTTGGTTTAGGTTGGATAGTTATTTCATTGTTGACAGTCTAATGTCTTTATCATAAACAAGTGTATAGTGACTATGAGGAGGTCAGAACTGGAGTACATACCTGTATAGGATTTTAGAGAACACCACTTCTAAAAATAAATGTCTATAGCAAATGGGAGAAAAGCTATATTTTCAAGTTGTTAGAAATCTGTTTCCTTGTTTATATACATTAGTAGAAGGTTGCAAAGGTTTTAAAATTAACAGAGTGGGTTTTAGAAATGCCACAGTACACATTTGCTTGAAGTCTGTACCCATGCTGGATTGTGGGTGCCATAAGAAAGGGTACTGTCTGTTTAACTGTAACCCTGGCCCCAGCAAGTACTGTGACAAGTACTGCCACAGTATGCAGTCTAAATATTTGTTTAATGAATGAATGAATGTTATGGCATGGTTTCCAGGCATATACTTTTAGCAGTTAGTTCTGGGTCTAGGGGCTAATAAAAATAAATTTTGTAAGAATGAGAGAAAGTTCCCCAGACTTGTTAAGTGTGGAATATGTAACTAATATACCACCTGCTGTTCCATTTTTGTTTCATGTATTGTAATATAGTGAATGTATCTATGCATAGTTAAGTGTCTTATTGATGATAGATTTTTTTATGACCTTGACTTAAATTAGCTGTTTATTAATACCCCTGCAGTGTGAAGGTGAGTTGAAGGTATCAGTTGTTAGAATTTTTCATTTTATGTGTTCAACACCTGGTTATTTATTTACCAAAAGAAAAACATTAAAAAATTTTCAATTACAGTTGACATTCAATATTTATATTAGTTTTAGGTGTACAGCATAGTAGTTAGACATTTATATTATATATGAAGTGATTTCTCCCATTACTCTAGTACCTACCTGATGCCATACATAATTATTACAATATTATTGACTATATTCCCTATGCTGTACTTTATATCCTGTGACTATTTTGTAACTGCCAATTTGTTCTTCTTAATCCTTTCACCTATTTTACCCAGCCCCTCCTCCCATCTGGCAACCATCAGTTTGTTTTCTGTATCTATGTCTGTTTCTGTTGTTTGTTCATTCATTTTTTTCTTTAGATTCCAGGTGTAAGTGAGATCATATGGCATTTTGTCTTCCTCTGTCTGACTTATTTCTCTTAGCATAATACCCTCTAGGTCCATCCAAGTCCATCCAAAGAAAAAAAATTTATCAGTCTTAAAATGGCCACAGATCTTAAAGTTTGGAACAGACAAAAGAAATGAGAGGCAAAGAGTGTCAACAGGTGGCGTGGGAGATGGAGACAGCTGGCTCAGTACCACTAATACATTGCCTGTAATTAATTTGTACAGCACAGTGGGAAAGAGGAGCTGCTGGATTAGGCAGGTCTGGGTTTGAATACTGCTGCCAGTATTCATGATCTTGATAATAGCTAATGCATATGGCTTACCAAGTGATGAGCACTCTCTTTAACTGCTTTACATACATTAACTCATTCAATCCTCACATCACCCCTATGTGGTGGGTAATTATTTTACCCATTTTACAAGTGTCAAAATGGAGGCACTTGCACAAGTATCCAGCCAGTTCAAGGCATAACTGGGCTTCAAACCAAGTCAGTATATGACTCAGAGCTGTACTTTCAAGTATATCTCTTTATGGTCTCTCCATAAAGGGGACAGCCTTGTATGATCTTGGAAAGCATACTTAACTTCTCTGAAGCTCAGCTTCCTCATCTTTAAAATGGAGGCAAGAATATCTTCTTTGCAGGTTTGATAGGACTAAATAAGACTCATATGTAAAATAACTCATACAAGTTCCTGGCACATAACAGACTCTCATTAAATGGTAGTAACTACTGCTGCTACTATTATCATCAACCGTTTTATGTCTTTAATCCTTATTTTGAAATAAACTTTTGAAATAGAATACTCAATATACAATTAATATTACCAACTTGTTAATAACTTCACTAATTGTAATGGATAAAAAGGACTATCCTATTTATAATCGTTAACTGTGAATTCACTAATATCTTTTCCCCCCTCTTAGAATAAGTGGTATTGGCTGCTACGTTTTGGTAAGCTATTTGTACACTCATCCACATTTTGAGACAGCAAAGTGGTGTTAAGGGAGGGATATATTTTAAAAATATTTTTTATTTCCCCCTGAAGTTCAGCCAAGTATTTTCTGAAGAACCCTTGGAAATGCTGATCAAACAAAAGCAGAGCTGGATCCAGACCCCCAGGGAGGGCCCTCCAGGTGGGGTCTAATGTCCACTGAAGTGCGTTGCCTGGGGGTGAGGGTAGCAGGTGGGAACTTGCTTGTTGTAAACTAGTTGGGCTGGGCAAGTCATGTGGCCTCTGGAAGTCTAGTTTCCCCATCCACAAATGGGGGCACTAGATTGACTTTCATCTTAAGAGTCTCTTTAGCTCAGAAAGTCCTGATTTTAAATATCGGTCTTCTGTTAGTTGATATTTTGTGGACTTTAAAACATATGCTTTTGAAGTAAAATTTTATTATTTCAGGGCCATGATTTAATTGATTTATTTATATACCTTATTTATAAACAAATCCATTATCTCTTATCTGAAAGTTTTGGAACCTCTGAATTACCTTATAATTAAACATCAGCCTCTTTTTACAGTGGAACATATGACTATTCACACTCAGTGAGGAAAATAGACTATAAATAACTTCAAGTCAGTGTAGGTCAAATTTTGCCACCAGATAAGTTCAGGTCAGGTTAAGTTTCGCTGCCAAATGAGACACAAAAAGATTTTCACTGTTGAGAACTTTTTTGATTTTATGATTGTGAATAGAGGATGGTGGATCACTGCTGAGTATATATGTTTGTATCTATATGTAAAATACATCACTTGCTTACATGCACTAACTGTGAAAACAAATATCCCAAAATTAACCTACATGAGGAGACAGGTTCAGACAGAACCTGCCCATAGTGGGTGGTAACTTTCCCCAGCCTCCTTACCTCCTTTTGCTTCTACTGCCATTTTGGATTAGTGAGATACTGTTCAGTGAAAAAGAAGATTGAAACCTGGGTCCAGCTCAAGTTATGTTCAGTCTCGGTGACCAGTTTCTCAAACCAACCCAATTCCAAGAAAGAAATTAGTTATGTTTGTGTTTGAGTAGTTCACTCATTGAACAGATGGATTTTGAGAGTGTTGCCAAAGGCCGCAGATGGGTGATATCGAAAGGCACCTGGCCTGAGCGTTGGGAGGCAGCCTCTGGCCTGGTTCTAGCCCCACCGTGAACAGCGATCTTCAGTGGGTCCGCTAACTGTCAAAGCGGAGACCTTGTCTTCTTATTCCATGCTGTATTCTTAGCACCCAAATGAATGAATGAATTGGGGCGATCTTAACCAACATCCCTTCGAACTTATTTCCAATAGAGGCTTCCTACTTTGGTGCAGACTATCTGTAGTTACCTTTTCTTCCTCAGATATGATTAGTCTGATTGTACTCCAAATGGTAGAAGGTGATGTCAGAGATGTGAAGAATTACCGCTCATCCTTGACCATCTTTGCTGAGATAAAGGCTGTGGCACATGTGAGGAGCAGTACAAGGGGGCA
>CM053503.1:11968891-12061874 GCA_028627145.1 Eidolon dupreanum
GTTTAAATGAGATGCCTAATGTATAGAATGTAATGTATCCTTGCATAGTGTATGGTTCAAGGTGTTCAGCAAATGCTAATTAAATGCCAAGTGTTCTGTACTGGGACTGTTCTCTTGTCCATGATGCATGAAGACAACAACAGTAGACCTACCTTCTGGGCTGATGCCAAGGTCACATTGAAGAGTGTATTAATCTTTCCTTAGAGACAGGGCAGAAACGTTCACAATGATTTCTTTACCTGAGTGTGCTTTATTATGGTTGATATGAAAGCTAAGGGAGCAAATGTATTATTAATTTAACACAGCCAGCACCTTATAATACCATATGTTATTCTAGCACTTTCTAAAATGTAACAAACAAGAGTATCTGTAATAAGTTATATATATTCATGGTTTATCTTTTGAATTTCTTACTGTCCTTTGATTGTTTTAATCTTGTGATCCACATGCAGTATCTTTAGCAGGTTATTAGTCAGCCTGAGTGTGATTCATGTGTGTGCTAAATTAAGCAGGAAAAACAAGTAATCTTTCAAAATGTTACAGACTAAGTCATACTTGCCAAATGCATTCTATGATCAGACTAAAAAACCATATTGCCCACTTTAAAATTGCTTTCTAAAATTGTTTCTTCTAGTTATCTTTCTTCCTTGATACACCTTCTCTTCCTTCATTTCCTCATTCCATTAATTTAATTTCTGTCTTACATTAATTCTAAATTGGGTAAAGCTTCTTTACCAAAATTTCAGAAGGTATTCATTTGGCAGAGGTTTATGGAGGTTTTTCCACTGGGCCAGGTACTCCACTGTTTACTAGAGATGTAAATATGGTTCAGTTTCTGCTCCTGAATTCACTCTCCAGACTGAGAGATGGACAAGCAAATAGACTGAAAATGCACTGTGATAAGTTGAAGACATAGACATGGGTATTGGGCATTTTCTCAGACAGGCTGACATCTGAGCTTGATCTTGAAGGAAATAGCTGAGGAAAAAGGGGGAGTCCCCCTTACCTTTTAAGTGAAGGATGACATAGGTGTAAAGGTATGGATATGAGAAGTATTATCACCTTCTAGGAACAAAAGTAGTTCTGAAGAGCCCTGGCATACCAGGGATTGAAACCTGAGCGGCAAGCAGTGGCCAATTTGGGACTCTTTTATTGAGTGATGCTTAAGAAATTTGGATTCATCCTGAAGACAATGGGGATCATTCAACTGATTTGAAGCAAGAGAGTGATGAATTAGATCTGCGTTTAGAACAGTTGCTCTAGAGGTGATGTGGAAGGTGAATTGCAGGTGGAAGAGAATGGTAGCAGGAGGCTGTTGGGCAGAGTAGGAATCCAAGTGAAAATACCACGTTGAGTGCAATGCTTCAGAATAAGCAAGCTTTCAATATTGATTTTTATAATTGTACAAAGTCCTGAAAGAAAGGTGTCTTTGCTTTCAGAAACTGGCATTATGTATTGCTGATTTATTGCTTGACTTTGAGTAAGTCTTTTTATTTATCCCCAGTGTGATAT
This sequence comes from Eidolon dupreanum, assembly GCA_028627145.1. Taxonomy (NCBI): domain Eukaryota; kingdom Metazoa; phylum Chordata; class Mammalia; order Chiroptera; family Pteropodidae; genus Eidolon; species Eidolon dupreanum. The sequence goes on from CM053503.1 coordinate 11,970,404, forward strand.
TATGAGAAGTGAGGCCTTTGGGAGGTGATTAGGTCATGAGGATGGAATCCTCACGAATGGGGTTAGTGCCCTTATAAATGAGACCTCAGATTGCTCCCTCATCCCCTTCCCCTTCCACCACGTGAGGTGACACAGTGAGAAGACAGCTGTTTTTGAACCTGGAAGCCGGGTCTCACCAGATACCACATCTGCCAGTGCCTTGATCTTAGTCTTTCCAGTCTCCAGAGCTGTGAGAAATAAATTTCTGTCGTTAGAAGCTACCCAGGGTGTAGTATTTTGCCATAACAAACTGAACGGATTAAGACAGGAAAAGAAAATGAGCGAGTTTAATCAAACGTGGTTAGAAAATGCTTCTGATGATGAGCAGATTTGACTTTGTGATTGATATCAAAGGAAGAGGGTTCATAGAAAAGATAAAACTTAGAATGATATCTTTAAGATATATATCTTGGTCTCTCTTTCAGTACCTCTTAATGCAAAATAAATTTTGTTTTCAGAAACTTACGAAGAATCTTTATAATCTATGAACACTGTAAACTTCTGATGATAATCAATGTATGAAAAGCTCTGTCAGTGTTAGGGTTCTTACTGCTTGAAGTTAGAGAGCCCAACATCGTAAGTTTTACAGCATGTCACATTTCTTTGCTTGGAAGATTGAGAAAGGGATGTATGCTTTTTACAGAGAGAGTTTTATATTCTTGTGTGCTTAGGCTTGCTATTGTCTCTATAATTCTAGCCCTTTAGCCTTTACCTTGACTGTCCAGGAATGGACCCAAAAGCAGAAAGTTCTAGAGGGAAACCGTGGAGTGGTAAGTTGTTCCAAGATGTTTGTCTTATAAGACTGGTAGCCATATTTGTTCATCCTAAAATGTTTATTGATTTTTTGCCAGGCACTGTGCAAGGATCTGGGAATAAAAATGAAAAAGAGGTCAAATTCCTGGCGTTGAGTTGCTCACAGAGGTGTAGACACATATTTAAACAATTATCTTGTAGCACTGTAAATGCTGTCTTTAAGAGACATGTGAACACTTTGCATATAGGTATTGTTGTATAGCTTTATATTACTTACACATCTCATTTACTCATCAAAGAGTCTTAGGAAATAGTTCGTATTAATATCCTCATTCTGCAAAAGATGAAATTGAGATTAGAGAAGGGTCCTAGATTTTATTGTTGATAAGTGCCAGATTTACACTCATGTCTTCTGATTATAAATCTTACGGTCTTTGCACTGTATATCTGTTTTCTTCTTAATAATTACCTTCCTCCTTTCCTTAACTGGGGAATTCCTCTGAAACAGAGGATTATGGGGCATGCATCTCATTCACTGTTATTCTGCTGCAGGCATGAATTTGATCATGTCTGGGATCATAAAAATCTTTAATAAAAGCATCTACTAGTTTTATCATTTTAAAAGGTTTATTATTTTAGTATTCATGTGCATGAACCAGTTTAAGGACTATTAGACGTTTTAAAATATCGAGGAAAAAGGCAATTATTTGATTGTGGTCATTTATAAACATGCTAGGGAAACAGTTCTGGATCATTGAATTAAGGATGACAAACATACCAGCTTCAGAACTGGTTGAATGGCCACGTCCCTAACTGTGTATTTGACAAAGCCAGGTCTGTGTAAATAAGTCTCAGAGGAGGCAGCCTGGTGACGCTGAAAGAGCCTGGACAAAGCTAAACAGGAACATGGGCTTTGGAGCTGGGTTAATTCAGGTCTCTGCCCCATCACACACTGACTGCCACGTGCCCCAGGACTTCTCTTTGGAAAATGAGCCATCCTTGTACCTCCCTCACAGAAAGTCCCTTGTTATGAGGGTTCAGTGGGGAGGATTGCTTGGCATGATGTGCGTACCCACCTCTTCTCTGCGATCAACACATTAAGACTGACTTTACTGCCAATTTGTAAAAAACTGACTAACAATTGATCTTGAATACCTTGAATGCGATGATGATTAAAATGGAGTCTTAAAAGTGGTTAACATTTATAACTAGTACAATCAACCACCTTTAGATGATTTTTATAATTCCTTATTAATGAAACATTGTTTATGAGGTATTTCAGAGCTCATGTAGTATTTTAATAAATAGTGTTTTAGTTCATTGTGTCTTGAATTTTATCAACAAACAACCCTTAGTAGCAAAGAAAAGTAAATACTCGGAGGAGAATAGTGTAGAAGGAGGTGTGTGTATGTGGGGGTTGGGGGTGGGGATAATAGTTCAAAATGGCAAGCAGGAATTTTTTGCAGACCAATGTTTTATCTATAAAAATTATCTCAATTTTCCATATGACTTCATTAAAAATTACATTACTACCAATATAATATTTTAAATGTCATTATAAAAATGATGGTTCAGGAAAATATGCTTTGTTTACCAATGACTTCTAGTATATCCATCATACTTTTCATACCTTTTACTTACCACGTCACATGAGAATCACTATCCTACTGCAGTAGCACAGCAGACCGATGAAATAGATTTTGTGCTTAAGTTCATAGTGGAGGACATTGAGGCCTGGAAATTTGTAACTTACCCAAGATTACACAGTTACTGGTAGGAGAACTGGGAAGTTCTCCCAGAATGTGTCCCAAATCCCCAAATCCAGTGTTTGCTTATGTCACTCCTGCCATAACCAAATATTTATTAAGAAGAATATGATATACAATGAAATGTGCTGCATATGAGTTGATCAATAGCATTGTAAGTAATTCTCTACCCTCAAGCAGTTTGTAACCTGGTGGTCTGACAGGATGCTAACATGGGGTGAAAGGTAAATATAACGATAAAAAAGCTAAGTGATGCAAGGCAAGAAATGTTACAAGGCGGTGGGTAACTGATTTCCAAGTAAGCGATAGAGATAAAAATTACTCAGAGTTCTGAGAAGGAAGCATTCAGATTGGGCTGAAGAATATGGAAAGGCTTTGTGAAAGAAGAGACTTGACTTTATAAGTGTTTCTCTAACTTCTCCTCTGGTCTTTTGTTTATTGCTAAGAATGGCTGAAAATAGATCTAATTATGAGTTTATGTGTTTTTTGCTTTCTTTGTCATTTGGAAGTTAGTTATATTTTTATGGCTTACCCCAGAATAAGTAATTTGATAATTGTCCATTCAAATTTCTGCCCCTTTCCATCCTGGGTGGTATTGAGAAAATGATCTGACATTAACCCTTAGATGAATGTTATTTGATTTACAGGCCTCCTTTTTTGATCCCTCACATAGCACATTACTAATTCACTTTAAAAAAAAATTTGGCAAGATTTCCATAACAGGGTCTAGTAGACAGTTGATGTAAGCAGAAAAGGGAAATGGTTATGACAGAAGAGAAGCAAGTTTAAGTGTTGATGGGGTTAGGACCAGGGACAAGAGACCCAGAGGAGGCTGAAGATAGGAAGAGACTTGATGTCCTAATGGAGTTAACAGGTGGGCCCAGAAAAGAAACTGCACCATTTACACAATGTCACCCACACAGCTCTACACCTCCTTTAGTCCTATACTTTTAGGACTGGAAGGGATTTCAGAGGTGATTTGATCAGACCCCTTTCATTATACAGAACTGAGACTAAATAACTTGCCCAAGATCTCGCATAAAAGTGATAGAGTGGAGATAAAAACCTGCATCCTCTGAGTTACAACCCAGCTACCTCACCTGAGAGCTAAGTGTGCAGAATTCTGGATGAGTAGGAATGTTTCTGTTATGTTAGATAAGGATATCTTGCTATTGTTCTTTCGCATATACCAGAGAGGTTTGGAGATGGTGAGATTGTTTTATCTGATGAAGGAAGACATATTGTGTCAACATGTAGCATGTCAGCATTTCTCAGCCATTTGTGAAGTGTACGCTTTCATGTTCCTCCCCACCTTCTGAGTACAGGATATAGATGGAGAATCACTTCTATTTGAGCTCAATAAGTTGATACTAATTAACACAATTATATTATTAAAAATGATAATATATATTTAGTAAAGGTGATGGCTATGTGCCTGCCTTTGGGTATGATATTAAAGGTAGAGCTCATTCCCCCTCCTCTAGGAATTTGTGGTCCAGTGGAAAGGCCAGTCATATACACGTATGACCTCAAATGTACCATAACTAAAATGGGACCCTTGAATCCCACCAGCTTTCATCCCCACTAAACCTGTTCCTTCTATGTCATTAGGTTGTCACTCATATCAGATATACTGAAAACCTAGTGATCACTCTTGATTCTCTTCCTTTCCTCACCCCCTACCCAGTCTAGTAGCAAACCCTCTGACACCCCCCATTCTCCAGCTGAACTGCTGACAGACTCCTGTTTATCCTTTAAGAATCTGCCAATACTGCTTCTTCAGGAAAGTCTTTTTGGTATCTTCCTAGGGAGAGTTCAGTGTTCGTTCAGTGCTGCTATAGCCATCAGTAAACCTCTGCTAATGATAATTGGCTGTAGTTCCTTAAAGTCAGGGAACTTACTCATTTCTCTTTGTAAGCCTAGTACAAGGCACATTAGACCCTTAGTTTTTAAATCAATACATTTTAAATCAGTTGTTTTTAAATCAATCCATTGAGTGGGAGAATTATTAGTTGAATTTGTGATGTTGACTAAGTATGTGAGTGAAGTGAGGTGGTAAAGGTAGGCAGAGGCCAGGTCTTGAAAAACCTAAATGCCATGAAAAGAAGTGAGCAATTGTAGCTGGGCCCTAGGTCAACCAGATGTTGTCATGTGACTACCTTCTGGCTAATGAAAACAAGTCCAGCTTCCAAGAAGCCTCCTTAAAGGAGGAGTATGTCTTTCACTTTCTCTTCTTTCTTCTGGCTAGAATGAAACCTCAATGACTGGGATTTCCCACAGCCATCTCAGTAGAGCAGGGCCACCTCTTAGGGTTGGTGGAATGGTAAGCTGGAAGGAGCCTTGGCAGAAAGGAGGGCATTCCAGGAAGAGGAAGAGAATGAAAGGACAAATTTAAAGGTCAGAGAGAAGAGGATGAAAAGGAGATTGAAAAGGATTCACCAGAGTGATGAGAGAAAACCAAGAGAGTGATTCAGTGAGGAGGAACTGGGCAACCACTACCAGTTGAGTAAGATAGAGATCAGGAAAATGTCACTGGATTTGACCTGGTGGCCTTGTTAAGCCACGAAAGTGGTGAGAGAGAAGTAATACTGGAGTGGGCTGAGGGGTGAATTGAAGAGTGGGAGATGACTTTCTAAAGATATTGGCCCTAAGAGACAGAATTTAGAGTAGAGGGACTAGCTGGAGCAAGGTGTGAAGTGAACATTTTTCTGAGATGCTGGAATATGTTTGTATGCCGATGGGAATAATCCTCTTGAGAGGAAAAGAGAAAAGAGGCAAAGTCTTGAGAAGATGAGTTGATACTATCCAGAGTAAATGGCCAGAGATGGGACGTCTGCAAGAAGGAAGGACACTTCCTCTATGGTAAAGGGAGTGAAGAAGAAAATGGGGCATATGTGTGGGTAGGTTTATAGATCTGGGATGCAGACATGAGGGGGCTCCTATCTAAACCCCTGTGTTTTCTCCTGAAATATTTGGCAAGGTCATCAGCTGAAACCTCATAGGTAGTAAGGTTGTCATCATCCCGCCTATCTTGTCAGTCTCTTCTGCTTTAGCTTGTGTTCTGTGCCGCGAGGAGAGTCTTTCTCAAGTTTTGGATGGATTGTGTAGCTGCCTTAAAATTCTTCAGTACCTCCACTTCCCACAGCATGGAAGGCACATCCCAGTCAGGGCCCATCTTCCTCTCCCAGTGGCATTTCTTTCCTGTTACTCAGCTGTGCTCCATCCAAGGCCAACTGCATGGCTGCCCTCAAACAACTTGTCCTTGCTGGTTCTTAACTTTTGAACATATTCTTCTGGCACTGTCCCTTTCTCCTACCTGGTGAACTCATTCTCCAATACCTAGTTCTCATATTGCATAATTTTAAATCTCTTTGATTCCACTTCCCCTACCACAGGCCAGGAACTATACAGCCTTTATTTATATATCTGTGTAACTGTCCTTATATTGTAGCTTATTCATCTGGACTGGGTACAGTGTCTGATAGATGACAGGCACTGAGTAGATGAATTTCGATTGTTTTACTTGTTCCTTTAACAATTCTTATTGAAATTAAAATGAAATATTATTCTTAGTATTTAATGCAAATGAAACATTATTTTTTTCTTTTTTCCCTAGGTGGTTCTGGAATGGAGCCGGGATCAATACCATGTTTTGTTTGATTCCTACAGAGACAATATTGCTGGAAAGTCCTTTCAAAATCGGTGAGAAGAGATCAGTTTTGGAGAGGAATTTATTTGGACTTAAATGATGAGTCATGAAATCACCCAGGCTTTAAATATAGCAGTTGAAGGGAGCTTTCCAAGTTGTAGATGTGGTTTAAGTTGTTCAAGACTACTCCCATCTAAGGAAACCTTGTAGTCCATCTTCAAGTTTTACATATGGAAAATCTGACTCCCAAAGAGTAATCCTGCCTTGCACTTTATCGAGTACTCTAAGTTACATGGTCTTATTTTATCTTTGCCCCAGTTCTGTGAAGTAAAGGTCAGTCCATCCCCCTGTAGAATGAGGAAACTGAGTGGCTTACTCTGCAGCCACTTCTGAGCCCTGGCCAGCATTCTTCGGTTGACATCACTCTGTCAACCAGGGTAATTCCTATGATAGCCACCGGTCCTGGAGCCTCACCTGTCCCTGTGGTCACCACATCTTGCTGCCTTGCTGTAGGAAGGAACAAACAACCTCACAGGTTGTGTCTTTTGCTCCTTAAGGCGAAGCTTCTTGGTGTAGCCATTTCAAATGCTGCCATCAACCCTTCTTTTCCTTGGAGAGTTTTCTTCCCTCGCAAAACAGACCTTGGAACAGAAACAATTTTTTCAGCCCCTTCCCTTCTTGCACCTAAAATGAATCACACAGGCTCTTTTCAGTTTTTTTCTGTAAAACTATTCCTTATATTCTTTTATATTATAAAAGCAATATATGTGGTGAAAACAGTTCAAACATTACAGAAAAATAAAAAGTAAATTCTCTTTCTCTGTTCCATTTGGAATTTCCCCTCACCCAGAGGAACTACTTAATGGATTTTTGTTTTGGATTCCTCTGGTGATCATCATTCTAACTTTAAAAAATAAAGTTTTCTATTTTTTGATTTATTCACTTTATGCAGTATCCGCTGATTCTCCTTTTCATTGTAATGGCTCACAGCCAGTCACTACAGGGCAAGGAGCAAGAGAAGACCAAAATGAACATGGGGTAGCTACTAAGGTAGTTAACCTTGCAAAAGACCTTCATTTAAATGTCAGGCCATACATGGAGACTTTTACTGTCATTTTTCCCTGAGGAGAAGTCCCATAATTTTTTCCCTCTACTCTCACTGAACCAGAAAACCTAATGAAACAATAAGTAATAATAGGTGTCAATTGATACACCTTGACAGTTTTTTGAAAACCTATTATCACCGACTCTTCTGGAGCCCTTGTCCTCCACTTAGAAGCACTTTCTTGTCCCTCTGTTCACTTGTTATGAGTGCTTATGTGATTTCTATCAAGTGAGTAGTTTTAAAAACAGCTGTGCTAATTAGATATATTTATTATTATAGTCTTGACCATCTCAGTGAAGAAAGGTTATGGGATTTCTTGAATTGACCTAAAGCTTTACTCTTTGCTTTGGTCCTTAAGGCACCCTATGTATGAATGTCATCCCTGAATTTGCTCCTTCAGCAAAGATGGGATCTTTGAGTTTTACTCTATTTTAGACCCTGAGATATTACGATCTGCTATAAAGGATTTAATCGTCTAGAATGGGAGATAGCTTACAAACAAATAATTAGCGAAGTAGGGAAACTCTAGATCTCTCTCTTAGGAGCTCTTAAAACAGCAGTCTTGAAGACTTTGGGGTACAGTGAAATCAAAACTGTTTTTCATTATAATACTAAGGTGTTATTAGCCTTTTTTACTGTGTTGACATTTGCACTGATGGTGTAAAAGCAGTGGTGGGTAAAATTGCCACACTTGAACATGAGTCATTGTATTCTTCACCACCACACTTTTGCAGGGGGAAGAAAAAACCTAGTTTCACTTAAAAAAAAGTTCCTAATAAAGCAGCAAAAATTATTGCTTTAATTATATCTTGACCCTTTGAGTAAACTTTTTTTTTTTTATGTCTTTGTGATGAAATAAGAAGCACACGTAAAATACCTGACTGCTTGGTGATGGTCTTGAGGAAAAAGCCCTGTGTGATTATTTGAGCTATAATCTGAACTAGCTGGCTCTTCTGTTTCATGGAACACCATTGTTATAACTTGAAAGGACAGATTCAAGTATGGTTACTTAGGCTTGGTTATTTGGCAGGTATTTTCTTGACAGTGAACAAAGCAGTCTTGTCTCTTGAAGGAAAACAAATAATAGTGTTTGTTGCCCATGATAAAACTTGAGCTTTCAAGTGAAAATTAGAATTTTAGAAAACTTATTTCCACCACCGTGAGCTTAACAGCTTCACACTATCAAAAAACACTTCTCTGATTAGATTTGTGGTATCATCCAGAAAATCATATTCATCAATATTATATAAGAGCATTTGAGGAAATGTGTCACCATTTGGCAGAGCTGAATAACTCAAGTTATATAACTTATTTTCTAGATAAGGAATGCAATGATGTTACAGAATCTTGCATGGGTAAAAGCCATTCAAAGTGCAAGAAAGACCAATGGATTTTAATGTAAAAGCACAAAAGTTCAGTAATGTCTTTTCTGATTCTACATTACAATTAATTTTTAAGAAACTACCACTTATTTTAGTGTGGTATCAAGGAATAATATCCATTATTATCTGAAAAAGCTATGAAAATACTCCTCTTTCCAACTACATATCTATGAGCCTGTTTTTGTTTGTTTTTTGTTTTTCCATTTGCTTCAACCAAAACAACTTAAGGGAACAGACTGAATACAGAAGATTTGAGGTGCTTGTTTTTTTCTGCTAAGTCATTAAAGAGATGAAATAGCAGAAAGGTAAAACAGTGCTTCTCACTAAATTTTTTTTATTTTGGAAAATATTGTTATTTTCATAAAGTTATAAATAGTTAACATGTGAAGGGGTTTATTATTATTTTTAAGTGAATTAGTATTTTTAAAAGGTCTTTTATTTTCAAATATGGCAAATGTGGATAGTTATAACCTATAAACCAAAGCTTTTTGGGTCTTTAATAATTTTTAAGGGTACGGAAAGTCTGGAGACTAAAAAGTTTGGGAACCATTTCCTCATCATAGCGGTTCTCAAACTTCAGTGTGAACCAGGATCCTATGAGAAAATAAAGTTTCTCCCTACTCCCAGAATGTCTTAGTCTATAGGTTTCAGAAGGGCTCAGAGAATTTTCATTTCTAACAAGTTCAGTGTTGATATTAAAAGCTACTGGGCTGGCGACCACACTTTGAGAACTGTTAACACTAACAGATTCCTAATGAACTACAATTTTCCTACTTTTGCAATCTTCACTTTAATAATACTTTCTAAAAAAAAAGCTCAAAATAGGTTATCTATTTTTCACTTAGATATTTATTGAGTATCTGCTCAACCTACTGTGCCTTATGCTGTGCTAGGTGCTGATGTATAAATCTCTGCCCTGAGGGGCTTTGAAACTTAGAAGGGAATCTAACTTAGAAAATCTAGATATTGAGGTCAGCAGTTTTAATCAAATACTCTTGTTCTCTTTTTGAAGAATTTTATAAAATTAAATTTTTAGGGGGTGACATTGGTTAAAATTATGTAGGCTTCAGGTGTACAATTGAATAATAATACATCATCTGTATATTGCATTTTGTGTTCACCACCCAGTCAGATCTGTCACCATATTTTGACCCCATTTACCTTTGTCTAACCTTCCCCTTTCTCCCTTTTCCCTCTGGTAACCACTAAACTTTTGTCTGTGTGTTAAATATTTCTCCTTCTAAAATTAAGTTTGCATTAAAATGTAGTTTAATTTTTATGCAGGGATATTTCAGAATTGCCTAATTTTGACGATGACAAGTAAATGGATCATACATAACATATCACATGTTCTAATGTATTTTAAAACACCATAATGTTTATAGGAAGTTTTCATTGTTTTGCTAGTTTTTTTTAGTGTTGTTTGCTCTGAATGAAAAAAAAATCATGTCACTATTGTCAATAACAAGTGAATATACATAAATTACCTATTGCTGCTAATCGTGAGGCATTATTAAGAGTAAAATCTCTCTTCCAACTCTTTCATTCTAAGATACTATTTAAGTTCTAAGTTTACTTACGTACTTTATAGAACATAGAACTGAGAGACTAATAAGTGCCTTTATGTTCATTTAAGCCAAACTGATGAAAAGTTGTATCACTGTCACCACAGTTTTGGTTCTGAGTCATAGGTGACTTATATAGTCTTTGATTCTGTGATAAAGGCTTCCATCTCATTTGGGAACTAAGATAGTGGTCTCGTGGTTAGAACAAAAGACTCCAACTTACTGTGACCATGATCTTAGGAAAACAACTGACTCACTGACCTGGAGCAGGTCACACATCACACGATTTCCTTAAGGTTGTTAAACACCAGAGAATTAAATCGGTCATGTAGTACAGCCTTATTAGAAGAACTGGTACATAAATGCATTATATACTCACATTGTTTTCCTCAGCTAAACATGTATGGACATCTCTTGATTCTATTTAAAAATCTTTAATAGCAGAAATTTTGGAATGTACAATTCTTTTTTTAACATTTTTTAAAAATATGTCACTTAAGCAGTTTTTTCCAATCAATTTTCAGTCTGAACACAGACCACCTGAGAAGTTGGGAGTAAAATGACCTTGAGTAATTTACATGAGGGTAATGTCTTCCTTTTTTTTAATGGAAAGGACCAGTGTATATGTTGAGGGAGTGAACTAATGGTTTATTTAGCCAACAAGTATATGTTAAACCCCACTCATGGACCAGGCACTATTCCTAGGCATGTGGTAGATAGGAGAAACTCATAGACCCCAGAAAGAACTGGCATTTTATTGGGGGAGGTTTTTTTTTTTTTTTTTGGCTTAAAAATGTGATTATAACCTACATATAAATGAACAGCTCTCAAAGTGAATTTTTTGACCAGCAGTATAGGCAGTACCTGAGAACTTGTTAGAAATGCGAATTCTGGGGTCCTAGTCCAGACCTAATGAATCAAATTCTGGAGATGGAGCCCAGCAATCTTTTATAAGTCCTACATGTGATTTGATACCTGCTAATGTTTGAGAACCATCAATATAGATAAGTGCAGAAAAAACCTAGATGAGGATGCTTTTGCACACCGTTACTCTAGGGAGAGAGAGCCTGAAGATAAAGGAAAGAGAAGAAATTATTCATGAAGCCGGGCATGATAACATTTCTGCCCTAGAGATACTCCTATCTCTGGAAGATAGACATGTGTAAAAAAGTAGTCCAGCGCAGTGTGCCAAGGCTTCCTTAGTATACAAAGCACAGTAGAAGCTGCATGTTAAGCAGTACGTTCTCTTTGTGAGAAGTGAAGGAAGGGGTCATTGGGGAAGGAGGATGTCGTTGACAGGAGCATGAAAGAAAGGATATTGCAGGCAGAGGGGAAGTATGTTCAAAGGTACAAAAGCCTATACCGTTCTTACCCCGTTTGGGTAAGGGTATATACAATGAGGTGTAGATTATGAAGGAGTTTAGGTTTTATTTTGCAGGCAGTGGTGAATCTTGGCAGGAGGGTTGGTAGATGCTCAGTGATCACAGATGCCTGATTATGAGGTGATTTCTTCATTTTCCCCATGAAGCTCCGGGTCCCCTGTTATCTCGTTAGCCCCACCTCTCCTGTGCTTTTTCTTTGCTCCCGTTATCTCTGCCATACCAGCTTCAGTTCCTTAACTGTGCCATATAGGTGTCTGCTTCAGGACATTTGCATAGGGTGTTCCTGTTGCTTGGACCATTCTTCCCCAAGTTACCCGCATGGCTTGCCTCCTCACTTCCTTCACATCTTCGCTGAAATACCACTTTCCAGTGAGGCCATTGCTAATTTCCCTACTTAACACTGACCTGCAACATAGGCATACTTCAAATCCCGTGCTTTATTTTCTCCTTAAGAACATTGAACTTCATTTGACTTTATTTAGTTTATTTCTTGCCTTCACCTTTCTAGAATGTAAGCTCTATGAAGGCACAGATTTTGGTTTTGTTTTATCTCTTGCTGAGTCCCCAGCGTCTAGAACACTGCCTCACACAAAGTGCCCATAAAATACTTATTCAGTGAATGAGTAAGCACTCCTCCCACCATCTCACCTGCTTCTCTTAAGCTAGATGTGGTTGTCACTTCTACTATTTATACTTTTCCTTCCATAATTGGAAAGATTTATCCTCCAAACCACATTTATTTTCCCATGTGATAATTAACCCTGCACTGAGTGAGGTGACTGCAGCCAAAAGCAAAGATGTGATGTTTTGGTTACACTTTGGAGCCCTTCCTACTGCCCTTGCGTGGCCTGTGAGGAAACCCAAAGGAGGGAAAGCTTTGGTCCTTGGCCTAAAGAAAAGAACACAAACAAACAAAAAACTGTACCGTTTTTAGGAATAGTCCCAACTTCAAACAGAACCACGCACAGTGTGTATGTGTTCTATGTCACCGTGAGCTCCTGTGTCGTGCATGGGTACAGAGCCCTGAAAGATGAGTGGGATTTTAGTAAATTGATGAAAGCGGTAAAACCTGAACAAAAACGGTAAGATTAGGCTCAGACAGGATACTTAATTAAAAGCCTGCCTGACCCCTTATTTTGAGGATAGCAAGGGAAAAATCGAGCAGGCTCGGGAAGTTCTGTGCTCGTGTGTCATAGAAACCACTGACTCATTCAGCAAATACTGAGCTCCGATGTGCCAGGCACTCTTCTAATTTGTTGGGTACTTCAGGGAACAAAGGGAAAATTTCTGTCTTCTTGGAGCTTACATTCTAGGAGAGGGACACATAATTACCAGTACATAACAAGTTAATTATTTAATGTGACAGATGATAAGTGATATGAAAAAAAGAAAGAGTAGGACCAGGAGGATCAGGAGGGGTTGGACTTGGGGACAACAGAGAGCAGGAAGGCTGCTGCATTAAATAGGGCTAGATCTTTGTTGTGGACTGCTTGCTAACTTTTTTAAAATAATTTTGTTCGAGCTTCTAATATCTTTTTCCATGTTTGGCTGCATTTGTATCCCAGTCTCCTCATTTTTTGCAAAACTGAGAACTTACTAGTTTAAAGTGAGCTTCTAAGATCTCCACGGTCTTAAATGCGGTGGGATTACTTTTTCATTTATTTATTTATTTTTCATAACCTGTAAGTTTAAACCCTGTTGTTTACTCTTATTCCCAAATATATTGGAAAAATGCGTCTGAGCTGGAGGACTTGTTTTACCCTAGGCTCTGTCTTCCCATGCCGATTGATGTGGTTTACACCTGGGTGAATGGCACAGATCTGGAACTACTGAAGGAACTACAGCAAGTCAGGGAACAGATGGAAGAGGAGCAGAAAGCAATGAGGTAAAACTGATATTTTAAAAAGCAGAACACAAAAAGCTCTACAGGTACAAGCACAGTTCAGAAGGGCAAGGTGACATTTACAGTGCTATCCAAACAAGAATCTGCACCTCAAACTCATGCTGTTACAAGATCTTGGCAGCCATGCGTCTGACCCTTGTTTCTGGGTACCGAAAGAGGACTCGGCCACTTCGGCAAGATCCGGGCCTCACTTTGAAAGGTGGCCATTTTAGACTGTGGCACTCCAGAGATGCCTTCCTTGGTCTTGAGGGGCTTAAAGGTGAAGCTCTAGGCTTCTAGCTCAGTCTGAGTCCCACATGTGATGGCCTCAAGAAGTAAGGTTTCATTATGCAAAATAGCTGTATAATAAGATGGCTTATTCTCCTGAAAAAACAGGCTAACAAACTGAAATTATTTTTTTCCATTTGATAAAGCTAGTAAAAAGTATATTCCCTTTACTAAGCCCTTTTAATATCAAATAGTACACTGTGGAACTAGAAACTTTGGTAAATTTTTTCTTAATGTGAAATTTCGATCATTTTATTTACTTTATCTGAGAAAGGTACAGTGGGCTTCTGGCTGGTGTAAACTTCCTCTCCAATTCCTCAGAACTATTTGTGGAGAATTTCCCTGCTCACTTCTTTGTGAGTATTATGATTGCTCCCTCCCCCCCCCACCCGCCCCAGCTGCAGGTTGTTGGCCATGTTATTCTGCAACAAATGGTCTCCTTCCATGTTAGAGAGTATAAGACCCTCCCATCGTGAAAATGACCTTGACAGCCCGGTACCACGTTTCACTAGTAAAATGTAAAAGCTTATGTTTTAAGTAAACTGACTTGGTTACTGTGGGAGGTGCATGATAATATTTGTTGATCACATTTCATTGAAACATATAATTTATTATGCCCATTAAGTGTTATAAGCATTGTACTACTTCCTAACCGATTAGTTAGTTCCAGTGGAGTAATCAAGAAAATCAGTGTCGTAAGTCATCTCTTATTCACGTTTAGGGCCAGCACTAGTTTATGCATATGTAATGAAATATATTTGCTTTTATTAGAGAAATCCTTGGGAAGAACACAACAGAACCAACTAAGAAGAGGTAAGATGTTTAATTTTCCTCTCAGGAATAAAAATTGAAGGATCGAAGTGAAATTTCTGGATTCTCACTTGTTTTTGTTGGAAACACAGTATTTTGTATTTACTCTGTTTTTCTAATGGATTAAGTGCATCCATTAGATGGGAAATTTTGCAGTGCCAAAGGCATAATTGATTGAGAACTCTGGTGGTTTGGGTTGTAGCTAACCAAAACTTTATCACTTCTTGGAAGCATTAGAAAGGTTTTTTTTTCTCTATCATTTCCATTAATCTGTCTTAGTGTACTGTTCTCTTGGTTTACTTAAACTCTTAACTTATACCCAGTGTTTTCATTTATAGAATTTATATCCATTATTTAATTATGTGTTCAATATGTATTTTCTTATATTTAAAAGCTGTCAAAGTTGTACGTCTTATATTTGAAGACTTGGATAGGGAATTTAGCCCGATGGCAAGAATCGGATATACCTATCTTGATTTGAATCATTCCTGACTCTGATAGGTTCTTAAAACAAGACCGTTTCACTGAGAAGTGGAAGTCTCTTAACTACTGCTTTCTCCATTTACCCATTAGACTTAAATTAGAAGAGTTCCTCATAGAAATGATCCTGAGGAATTTAGAAATTCAGAAGTACCTTCTGAATCATCTTTTTATGTTAATTATTTATATTTATTGATATATACCACCATTAATTTTTTTACTTTTAAATGCCTTTTAAATTGTTTAAAGTAATGTTGCAACATTACAGAAGGGTTGAGAGGAAAGTGAAAAGAAAAAACAGAATTATGGTCCTCATTCATCAACTGTGATCATTTTATTATTCTCTTTTCATGCATGTTTTTATAGTTATAATCTGTATGCAATTTTGTATCCTATTCTGTTTTTAAAATTTTATATCATACACATTTCTTTGTTGATAAATTATCTTTATGCTTCTCACTTTTCAATTTTAATAGTAATAGTCCACAAAGCAGCTGTACTATAATTTACTAAATGTTGGGCACTTCTTGTATTTTCATTATTGTCAATACTTTGTCGTACTTTATTTGAATCTGTGACATTTTCTTTGTATGGGTTCATTTGTTTTTCCTATTTGTTTCTCTTCTCCTACTTGGACTAGATTCATGGAAGTAAACTACTGAGGAAGAAGCATATGTATGTTTTTACACTATATGTATTTATTACCCAATTGCTTTTCCCAAGAGGAAATGGCAAACACCCATTAAGAGTGACACCAGCAGTTTTTGAGAAGAATATGTTTACGGTACTTGCACTAACATTGAGTCATCATTTATTGAGGGTGCTAATTTAGTAAACAAAAGGTGATCCCTCATTGGTTTCTTTTGCATTTCTTTGATTATTAATGAGGTTCATCCATTTTATATATTGTTCAGCCTGTCATAGCTCCCTCCCACTTTGTGAATTCTCTAGCCATGTTCTTTGCTCATTCATTTACTTAGGTAATATGTTTATTCTAGGCATATATTATGTGTAGATCGAAATACATCACAGAAAATCATCTTAGAACCTTGTCACATTTGCTTTTGTTTGCATTAGTGTGGTGTCATACCCAATGTATTAAATTGCATTCTAATTGGAATTGGTAAATTGTATCTGCTATGATGACGCTCTGTCAACCAGAATTTATCTACTTCCTGATCAGCCTAATGGGCTTCACTGGAGTTATGATTAATCTTTAAAATGATAGTAATGAAATGCTTACTTTTTGGTGCAACTTTGAGTTAGTAAATTTTGGAGGCAATCTTGTTAATAGAAATTTGGAAGCTCTCTTTAAACTTGTACTTGTTTAATAATTTTATATATCGTACTTGCTAACTTACTACTTTTTTATATTCTTGAAAATAAACTTCTTTGTTTATTAAAATATCGTGATTTTTATAGGATGTAGAAAACATCTGGAAAATTTAGTGGTACCAACAAGCTTCTTAGTGTTGATTAACTTTTTAAGAATGCAGTTGTGAGCCTGTTGGTGTTTCTTTCTAGTGAGAAGCAGTTGGAATGTTTGCTGACACACTGCATTAAGGTGCCAATGCTTGTCCTGGACCCAGCGCTGCCGGCCAACATCACACTGAAGGACCTGCCATCTCTTTATCCTTCTTTTCATTCCGCTAGCGACATATTCAATGTCGCAAAACCAAAAAACCCTTCTACTAATGTTTCCGTAGTTGTTTTCGACAGTACCAAGAATGGTAAGATCTTCTTCTGGGTATTTGAAAATCATGTTATCATTGGATGTTTGAATAACAAAATTATGAATGGAGCAGAAATGATTCAATTTTAAAGAAATTCAGTTTCAGAGAAATAAAAAGAGAAGCAAAGAAGTTGACATTGTATCTCAGCCCTAAACTCAGAGGTACATGTGTAATACACATGCTTTCCGTGCTTGAGTCAGGGCCTTAAACCTGGTACTCCCACATATACCTTACTGTCTTGCTCTTAGTTATTCTGGAAGGTTTTTCTAAAAAAATTTTAAACCATATAACTCCTCACCAGTGTTATTTTCTGCAGTTTGGACAGAACATACCTGAAACATTGAAACATCTGGTTATACAGTTGATTTAGCCAAATAATAGAATTAAAATTGTAATTCCTTCCATAAAACTGCACCCTCATCCTGAGAGATCCCCTCCTCCCACTTGGCCCCTGAGCCGCTGAGCCCCATGCCCGTGCCTCCTTTGCCTCTGGTCTCTCATCGTTTCTCTGCACCAAACCTCTCTACTTGGAGGCTTTGTGTGTTTTAACATTTGTAATGTCGTACCTTCCTGCTTAAATCTTTGACTCTTTCCTTCTTTTTACCTCCAACAACTAATAATTAACCTCATCATATTACTTGCTTTTTTTTTTTTTTTTTTTTTTTGGGGATGATTCATACAGTCTTACACTAGTTACCTCAATTTGCTTTACACTAGACTGAATTCCTTCACATAGACTCCAGTCACTGACACCTAGCTGCTCTGTAAAGTTCTTCTCCAATCTCTCCAGCACACAACTGTAAAAATTGGAAAACCCTGTTTTATCAGTTTATAGATACAAACTCCGTTTCCTGGTATTTAGGATTCAGCTTTAATTGCTTTGATTTTGCCCATTGATCCTCACATCCTTGCCCTCCTGGCATTCCCTCACAGGTGTCAGTGTCTTCACACATGTGTGCTGCTGCCTCTCGCTTTCCTCTTCCTCTCCTAGCTCATCTCCTGTTCTTTACCGACCCCTCTCAAGTTCTGTTTCCTTCATGAAGATCCTGGACTGGTACATTCACAGTGATTGTATTTTTACTTTTCCAAATTCTTGTAGTACTTGTGACCTAAGTCACAACTTAGTTTTTGTATGCACAGCAGTCTGTAATGTTCTCATCTAATTTCTTTATTGAGCAGAAGCTTCAGCCCTCAACAGTTTGTATCTACCATAGTACTCACTTCTTGGTACTTAACAAATTATTTGTAATTTCAAAGTAAATTGTAACCTTTCCAAGTATAGATATCATCCCCTTCACACTGTAGATCTGTCCTGGACTATTTAGTATAAATAATTTCTGTTTTTCTATTTAAGTTATACTTTAAATATATAGGGGAAGTAAAGGGATAATATTTGACAAGTTACAACAAGTTATCTGATATATTGTTTGGCTAAATTTAGCTTTATTTGTTAAATTAAGGTTTCCTTAAGGTACGTTTCATCTGAAGAGAAAAAGGAATGACATGTTAATAATTATAACTCAGTTGTAACATCTATGGAGGGAATCTTAAGTGTTCCTCTACTAATTTTATAACATAGCAAAGACTTAATAGATTGTAAGTTTTGATATAAGTAAAATCTATTAAACTACAGTCTTCTAAACATTGCTTTTGAATTCCCTCTTGGGTTTCCATTTGGCAGTTCTACTTATTGTATTCATTCATATAGTAAAAATTATTGAGCCATGCTCTGAGTTGGTTGTTGTTCTAGGTAACAGAGAAATAGCAGAGAACAACAACAATAAAAAACACACTCCTGCCATAGATTCACTCTTTATTATCTTCAGTTATCTAGATCAGGAATTGCCTATCTTAAAGGACCAGATAGTAAATACTTTAGGTTTTGTGGCCAAGAGGCAAAATGGCAAGTGTTATGTAGGTTTTTATATAAGAATTTAACCTTTTTAAAATGTAAAAACTTTTTTTAGCCTGGGATCATACAGAAACAGGCAGCAGCTAGAATTTGGCCATGGACTGCCAACCCTTGATTTAGATTAAAAAATTTGTAGCCATACTTGACGTTTCATTTATCTCATTTAACCGCTCTCTAGTTCATCATCAAGATCTGTCGACTTTTTTTTTCCTTCTGCTCCTCTTCTGATTAGCCTGCCACTACACTTATCTTAGACTCCACCAACTGGACAGTACTTCAGCAGTCACACAAGCCAGCCCTGTGGCCCTGACCTGGGTGTCCTCAGCAAAGCAGGTTTTCCAGTTAAACTTATCCCTTTTGATGTACAAGAAATGAATTTCCTCCTGTGACAATTCATTTTACCTCTGGACTGCATCGACCTTTACAGTTACAAAGTGTTTCCTTACAGCTTTCTCACACTGGTTAAATTTGTAGCCCTTGGGATCCTACAGAACTAATGTAATCCCTTTCCCACGTGAGATTTTTTTTCATTCTTGTTCTTTTAGCTGTGTCCTAGGGGCTTGTCTGCCTGCATCCTAGTTTGCACTTTTCAGAAGGAGCTTTAGTTTCCATTTTTTTTAAAAGTGTGTCAGCTAGAATTGAACATTCTATTTCAGTGTGGTTCAGTCTGCAAATTGACTATTCATTCAGCAAGTATTTAAAGTACACACTATGCGCCAGGTACTGTTCTCAGTGCTGAAGATGGAAAAAAAAAAAATTCTCTGCCCTCACTGAGTTTATATCTTGGCAGAGGGAGACAGACAATAAATATGCAAGTAAATCATATAGTTTGTAGAAGACAAGTGCTATAGAGAAAAATTGAGCAGGGGAAATTGGACGATAGGCGTAGGCTCACTGAGAAGGTGATTTTTGAGCAAAAACTTGAAGAAGGTGAGAGAGCCAGCAACATGAATACACGGGAAAGGAGTGAATCACGTAAGTGGAATAGCCAGTGCAGAAGTTCGGAGGCAGGAGTGTGTCTGCCATGTTGGAAGAAGAGCAGGGAGGCCAGTGTGGCTGGAATGGAAGGAACAAGAGAGGAGATAAGAGATGAGCCTGGAGAAGTAACGGACCAAATGGTGTAGACGCTGGTGGCCATGACAAGGACTTTGGCTTTAACTCGGAGTGTGATGAGGAATCATTGGAGGGTTTTGAGTAGGGTGGTAATGTGATCTGACTTTTGTTCCAAAAGGATCATTCTGGCTGTGTGGTGGGACTAGACTGAGGAGGGGCAAAAGGTATAATAATTGGGGCAAGAGGGAAAGTGGCTTGGATCAGAGTGGCAGTGAGAAGTGGTTGGATTCTAGACATTCTGGAAGTCAATCCAACAGGGTTTCCTGACGTGTCAGTGTTGGGGAGGATCACCTTTCTTGTTCTGAGTACTCTGCTGCTGTGTAAAAGCACAAAATAGTGATTGGTATGGCCACAGCACATTGACTCATATGCCGAATGCAGTGTTGACTACAACTCTTAAGTCTTTTAAAAAAAACTTATACATACAAATACATATACTACATCTATTAGAATTCTCCAACCTATCATTGTAGAACCCACCATATCTTGGGGGGAAAGAGACAGATAGACAGAGACAGATAGGTATGTATCTGATAAATTTATTCATAATGAATTCATACCCTTAGAACTCAGTGCTTCCTTTAAAGATAAACAGTGTATTGTGAAGGCATTCTTTTCTCCAGTGCTCACCAACTATATTTTTATGGTACATTTGAGACTCTTACCCAGGACTGATATCCATCTTGCCAGGCTGTAATTTGCAGAAGCTGCTTTCCATGTCCATTTAGAAGATCAGAATTACAGCTCTCTGAACCTCCCTCCTGTTTCCCATGATCCCCAAATGTCTGCAGCAAGTTCACTGACCCAATTTGTCCCCATCTCTTTAGAACTCTACTAGTTGGGCTCTGTCATCACTCCTCATCCCCCAACTTAATCAGCTCTATCCAGCATTACCTGAATTCATTGTGACTCATAAAGAACCCTAGGATCTACAGTGGCTCCCTGCTGTTAATCTAAAAATCACTGGCCTGGCTTTTAAGAGCCCCTTTCTGTTAGTTCCTACATTTGTGATTTCTGTCAGTTTATCATTTCCACATCTCTGCTGTCCATGTGAATTTCCTTGGCATTACAAAATTTAACATTGATATTACATTGATTTATATTGGCCCTTTTTTTTTTTTGAGACCATTCATTATACTATTTTAACAGTTCTCAAAATGCTTTGTATAGTGATCTACCAGACATCATAGTTAAGTATTTAATAAAAATATGCTTGTTCATTCTATTCTTTATTGTAGTCGAAGATGCCCATGGTGGAGTGTTTAAAGGAAACAGCAAACAGATCATTTGGAGGGGCTATTTGGTATGCTGTTTTAAATTAAGTGTATTTTTGGAGTAGACTAGAATAAAAGTAAGAGTAATAAAGCTGTTTTACTTTGAGAGGCTTTTTAGTGTTTACTTTTTTTCTAAGGCTAGCTTGCTAGTATTAATGAATGTTGATTTAAATCTTAACATTTTATTCTGAAGCTTGTATGATACAATAGATCTCTACTAGTTTTCCCAGCTGTTAGTTTTCACCAGCCTTATGATGTGGAAAGTGAATTGTGTTTTTCTCTTCTCATTTTAGACAACAGATAAAGAAGTCCCTGGGCTAGTGCTAATGCAAGATTTGGCTTTCCTGAGTGGGTTTCCACCAACATTCAAGGAAACAAATCAACTAAAAACCAAATTGCCAGAAAATCTTTCTTCTAAAGTAAAACTGGTAAGAATACAGAAAATAGAGCCACCAGTGTGGCGCATCTCATTTAATTTATGACTCTTCTCCTGTGGTCCATTTCGTTCATAGTGTAGCTGACACTTGTAAGCAAAGAGGGTCTCTATTCTGCCACAATATGTTGCCATGAAGAAGGCTCTTTATTCTTAGAAAATCCTTGTTTCTTACTCTTAATTTGGGCAAAATTCTAAGAGTTTCATTTGCTTTGTTCATTTCCCAAATAAAAGCAGATCATTTGTTCAACAAGTGAGCTTCTGCTCTGTGTCAGGTACTGTTATACCTGCTGAGAATATATCAGTGGACAAAAAAGACAAAAGCCCTGATGGAAGTGGAAGCCTGGAAGGAGGAGATGGGGGAAACCGTGCATGCA
The DNA here is from genome assembly GCA_028627145.1 of Eidolon dupreanum. Classification (NCBI taxonomy): domain Eukaryota; kingdom Metazoa; phylum Chordata; class Mammalia; order Chiroptera; family Pteropodidae; genus Eidolon; species Eidolon dupreanum. Next base: position 11,992,347 of record CM053503.1, read on the forward strand.
GTAGGTACACACGGATTCCAACCTGCGTGTCTATCAAGAGCTTTCACCCAAAGGTAGTATGCTTCAGACGTTTGGAACATTCGGTAATGTGAAATCTTCATTCATTAATAGCTAGTTGAGCCATTAACATATTTAGGATTTATACTTATTAACTCTTCACATTTGCCCAGTCATGCCATTTATTAGGGTTGACTTTGGAGGCTGCTGTGTGACATGCCTTTTCCATAACATCTTTTGCTTTCAGAGCTACTTGCTAAGTTGATTTAGGGTGCAGTCCACGTGAACGTACTTCCCTTTTGACCCTATGTCAGGATGCCTGCCGTCAGAAACATTCCAGATCGTAAAATGTGGCTGTCTTTTCTCTTAAAAGGGAGGACATAAAGTTCTTGGTTCAGAAATTTGTTAGACTCTCATTTTCTTGATTTTACAAAGAAATGTTCTTTGAATTTTGCTGCTATATTTAGCTTGACTGATTCTTACTTCCTGCCTCTGTTGATGTCATTGAGTAATCTGCAGGTGGAAGGATGGAGATGAAGATAGCGGTGGGGGAGAGCTGTGATTAGGCAGTTCTTGTTTAGTTCCTGCCTTCACCATGTTTTTTTATGTTTTTTCTTTTTTTCATATTTTCCTCCACAACTTCCTTTATGGTATCTGGAAATATGGAATATCATAGTACCCAGCTAGAATGGGGCTGAATTATTTCTTAATCTACAGTTATTTTTTAAAATAGACATTATATTCCTCCTTTCCCTGAGTTATCTTTCATCCTGATTTGAGGAGATAAAACTGTGCCCTACACCAACCAGGCAAATGGCTCCAAAAACAGTAGATATTAAGGAAAAGGCATGTAACATGGCAGCCTCCAAAGTCAACTTTTAACAAGTGGCATGACTGGCCAAGAGTGAAGAGTATTAATAAATATAAATCCTAAATATGTTAATGGCTCAACTAGCTATTAATGAATGAAGGTCTCATTCATTATTGAATATGCCAAATATCTGATTTCAGCCAATGTTTATTTGGCTTCCTAGCTATTAGTTCTAGATTTACGGACTCATATATATCTGTACTTTTGACTGTCAGCTCAAATTCCTTATGCAGAAAGAATGACATTCTTGATTCTATTCATATAATTTTAACTATATTACATTTTTAAAGGGAGGAGGTTCATGACACTTCTCTATTCTCTGCTCAGCTTTGACTAGCTCATGTCTCTTTGCCTGCCACCTCACCAGTGCATCTGCTGGTGGATGGGGGTGTGCTGCCAAAGGATGTTAATCCAAGTAGTGGTCAACATATCAGTGAACTATTTTGGGGTGGCATGGGGTGGTGTTTGCAGGTAGAGGTAGGGTAGGTTAGTAACCCGAGTTGGACAAGGGATACCAGCAGGTTCTATGCATGTTGATACATACACACTTTCACTCACCGTTTATTCACCCAGTTGGAGACTAATTGGGATTCCTAGACTTGTCTTTGTGGAGGCCAGCACCTCTTCACAGGTTCAAGCTAATTATCCATAACATTCATGTCTGGTCATTTTCATGATGTCAATACCTGTGATCAACTTCAGGGATTAGGACTTTTTGGAGGCTAGGGAAAAAATGAGAAAGAGGAAGAATAGAAAGACGATGTCAGCATTTGAGTCCAATTCTTCAAGTGACCTGCTTTCCTTAGGTTCTACTTCCTGGTTTTATTATGAGGACCCAGAGAATGAAGTTTTCTATCATTGGGTTCCCAATCCATTTATTGACATTTATTAAATGCCTGCTGTGTTCCAGGGAGTGTGCTGAGGATAAAAGTGAATAAATGCACTTAAATGATTTTTGGGTGTGATCAGTTCCAAATAAATGTTCATGCAGTGTGCTGCGACAACACCTCAGCTGTAGGTGTACTGGAGGCAAGGAAGGAAGCCTTTGCAGAATAGGAAGCATTTTAGATAGATTCTGAACAGAGCAGCCATTCTCAGCAGAGAAGGGAGTGGGAAAGACCACTCTAAGAAGAGGAAACAGTCTGAGCAAAGGACCAGAGGCCTGTAAGTTAACGGTGTTTGCAGAGAACCAGGATGACTATTCCTGGAGGCCAGAGCCCAGAAAGGGATTTTGCGGGTGCTGAGATTGGGAAGGTAACTTGAGGCCAGACTGAGAAAGGTCTCCAGGTAAAAAGCCTGGAGGCAGGGAGCATCTTTAGGAGGAGGAAGACCCCTTTCTAAGGAACATAGTAGGGGAAGGTGTTGCAGGTAACCAGATTAGACAGACTGAGGCTGGAGGCAGGAAAACTAGTTCAGCCACTGCTGCCATAGCCCAGCAAAACATTTGGGTTCAGCAAGTGCCTTATCAGTGGTGCCAATGATAAAAATGGTTCCAAAAACATCTGAGAGAGACTCTCAACATGACCCAGTGACTCATTTAATTATTGGGGGAGAGGGAAGGAAAAATAAAAGGGGAACTGGATATTTCTAGAGAAGATAGAAGTGATGGCATTAACCAAACTCAAGAGCATCACTGGGAGAAGCAAGCTCTTTGGGGAAGGAAGCTCAGAGTTCAATTTGGAGTATGTTATGTTAGAGGTGCTTTGTGGCATGTGGGAAGAAAAGGGCCATTAGGCAGTGGACTTCAGGACATGAATGGTTGAACCATTTTGCTCTCCCAGGCTCCCCCAGGAGGTCTTTACCGAGACCTGTGACCTCCTAGCCATTAAAGCTAAGTTCTATCGTATAGACCCCTCAATGGGCTGTGAGTCTCAGGACAAGTACTGCGTAGTGATTATTTTGGGGCCTTGCACTTAGGAGGCCACTCAAGAAAGGCTTGTTGAAGGAATGAGCAAGAAGAAAGGCTGCAACTAAACACACTTGCCACATACAATGTCTTGGAATATAAAGGGAAATGTTTTGCAGTGCAATTATCCACAGAAGTCAGCTTCATGTTTGGTACCATGGATGTGTTCATACAGCTTTACTTCACCTTTATTATTCTGTTTAGAGCAAAACCGGAATTTCCAGGCCCATCCCCAACCCTCCCCAGGAAAGGTGGAACTTGACAGTGGTTTCATTTGCAAGATAATAGATTTAAATTCATAAAAACTTTTCTGTGGACTACAGTCTTATAAATCAAACAGTCTTTTCTATTAAAGACCTTCAGTTTGAGTTACTTTGAGGTGAGTCCTTTAATGATCGGATTAATTACCACTAACTTATCTATAGATGGACACAGAATTCACCTTTCGAGAAATCAGATTGTCCATTAGTCTTTATTTTCAGCTCACTCTAAACCATTCTGTGTTTTTAGACATTTTCATTCATGTTTTTTGAGGTCCCCCCCCCCACTTCTTTAACATATGTTAGAGCAGGCGGAAAGTCTTCCCAAAACTCTCAAGTGTATTCTCACACTTGGTTTAATTCAATGATAGTGGTTGCCGAGTGGGCGTGCAAAACAAGTGGAGGACATGGGCTTGTCCTCAAGCTATTTATAATCTTGGAAGCAGTATTTTTTTTGCATATTAAGTATTCAGGTAGTGAAACAAGATAGTGTAAGATTGGATATGAAGTGGTACAGACTTTCAGTTGTTACATGAAGATAGGAGAGGTCTGTGGATCAGAGACACAGGGGAAGTTTTCAAAGAGAGAGGGGCTGCCTGGGATCCTTCAAGGCTGACCCAGGTTATTTGTTTCAGCCAGAAGGACCATGTGGGCAGGGTAGGAACAGCATATTGCCCTGTCTGGACTCTTGGCCCCCTCAAACCTCTGTCCAGGGTATGTGCAAGGTTACAGCAAATTGTAGTAATATTGCATTAATGCCCCTTCTTTAGTGACTTCCCTAAAACTATCTTATGCACGTTCTCTTTTAAAGCATGGCACCCTTTCTTTTGGTTTTATTTCTAAAATAAAACACTTCAGTAGATTAAACAGGCAACTCTGGAACTGATTTAACTTTTAGAAACCCACCAGGACATAATAAGAACTAGTAGGTTTGAGTTGTTGAATCACTAGAAGGAGCTAATTTGTTTTTCAGTTTTATTAGCTGGCTTGTTTTTTCTCTAACCTTATACTAACATATCTAGCTGTTATCAATCGTGTTATTCCAGGTAATGCTGCAGTGACAAACATCCTGAAGTGTAAATGGCTTAAAAATAGTGAAGCTTTATTTCTCAGTCATGTTACATGTCCCTTGTGGGTCTGCAGAGGGTAGGTGTCGAGAAGTTCTTTCTTTGAAAAATGTATCATTTAAAGAATTTAGATAAATATATAATTTCAAATAAGAATCTATATGTGGAAGCAGTTGCCCACGGTTGCCAAGCTAAGAACCTCAGCATTTGACACTTATTACAATCACTTTTCCTTAACCACTCCTGGCTCTCTTCTGGCAACGTAAGGTTTCCAGAATTAGGGTGCCATCTAGTGGCTAGCACAGGATACTTCCTCCCCACCTTTTTCACCACTCAAAACTTGGTTGATAACAGTGGCAGAAGATCATTTTCATACATATAAATATTCCCTTATGCCATTTTCTTTTCATCTCTCTTCCAATCATTGTATAGTTACCTTAGGAAAATGTCTGTGAAATTTCAAAATAGTTTTCCAGAATAAAAGGAGTTTGGAAGGAGAGATTAAGATAAGGGTATTTTCCTGATAAATTTTAAATTAAATTAGATTATTTAAGTGCTATATTCTAGGATAGTGGATTTTTAGCACTCTTGGGATCCCTCACAGCTACCTACTGTGAGAGCTACTGTGGGAGGCAGAGACGGGGCAGAGGAGGCTGGGGGCGGGTAGCAAGAGACTCTGTAGGCACCCAGATAGAAGAATATTAGCCCTGCATGTCTGCCTCCCATCCGCCCTCCACACCTAGGCAGGATGGTGACCACAGTGAGTGCTTAGGATATGCCAGGCACTGCCAATGTGAAAGAATGTAATCAGGAAGACAGCACACACACGAGCATGTGCACACACATACCCACACACAACTTGTGGTAAGAGTTAGTGGCTTACATAATAAAAAGGGAGAAAGACATAAATTCTAACTAACCTCTAGTTTTTTGGCCTGCATAAACTCAGGAACCTTTGAAAGATGCGCTAAGTATAGTCATGTTGCAAATACAAGAGCTCATAATGAGCCCATATGATTCGTGTTTGCTTCTGTTTTATACATTGAGAAAGAAGGCCCTGGGCTCTGTTAGAAGGGCCAGTTCAACAGAAGGATTTTGCTGTCCTAGATTAGTGGTTTTCAATTTTCTCCTGCCTTTTTCAGTTCTGAAAGGCCTTTTTCATAGGAAATTGTATGATACAGGGTTAGAACATAAACAGATCAAGGGTGGTTTGGACTCATAGAGGTGGGGAAGGCTGCTTGTAAAATGTGTTGATGCTCATAATGGTCCCTTTTAGATTTACAGTTGCTTCAAAAGCTTTTGCCCCCAAAGGTGCTTTTCCTACGAAAGTACTTCCGGCAGCCCTGCCAAAGACCTTCCGAGGTGTGCGGCACAGAAGCCGTTCGGACCCCCTGCTAGCAGACCTGCTCTCCACCAATGCCAATTCCGGGGAAGTTACACTGCAGGGCTTTCCCCTAGTATAAGCAGATTGGCAGTATTCTAGAACAAAGGTCACAAACTGGAGAACAGATGTGTCTTGTTCGAATGTATGACAATTAAAAATATTTGAGCCCACTTTGAAAATTGGGGAATTTCATGTAAGACTTGGGGATTCTGGCCTCTCAGGAGATCTGACAGCACTGGGTGGCACTGAGTAGTGGCTGCAGCTTTCAGGTAGGGCCTGAGGTGTCCCATTTGCCACAGCCCCTGCCACTCTCTTGTTTTTAATATCTGGTCTGTTCCATTTATTTGGGACAAGTGTCTGGCCTGTTTAGGTTTTCTCTTTTTGGTGATAATTGGCTTGCTATTTCATATATATGTGAAACTTTTAATATTTAAATATACAAATTTAGGTATATACTGTGTATAATATGTATTTAAAGTTTAAAGATCAAACTGATAATTTAAAGGTGTCTCTTCTTTAGGGCTCAGTTTTTCCAGGCAACCCTTTTATCATTTTACAGTTGCAGTTGTACTCAGAGGCCAGTGTAGCACTTCTGAAATTGAATAACCCAAAAGATTTCCAAGAACTGAATAAGCAAACTAAGAAGAACATGACCATTGATGGCAAAGAACTTACCATAAGTCCTGCGTATTTATTATGGGATCTGAGTGCCATCAGCCAGGTAAGGGATGCAGAGATGCTTTTAAAACCTGATCAAGTGTTTAGATTATTGAAAATGTATAAGTCACTATATTAGAAGAAAGAAGACTTGAGCTGATTGAAACTTTTCTAATTTTGCAGTCACTGCCATTGGTTAATATTACTTGAAATGACCTAGAAACAGATGTAAGAACCTTTTCTAAAAAGCGTGTTAAAGAAATGCTGTGTTTTTGTGACATTGTTGTTTTAACTGTGCTGAATTTTTTGCAGTTTTTATAATGTTTAAAAGTAAGACTGGGTCTTTAGAAGTCTGTCAGAGCACCCTGAGAACAGGACACAGTAGGAGGAGGTGTGACCTGGAGTATTTTACATTGTCGTGTACCAAATGTTTTTCTCAGTCTAAACAGGATGAAGATGTTTCTGCCAGCCGTTTCGAAGATAATGAAGAACTGAGGTACTCACTGAGATCAATTGAGAGGCATGCGCCCTGGGTTCGGAATATTTTCATTGTCACCAACGGGCAGATTCCATCCTGGCTAAACCTTGATAATCCTCGAGTGACAATAGTGACACACCAGGTATGTGACTTTCCATATGTCACAAGGCTGTAGTTTCTTTTGTCTTTTACTTTTTCCTAATTTCATTTTCCTCACCCTATCACCTCCATTTCTATCTTCCTTTTATCCAGTCAGCTCCCCCTCCCTCCCTCCCTTTCTTTTCTACCTCTCTCTCTTCCTAAAACAAAAAAGAAACAAATTCTCATCACCCTCTTTTTTTTTTTCTATTAAAAGGATGTTTTTCAAAATTTGAGCCACTTGCCTACCTTTAGTTCACCAGCTATTGAAAGTCACATTCATCGCATTGAAGGGCTATCCCAGAAGTTTATTTACCTGAATGATGATGTCATGTTTGGGAAGGATGTCTGGCCAGATGATTTTTACAGTCACTCCAAAGGTCAGAAGGTAAATACCTAAGAAGAAGGGATGTCTAGCTTGGAAGTCACTTAGAAATTATAAACAGGACATTAGGAATCAGTGTATATACTACTACGTTCACATTTGATCAAATAAGCATTTTGAGCACTAAGCTCAGGAGAGTTAACAATTTGGGAGAAAGAAAACTACTTCGTAGTAGTTTATCACTTCTCTACAGTTTCAGGTACCGAGAACCCACTCTATCTCCTTAACCTTCTAAATTTTCTACAACAGCAGAAAAGGCAAAATCATTATGAAACACAAAATTATGGTTACATTGTCAGCAAAGTAACCAAGATAGAAAATAAGTCCATTGTTTTGCTTAAATACATGGATGAAAATTTCATTGAAGCCAGTAGGTCTCACTCTGGCTTTGAGAGGCAGGATGGAGAAGTGTTAAGAGTACAGATCCAAGAGCCAACTGTTTAAAACAGTCCTAGGCAATGACCTGACATCTGTATTTCCTGTCTGTATAGTGGGGAAAATAGGAACCCCTATGTAACATTGTCAGAGGGATTCATTGATAAGCTGGAGACTTATCATCATAAGCTTGTAAGCGATTGAACTCTGCAACTATAAATTCTAAATGCACAAAGCCACTTTCTCTGTTGCTGTTTATGCTACTGTGGAGTGGTCATTGTCTTGTTCCCCTGCTCAGTGGCTTCCCTGACGTTAGATTGGAGAGCTGCAAAGTTGAGCTGTGGCTTGAGAGGGGAGACAAACGAAATCAGTGACTGTACACTGATTTTGTGCTGACAGGTACACCCTGGGTGCTATGGAGTTGGGAGCATAAGAGGTTGAAATCAGACAGGAATAGGGAAAAATTCTCACCTGGATTGAAATGAAGAACTTTGAAGAATAAGTAGGAATTAGTGAGATTCCAAACAGATGGAATGTGTAACAGGCATGGAGATATTGAAAGGGTAGCATTTTTTTTAAAATGATTTTAACTTAAAGAGTAACCATGTGCCATATCACTCATTTTGAAAGTAGATGAGTTCACAACTCAGATTACTTAGCTGATTAGTTTATCATATAACCTTATCCTTAGAAAGATGTTTATCTGCTGCTTTTCTCAGTCTTGAGTCAGATTATGCATAAATACACTCAGCAGTGAATGACATTTGTCACAGAAAAGCAGTGACTTGTGTGATATACTTTACACCCACTTTGGCATGTATTTGTACTCATGTTAAAGTCTGACACATCGCTATTTTGTTTCAAAATATAAGACCATGTTGTGAGGAACTAATTCATGAGTTGAGTCCTTACCTGCTTTTCTCAGGAAGTGGAAAAGAATAACTTGTGCTCAGTAAGAATTGTCAAAAGAACAGAACTTAGAAAATGACTACCGGTTCAGGCAAATTTAAAGCAAAATATGCCACATGAATGTAGTCAGCCCCTGGAAAATATTAACCTTTACTAGAGGCTCATTTTTTTTTTTTTTTAATGAATCCTAATTTGAGGGTAAAAAGTGTCAGAAACCAGAAACTGTTTTATGTTCTGTCCGGTTTTATGATAGGTTTATTTGACATGGCCTGTGCCAAATTGTGCTGAGGGCTGCCCGGGTTCCTGGATTAAAGACGGCTATTGTGACAAGGCTTGTAATAATTCAGCCTGTGATTGGGATGGTGGTGATTGCTCTGGTAAGGACGTATTCAAATGTAATTTGCTTCTGCTTATGGAATTTTTTCATTCCTAATTATTATTGAACATGTACAGTGAATTAAGCATTCTTTATGTATTAGTCAGTAGCCTGTAGACTCTTTGGAGGTGATGACCTGTGTCCCACGTGACCTAGTTTATTTATATTATCTGTTGTTGAGGGCGTTTTTCCATGTTGGCCCTGCACTTGAGAATGTCTTTTCTCATTGAAAATGTGGAACTCAGGGGTACTCTTTATATGTAAGCTCGAGAGCAAGAACAATTCTAACTGGTTCTTATGGGAGCTCATGGCTGATGGCTTTTGAGTGACTAAAGAGATGCAAAAAAATAAATGTCTTATCTCCTCAGTATCTCTTCTCCCTTTCTTACCTGCTTATATTTGGATTCGTTGCTAACAGTACATTTTTTACTTTTATTTGTCGCCTTTCAGTTTATAAAGCATTTAAATTTATGAAGCATTATTCATGATCTACCTTTATTTCTTAGTCACCTAAGGAAGCGAGTATATATGCAGAGATATTATCATTTCCATATTCCATATGAAGAAACAGATTTGGAAAATTGTTTCGTATTGGAGGAAACAAGTTTTGTTTCAGTCAGATCTAGCAGATAACGCTTTAGAGAAATAGAAGCGGCTATATTTCAAGAGAACACAGACATGTCAGGTGGATCTGTGCAGTTCAGAGAACTGAATCCTTAACAGAATATTCACATTTGATAACAAGATTAGCACCCATGTTTGGACATGTTTTTGGCAGTTCCAACAGTCACTGTCTTTGGAACAGTCTCTTCCTGTTTCTTTCTTCCTCCATCCACACCTATACATGCCCCCTTGAGCAATGATGATGAGGTCGGTACTTCTGGGGTGCACCGATAGTGAGTGTCCAGCCCACTGTCAAGTGATGCCCCTTTTCAGTTTGTTTTCTTCTTAAGCTACATGAAATATTTTACTAAAGAATGAGGTGAACCCTTTCTGACTGTAACTCATGCATCAATCTTGAAAACACTCTTAAGAAATAAGAAACTATCTTTTTTCAAGATTACAGGTGCAGTAAGATTCTGTTCTCCTCCTCCCTTACAGGTAACAGTGGAGGGAGTCGCTATGTTGCAGGTGGCGGGGGAACTGGGAGTATTGGACTTGGACAACCCTGGCAGTTTGGAGGAGGAATAAACAGTGTCTCTTACTGTAATCAAGGATGTGCAAATTCCTGGCTCGCTGATAAGTTTTGTGACCAAGCTTGCAATGTCTTGTCCTGTGGATTTGATGCTGGCGACTGTGGGCAAGGTATATTTATGCTATAAAAAAATATTAAGAGGAAGGAGATACAAATCTTTGATAAGTAGAGAGGGTTTGGATTCATTGTTTAAAGTAATCATTCTCTGTGTGTCCCTTTCCCAGCCTTGCATCTAAAGTAGCTGTAAGTTAAAAGGACACCGATCTTTAGAAAACAGTAGACACTAGCTTTTCCGTTATTGCTCTGGTCTGATTTTTTTTTTTTTTTTTTTTTTTACTAAGCTGATTTACATTAGCTGAAAATATATGGTGATGATTTAATTTGGAAATAATAAAAGACCAATAATTTATTAAGTAAGGGTAGTGTGAATACTGGATTTTGTTGATAGCTTATTAACAAAGGTGGTTTTAGCCAATAGTAATTTTTTTTTTTCAAATGGACAAAAAGATGGAAGTTGACCATTGGAATTTGCTGTCAAGAATCATGTGGTACCTTGGTAGTGGGTGAGATTCAGTAAGCATTCTGTGTTGGTAATTGTGATGGCTTCAGATAGTAAAACACGCCCTATACTGGTAGCTCTTATATTAGAATTTCTGATTATTTTAAGTTCATTTAAAGTCACTTTTAGAAAATGAACTCGAACCTTAAGGATTAAAGAAAAAAGAGAGGGAAATGCTTAGTTGTTTAAAAGCCGTGTTTGTGTTTCTTCCTCTAGATCATTTTCATGAATTATATAAAGTAACTCTCCTCCCAAACCAGACTCACTATGTTATTCCAAAAGGTGAACGCCTGCCTTATTTCAGCTTTGCAGAAATAGCCAAAAGGGGAGTAGAAGGAGCTTATAGTGACAACCCAATAATTCGACATGCTTCTATTGCCAATAAATGGAAAACCATCCACCTCATAATGCATGGTGGAATGAATGCGACCACAATACATTTTAATCTCACACTCCAAAACGCAAATGATGAAGAATTCAAAATCCAGATAACAGTAGAGGTTGACACAAGAGAGGAACCAAAACTGAATTCTACAACCCAGAAGTCTTACCAAACTTTGGTTAGCCCCATAACACATCTTCCAGATGCAGAAATCCTATTTGAGGATATTCCTGAAGAAAAACGCTTCCCAAAGTTCAAGAGACATGATGTTAACTCAGCAGGGAGATTCCAAGAGAAGGTGAAAATTCCCCTGGTTAATATTTCACTCCTTCCAAAAGAGGCCCAGTTAAGTCTCAATAACTTGGATTTGCAGCTAGAACGTGGAGACATCACTGTGAAAGGATACAACCTGTCCAAGTCAGCCTTGCTGAAATCATTTCTGACGAACTTACAGGATGCTGAAGTAAAAATAAACCAAGCTGTAATAACAAGTGAAAGAAATGAGAGTTTAGAGGCCCCACTGGCAAAACAGGTTCACAAAAGCATTTTGCCAAACAGCTTAGGAGCATCTGACAGATTACAGAGGTCAACTTTTCCGGCAGTGACAATGAAATTGAATGAGCACAACCAGCATCAGAATCTATCCCCAGACTTGGAAACCAAAGCAAGCTTTAGATCTGAAACTCAGACCCAAAAAGTCGGAGACGGAAGTATGTCAAAACAAAAGCTCTCATCTCTGATTGTGCCATTGGAAAACCATGTGCCAAAAGAAAAGAAAACCATAGAGAAAGAACAAGAGAAAAACAGAATGGAGGACGGTCTTAAAAATCACATAGGTCTTAATGAAGTATTACCTGGAAGAAAACTGCAACATTACACAGACAGTTACCTGGGCTTTTTGCCATGGGAGAAAAAAAAGTATTTCCAAGATCTTCTTGATGTAAGTTATATCCAGCCTTATTCCTTCTCATGCTCAGGAAAACTAAATAACCTTGTAAATGATATTAATCTAATAAATAGCTACCTTTTATCCAGCACTTCCCTGTGCCAACCACTGAACTACATACTTTTCTTATATGGTTTCATTTAATTGTCCCATTAACCCTAATAATAAAAATAGCTTATAATGGTTTCTATTATTGTTATCTCCATTTTATAGCTTAGGAACCAGCCTAAGTGTGAATGAGCAAGTGATTCTGCCAGGGGCATACCCTGAGTAAGTAGTAGAACAGGGATGTTATCTTTATTCACCATGTTGTAATTTCAAAAAATGATTCTGCATACATTGTACAAGTGAGAGCTGATATTTTTCCAGCTTTACTGATGAAAAAAACAAGGTGCAAAGAAGTTCATTAGCTTCCCCAGCATCCCAACAGCAAGTCAACAGGAGCCAAGACTCAAAAGTTGGAACGCTCGCCCTCCTGTACCATGGCCTCCTTAATGCTGTAGGGTCATTTGTACATTTCCCAAGTGCCATCACTCTGCTAACTGCTGGGGAATGCTAGATGATTAGAACACAGTCACTGCTAGTGGAGACTCAGAACAAGTTGGAAAGACAGATTTGTGGGTGAATAATTGTAGCAATGTGACAAGTGTCTCTGTTGAGGTGTGGACAAGAAGTCCAAAGGGAAAATTCCTTAACTTTGCCTGGAGGTATTGGAGAAGACATCCTTGAGGAAGTACCCTGTGAGTTGGCCTTTGAAGCATGGGTAGAAGCTGACAGACTTAGAAAAATCCTGTGGTCTGGGTTGGATCGTGAACAAAGTACAGCCATGAGTGAATGTCAGGCTGGGAAAAAAGAGGATGAAGAGGGAACCGTGTGTTAGTCCTTTCATTGTCTTTGGGAAGTGTCTTGTACCTGGCACAGTAGGTGTTTACTAATTGTTGAGTGAAGGAATGCAGAGTTCTTGCCTAGGTTTATTTCCTTACTTTTTTTCCCTTTCTTTTTTTTTTTTTTTTAAATTACAAAAATAATTATAGGCTAGTATTAAAAATTGTAAGCAGTGCTGCAAAAGAAACAGTAAAAAAGGAAAAAGTCTTCCTCCTTTTTTCCTAATCTCACTTAATATAACCACTATTATCGTTTGGTGGCTATCTTTTTGTATTCTTCTATAAGGATACAAATATATAAACTACAGTTTCTGTTTTGCAACCGTGAAATTACACATACACTGCTCTGCAGTTGGCTTTTGATTTTGTGAGATGTGGGCAAATTGCCCATGTCAATGCCATTGTTTTTTTTTTTTTTTAACAGCTGCAAGTTATTTCCAGTGTTTCGCAATTTCAGATAGTGTTGCAATAAATGTTCTTGTACACATGTCTTACTTTTGAAGAAGTTTTTATTTTTGTAGGTAGAACTGCTAGGTTAAAAGGTCTAGTGCATAAAAATTTAAACATGTCCTTCTAAAATGTCATACCACTTCATGCTTCTACAAATAGTATACAAGACTGTTTCTCCACAGGCTAACCAGCATCAGTTATAAATCTTTTTACGTTTTCATCAGCTTGAGAAGCAAATATATTTCATCCTCTAAAGTGTATTCATATTCTTGGCCAATATTTTCTGCCCATTCAGTCAGTTTTGCCTCATTGGTTCTGATAAGGTTCTTCACATTTTATAATAACATGATTATATGGTGAAACCAGTTTGTATCTAGTCCTTGTGTTCAGTACTCAAGTACTTATTGCTTTGAAATCAACAGTAAAAATAGCTTAATATGAAAGTACTATCAAACTTATTTGTAAATAAGTTTTCTGAACGTTACATTGAAGGGCTACGAAATCTCCTGATCAATAACTAGTCCTTGAAGAATATAAATAAACCTTCACTACACAACTGTTGTTCTCAAGCCAGTGTTGGTGATAACTTTCACTGAAATCCGGTTTAGTCCTGATCTTACAAAATGACCTGTGAGTGTTCATTTCATTTTCATGAACCCTCAGTGACTAGTTATTACCACATATGAAATGGTACCTTTGTCTCTTGTTAGCTGAATATACATATGCACTAAACATTATACTATGTTACATGGAATTCTCTTTTCAGGAAGAAGAGTCATTGAAGACGCAGTTGGCATACTTCACTGATAGCAAACATACTGGGAGACACCTGAAAGACACATTTGCAGATTCCCTCCGATATGTAAATAAAATTCTAAATAGCAAGTTTGGATTCACATCTCGGAAAGTCCCTGCACACATGCCTCACATGATTGACCGAATAGTTATGCAAGAATTGCAAGATATGTAAGTCTGGCTGGTGTTTGGGCGGTTCTTATGCTCTCAGAGCTAGGTCTGCTTGAAATTTACATCTTTGCTGTGCTAAATTTATGGCTCTGATATTTTATGACTAATATGTTGAAGGTACTGTCTAAATAAGTGGGAAGAAAAAAGATGCTAACTCAAATATTAGGTACCACATGTATTTTAAATATTCTGAGTTCATTATATGTTATATTATACAGGTTCCCTGAAGAATTTGACAAGACGTCATTTCACAAAGTGCGCCATTCTGAGGATATGCAGTTTGCCTTCTCTTATTTTTATTATCTCATGAGTGCAGTTCAGCCACTGAATATATCTCAAGTTTTTGATGAAGTAGATACTGACCAGTCTGGTGTCTTATCTGACAGAGAAATCCGAACACTGGCTACCAGAATTCATGACCTGCCTTTAAGTTTGCAGGTGTTGTATTTTTTTTCCCCTAAATTTTATGACATTTTAAATGAAACTTGTAATTTTGATACTTTCTCTTTTTCCTCCTACATATTTCAATATAATGTAAGTAAAAGCAATTTTTAATGAAGCTGTTTACAGCTAGTCCATTTTTAGTGCCAGAATTAAAACCAAATTTGAAGTTCATATTTTATGAGATTACCTTTGTTAGGCTGGCAGTAGGGATTGCTATTGTATTATCTGGAGAAGAACCAGACCAGACCTGCATATAAGATTCTTGTGACAAGTTCACTCGGGCTATAGGAATGGCTGACTGGAGCTCTCAGTCAGGCCCGTGATGCTACACAGGCCCCTTTGTCATAGCCTCTTGTCCCAGGGGTAGGAAACTTACTAATGAAGAGTGCCAAGATGACTCTAACTGCATGATATCCCATCTGGTGATCCCCTAGACCATCTTGTATAAAATAGTGTCTCACAGTCCAAGATTTTTCCACTTTGAGACAAAGATGAAATGTTTGTATTTGTATTGTCTCATTCTGCTCCTTTTAGGGTGTCTTTATCTTAAGAGTCATGTAGTCGAACTCTCTTTGAAGATGACATTTAAACAAATTTTGGAGACTTTCACATAGGTTTTATTTTTAAAACCACAATCATTACTTGTACATAGAAGATTTATTTATCGTTTTATTTTGCTTTGTTAGGATTTAACAGGTCTGGAACACATGTTAATAAATTGCTCGAAAATGCTTCCTACTAATATCACTCAGCTAAGCAACATCCCACCAACTCAGGAAGCATACTATGACCCCAATCTGGTAAGTAGAATGGGAGGAGTTCTTTTATGTAAATCAGAAAGTATGTCCTTATTGGGATTTATACAATTTCTGTATGGCATGTCAGAAACTAGAAGTAGACTGTCTTTGGTGGAAAGTAGTTCAGATAATTCAGGATAATTTATATCTTGCTTTGGAATATCTTTTCTCCTTCGCAATGGATGTTAAGCTAATACTGAGATTAGTCACTTGTATTCTATATAATCAGGCCTCCTATTCACCAAGGATGACAGAGGCCTAGCCCCCAGCTATTCTCGTTGGCTTGGGAGAAAGCTGTTTCGATGCTGGCACTTCCTTGATCTTACCAGTAAGGGCTGCACATGATTGACACACACATATATTGGAGTGCCCTTTGGCTGAAATGGTTGGAAGACTGTTGGCTGTAAGATATATCCCAGTTTCAGAGTTGTGATCATGTACATTTAGAATTGATGGAACAAGGATGTAATATTAATGTGATGCTTATAGTTATTTTTTGTTGCTCTATGGAAAAATGTTTACCAAATAAAATTGAGTAGGGGAAAAAAGGTAGTAACATATGCACAGTGTGATTTGAACTATAAAAAACTCCCAAATACCATCACACACACACAAACACACACCCCCCCAAAAAAAAGTAATGGAAATGACAATAGGTTAAATCATAGGTGGTTTTTAATTTCATTTTTTCACACTGATATTTTCTATAATGAATAGCTTTTGCTTTCATAATCAGAATAAAGTATTAAAACATTTTTTTATATTGCAAATGTTCAAGCCATAATTAGATAATTTATAGTAAACTGCATATAAGATGTTTATAAATGAATGTAGAGAGAGAAGAATAGCAAATCAGTAAAATATCTGGTTCCTGAATGAAGGAAAGCATTCATTTAGCATTCATGGCACACGTCAGGGACTGTATTCCTCACCCTGACCTCAGAGAGCCCTGTGAAGGCTCACTCATGTGAGACACGGCGTGACCAGTGCAGCCGTTGGTGAGAGAGGTCAGCATAGGAGCTAACAGAATACGTGGACCAACTATAAGTATTGCTGATTATGCATTGGGTAGTTTAGCAAATGACATGGATTAGTATACAGAAATATGTCACTTAAAACTTTATTTACAAAAACAGGCAGTTAGCCTGCATGCCATAGTGTGCCAATTTGATTTTTAAAAATATCTCGATTACTGAGTGTTTTAGTGCTCTCTTAAACTTTGTACCTGAGGTGAATGCTTCACTTGCCTCACAGTAGTCTTGGCCTTGATGTTATATCTGTATTTTTTCACAGCCACCTGTCACTAAAAGTCTAGTGACCAACTGTAAACCAGTAACTGATAAAATTCACAAGGCATATAAGGACAAAAACAAATATAGGTAAGTTTAGTTTAAGAATAATTATTACAAGAGTCTTGTATTTTCATAGTTTTAAAATAGTTTATTGAGCATTCTTTTAAAGTTTTCCTATTAAATTTATCAGAGTGACATTAGTTAATAAAATCATATAGGTTTCAATTGTGCATTTCAATAATACATCATATATATATTTGCATTGTGTGTTCACCACCCAAAGTCAAATCTCCTTCTGTGACCATATATTTGACCCCCTTTCCTCTTATCTACTTTCCCCACTCCCACCTTTCCCTCTGGTAAGCACTGAACTGTTATTTGTGTCTATCAATTTTTATTTGTTTGTTTTGTTCCTTTGTTGTTTTCTGTTTTATATCCCACATATGAATGAAATTGTTTTCTTATGTGAGATTGATTCTGAGAATGTTGAGTCTGTTAAAGTTTTATAAAATTTTTTTTTAATTGAAAGTTTGTTTTCGTATCCATGTTAATATTTATACTCTTTAAATATGTTTGATAATCAGGTTTGAAATCATGGGAGAAGAAGAAATTGCTTTTAAAATGATTCGTACCAATGTTTCTCATGTAGTTGGCCAGTTGGATGATATAAGAAAAAACCCCAGGTACTGGTTTTTCTTTTAATTAATAAACTTTGTTTTTTAGATCAAAACTGAGCAAAGAACAGAGAATTCCCATGTTTAAAAATTATCTTTAATCATAAATAAATGTGAAAAAAAAAAAAAGGCAGCAGACTTAAGAGAAGAGTGTAACTTATTTCTCTTTGGGGCAGATGGAAATGTCTAATGGTGTGAGATACTCTTTGAACTTAGAGATGGGAGTTGACAGTTAAGATATAGGGCTCTCTTATGTGGAGGAACTAGGACTTCTAACGGTCCAGTGACATGACCTGTTTAGTGAGGCTAAGGGGTGAATTGCATCATGGGGGAGGTGAAGCCAGATAGCTGGGACTCATAATATTTCTAAAAAGGTGCTTCCAGAAAACTTGCTTTGGTGGTTAGACTTATCTTTGCAATTCAAAGTAAAGTTCTAATTAACTTCTGTGGAAAAAGAAATGCTACCATGAATATGAAAATTAATCCAGTAAACTACAGTCATTCTTTGGGGATGAATACATATTCAGATTTACGTAAGCCTTGAAAGCCCAGCCCAGCCTTTCTAACCGTTGCCTTATATAGTTTGATAAAATTGGCAAAAACCTGCATTTTTGTTTTGAACTTTAGTGGGAAATAGGTATTTCATCAGTTTTCTGGAACAAAAAAGATCATGACATATTGAATTAAATATTTTTTATCTGAGTCTTTTAAATAATGTAGAAGTCTTCAGTTTCACCTCATATTTATGATTTTAATTATAAATAATTAGAGATGTAAAATTTCTAAACATGTTAAAGCCATGGCATTTTTTCTAAAAATCTTTCTTTTTTTTGGTGGGGGGACAGAAATTGGAATTTTAAGGAAAATGAAAATATCTTTAATGCTTTTTTAGTGTATTTAGTAATTCAGTAAAATTATTTCCAAAAAAAAAAAGACCCAAATATTTCCCATAAACCAAGCAAGCAATAAGCCACAATAATTAATAATCACCCAGCCTGTAGCTCCCTTTACATGTCTGTAGTTCCCTCTGCCTGGAATACCTGGCTCTAATGTTTAAAAATAATTTTATCCTTAATAATTAATTTTTATAATTCTGTTGATGGGCTCTCTCAGTCATTAGTAATCTGTAGTAATGCCATATGAGAATTTGCAATTTTTAGGTGTACCTTCTACTTTTATGTCTTTGTGCTTATTTGAAAGTCGTCGAGTGAGAAAATTCATACCTTTGTGATACCTTTAAGGGACAGGGTTTAAAAGACACATGGCAAGCCAAGCTCCTCCTGCAGTGTATGCCAGGCCCAGATACCTCCTGTGACCCTGAATGGATTTCATCGTTTTTAGCTCTTATTCGCTTTGTTTTACTTTTACGGGGGCTTATTTTAAGTCAGGAGTGGAAAATCAGTCTTCTGTCTTAAGCTTTAAGGACAGTTTTATCCCATTAACAAGGCGTTTGGGATAGGAAGCATCCAGGCCTTGCATTTTTTCTCTGGCCTCTTCATCTCTGCTGCCCTTCAATTTCGTTGGCTTTGTCCTCAGGCTGGAGATGGGGCAGCTGCAGCAGTTCTAGATGTCCCTCCCTGCAGACATAGCCATGTTCTGAGGCAGAGAGGGAACGCCCCTTGTTGTGTGCCACGTGTTGTTCCCCCATTCCTATACCAGTCACCATGAAGGTGAGGGATTTGCTTACACTAGTTAGAGGCTGCCTCTGGGTTGGGGTGGGTCACCTCCCTTTGAGTCAGCTGATGGGATAGAAATACTGAGTGAAGTGCAAGTTATTTTTGGAAAGAGACGGGAATATTTGCTGGGAATCCTGAAGGGTTCGCTTTAGCCAACCTGTATCCACACACAGCCTTTATTTTATATGTACACTTTGTTTAATTTTTCTCAACTTTTTAAAAAATTTTGAAGATACAGAAAGTTTTTAAAAATATCGCAACAAACCCCATAAATACTTAACCCAGATTTATAAATTATCAGCCTTTTGTCATATTTGCTTGATCTCTATGTACACACATACAGTTTTTGTTTTTATTTTTATTTTTTGCAGAAGCATTTGAAAATTAGTTGCACACATCCAGAAACTTTACCCCTAATGATTTTAGCATATGTCTTCTAAAACAAAGTCATTCTTTATACTACAAGACCATTAAGGCATATCTAAAAACCTTAACCTTGACTAAATAATACTGTGTAATAGACAGTATATATTCACATTTCTACAGTTGCTTCTTAATGTTCTTTATAGCTTTCATTTGTTTTTAATCCAGGATATAGTCAAGGCTCATGCATTGTACTCTGTCAACATATCTCTTTGATAGTCTTTATAGCAGTCCCCCAAGTTACAGAATAGATAGGATAATGAACTTTCACATACCCATCACTCATCTTCATAAGCAGTTTACGGTTGATCTTGTTTCATTGAAACACACCCGCTCCTTCATCACTTCCCAGTAATTTTTATGTCAGTCTCAGACATTGTATTGTTTTGTGTACAATTTTATGTAGAGTTTTCAGTATATTTCTTGAAATTATAAGAACTCTTTAAAAATAACCATAATACCATTATTCCCTAGCATGATAAACTGAACAATGTACACATTTCCCTAGTTGTCTTTTATAAGCATTTATGTGTTTTTTAAATTTGTAGGTTTGAAGCGGGATCAAGTAAATTCATTGCAATTAGGTCTATGGGTTTTCCTTCAATCTCTCTTTTTTTAACCATTTAATTTTGTGCGTGTATATGAAGAAATCCAATGATATATTCTGTGTATTTCCTGTATTTTGGACTTCTTTGATTGTATCCCAGTTGTATAACATGTGCCTCTGTCCCTGTATTGCCTGTAAATTGGTATTTGGATATGAGGTATTTATTAGGTTCAAGTTTGGTGGCGTTTTTTTGGTTTAGGGTTTTGAGTTTTGTTTTTTGTTTTTGTTTTTTTTGTTTGTTTTTGTTTTAGTTTTAGCAAGTGTACTTCAAAAATGGCATTATCCCTACCTACTGTTTAGTGACTTTTGCCTTGAAGGGAACTTGAAACAGTTGGAAGGCACCACTGTAATTTATCAGAGCTCTAGCATCTTAGAGCTTAGTTGGAGAAGTGGTCATCAGACTTACAGAATCTATAGCTGTGAGGCTATCTCAATAACTACATGACTATTCTTAGTAATATAACTATCACTTTAGAGAACTTGGTTTTAGGTACTAATTGTTTCCCTGGCTGCTGACAAAATGCTCCACTCACTTAACTACATCTATTGAACACTTAATTGGGGACCTACTAAATGGAAATCATTAATTTATTCCCATAGCTAGAAGGCACTTTCAGTGTTATCTTTTCTAGTTCTATTTTGTGGGTAAGGACTACCCAAAGAAAAATTTTACAGAATTTTATTCCCCAGAGAATTATGTCAGTAAATGTAACTACTCAGGGGCATAAATCCATTTAAAATATATTAGGAATCCACATTTCCTGTTTTGTTAGGTCTGGATTATCCTTATGATAACCAATAACCCTGGATCTCTGTTATTTCCAGAAAGTTTGTTTGCCTGAATGACAACATTGACCACAATCATAAAGATGCCCAGACAGTAAAAGCTGTTCTCAGAGACTTCTATGAATCCATGTTCCCCATACCATCCCAGTTTGAGCTGCCAAGAGAGTATCGAAACCGTTTCCTTCATATGCATGAGCTACGGGAATGGTAAGTTCTCATGGTTCTTATACCTGTGTGTGTATTTTATTTTAGAATGATGAAATTTCTTTAATACATTATTTGCTCTATAATTTCTTTGTAAAATACACTTACAGTTTTTATTGATCTTAATCGTTGAAATATACTTTTTATTGCGCTCACTGGCTGAGTGTATCTGGTGAGCTTTATTCATTGTCATTGCTGCCATCAGAGTAGCCACCTGTTTCTTGATTACCTGCTATATGGCAAACACTGTGCTGGGAAATATATTTACTCTGTTCTTTAAAGGTACTGTTAGAGCTATGTTATTGCTGTGTTACAGATGAGAACATGGTAATAGAATCCGAGTGATCTGCTCAAGGTGAAGTAGCTGATAAGCAGCAAATACAGCCTGATTCCCCACCCTTTGCATGTTTCACCATATTCCAAAGCTGCTTTATAATGTTTCCTTCATCTTTTATTTTACTACATTTTCCAATACTTAGTTATACAGATAATTTTATCTTTCAATTTAGGAAGATTTTTGACCCTTCACCTGCCCTCCCACCACCATACCAGGTGCTAGGAATACAAAGGCACAGAGGTGTAAAAGCGAAAAGAGTGCTTTGGAGAGGGAAAGGGGAGATCATGAAGGGCTGCATCTGAATTAGACTCTTTAGAGAATGGAGCTCCCATTTTTTTTAGATGTTTGTTTTGCTCAGAATTTATGATTTGGAAAGATGACTAACGGTAGTGTGGGGGTTGGACTGGTGAGGAAATTGGAGTGAGGCAGTGTTGTCTGAGAACTGGAGGCAGGCAGACAAGTTCTAAGCATACCAGTTGTCCTGAAACAGTCAAGGTGTGAACCAAGGACACAGCCCAGGAAATAAAGAGAAGTATACCGAATTGGGAGAGATTTTAGAGAGGAAATTAGCAGACCTTGGCAGCTAGAAATCTTTGGTGTCTTGGAGTTGGATGAGACAATTAGCATGTATATTGCTAATATCTATATATATTTTTTATTTTAATGAAGAGAAGTTATTACAAAATCGTGAGCCTTGTCTTCTAGAAATGGCTGGAATAACTTCTTACCATTTTCACTTTCCTTTAGTTTAGAGGAAAGAAACCTTGGATGGTTTTAAGTATTAATGCCCCAAACCCAATTTGTGACTAAATTTACCTTCAGGGGCTCAATTGAATAGAAAGAAGGGGTTTAGGAGTAGTTTGAGAGGACTTAGGTTTCTTTGTTGTACAAATGAGACGAATCAGGTGTGGGGTATTCTTTGCAGTTCCCTGACCTGGACTTCTTTTTCCTCATCCAGCTCAGCTTCTGTGTTATCTCTCACTGCTGACCCACCAACACCTCTCTACTTTCTAAAAACTTTTGTCTTTTTCCTTTCATGATACAGTGCTCTCAAATCCCGTGTCACCTTTCCCTGATTTCTCAATTGGCTTTTTTCCTGTTCCCCTTTCTTGAGTATAGCGTATTGTACACTCTGCATAGTCTTTGTGCTGTGAGCCCTCTTCAGGGGCAGAGCTGGTGGCTTATTTGTATCTGAGTCCACAATGCCTCCCTGACACATAGTAGGTGTTCAGTGGATGGATGGCTAAGGGAAGCTTGGTTTACCCCCAGCTATTATTATAGGGTTCTCTGGTTGCTGAGGCAACTCATTAGTTGTGTTACAGCCTGTAGCTTCTTAGCTCTTTAAATTACACACATATTTTGAATGTCACTGTATACATTAGAACAGACTGAGCTCATTGTGAGCAGCATACAGTAGAAACTACAGGAGGAAAAAGTGTGTTTGAGTACCATTATGAATATGTGACTTGAGGTAGAGTCATCCACTACCATACAGTTGTAAATGAGAATCTGGAACTCAGCACAGAGGCCCCAATTTGGTAGTTATTGGCATATTTTCAAGTGTATGTTAAGCATTTATTTAACTGTCATAATAAATTATTCATTTATTTTTATATTATAGATAAGGAAACTGTGATATACTGCCTCTATTTATCCTATCTCCAAGTCTAGTTGATTCTACTCTCAGAATATCCCTTTTGTTGCCTCTTTTTATTGTCACCACCCCTCATTCTTTTTTCATGCTGGACCAACATGACTGCCTGCCTCTGGTCACCTGCTTGTGACATAACCTTCAGATGGTCACCATTTTCACCCTGATATTCATATTCTCCCTCTCTCTGTTCTCTCTCTCTCTGTCTCTCTCTGTCTCTGTCTCTCTCTCTGTCTCTCTCTGTCTCTGTCTCTGTCTCTGTCTGTCTCTCTCTCTCTCTCTCTCTCTCTCTCTCTCTCACACACACACACACACACACACACCCATCCACCCCTGCATTTCACTGGAGTATTATGTCCAAACCTCATTTTGGTTTTCCAGAACTGCAGTTCATACCCACCTACTTTTCCATGGCTTAGCTCTCCCTGACGCCATTGTGCCAGGCTTCACTCAGTTCTGTAGGACTCAGCTTTCCCTTCCTGCCTTCAAGGCTTAAATAAAATGTCACCTGCCTTCAAGGCTTAAATAAAATGTCACCGTCCCTGAGATGCTTTCCTCATTTCTGTAAGTTTTTCCACAAGACTTTGCTTTTGAAAATACATGTTTCTGTCTGTCTTGTGTGATGGCTAGTCATCTACATGTTGGTGACTTCCCAGGGTTGTAAACACATTAGGGCAGGAACTTTATCTTGTTCATCTCTCTGTGTCCACAAGAAGTGTTTATTGAATGACTGAGTGAATAAATGAATGTGAATGGATAAATAAAAATGAATGAAAGTGTGCTTTTGATTAAACACCAAAAGTAATTTTCTTTTGAAGTCTCTGCTTGCATAACTTTTACTAATTCAAATATAATGAAAAATCAGAGCTCTTATTGTAAATGTGTATTGTGTTAACATTTTAGAATTGCCTCCAGACGGTGTTTTTGTGTTTCACATTGTTGATTTTGCTACACTGATATATAATTAACTCTGTGAGTTATAATTAAAACAGTGAAACCCTGCACAGAGCTACATAATTGCTTTCTTTTCTCTTTGAACAGGAGAGCATATCGAGACAAATTGAAGTTTTGGACTCATTGTGTACTGGCAACATTGATTATGTTTACTGTATTCTCATTTTTTGCTGAACAGGTAAGTTTTATATATTTTATGTGGTGATCAAACAGTATTTTTTGGTATATTAGTATCTGGTTCTTTTAGAAAAGGATATAAATTCCCAAAAAAATTTTAATTTTTTTTCTGTTGGTTTTAGCTCCTATTCCAGAATGTCAAATGTACTTCATAATATTTAGGCATCAAATGTAATTATTTATCTTCTAGATGCATAACCAGTATTCTTTTACCTGGAACTCAATAGATTAACTTGCAGACTTCCAGCTAAAACTGAAAAGCTCTATGTATTTTTAATGAAAAAGCACCTAGAATCTTCATCTGATACTATTTTTTTATGGTCTCCATTTTCTTTTCTTACAATCTTTCTAAAATTGACCATAGTGTCATCCTCAGACTTTCCACTGTCCTGTAGATAGTGCCCATTGTGCTCACTTATATTTTTTTCATATTTCCTTTGAATTGCTGAGAGTTCTCCATGCAGGCACACACATGGCCTCCTTCAGGTGAGGGTCCAGAAGTAGAAGGGGCATTTGTGAGGTTGAAAAAAAGAGACAGGAGAATCCTTATTAGGCTGCAGGTATGAAATGCTCTGAACAAAAGGGATTGAAGAAGAGAGGGAACGGGGTCTTGGCTGACTGGACTTGTGCAGGGCAAGCAAACCTAGCCTCAGCCTCCTTTCCAGGTGACTGTTGAATAGAGCTTTTTCATCTGTCACTTATGAGAAACTTACACTGAATTTCCTTACACTAAGAACGGGGAGGAGGAGATTGAAGTACTAAGAGCTTTAGGATAAACAGCACCTGGACTTCCTGCCTCAGATGGAAGGAAATTCAGGAAATGGAAAATTGTGCAGGCGAGCTGGACTGCGATTTAACCTTCATCTACTGCCCAGGGAATATAAATCTTGTTCTTGTTGTTTGTTGCCATTGTTCCTGGCAGGTAAAAATCTTAGAAAAAAAATCTTAAAGACTGTACCTGCTTTTTGAGCAGGAGTCCACTGAGGAACCTGTGAGTTTGCTGTGTGCTGGCCTGTGAGGGAGAAGGAGAAGGGACCCTGGCCCAAAGGAGCAGCCGGTGGCAGTGGAAGGGCACCAGGAGGATCCCATCTGTGTCGTTTATACCAGCAGAGAACAGGGAGCCAGAGAGGCAGGAGGAGAGAGAAAGGAAGAGAGTTATAAATCCCCTCTGCTCTCTGGAACCTTGCTCTTTACATACTTGAATCAAATTCCTTAACCTCTCTACCATGTTCACAAACAAATCAGCCAGTACTGCCTCTTCCTCTGCCGCAGAATTCCAGCTCATCAGTCAAACCATAGAGGTTTACGTGTGGGCAAAGCCCTGCTTCCACCTCAGGATGGGCAAGTAGACAGTAGGATCCCAAGTTGAAACCATAAAGGACACATTTTCTCACCGAAACTTTGTTGTAATGAGGTCAGATTTTCTCTTTCAGGTTTCTCATGGATAAACTGTTTCTATGAGATAAAAAAAATCCAAGTTCTAAGCTAGTAAATTACAGATGAACTTTTTGTTGCCTTACAACCCATTTATAAATTGGGTATTACCTGTATATTCAAATGATTATTGCTGTGTTTAAGTATTGGGGAAAAAAAAATGGTGACAGGATTTTAATGGAGGGTTTCTTCTTTTTTTTTTTTTAAGAATACATATGTAGACATTTTTAAACCTGGAGACAATGTCTTATGGCTAAGCAGAGCCAGTTTCCTTCAACAGAGACTTGAAAAACAGACATCTTGAAAATAAATACGCTTGATAATTGCTGTATAAAAATCTGTAGTTAAAAGTATTTAAAAAGTGAAGCTTGGGCCAAAATAATTTTAATCCCTGTGGATTTAAATATCTTGTGGCACATGTCTAGGTCCATAGAATCTACAAAGCCGAACAAAAGTAGTGGTTTTGTTTTGAGGAGGAATAATAGAGATTGTTTGCTGTCGGTGTTTTTTTGTTTTTGTTTTTTTGTTTGTTTGTTTTTGTTTTTTTTCTAATGTATACGACTGGAAATGATTAAGGTTATATGACACTCAGAAAGTTTAAAGTTTGTCAACATGGAAATTGAAATTTATTTTGTCTTTTATCATTTAGTTAATTGCACTTAAGCGGAAGATTTTCCCCAGAAGGAGGATACAAAAAGAAGCAAGTCCCGATCGAATCAGGGTATAGAAGCTCTTCATTTGAAAATCATCTACCTCAGCATTCACTGAGCATTTTAAAACTTGCTATCACAGAGATGTCCTCATGTTGTGATGCTTAGCCAGCTTGGCCTGAAGAAGGGAAAACACTCAGTACATGGATATAGCCTAGTGACCAGGAATTGTTTAACCAACCCACTGAAAACCTGTGTTTTGAGCAGCTCTGAACTGGTTTAACGTTTAAAGCATTTGTTCATGGACCTGTCATTCTTTTAACGAAAAGACTCACTGATAAGAGACAGCTCCCAAGTTCATGGCAACCATTGCCAACTAATTTCAACTTGTGAAGACGGCTTGGCAGTGAATGTTAAGAGACCCCAGTCTTTGCATTCCAATGCCTTTTGCTATGGTTTTACATTTTTGTTCTTTTGTTTTTCTTTTTTTCATTTCTCATTTTTAAAATATGTAGCTACTAAGTTAACTAGTTATTCTTCTGAAAATAATGAATTGACAGGTCTAAATATGTTTTTATAGATGTTATTTAAATAATGCAGCAATATCACCTATTGGCTGTATCTAAATTATGGATTTTATAGGCATTTAAGACTGTAAATGGTCTTAAATGACATAACTACTAACAAGCTCAATGACTGACATCTGAAATACTTTGTCCTTATTTACTTCAGCCCCTAAGAATACTGTGATTTCATGTAGAAGCCTAATTACAAAGGGCTAGAGTTAAGTAGCAGAGCTACTTCCCAGATGTAATTATGTTTTGGAAATGTACATATTCAAACAGAAGTGCCTCATTTTAGAAATGAGTACTGTTGATGGTACTGGCACATTACAGTGTTGTCTTTTTAAATATCCATCAGTATATTCCAGTCGGTTTCATATAATGCAGGGGTCAGCAAACTTTTTCTGTAAAAAGGCACATAGTAAATATTTGCAGGCCACGTGTGTCTCTGCTGCATTTTCTTCTTTGTTATTCAGTTAGTTAAAACATTTTTTAACCTTTACAAATATCAAAACCATGTTTAGTTTGTAGCTGTACAAGAACAGACCACCAGCTGGTTTTGGCCCACAGGCCATTGTTTGCTGACCATTGGGATAGAGAATGAGTATTTTTATGTATGGGTAAGCCCTGATGTTCAGCCATATTTTATTTATATCATTATACAGTGGATTTCTGGAGACCGGATTCCACGAGTCCTTTTTGAACTCTGATAGGTATTTTAAATCATGATCTCAACAGTATTCTTTCAAAATGGCACATGTATTTTGTAAAAAGAAATTGTAAATACTGTGTTTGTGCTGTAAGAGTTATGTATTTCAAAAACTGAAGTCTCATAACAACTTACATTTTGTCTGATGCTTTCTTTGATTTTTAAATCTCTGAGGAGTGAGTTTATTGTTATCCAGAATCAATAATCACATGAATACAGTGTGTTAGGGTTTGCTAAACACTATTGAAAACAAGTGGAGAATAGTATTAGGAGACGGTAGTGATATAACATACTGGAGAATGTCATTTTGTGGGGAGAAAATAAGTCCTAGATGGGATTTATCATATGGTAAAAATTTAAAGGATATCATTTATTTAAAAGTAAAGAATTTATTTTAGAAAAGTTGTAGAGAAATGAACATTTGAGTGTGATGGAGATTTCTGTGGTTAGATGAATATAGTTTACAATTAGGAGCTTAATAGGTAAATGGAATGGATAATATAGAATATTTGTAGAATCATTCATCTAGTGATTCTATAATGATTCTGTTAAAGTCATTAGGACAAAGGAACCTCAGTAGTTGAGTAGTCAAATGGTTTCAAAATGTTTAAAGCCTCGGAACCATTAGTTCAAGTGAAATTCTGTTGAAGTCCAGTATATAATACCGAAGAAGGAAACTGCTCATCTTGCTTGACCCCAGGGTTTGCCTCTAAACTCCCAGGTCTCACAGGCAGGTTCAAAATGACTGCTGGGACCATGCTCAGCATTTTCTTATCGAGGAAACCAGGATGAGGAAGATGATGTGACTTGTCCAAGGTCTGACAGCCAGTTTGAGGCAGAGGTGGATTGGAGCCCAGGTTGTGTGCCTCTGGTTTCCCACCAGGCTGTGTTGACACCCCATAACATAACTGGCACATGTAGGTAAAGCACATACTCCGCGCAGTCAGACATCTGGGGTTCGAGTCCTGGATCCTGGACATTGTTTGCTACAATTCAGTTTTCTCTTATAAAATGTGGAGGCGATGCTAGTGTCTACATCATAGGCTTATGGTGATGATTAAAGGAAATTGCATATGTAATGCACCCAGCACAGTGCCTGGCAAATAATTCTGCCTGGGAAATGTCGGTGGTGATGATGGTAGTGGTCAAAGTTTGCAAAAGGATTGTTATCCAGGCCAGGAGTGAGGTTTTTAGTATAGACACTAGGATGAAATGATTACCTTGCCTTTAGTTAAGTGACACCTTTTTTAATTTAAAAAAATGTCCTTTGCCTATTCTATTTTTTTCAAAAGTGTTTATTTTTAAGATTATTTCTACATGTACTGCAAAGTATACAAATAGTGACTAACAGAGAATGGACCTAAAAGAAAAGTGTAATTATGATTCCGATTAAAACATTTAAGGAAGAAACAGCACCAACTTCACAAAAATTTTTTGAGTGTAGAAAAGAGAAAACACTCTAACTCATTACTTGAGGTTGATACAACCCTACATCAAAGCCTGGCTCAGTTACCACAAGAAAGGAAAATTATAAGCCATCCACCTCATGAATCCCAAGTGAAACACTAACAAGCCAAATTCATTTATTCCCAAAGGAACAACTCTTTATGATCAAGTTGAGTCTGCCAGGAACACAAGTTTGGCCCAATGCTTGAAAATCAGTGTAATTCACATCAGCAGGACAGAAAAGAGAAATTGCATGATAATCTCAATGGACCTTTTCTTTCTTTAAAAAAGATTATGATCATTCCACAAGTAGAAAGCCTAGCACAATGACTTCTCATCTGTTTAACATTTACAAAGCTCTTGCCATATTTGTTTGCACTATTTAGTTACTTAGTTATTTGATGGCATATTTTAAAGTAAATCCCAGACTTCATGGAGACTAGCACAAGGCTTCAGTATTCAGGGGCTTGTCAGTCTTAGTTTCTCCTTCCCATTAGCCTTAATAACAGCTATGTCTTAGTACATTCTACATGCTAAATGCTTTATATTCATAATCTCATCGTCACATCTACATTTTAGTATTGGGGCCTAACTAGTTTAAGTGCCTTGCTTGAGGTCTAACTATTAAGTGGTAGCATCAGCTGTTGACCTAAGGTACTCCAAAATTTACTGTCAGCCACTAAGATATACTTGGATTGCAAAGGACAAATCTTACTCAACCTGCTTGAGGAAAAAAAAAGGCTGCAGGAGAGGAAACCCTGCCAAGACTCTCAACATATCCTGTCCCTGTCTCTCTCTGCATGTCAGCCTTTCTCCCCACAGTGGAGTCCTAGCAGCTCCTGGCTTAAATTCCTCAGAGAAGCAGGAAGCTTCCTCTCCAGCTTCAGTATAGAAAGCCCTAATGGAAGAGAGTTATTCTGATTGGCTTAGTCTGTGGCCAGGGAAATGGAGACTTACCAAAAGAAAGTGGGGAGGGGTGCTGGACTGAGCAAAAACAACTCCAGCTTCACAGAATAAAGATTTGGTGCATGTGGAAGACCAAGTTTTGGATTAATTACTCGAGTTGAAGGTAAGGTGCCATATTTGAGAGCAATTGGAAAAATCAAATCTGTTGATTAGAATACTGTAAACCTTATATATATTTTTCATTACTGAAAGGATTCAATGAAACCTTTGTACAGTATCAGTACAGTACTTGCCGCATAATGCTCTATAAATGGTTCACAGTTATGGTTATTATGGTTTATAATTGGTGCCAAGTTACCTTTGTGACCTCCCTTCTGCTTTTCCTCCCCTGCCAGTTCTTACCCATGGCCATACTCTGTGCCAGCCACGTTGTATTTTCTCAAACACACTATGCACTTTTATGACTCTGTACCTTTCCAGGTGCTGTTAGTATTGCTTGACCTGATTTTTTATTCTTTATCTGTTAAACTCCAATTCATACTTCAGAGTTCATCACCAATTGCTAGTTCGTCTACTGAGAAATTTTCTAAGAGACTATCAATCACTTTGAGTTCTTTGAGACAGTAAATAAGGGAATAAGGGAATATTTAGACTTTCAAACAACCTTGACAAGATTCTACACCACTGGCTACTAAAAATGAGAAAACATTTGTCAGGAGTCCAGGTAAGTAAAGTAAATGGGTGGTGATATATATGGAGGGGTATTAACTGTGGTTTTCTAAGAATTAGCACTGAGATCTATGCTAGACAGTCTGCAAGTATGATCAGAGTCAATGAAACGTTGAAGTCTTTGCCAGATCTTACATAAAAGATGTAAAATATGTGATTAAAAACAAAACAATAAATTTTGCAGAACTGGTAGCAAACTAAGGTACAAAGTTAAAATATATTTCTAAATTATTTGAGGGGAAATAGATACATACACAGAAAAAATGAAAATACTGCAAATTTAAAATTGTATATTATCTCTAGGTAATGATATTATGAGTGAATTTAATTTTCCTCGTAAAATATTCTAAAATTGCTTTACAATTCATATTACTTTTATAACAAGAACAATTTAACAGTAAATGTTAGGTAAAAATTTAATGACCCATATTAAATTTCCAGTGGAAAGTAGATTGCTTCTCATTAGCAAACCCCAGGAATCTTAACTTTAGTTCCATTTTAAGAGACTTCATGTGATAAAATAGTTATTCTAATTGTGTTATTTAGTTGGATAAGGATTAAAATTTGAAACTTGAACATGGATGAGTTCTTTGTTGGAAGTAGAAAAGTCAAAAGATGACATAACCCAATCTCGATTATTCTTGGGTCAGAAAATTAATTCATACCTATTGTTCCTTATTTCTTTCCTGTTTTTCACATTTTTAAGTTTCTAAACATTTCAGAAAATAAGGCAATGACATTAGTAAATCACCAGATGGCGATATTGAGCTATACTTGTTAAAGTGACAAATCATGTTAGTGATTCCAAACTTTAGGCAGTATGAGAAAATGCAGGTTCCCAGTCCCCACTTACAGAGTTAATTTGGTAGGCCGTGGATGGGGCCTGAGAATATTTTAACACCACTTTCCCATTTCATCTTATGCAAATGATCTTGATAAAGGCTGGTCCATGAACCACACTTTGAGAAACTCTGATATTTGAAGTCATGTGTATATATGAAAACATTTAGAGAAAGAGTACAGATTGAGAAAAATGAGTAAAACCAAGTCCTGGGGAACTCCAACATCCAAGGGTCCATTGAAAGAGGAAGAGCCAGCAAAGATATTGAGAAGTTGCCAGAATAATAAGAGGAAAACATGAATGTATAGCTATAGAAACCAAAAGAAGACAGAATGGAGCTGGACAAATGGGTGGTTAACAATTTTGGCTGTTGCTGAGGGTCAGATGAGGACTAGAGAATGTCTATTTGATTAAGCGACATGGAGGTCACTGGTCACTTTAGAGGGAGCACCATTTTGAAGAAGTGAGAGGGGCCGAAGTTGGTTTAGATTGTTTTTAAAAGAACATGAGAGGAGAGGAAATTGAGGCAACAAACTTAG
Organism: Eidolon dupreanum; assembly: GCA_028627145.1. NCBI lineage: Eukaryota > Metazoa > Chordata > Mammalia > Chiroptera > Pteropodidae > Eidolon > Eidolon dupreanum. The sequence continues at coordinate 12,024,371 of CM053503.1, forward strand.
ATAATTCTTTCTAGAATTTTGACTGCTAAGAGGAAGACATGGGGGAATAGGAGTTTGTTTGGAAATAAGGCTCAGGAAATTTTAAAGTTGTGAGAGCTTTGAGTATTTGTAAATGTTAATGAAAGGATAGAGAAAGAAAAGTAATGGGTAATGTAAGATTCTTGCAAAATAAACCATGGAATTCAGAACAAAGGAGGAGGGTCATCTCTCCTGTTAAGAGGAGGAAAGGATATACACACATGCAGATAGGTTGCAAGTTTGATGGCAGAAAATATGGCAGTTTCAGTCTGAACTACTTCCTCAGAAAAAAATAGGAAGAAGATCAAATACTTAGCATGAAGGGAAAGTTGAAGGTCAAGTAGAGTGAAAAAGGCTTAAAATAGTAATGTGGAAAATGATTTGGGCAGAAGGAAATGGGAGAATCTGGGGCAATGCTGAGGGCCCAACTGAAGCTGGAATTTAAAAATTTAGAGTCCTGCAAATTTTCTCCATTGAGTAATTTTCTCCAGATGCACCAAGAGGAGGGGTGGGCACAGAGAAAGAAAATTGAGTGTTTGCAGAAATAACATTTTGCCAGAGAAATGCAGTGAAAGCAAAGGTGGTTATTTGTAAGAGACTGACTGAAATGATGAATTTGAATCTAAGAAAAGAAGAAGTGGGGGCTCATGGAGAAAGGAACAGTAAAAAGGTAGTGGACTGGAAGTTTTGATAAGATTGGCAAATGGTTTTAGTGGAAACAGATGAGACTCAGCTGGAAACTTAGGAGGTTTGAGGGTAGGATGTCTGAAAGAGAAATTTTGGAAGTGCAGCAGCTTCAGGTGTGGCCATAGGAGTTGGGGGGCTTCAAATGGAGTGCAGGGACAGGTCATTATATTTTATTTTATTTTAATTTTTTAGGGGTAGGTCATTTTAGATGAGGACATTAAGGACCTGAGGGCAGGAGTCAGGATGAGAAGATTGTGTCAGATGTCATCCCATTCACTGAACAAAGAGGGGAAGCCTGTTAAGAGGTAGATAACAAGACTGCTTGAGACATCTGCCTACAAAATTAACTTTTCAAATTATGCTTTGATTCTGTCTTACTGTGATTGCCAAAGTATCAACTAGCTATGTATAATCTTGTCCTTTTCAAATCTTCCTTATTTTGGTGAGGGGAGTTATAGTGGGGATGCAACAGAAGCATGAGAAAGTTTTGTTTACAGAAGAAAGTGATACAATGATCCAAAAGGGAAGATCCAGGGCAATAGGAAGAAGGAAAAATAGAGAAGAGGTACAGTGGAGAAGCACGTAAGAGAGAGTGGGAGAGAACTGGCAGCTGCCATTAAAGTCTCTTATGTGGACTTGGAGGAAAGAAGTTTCCTGGAAAAGGGATGTCTAGGAAGTTGAAAACAAACAGAAGTTTGATGCACTTAGTGTCACTTCACTAAATTTTTAATAAAATCGATATCATTTGCCAGTTATAGGCAGAATTAGATGGGACAACATGTGAGAAACTGGCCTCAAGATTGTGAGAGCAGTGACAACCACAAGGTCCTTCTAAACCAGTCTATGCAAGCAGTTTTCTCTTTGATTAAATTACTGTTGATTTCTTAGATTTTTTTTTTTTTGAGAAATACTTTCTAAAGACTCAGAATACCTTGTGACATTTTATATATTCTAAGTAACTCTTGTATTTGAAAGAGCTGTTATATTTTCCATCTAAAAATCCACATTTGTTAATAAAATATTAATTCTAACTTTTACGATTAAAAATTTTTTTTAAATGTTTCTGGCACTGTAGACATGCATATGTTTGATATTCAGGAAATAGTATACCAGTGACTCAACAGACAAATTATTAGAAGTAACGAAAGTGTTTAGCAACTTAATAGATATAAAAATAAAATCAATATCAGAAATCAATTGTATTTTTATATACCAGCAACAATTAGAACAAAATAGCAATAAAATGTTTTTTTATAAATAAATTTAATAAAAGTGCAAACCATGCATAGGGAAAAATTAACTTTATTGAATGACATTAAAGAAGTTGAAATTAGTAGAGAATACACTACATTCAAGAATAGGAAGACTCAGTTCTCTCCAAATTGATTTATAGATCAGTGCATTTCCAACCAAAATCCAGCAGGTTTTCTTTTTATGAAACTTAGAAAACTGATTCTAAAGTTTACTTGACAAGCAAAAGTTTAAGAATAAGATGTGAGACTTGCCATAATAGCTATCAAAGCTTTAATAAAGCTGGAATGGTGAAAATTGTAGTTTTAGCACAGGGCTAAGCAAACTGAACAGTGGAACAGGCTAGAGAAGCAGACTTGAAAACACACAAGAACTTGACCTATGACATATGTTGTAGGGAAAGTATACAATATTTAATAAGTTGGTTTTCACATGGAGAAAAAAATAATTGAATTCTTCCTCACACCATGCACAAAAATCAATTCTAGATGAACAAAAGTTTTAAAATAAAAAATAAAACCTTAGAACTTTATATTTTTAAGACTTCAGGATAAAGATACAGACCTTTGAAAAGATACAGAAAAAGTTATAAAGATTAATACTTAGCATATAAAAAGACCTACAAATCAATAAGAAACATAAGCTACCCAATTGTAAAAATGAGCAAAAACCCCAAATAGATACTTTAGTAACAATGACATGCAAATAGCCACTAAGCATAACAAGATCTTAATCTTATGAGTGATTAGAGAAATATAAAAGAAAATACCAAAGATATTTACATCTTCTAGATTGACTATACCAAGTAATGAGTATATAGAAAAATGAGGATACATTCTGTTGGTGGGAGTATAAGGTGGAAACCAGTTGGGCAGTACTGAATATCATCTAGCTTATAACCAGCAACTTCACACCTAGATATTCTGTAAAAACTTCAGCATGTATATATACATATATATATATATATGTGTGTGTATATATATATATATATATATATATATATATGTATATATATATATATGATTAGAACATTCATGGTAGCATTATGAATGTTATTATTAGGCTGCAATCTTAAAATAACCCACCTGTCCACAGACAAGAAAATCACTGAATTGTGGAATAGAATCACAATGGAATATTATATAGCAGTGAAAAATAAAAGAACTATAGCTACACATAATTATATAGATTCTCGGTAACATTTTAAGTAAAAAAGGAAGTGGTAGAATACTACATAGAATATAGTACAGTATTTTGTACTGCTCAAACACAGATGAGACTAAGCAGGGTTGTTTAAGGTCACATATATGTGGTAACAACACTTAGAAAATGGGTGGGGCAAACATTTACACAAAATTAAAAAATATCTCTGAATGGAAAATGAAGGGATGGTATGGATATGACTTCCTGAGGAGATTCAATGGTTCTGGTAAAACTGCACCTCACAAATTAGGTAGTTTGTTTATCATGTTTAATAATTTAATACTCTTTTGCACTTTTCAAATATAAAAATCAAAAATTTAAACTAAAAAACAAAACAAGAACAAAAACAAAAAACGAAAAACAATAGGCCTGAAGTGTTGTCAGCCGAAGGCCTAGGTCCACAAGGTGCTCCGGATCAGCAGCCTCGCAACCTGTAGCGGTGTGGACAGAGCCCACTGAACGCATGCGCACTGCGACCAGCCAATCAGCGACGCTCCTGGGCGAGATGAGACTAGCCCTTTTCCCGCGCGAATTCTGAGCTGCCTCAGAGAGCGTCGCGGTAGCGAAGCGGACATCACAGATGAGAAGCTAGGGTAGGGGAGGCCAGCGTGGCGTGGACTCCTGTCAGAGACTTGTGGCCCTTTGCCATTGGGTTTTTTTCAGGTGTGAGGGGAGGAGTTTGTCCAGCGCGGGAGTCCGAGCCAGAGGCTACTCTTGGCTTGTGAAGTAAACTTTTCTCGTTGGCTCCACCAGGGGCCTCTGACAGGAAAATGAAGGCAGTGAGCCTCACGGAGGGCAGGGCCTTGAGCGGGCGAGGGACCAGGGACGTGGGACGAGGGACCAGGGGCAAGTTGTCCAGCTCGGGAGTCCGAGCCAGAGGCTACTCTTGTCTCGTGAGGTAAATCTTCCTTGTTGGCTCCGCTAGGGGCCTCTGACAGGGAAATGAAGGCAGTGACCCTTATGGAGGGCAGGACCTAGAGCGGGCGAGGGGCGAAGGGCCAGCCGCGGGCCGAGCTGGACTTGACGGTTTACGCCGTCCTGGGCAGGTTGGCCGCAGAGGAGAAGGGTGGACATCCGTCAGCCATCTCTTCCCTCCTGCTGCCCCAAACCGGTCAGAAACGATTGAAATTAACCAAGGGCCGCTCTTCATTTGTCCTCGAGGCCTGTGTTGCGGAAATCTTCCATGGGAGTTAATTTTCCGCAGCGCAAATTGTAGAATGTTTTAATTTTATATTTATGTTGCCATAAGCTCATGGTCGGTCTTGCCAATTACCATTTCGTTTTGTGACTGAAAAGCAAAAGCTAGATTTGCTCGCATTCAGCCAGACATGGAAGAGGCAGAACAAAATTCCCATCTCCCCCAGCCCACAGGTGTCAACTCTCCATAGCATCACACCTGCAAGCAGGGTTTACGCTCTCATTATCTTGTTAATTTTTGGTTCATCTAAATAAGTGGGGAGACTCCTAAAATGTTATTCCACTAAGATAACCTGTATTTGAGATCTCAAATTTTGAATTTTACCAATTTATTTAAATGGTGTCTTTGGATTCAGAAGGTTTGAGAGAACTATTTATTTTTTAATCAGAAAACATCTAAATATGGTGCCCTCTGGAAGAAAACATACCGGGAAATCTGGGAGGACATCAATGGAAGATCAGGTTATAAGAGCCTATGACTTTGAGAAAGAAGATAAAAAAGATCTGAGTGTTTCAGAGGAGGATGTTACCGAAGGTACTGTGTATCTAATATTGTTGGGCACTGAGTAATGTCCTGCAGTTAATTTATTTTAAACTATAAGAAAATTTTGCAAAGCATTTTCATGTACTTCATGTTTCTCATTTGGAGTTAGAGTAGCTTATATAGCATCTCTTGGCTTTGCAGTCATTATTCTCAAATGTCTGATAAATATGCCATGGCTGCTTATGACATTAACACAAGAAGACTCCCAAAATTGTCCCTACGAAATGGTCCTGGATCTTGATTTAATTTCACCTAATCTTTAGAGAAAGCGTTGCATTTATATATCTGCTTTAACAACTCATGTTGGCAAAAAGCCTAAAAAACCTCAAAATTAAGATATTACTTCATTAAAAATTACCAAAAGAGCATACTTAATTTCAAAAATATTTTTATTTTTTGTCAATACAGAGAAGACTCCACTAATTGATAAGCATGCGAAGAAAAGGACTTCAGGAGTAGAAGATGTGGGGTAATGTACTCAAAATAATTTTTGCCTGTTAGAGTACTTTAAGAAAAGTCTACTTTGGTTGTTCAGTTAGTATTGTATGTAAAATACTGGGTGTGTGATATTCTAAAATAAGCATGATATTTTATGGATCCTTAATTAAAAGTTTTTAAATTTAATTTCTTCACAGGGGTGAAGTACAGAATATGCTGCAAAGATTTGGAGGTATGTTTTAGGTGATACTTGTATTTTAAGAGAGCTTTTTAAAACCGTATAACTTGTATAATAGGACATTTTAATCTATGTACTCAAGACTGTCATTTAATGCCTTGTTCTCATATGTAAGATTTTGCATAAATATATGTGATTCAGCTTCATCAATTTCCTTACTTAACTTTTCCAGTTGTTGATGTGAAGAGTTCAAATGGTACTAACAGTGGTGAAGTATGAATGGTGCTTTTATTTTATGTATGTGTGAATTTAATGGACTGTGGAATTTTAGAACAAAATGGATTGGAAACATGTATAGACTTTTCTTATGTTCCTTTTTGTATGGACTTTCACAGACTCTTCCACAGACTAAGTGATACAAACACACACATATGTATGTTGATTTTCTATTTTCTCAATTTAGTTGTTTTCTACAACTTTCCTTTCTTAGTAAGTTGAAGTCTTTAAAATAACTTTATTTTTATTTTTACATTATTAAATTATGTAGTTGAGAGCCTTGCTAGCTAGTAAGAGATGTATAATCAGATAAAAATTTCATAAACTTTAAATGATATGTCAAATATCAGTTACATTAACGATATTAGGGGATATAGTACTCAAAAGAGTCAATATTTGGCTTCTCTATATGTCTTATTCATAGAATCTTCTTGAAAGCTTTGCTCTATTTGGTGGTGGCAAAATGCTTGTTTTGCAATCTGTCATATAGTATTATTGATGGATATTAGAAATATAAAATATTTAATAATGAAGCACCATCATGATTACTGACAAACAGCTATTGGTGGTAGATCCATATGCACATGTTTAGCAAAGCATTATTTGAAATAATAAAAATTTTATGAAATGCAGTATTTATGGGTAAAAATGTCCTATAAAAAGCTTCATAAAAGTATTTAAAAGGGTTCTTGAATGAATTTTAGATAATTTAAATTAAGGTTTTTCTGTGCTTGATCTTTGTCTTTTAGTAAATAATATGCTTAAAAGTATTACTATAATTTTTAGAAATAATTTTCTTATTCTTTGATTAAATTATTTTTATCCTTTTTGGATTTTAAAAAATATATAGTTTCATGTATTTCATATAATGAGTTTTAATTATAATTCATCTAAATGTGTTCTTTCAGTTGGAGAGTAATTTGTAAATTTAGAAAAATTTAGCCTTTGTGTTTTCTCATGAGGAAATTAGTCTGTTCTTGAGATCCTTTTTTTTTTAATTAGCTCTTTTTAATCATCTCTAAATTAAAAAAATCTCTAGGAAAATCAAAACTGAGATATTAATAAAAAAGATTTCTCAGAAAAAAAACATAAGCTTGCTTTTTGATATTATACCTATTTAAAATGTCTTTCCGAAACCATTAAACCAACTTTACCCATGTTTATTTGAATATGTAGGGACAAAATATGTAATTATATTCAACATTAAAATTTAATGAATATTTATTTTCATACAGCTGACATTAACAAGGCTCTTTTTGCCAAGAGAAAAAGACTAGAAATGTATACCAAAGCTTCTATCAAAACCAGCAGCCAGAAAATTGAACATGTTTGGAAAACCCAACAAGAGCAGAGGTATGGTTGTTGTTTCTTTCACAGCCATAGTATTCATTGGTACAAATTATGAAAAATGCTTATATTTATTGGGGTTTCCAGTAAAAAATATATTTGGTTTGATTTTTCTCTAAGTCCATTAGTCCTATAATCTCACTCCGTTGTAGACTTGACATATTTTTCCTAGAAATCAATAAAGTTTACCTTTATCCCCTTTTAAATAAAAATTGAAGTTTTTTTTGCTATAAAGGTAATTTGTATTTGTTCTAGAAATATAGTAGCTGAATAAAAGTAAATGTCATATAAACCATTAGTCTTGTGATAGTTAATTGTTTAACAGTGTAGAAAAGGATTAATCATATTGTAAACAATTTATATATTTTAGCTGAATTAACTACTCTTTTGTATAAAATCATTGTTGTACCAAAATGAGGAAAAATTAAGTGAAATATATCTATTTGGAAATGTTATATGATAAATATAATAACTTTATTGAATCTGTTTGTCATATCAGAACCCATATTAAGGAGAAAATGAAAAAACCTGCGTAGAAGTAAAATGGAATTTTCTGGAAAATTTATATATACAGTAAAACTTCCTTAGTTTTCAAGAGCTAAAGCATGTGAGAAGGCTTTTCTGTTAGCTGGTTAGGAAAATGAATACTTTTGAAATCAGCATAAATCATAATTTTACTTCTTGGTTTCATATCTGAAATTTTAAGGTGACTTTATTTCCTTCTTTTATTATAGTATAAATTATGTAAAGTGAATTTTGTTTAGAATGGTTTTTTTTTCCATATTGGTTTGAAAAGGACAATATTCACATTATGTTTTACAGGCAGAAGCTTAACCAAGAATATTCTCAGCAGTTTCTGACTTTGTTTCAGCAGTGGGAGACAGATGTGCAGAAAGCTGAGGAACAGGAAGAAAAACTAGCTGTCAGTATCATGGTTAGCTTTATTATTAATCTATTATATCCAAGTATCAAGTAGGAATGGAGAGCCTAGCTTTGTAGGAGACCCATAGAACTAGGCTAGATTCCATTACCCATTGCTAACTATATGTTTTGGTCCTTCTGAATGGTAAACCAGAGAAGAACAGGCACATACCATACTCATAAAAGTTGTTGGTCTTTGCTTACTATATTGGTCGGGATTCTTGGAGTTCCAAGTGACAGAAATTTGTCAAAGTCCAAAAGAAAGATTATTGGTTTATATAAAAGAAATCCAGGGGTACTTTAGCTTCCAGCATAGTTGGATGGGGGTGGGGAAGGATTGCTTGTGTAATATCATCTTGGCTGTCTCCAGTTCTTATAGCCTCTCTCAGTGTGGTAAGCAAGATAGCCTTTTGCAGTCTCAGACTTCATTATAAATTTAGTAATCTCTATGGACTAAGATAGTCTTTCTCAGTACCTTTGGCAGAAAAGTCCTGTGGAGAAATATCACTGTTCAGTTTGGATCATTTGCCCATTCCTGAACTGGTCATTATGGTCAAAAAATGATTTATTCTTAATGGCCAGACTTGTGTTACCTGCCCATTTCTATGGCAGATGGAAGTCAACTCCACCCATATATAACCACATTAACCTTCCTTTTATTTCATCCTTTCACTGTTTGTAAAATTATCAAACATTTCTTATCTAAGAGCTAAGGTGCTATTCATATTAAATAACTTTAAGGATTGGTCAAATGGTTCAGTTTTGGAAATGTTAAATTTAAGATGTATATGAAATATACCAATGGGAGATGGAGTAGGCCACAGATATGAATCTGGAGTTCAGAAAAGAAATATGGGTTTAACATACAAAGTTGAGAATTCTCAACATAAAGACAGCATTTAAGCCATGAGATTGGATGAGATCATCAAAGGAATGATTGTAAATGTAAAAGAGATGTCTAAGTAAGTACTTCAATGTTTAGAGTTCAAGATGAGGAAGAACCAGTAAAGGACACAGAATGAGTAGCCTAATAGGTAGAAAAGAAACCTTTAAAGGAGAGAGGATTAAGTTTTTCATATGCTGTTTATAGGCCAAATAAGGTAGATTTGGCAGCGCGAAGGTCATTGGTGTTGATCAGAATGTTTCTGATCAGTCTTGAACAGAATGATTTGGGTGGACTAGTGAGTGCAGAAACTCAATTGGAATGAGTGTAAGAGAGAATGGGAAAGAAATGGGATGGTAGCCTGAGTAGAAAAGGAATAGTGATTTTTGTTAAGAATGGAGAAAGAGCAGCATGTTTGTGTGCTGTTAGGAATCTCGAGGAAAAAATAAAAATGGGAAGAGGGGACAGTTGCTGACTTGGGAATGGATGGGATATGTGAAGAAGTTGGCCTTGGCAGGGAACCAAGGATAGTTCATCCTTAAAAACAAGAGAAGGTAGAGAGTATATGAGCACACAGAGGCATGTAGGTGGGTGGGTTAGATATGGTGATAGGATACTGAAAGTTCTCTTTGAATTGCTTCTGTTTCTTTAGTGAAATAATTAAGGTCATCAGATGGTGGAAAATATGTTGCCTTTTGAAGTCAAATGGCAAGATATAAAATACTTTCCTGAGAGGGGACTAAGGAAATATAATTGCCAAATAGCATTGAGGGTCCAGTTTAGGCTAGTGATCATGATATACAGTGAGACCTATTAGCATAGTCGTGGGGTTTCCTCCAATTATAACCATCTGCAGGAATGCAAGCAGAGTAACTCGAGAGGCGGGTTTTCCAGGGTTGGAGTTTAGCTAAACAAGTGCGGCAGAGTGAGAAGGGAGCAAGATATACATGAAAAAGAGTAATTACAATGATTGACCATGGAATTTACACTGAGAAGGAGGAAATTGAGGACATGGGAATAGGGATAGGGGACAGTGAAAAGTAGGTAGGATGAAGAGGTTTTTAGGTCGTGATAGAGATTATTGAGCTGTAGTACTAAAAAGAGTGAGATAGAACAGTAGGAAGGGTAGTGTTTGAATAGTGGAGTATGTGGAAAAACAATATATACAATGGTTAGAGCCTGGATTCTGGAAATATACTGTTTGGAATCACATTCTGGTTTGACCAAATACTAGCTGTGAAACTATGGAAAAATTTTCTTTATGCCTCAGCTTCCTCATTCTTATGAAAGTAGGATAACAAGACTACCTATCTCATCGAATTTAAATGAGTTCATATATAATAAGTTATTTAAGAGAGTTGAGAGTAGTATCTAACATAGTTAATATGAAGTTTGCTATCAGTACTATGTAGAGGTTATAGTTATTGGTAATGACAAAATCTAGTTTATGAGTATGTAAGTGAATGGCTAAAGTAGGGTGGAGGACAAAAGTCATTGGTGAAAGGTAGGCCAAGGAACCAAAAGACTAGCATTCCTGGAAGAATCACCTGTGTAGATACTGAAAGCAACAAGAATTAAGACATGTTTTGAGTATTAAGATTTCCTGTTCAGCAACTGGTAGGATTATTATATTACTGTTGTATATTAGTGGTGAACACAAATTATCTAACTTAATCGTAATAGTTAAAACAAAATTTTAGACGTATTGATTTTAAAACTATTCCTTTAAAGCTTATTTTTTGCTAAACTTAAAATTTTACTCAAATTGTTACCACATAATTTTTTCTTTTACATTTGTAGAATTTATTTCGACAGCAACAAAAGATTTTTCAACAATCTAGACTTGTCCAGAGCCAGAGACTGAAAACAATTAGACAGTTATATGAGCAGTACACAAAGGTCTGTTGTATTTGGTAACACAATATATTCTTATAAAGTAACTTATGGAAGTAGAAGATAATTTGTTTCTAAGTTTAAGGAAAAAACTTTATGTTTTAAATTGTAACTATTTTCCATTTTTGTTTTTAAGTGTTAATGTATTTTACTTTAGGATTCTAATGTTCTTGTGGGAATTATTCAAAACAGGAAATGGTAAATTGGGAATTTTACCTTAAAATGTACATATTATGCATAAAATTCATACATTAACACTAGTGATAGTTCTCTGTTTAATTGAAAATAGAAGTTCATAATTTCTAGGTAGACTTGTCTTTGTATCCCCAGTGTTAAATAGAAAGTACCCAACTGAAATTGATGAATATTTCTTTTATTAACAAATTTGTTATTTTTATTATGTATTATGTATGTACTTTATGGCATATTTGCTTTTAGAATTATTATTGACTAAAAATGGCTTTATATGCCAACTTATAATCCTAAGAGATGGCCCAGACATATAATAGAATGAAAAAGCCAGTGGAGGATTAAAAATTTGTGGATTGAGAAATATATGCTGACACATATATTAAGAAATTGTGGTCTGTGGCATTGACCTCTTGTTCATACAGATATATATTTATTTTTAGTAACTTTTCATAGTTCATTAGAATCCTGCATATACTTTTTTTTTTGAATGGGTGGTTCTTTTAGAAAATCTTTTTCAAATACATATCAGAATGTCACTCTTTTAAAGAAATTGGGATTCTCTGAGTAAACTAGTAAAATAGTTTTAAAACAAATATTTTAAAAGAACTTTTATATGAACACAAAATTATTTTTAAAAGTGTTTCCAATCAGTTTGCTCTAATGCTCCCTGAAAACTATTTGATTGGTGTGAAGGTTTTATAAAGTACTAGGAAAGATTTTTTTCTAAATGTTACCACTTAGGATAGGATCTTAAGTATGTATTTGACTCCTCCATCTACCTTATTTGTCACATCTAGTTATTAGAAGGTCCTGTAATTATTACCTCTGCAATGGTTCTTTTTAAAAAATTTCCACTGCTGCCCTAGTTCAGAACCTCATCATTCTTTGCTTATACTATTAGAATGCTTAACTGATTTCTTTGTTCTCTAATCCATTCTTCATAGTTCTGCTATATTATCTTCCTAAAACATCCTTTCTTCCGTCCTAAAAAAAGTGTTACTAGCTTCTCCATCTAAATTGTTAGGTATTCAAGATCCTTCCACCCAATAATGTGATCTTTTTATGCTTCAATTACTACATTCATCCATTACTCCTACACCTCCACATAATAGCTTTCTCTAAATTCGCTCACTGTACACTTCCATGCTTTTGCTCTTGCCCTAGAATACTTTTAACTTCTTTTTCTTTATTCATTGAAATATTAATCTTTTGTGAACTAAATTGGAATTAATCTCCATTTTCTACTACATAGCCACAGCAAGTTCTGTTTCCATTCCTATTATAAAATTTTGTTATTTTTGTTTATATGTTTCTTCTTACTGGAATAAGGGAATGATCCTGTATTATTACTTTTAAATTTCTCCACAGCACTTAATGTAGTACTTTTTACATAGTAGGCATTAGGATAACTATTTATTGGGTGAATAGTAAAGATTTATAATTTTTGTTTTTCATAAATTAAAGAGGTATACTACAGATCATTTTTCTCTTTAATGAATTCACATCACATTGATTATGAGTCATAATAAGTGGATTATAACCTGATATTCAGAAAGATAAGTTTTCAAAATCATGATATTTATTGATTTGGGACTTTGTCTTTTTATGTTCATACTGAAACCTTAACAGTTCATTAACCCATTGTTTCGAGCAAAGTATATTACTGTTGTACATCCTTAGTAATATTGATTCATGTCTCACATTTTTAAACCTTTAATGAGTATTTCGGTTTTGATGTTTTTCTTAGAATATTTTTATCTGGAATAAATAATGTACATTATTGGACTATTAAAAAGTTCTTAATTTTGAAAATACTTATACAAGTTTAGAACCTGAAATGAAAAATGGTGGTTTAAAACTGAGCCTAGCCTTTTATGTTTTAGAGTATGGAAGACCTGGAGAAGAATCATGATAATCTACTTACTGGTGCACAAAATGATCTTAGAAAAGAAATGGCTATGTTGCAAAAAAAAATTATGATGGAAACTGTAAGTCATTTAAAATTGAAAAAATAAGGATTACTGTAAGCATTGAAATATTTTATTTGCTGAAATATGTAAAACACTTATCTAAAAGTTAAATGAATGTTTAATATTTCCTTTCATGGAACAGCAACAGCAAGAGATGGCAAGTGTTCGAAAGTCTCTTCAATCCATGTTATTCTGATGACTCTTTGAAGGAACAACTTGAACCTAAGTAATATAAATTATAACATTAGCTAAGAGGCATGTAAGTCTTTAGAGTGGTTTAAAAATTCTAGTTTAAAATATTACATCTTGTTATTCATTAGCAAGTGCAAGCCTCCTCTTTCTGTTAACCTCCAAATGAAATCTGAACAGTTACATGAGTAGCAGCAATTCTTATATGTACCAAGCTTTCTGCTCTTTAATAGTAATAGTGATTTTTTTTCTCTATAACACTTGTCAGTTAACTTTTAGCAATAAAGATTATTTAATTACAATATCGGCTTCAGTGTATCTGTATCAGTCCCAAAAGGTAGAAAGCACACGTATAGAAGGTTACATAGTTCTTCTTTAAGAAAAAATAAAATAAAATTTATTTTATATGTACATCCTTTTGTATATAGTCATTAAGCTACACAGCCAAGTCTAACGATAGTAAGATTTCAAAAGAAAATCTATTGATTTATAAAATTTATTGAAAGCAACATAAGTTTGTGTTGTGGAGTAAAACTACTATAAACCATTAAGATAACTGAACAAGATATATAAATACCAGTTTTAAAATATATTTTGTAAATATGTCATTTCCACAAAGACATCAAAATGCCATTTAATTGGGCTTGGTCCGAAATTAAATGGCACATGCCTGTAGTCATGATTAAATGCATATTATTAACATCCCTAATTACTTATGGTTTAAGTACTTCACATCTGTCTTCAAAGATAAATTACTTAGAATGTCTTTTTAGTTTTAATATTCAGTAATTATATGTAAGTTTGATTTTACATTCATTTCCAAACTTGAACAGTTAATTTTTATACCTTGTCTTTTAAAATGTCCCATTTTAAAAACAAAATATGAAACACGTGATTTAATAAATATTCAGTTGTTTCAGCATTTGTGTGAAATGAGGTAAACATACTATTTTTTGGCTCAAACTGCTTTCATCGAATCATTCAAAACAAAAATACGCCTATTAGGAGGAGAGGAGAGATTTTCTTCTGTTTTTCCAAGTTTTAAATTCTAATTTTTGCCCTGATAATGTACTCTTTAGTTTTAAAGTTTTCAAAGTTTTTAAAAGGTTCATACTGATTCTCTTTTTCTAACTGTGATAACTTACATAAGAAGACAGTCCTCCACTGTTAACAAATATCCGACATTAAGGGGACAGTTTACTTCCAAAAGTTTTGTATTTTGTAGAGTTCTCTTTTAAGCCAAAGTATATGTTAGAATATAAATCGTAAGTACTATCCAGATTTCTCAGAAGGTCCTTATTTGAGTTTACAAATAGTTACAGGGGCAAATAAGTACTCTGGGGTGTTTCCTGTATACTTAATTAACATAAATATACACTTTTTCTTTTTAAGGACTGTCAACTTTCATTGTTTCTTCATTATGTCTTTTTCTTAAGATATAGTACATGTGCATTACTCATATTTTTTATTATCGTATGGCTTATGGTCTATAGCAATTTTGGATAAAATGAAAAATAGGGTAAGATGGGAGTCTGAGGATTTGGATCACTAAATGTCCTTGTGATAGTTTTATTATTCATAATGAGCACTATAAATACTTTTAAGTGTGAGTAGAAGATAAGAATCAGTACATAATGTACTTAGTTTTGAAAAAATGATATTTTATCTCCTTTTTACTTCAGATGTGTACTTGAAGTAACTTTGGCTGATATTCTGAACTCTAAAGGGAAGATATTTTTATGTTTTCATATATTACTAATTTTCTTATATGTCAACTGCTTTAACTGTTTTATTTTTCATAAAAGAGAATGTTTAACGTCCACCATTTTGTGACAATGAAATTATAACTCAGAATATCAAAGAAATAGTTACCCTCACTGTAGATTCATTTGTTTTTCTGAAATGGTAAGACAAATTCCTTTTACTAAATACAAACTATAGAAAATTCCAGTAGCCCTTTTAAATTCTAGTTGGTATACCCTTTTATATGACAGTACTTAACATACCTCTTGAAAAATGGCTAATAAAAAATCATTGCTTATATCATTTGACTCAATAGAGTATTACAATCTATGCATGTATGTAGTATTAACTTGTCAATTTTTAGCAAAGTAAGCATCACCCTCAACATCCTTTAAATCCTGAATTTATATGTAATCATTTGGCAGTGAAAATCCCAAGAGTCTGAAAGGATTTCTGAGACAAAGAGATTGCTTTTTAGAACTACAGTGGTTCACTTTCTTATCCTCAGACAATTGATATTTCTTTCTTTGGTTTTGTTTCTGATTAATTTATAGATTGTATTACTCTGATAATATCTGTGGTCAGAAATGTTGATACATAATGAAGCCTTCACAACTGAAATAGACATAATGGAATCTATGGGACTTAATGTTTTATATTTAAATATAACCTTATTTGATAGTATACTAGCCTCCTGCAAAAGGGTATTTCCTTCACTCCTAGGTTCCCCTAACTGCTTCTCCTCTTTTTCCTTGGGCTATTAGTCAATATGCTTGTGAACCTGTTCAGGTGCTTGATGACATGAAGTCTTGAAGATATTTAGATGAAGGTGTCTTGAAATTTGCAGGCACAAGGCACTAAAGTACATCATCATATCAAATGAAGAAATGACCTTTAGAAGCAAAAAAGAAAATATAAAGTGGATTATGGTATATCTTTTCTGAAGCAGCAGCAATTTTTCTGCCCCTACCCCACCCTGCCTGCCAGTCTCTCAAACCTTAACTTAAAATTCTTCACCGAAAAATACACTTTATTGTATTTTCATGTATTTCATTTTTGGACCTCACTACAGTCCTCTGGAATATACAGGGTATTTTATAGTTATAGAAACTAAGGCTCAGAGTGGTAAAAGACTAGACTGAACTACAAAAGCTGGAAAGTAACAGAATGTATGTCTTGAGTCCACATTCTTTCAATTTTCTGCTATACAACAAAGCCACAAATTTCTAATAGGGCTGTCAGTCATTATAATGAAATCATTCTATGATACACATTTCTTATTCCTTTGACATTAGTTGTAAGAAAGTAATGGCTTGGAAAAGACACCATAGTTGAGGGAAGCATATACAAATTGTGTTGTATGCAAAACTGAGGAAAGCACAGTATTTAAAAACTTCCCCAGAGACCAGGGGCAAATGCTTCCTTTCAGAAAGAGCCTCATAGCTCTTTCCCCTCGAAGGGCTCCCTATCATTTACTCGAAAAGCTCCATCTGACTTTTTTCTCTCTGAAGCAAGAAACTTTTCCCTAAGGATGCCATAGGGTACAAGTGTTTAGTTTGGTCCACATAGTGTTTTTTGTTCTTTTTAATTGTGGCCCACGTGGTGTTTCAAAGAAAAATTGAATTTGACTCTCTCAGTGTAATCTTCACCACTTCCTTACCATAATCTCTACCACCAGTGTAAACCAGACCAACTCATTACGAAGTATGTGCTTGAATCTTTAACACTTGGTATTCTAATTATGTTAATTCCACTTGGTAATATTAAGTTCACTAAAAGAAACCTTACATTGAATTTTCAGATATTTTGAATAATTACTCCCTATTTCTTAAATTTAGACTGTTTTAGAGCTTTAAAAGTATTTTATGTAGATAGCAAAACAAAGGAAATTATTCTGATTTGCAAACTCTTTATTGTCTGAAAACTTTCAAGGATTAAGATTTACATCTCACTACCATTTGAAGAATGGAAGACTTATGAATGGACTAAGAATGGATATTATTAATTTACTCCAGAAAAAGTATACTACTGTAGAACCTAGTATAAATGATCATCAGATATATATACCTCAGTGGTCCATGCACAGAACAGATACAGTTTTTTCAGTGCCTAAATCTAACAAATAGAGTGAGATTATTCAAATTATCAAAAGATTCACTGCATGGTTTCTTTTAGCTCATTTTAATATGTGTTTATAGATCACTAACAATTTGATGACGCTTAGTGAAGTCCAGAGGTAGGGAAAAATATAGCAGATTGTTCAATACCACCATAACTGAAGATCAACCATAAAGATGTCTCAAAAAAGGTTAATGCTTCCTTTATCCACTTTTGTGATTAAAATGTCACCAACACTGCTTTTCTTTTCCTCTGATGGCTAAAGCTTCTCTCTTAAGTACCATAATTCTATATATCATTTTGAATAATAATGAATATTTTGAATATATGTATTATCCATATCAATTAAGCAGAATGTAATCAATGAGAATTTAATGTTTGCTTGATGAGAGTCATCATTATTAATATAAATTATGCACTATCCTTAAGGGCCATATAGATATATAGGGTTGCTTCTAGCACACAATGGTCCCAGAATCCTATACTTGTAATAATGTCAGTTCTGTTTTGTTTCAGTATTAGCTGACAGTTCTTGATGCAGTAAGTGCTCACCTTTCCTAACACTAACTCCATCTAATTTACCTGTTATCTGCTATGAGCTCAGAATAATTCTAACAAGTTTGATTAAGTAAAAGACACTAATAAGTTCTGTAGTTCTTTTGGCAGAGTAAAATGATTTTTGACATCTTCATACTGTTTTTTGGAGGGGAGAAAGAGTAATTTTTAAGGTACACAGTTGTGTTTTTAAGGATTTCGGTTGTTGGAAGCAAGATCTCCAGATATTTCGGCCCTTTCTATACTTAAGAAAAAACAATTTACAACTTAAAAGAAGTAATTTTATAGAAACATTTACTGTGTAGACTAGATAGTGAGACTATCTGATATTTCACTGAAATGACTCTTAAGCATAGTGCTGACATCTTTTAAAAATAAATAAAAATCTTAGCAGAAAAGAACTTACCATTGCTATCCATAGAACAACATATTCGTCTAAAAAATTATTAAAGTACTGGTCTAAAAATAAAAGACCTGGGCCAAAAAAGACAGTGTCTTGAAGATACAGTTCACTTTTAGTCATGTGAGCTATCTATAAAAAAGTAAACAAAATAATTTCACTATTAAATTTTAAACATTTTAGCTTTATTTTCAGGACAGAATTGATTATAATTAATTCACTATTAAGACAAAGATAAGACCATTTAATCTCACATTTGATATAGAAATACTGAATCTAAAACTTCTCAAATTCATAACTGGATGACTGGGTCGATTATTAACATTTCTATATTAAAATTCCTTGATATAAGAAAGTTATAATTGATCATTATAGCTAAGGAAATAATTAAAAGAACTTATTGATATATGGTAAAGAGTCTGTGTCCCTGAATATAACAGTAACTCACAGTCTTACTTGGAGCACAAATAAGGAACTATATATTGTGATAATACCACAAAAAAAACCTACTCATTGTATGAAATAGTTTCCAGCTTTGTGTTTGAGGACCAGGTATGTTATTTATACCATGAATCATAAATTAAAAGAATTTCTTACCACCAATTTTTGTGAGACTTTAGCAAAGACACATCCAAACATTAAGGTATAAAGACAAGGATGCTTTTCAAACACATTAGTTGCTGACTTTTTATAGATCATTATTGCCAGTATAATAATTATTCCTATGTGAAGTCCAGGTGACAGAACACTGGTACCCTAATGGATAAAGCAGAAAATCAGCATCACATTTTAACACTGCATTTATTACATTGCATTTTCTGAGCATCTATTTTGTGTGTTAAGAACTAGAGATCCAAAGAAGAGTGTAATGTAGTGTATGGCCTAAGGAGTATACAGGCCTTAGCAGTGATTTTCAAACTTTCAAAGAACCCTAGGGTTACACAGACATAATACAATGCTACAGATGTTTGATTCCAATTTTATATACCTACACATTTAAAACTAATAACTTAAAAAATAACAATTTATACTAAATTCTTCTATGCTAAAGGCCATCAACACTTGGATTGTCAAGTTAACATATTTTTGTCCAGATATTGAAACAAAGCTTAACCTGCCAATTTTACAAAATATCTTAATTGCTGACTAGGAAGAGTTTAATTCTGCCTTGGTCTCTCTCTATACCAGCTACACCCCCTCTTATTTATTTATCTATTTATTTATCTATCTTTTTCTTTCTTTATTTATTGTATTTAGACTGCAAATGCACTCTTACGTAACACTGTACAGTCCAATCCATTACATTTTTATCTGTGAATCAGGATTCTCTCAGCACTGCTTGTCCTAAACCAAATGTTGAAAAATTTGGTTTTAATACTTACTAAATCTATAACTATCAATTTAAATGTGTTCATTAAAACAAACTTACTCTTGTTTAAGTTTACATGTTATAAATTATAACTTACTATAAAATTATAGTAATACTATAAAATCATAAAATACTATACTATATAGTAATAACTTATACTATACAGTAATAACTTATAAAAATTTAGACTAATAGTGCTTTTATCTGTATTATGGTTCTGTAGATTTTATTCAAGAAAATCTGCTAAAACAGGTGGAAAACCACCAGTTTAAGAGTCTGAAATTATCACTTCATGATAGTATCGATTTCTTATCTTCCTTCAAACAGTTAATCAATTTTTTCTTAGTAAAATATTCTCTGCAGTGGACATCGATCCTTACTGAATCATGTTTTCTTTAGTAGGACTTGTGTTCCAGCTAGTGCTCTATTTTATCACTCATGGCCAAGCAACAAGTATTCCTAAGCACCTTATGCATAGTACTATATTGAGGTCCACAGATAAAATACCTCAAAAAACAACAAATGAATTTTTCCAAATATATCAGAACTTATGTATCTAAATGAGTTTTACATTTTGTTTTTGAATTATGTATATAAAATGTATTCATAAAGATTGATAATTTATGAATTACGTAGATTCCTTTGAATTGTCTTGAGAACCAATTTATGTCATTTAAGATAATGAGAATTTTTTAACCAAACATGCTATTTATTATTCCTCTTATTTATTAGGCCTAACTCCAAATGACTTTAACTTTTTTCAAAATCAAATCCATCCTTACACTGAATTTTGAACTATAGCAACAAAGAAATTAAAGAACTTAGGTTGAGAAGGTCAAGAAGCAATGAGAAAGAGAATGAGCGATAGCTTAAAGCAATTCTAAAAAGCCATTCTAACAATGTTTTGATAGAAGATGGCATCACTGGAATAAGTACTTACATTAAACTAGCTTGAAGATGATAATATGCTTTTATAAAAAAAAAAAACAGATATGTCACATTTGTTAAAAACTTGGCAGGATTTCTGATTCCTACATAAATTATTAAAGAAGTTTTAAATCAAATAAATACGAAAGTATTATAGCATGAGCAAAGTGTGACTACAAAACACAAGGTCTGTTCTCTCAGTTTAAGAATTAAGGTTAAAAATTTTACCTTTTAAAATATTAGAATAGTTTTTAAAAATATATTTTAATGAAATTTCAATAAAATTTACTTCCTTAGTAATAAATTGCCCCATATGTGAAACTGTGACCCTTGGCAGCTTTCTGGCCATTCAATCACTCATTCCGTAACTATTCTCCTCTCCTTATTAATGCAAGGCACAAAATACAAGAAAACAAATGGTAATTCTTGATTATGTACCATACTGATATAGTGAATGAGTAAACAGAATGTCAGATATGTCTACTCAGAAAGGTCATAGAAAAAAGAAAAATGCTTTATTATCAGTCTGAACTGTTTTTAAAAAGCTTTTATATTATGTGCCTAAAAAAATCCTTTACTTCCCCTCCCCATTCTTGAACTTTGGCATATTTTTAGTTATCTCTGCAGATGGTGATAAGAAATTTTAGCATAAAATACTAAATGATGAAATTAATGTCTTACTGCTATAGTGGATCCATTCTTGCCAACTCCACCATGGAGGATAACATGGAAATAATTTGAACAGGAAAATATTGCTCCACCTACAACTCCAAGAACTGGGAAGATCTTCAATTTTATTTCTAGAATAGGTATCTTTAGGGGTAGAGGAAACAAATCATTAAGAGCACAGAATTTCTTTTCCTATTGAACAGTAAAACATTATGATATGGCCTTGTACCATAAGCTATCCTTTTTCTTATAATCGAACCTTAACTTCTGGAATGTAGCCTGAAGTAGTAACTTTTCTTTGGTTGGTTTTACTCATTAAGTGAAAAACGAATCCACCCAATTCAGCTAAGTCTACTTAAATAATTGTGATGAGATATTTAATCTCATAAGCCTTCATCTGACAAAGGAATGTAAAAAGGATAGTTCACTTGGATTTAGTACTTCTAAAAGGCTGCATCATAGGAAAGTCAGACAGCATGATCTATATTATCAGTGTGACAAATAATCATGATGTGTGTGCATGCAAATATTGTGTGTAGTTAATATCCAGGATTAAATCTCTAGCAGTATATTTACCTGTTAGTCAGTTGTTGTTCAAAGAAACTTCCAAAGGCAGCAAAAGATTAAAAAAAACAGTAACAGTGAATTGCCAAAAGCTGTAGGCTATTGTGCTTTGAAAACAGACTTTGAAATATTGTACCAAAATTTGTGGAAACTACAAATTAAAAATTAAATTTAGAAAATCTGCATCTAAAATAAGTATTCTTGTTGGTGAGAATAAGCAGATGTGCTTTCTTCCTATGGTATTGCCAAAACATTGAATGGAATGATTTTAAGATTAAGTTAAATTTTTCCTATTAAAACTAAATCAGAATTCCAAATTTAAGATGACCCCATTTGACTTAATGACTAGAGTTGCCTTACTGCCTCTAGGTCCACATTCAACCTTCTTATGGTACTAGCAGAGCAGCTACCATAAAAGACATATTGTATCCATCTATAATATTCTAGAAGCATGTACTTGATTCTATTATTCTTTGTGATGAGAAGGAATACGAATGTCTCAGGGAATGTACCATGACTTAAAAATTGTTCAAAGTCTATTTCTGAGCCTAGTGATATGAACTGTAATTGGAAATTCTGAAACTATAAATGCCACAGAAATCTATTTTTGATAGACTTACTTTTTAGAGCAATTTTAGGTTCACAGCATAATTGTACAGAAAGTACACTGAATCCCCATATGCCCCCGCATCCCACTCTTCCCCCACTATCAACATCCCCTACCAGAGTGCTACATTTTTATAATCCATGAGCCTATGTTTACACATCATTATCACCCAAAGTCTAGAGTTTACATTAGGGATCATTCTCAGTGTTGTACATTCTGAGTTTGGACAAATGCATAATGACAGGTATCCACCATTATAGTATCATACAACATAGTTTCACTGCCCTAAACATCTTCCATGCTTTATCTGTTTATCCTCCCTTCCCCCCTAACCTCTAGCAATCAGTGATCTTTTCACTATCTCCATCATTTTGCCTTTTCGAGAATGTCATACAATATGAGTTGGAATCATATAATATATGGCCTTTAAAAGTTGGCTTCTTCCATTAAGTAATATACATTTAAGGTTCCTCCATGTCTTTTTATGGCTTGACAGTTCTTTCTTTTTAACATTAACTAATATTCCATTGCTTCTATGTACCATAGTTAATCCATTCACCTACTGAGGGACACCTTGGTTGCTTCCAAGTATTGGCAATTATGAAAAAAGCTGCTATAAACATCTGTATTCAGGTTTTTGTGTGGATATAATCTTCAATTTATCTGGGTAAATACCAAAGGATCTTACGGTAAGAGTATGTTTAGTTTTTTATTTCTTACTGTTTTCACTGGAGGTATAATATAGCTTAGTGATTAAAAACACGAGTCTAGAATCAATCTACTTAATTCTTAGCTCCAGTACTTACTAGCTATGGGTTCTTGGATATATTAACTATTCTAAAACTTGTTTATAAAATAATGATAATACCTATTTTATAGGACTGTTCTGAGGATCAGATGTAACAGTGATAGTAAAATGTTTAGGAACATAATAAGTGTTGAATAAATGTGAGTTATTGGCTATTGATATTATCCTTATTCTTCTTCTTAACTCTATGGGTATGAGGTTGTGAGCCAGCCAGTGTTGTGGACTTTGGTTGTAGAGACAGAATAATTTGTTTCTTTATAGTTTCTTGCTTTGCAAAGCATGAATTTATGACAGTGGCTTCCTGGGAGTCAACTTTTATCAAAATACTGAGGTCACCAACCACACAGAAAATAAAAACACTCATTAATATGGGAAACTTCACCTCATAGATTATAAAAAAATGCAAATTAGCAACATTTCTAATAATGAGGGACATGTTTCAAATGTAAAATATTTTATTGAAAATTTGCTTTCCTAAATATCTATTTTATGAGATACATTTTGGCCTGGAAAAGGTAGTTCAACTAGTGTATTTAATTTTCTATTAAGGAAATGGGGTCATTTTCTTCTATGCAGTAATATATTCATGCATAGAGGAAAATGCCATAAAAAGGTACGCAGGATAGTAAAATTACAAAATGAAGGGAAAAGGTTAAGAAAAGGAATGAATATTAAATACAATGCCAATGGTTTGTGAAGAAAATTAATAATGCAATATTTTTCCTAAATATTTAAAAAGTACTTAAATGTAAATTCAAATATTCAGTTTTACCGTATAGTCCCACATTGTTGCTCCTCCAAATGTAGACAATACAAAGACGATCATTAAAGCTACCTGAATTTCAGTTACATCCACTCTAAAGAGGAAGGACAAAGAACAGAAAAGATGTTTGTAAATAAAGTTTCTGAATATGAAGGTTAATCATATATTAAATATTAAAGATGTAAAAATCTGTATAGACTTAGATTATTTTTACTTTTTGTTCCATCACTGAATTATCAATTGACTACATCATTAAGTGAAAAAAACCTATAGAACAACATGCGCTCACAAATAGGTAAACATTAATATATACACAGGGAAAAAAACTTTTACAGCATATTTAGAATTGCTAGTAGCCATTACCACTGAGATCACAAAAGGCTTTTTACTTTCTACGTTATGTAATTCTGTAAAGTTTGAATTTTTTAAAAACAATTATGTATTACTTTCATAATCAGGACAAAGAACATTAAAACAACCAAATAATTTAAGACAAATTCTTAAACACTCTCAAGTTGATTTAACTTAAAAAGCGAGGAAAATTCTAATAGTTTTCTTTATTAAGTTACCAACAGTCACTTTTTTTTTTTTTTTGGTTTTTCCATTTTCCTCCTAACATATAAACATGCTTAAATTTCTTTCAAAAAACCACTAAACCAGCCAACGTCAGTCTCTAATCTGCATCTCCTGAAGCTATCAACTCCTCTCTCCTTTGTTCCATAAACAAGCTAACTAAAAAGTTGTCTCATTTATATTTTTCTTCTCTCTTTATATTTGCTGCTTAATCTATTCTAGTCTGGTTTTTGGCCCCGTTCTACTAAAACTATTTAAGGTAGTGTCTTTCAATTTGTTGGATCTAAGGAATACATTTCAGTTATCTTGCATAACTTCTCTGCAATATTTAAAATGCTGATCACTCCCTCTTTCTTGAAATGCTTTGCTATGCTTTTTTTTTTTTAAATTCCATTCTCTCTCCTGATTCTCCTACCTTGCTGGAAGCTCTTCTCAGGCTCCTTCCCAGACTGCTTCTTCCACCATATCTTAAATGCTACTACTTCCAGAATTCCATCTTTTCTTCTTTTAGATTCTCTGAACAATTTTATCTGTACTTAAGACTACTATCTATATGCTAATAACCTCTAAATCCATATCTCCAAATCCGTATCTTCTTCTGAGCTCCAGTTTTTTATATCTGTCTATCTACTTTACATCTCCACTTGGATGCCCCTGGAGTCTTTAGATGCTAGAGGAATACTTATTGCTCTGCAAATATAAGAAATGCAGGGATTAGATGAGAAAATAAAACCAGATATGGAAACCACTTCTCAACTGAGTTATTTTGGGGGCAGTTAGGAGGAAAAAGGTAAACTGAACATTAATCCACAAATAAAAGGAAAATATGAATAATGATATACAATATTTATAAGATCAATGGCAGGCAAACCAAGGCCTCCAGGCTGCATGGAGAAATAGTCAAGTCAGTTGGAAAAGAAAAACATAATGTTTGGTACTTGAGAAAAAGGGGAAAAGGTACTAACATTAAGCATCTATTATGAGTCTTATGAGCTGTAAATTATTCTTGTTTCTTGGAAAGGAAAACTAAAATTATTTTTCCATGCCTTTATTAGAACAGCTGGATATTACTATAGGAAAATGACTTCAGAACCAACATTTTTCCTACTATATCAGAGTTTTACACTTTTTCCACTAACAATGCTATGTAGAATTACACTGTCATTCATAATTTTCCAAGAGTATGACTAGTGACCAGAGCAACTAGTAAAAGAACTAAATAGAACTAAATGAACTAAATGACACATACAAGGTTTGAGCAAGGAACCTTGGTTTCACATATGCATCATTCATACCACAGATTTTAAATTACAGCTTTGGATATGATAAAAAGGGTGGAATCCTTCACCAAATCCTCAAATATCTGAAATATGAAGAGACAGTTGAAGCTTGAGAGCTATATTAGGCAAAGAATATTCTGTATAACAATTTACAAACTTAGAGAACTCATTAATGGGTCCAAGTTTTTAAAAACTGTGTCCATTGCTTCTCGGCCTTTTGGCTAAGATGAAGTGGAAAAACTGTGTCCAAAAAGATGAGTACTGTGGATAGGGTGCAGGTATATCTTACCTCCCAAACTGTTGTCATGGAGGACAATCTATAATAGTGCTATTCAAAGAGTGGTCTAGGGTTTGTTACTAGTCTGTGATGAGATAAGTATAGAAATTGAGAGCAAGCATTTAGAAACTTACATGCTGATTTGACAGAGTCATTTTGTATCTGTAGGATCAAATGAAATATTGGGGACTATTCCGTAAGTCTGTTTTTTTTTTTAATTGAATGTTATTAGTCCACAATGGATGGAAAGAGAGAAGAAACTAGTCCTTTACCATAAATTTTTTGAGAAATACACCTAATAACACAGAGAAGTTCTCATGCTTTTGAAAGAAAATTAATATCGAGTCTAAATGTTCAGATGTAAATAACAAAATATCACATATTATAAGTTAACACTGGACTTGGTTTAGATCTTTAAATTAAGCTTTAAGCATTGTTTGCTCTACTGATTTCCATAAGACCCTTGCTACACTGGAACAAACTAGTTATAAATAAGATATACCTTATCTCACATGGCAGGCATTAATATACAGACAGATTTTAACTGTAGTCCTATAAATTATTCCACTGACTATGGTAAGGAAATTACAAACAAATGTATCACTAATGTACTAAAAAAAAATCTTTAACAGCTGAAAATTTTAGTTAAAAATAGTTAATGTTTTGTGGTTTAAAATATCTAATTCAAGGTTTAACATTCATATTTGTACTGAAATCTACATATTTTCAGAGATAAAACATACAACAATTAAAATATCCACAAGTAAAATAGCATGGTATTTCTATTTCTGTTCTTTGAAACAGTATGGAACAGTATTTACATATTCATAAGAAACATAGTATGGTTTTTAAATAGTCACTCTCTTCCTTCCCTGCTTAATTTTCCTTCTCAGAATTAAGAGAGGCAATTTTCCATGGACCCTGAGCATCCCTGTGCATTCTTGCTGAGCACTTTTTACCTGGCCATTTCTCACTGCATATGCAGTGAGCAACCTTGAAGGTTGAGGATACTCCTCCCCTTGAAGAGCAGGCTTACTTCTGCTTACTATAAAACAGATTCCCCAGTATCCCTCTGCCATAATGAAACCAACTGCATGTGCAGGCATTCATTTAGTTCCATCTGCATGGCCTCGATGGGACTTACAGGTTGGGGCAGTGAGGCAATATGAACCTTTGTCTATTGCTTTTGCTGTCAGTAATAAAGCTGTACTCTGTCTCTGACCCAGGAGTTTCGTCTTCTGCCAGTATTTATGAAACATTAACAGGCTTACTTGGTAGTCTGTAAGAAGTGTAAAATCCCAGAATCTTTACAGGTCTTGACAAGAACTGTACCACTATCTAATGTATTATATTTAGTAGTCACTTGTTCAGTTCGCTTTACTGTCTGTCTCCCATATTAGAATGTAAACTTCAGGGGGACAGGGATTTTTATCTGTTTCCTTATTACCTTAGAACCTAGTACAGGGATTAGCATACACTGGAAGCTCAATATTTATTTATATAATTATTGCAAAAAAATTCAACTTCACTGTATAAATATTACATCATTATTCAATAGTCAATATTATGTTGACCTTCCATCCTCAAATTTATTTTAACTAAATTTCTTCTGTATGCTTATTTCCTTACAAAGTAAGTTTCTAACTTACTAATTTAATACACTAGCCAACTGATTTTCTTTTAGTAGAGTTACTTTTTAATGTCACTCATGAAAAAGTAAACATACAAAAGAAATAGAATTAAAAGAGCATGGCATGATAATGCTAACTTTATTACTAAGTACTTTTGTCCTGCAGATTCTGTATAGAGTCCTTTCCATGCATTATTATTTAATATTCACAATAACTCTTTTTATACAAATATTATTTCCATTTTACAGATGAAGAAACTGAAGAAAATGAAGTTATATAACTTATTTCTGGTCAAACAAGTGGCATGTTGAGCCAGAATTTGTACCCAGTCTGATTCTAAAGCATCTGCTTTTAGTATACTAAAGCAGAATCAATATTGACTACTAAGTAATTTAAAGGGTATTGCAAATTGGAAAAAATTAGGTGGCAAAATGTAGTAATATTAGTAAAATCTTATGTTTTTTGGCCCAGTTAAACTTGCCTGACATTTTTTTCAGTCTTTCAGGAAAAAAAGAAACCATATGAAACAGGCTTAAATCAGGAATATATTCATAAAACAAATTTCCACAGTATATCCTGAGATTCTTTGGCCTGCTTTCAAAAATCTATACTCCAGTAATATAAACACTATAAAAATCAAACATCTCAAAAATTAACATATTTTTAGGAAATCCATCTTCACCAATATATAATTGATACTGACCTAGATTATAAGCATCGTCAGAGGCTTGATGTCCTGCATATAGATCTTCCTAGTAATGTTAAACTGGATTATCTATTATACTCAATGCTCCGTGATATTCTTACTTTGGCAAAGTGAAAAAATATACTGCTTAGGATCTCTGCCATACAGAATTAGTATTTTAAATGGCTGCCCCCTGGGAGTACTGCTGGATCTCCTCTACTCCCTACATAACTTGATGCTGAATTACAATAGCCATTTCCCTAATGTTCTGAGTACTTTCGTTCCTCATGCTTCTGCCTAGAATGCTTTATACCCCAATCAGCCTGGCATATTCCATCCACAAGTGACTCAGATTTGTATCTCCAGTTCTAGGCACACATGAGGCTCTTAATTAATAGCAAATGAGTGTAAAATTTATAGCTAGGCTAGGAATATGAACTAATTCATTTCAGAAAAATTTTTAATGATATTAGAAGCCAAAAAGGTAAAGTGTTAGTCATTAAATAATAACAATAACAATACTTAAACAGAACATTACATTATTACATTACTCCAGTTTACTATAGCAAATAGAGCAAAGTAAAATGCATTAGACTTTGCAAAGCTACTTTTCTATCAGATAAAATAGACTTTGTTTTTTTAAAATTTTTTTACTTTTCTATTTTAGCATATCTTAATCTATAAATAGGTACAGATTTTTAAAAATAATTTATTTTTCAATTACAATTGACATACAATATTATACTAGTTTCAGGTGTATAAAGCAATGATTAGACATTTATATAACTTAGGAAGTGATCACCCTGATAAATCCAATACCCATCTGAACCATACATAGTTATTACAATATGAATGACTATATTCCCTGTGCTATACTTTACATTCTCATGACTATTTTGTAACTACCAATTTGTATTTCTTAATTCCTCCTCCTTTTTCACCTATCTTTCCAATCTGGTAACTATCAAAATGTTCTCTGATCTATGAGTTTGTTTCTGTTTTGTTTGTTTATTTTGTTTTTAAACTTCCACATGTAAGTGAAATCACATGGTATTTTTCTTTCTCTGTCTGACTTATTTCAGTCAGCATTAATACTCTGTAGGACCATCCATGTTGTTGTAGATGGCAAGATTTCATTCTTATGGCTGAGTAATATTCCATTCTATTTATGTCCTACTTCTTCATTCATCTATTGATGGACACTTAGGTTGCTTCCATATCTTGGCTACTGTAACTAATGCTGCAATGAACATATGGAATCATATATCTTTTCAAATTAGTGTTTTTTTTTGTTTCTTAAGATAAATACCCAGAAGTGAAATTACTGGGTCCTTGTCTATAGCCTTTGTTTTAAAGCCTGTTTTCTCTGATATAAGTATTGCTAACCCAGCTTTTTTTTTCCTGTTTCCATTTTCATGTAATATCTTTTTCTATCCTTTTACTTTCAGTCTGTGTGTGTGTTTTTTGATCTCAAGTGAGTCTCCTGTAGGCAGCATACGTAAGGGTCAGCCACCCTCTCTCTTTTGTTTGGAGCATTTAATCCATTTACGTTTAAAGTAATTGTTGATAAATATATAGTTATTGCCATTTTATTCATATTTATGGTCTTTTTTTCCCCTCTCCTTCTTAAAGAACTCCTTTGAACATTTCTTGTATGGCTAGTTTGGTGGTGATGAACCCCTTTAGCTTTTTCTTGTCTGGGAAGCTCTTTATCTGTCTCTTGATTCTAGATGATAGCTTTGCTGGGTAGAGTAATCTTGATTGTGGGTTCTTGCTTTTCATCACTTTGAATATTTCAAGCTAGTCCCTTCTGGCCTGCAAAGTTTTAGTTGAGAAATCAGCTGACAGTCTTATGGAAGCCTGCTTGTAGGTAACTGCTTTTCTCTTGCAGCTTTTAAGACTCTCTCTTTGTCTTTAACCTTTGGCGTTTTAATTATGATGTCTTGATGTGGACCTGTTTGGGTTCACATTGTTTGGGACTATCTATGCTTCCTGGGTTTGTATGTCTATTTCCCTTGCCAGGTTAGAGAAGTTTTCTGTCATTATTTCTTTAAATATATTTTCAATTCCTTGCTCTTGCTCTTCTTTTTCTGGTACCCTTATGATCTGAATGTTGGTATGCTTGATGTTGTCCCAGAGGCCCCCTTAAACTTATCCTCATGTTTTTGGATCCTTTTTTCTTTTTGCTGTTCTGATTGGGTGTTTTCTGCTACTTTATCTTCCATATCGCTGTTCTCTGCTTCATCTAATCTACTGTTAGTTCCTCACGTATTGTATTCATTTCTGACTGGTTCCTTTTTATGTTTTCTATCTTGATTTTTATGTTTCCTATCTCTTTGTTGAAGTTCTCGCTGAGATTGTTGATCATCCTTATAACCCGTGTTTTGAACTCTGCATTTGGTAGATTGCTTGTCTCCATTTTGTTCAGTTGTTTTTCTAGAGTTCTGTTGTATTCTTTCATTTGAGACATGCTTCTTTGTCCCCACATTTTGGCTGCCTCCTTGTGTTTGTTTCTATGTATTAGGTAGACCTGCTATGTCTCCCAGTCTTGGCAGAGTGGCCTTATGTAGTAGGTGTCCTGTGGGGCCCAGTCGAGCAGTCTCCCTAGTCACCTGAGCCAGTGCTACAGATGTATCCCTTGTGTGGGTTGTGTGTGCCCTCCTATTGTAGTTGAGCCTTGATTGCTGTTGGCACATCAATAAAAGGAACTGACCCTCAGGATGATTGGTTGTGAGTACTGGCTGTGACTACAGTGGAGCTGTTGTACAGGGCTGACCCTATGGAGCAGGATTCACTTAACGGGGCTCTGGTGCCTACTGAGTCTGCCCTTTGGGTGTGTCTTCTGTGGAGGTGGTTGGGTAGTGTTCTGGTGTGGTCTGAAGCTAACCACTGGGCGTGTTGGTTCTGGGTCCTCTTGAAAGGGGATCTGGTGTAGACCAAGGTCAGCTTCTGCCTGTGCCCTGCACAGGGCCACTTGGTATAAGTTACAAAGTGATCTGCAGATGTTTGCCACTGTGCTGGGTTTGGAGGTGCCTGAGAGAAGCTAAGTTGAGATCTGAGGCTGGTTCCCACTAGTCTTGGGCTTGGAGCTGCTGGGCAAGATGTATGAGGCATGCTGAAGCCAGATGCTGCTCTTTTGGGGTTTGTGAATCTTTGAGAGGTTATAAGAAAGTCTGCAGCATGAGCCTACACCAGTCATTTGTATGGAAAAGCCACTGGAACCAGCTTGGATGTACATGCAAGTTGGGAGAGATGGGGTCTCAGGGAATCATCAGGGCATGGAAAATGGTATTAGCTAAGTTGGTGGAAACTCACATATGGCCTCTGCAGGCTGGGTTGGGGGAGGGTTCAACAAAGGAACAATGGATACTGCCAATACTTCTGTTTGGGAGAAAGTTGCCCCTCCAGCTCTTGCCCTCATGCCAGACAATTCAGTTCCTCCCTGCATGTTCCTGATGCCTTTTGAGCTGCTGCCCCACCTCTGGAACTCAGAGAAAGTAAATCTATCAGCATGTAAGTCCATGTGTGGTTACTTTAAGAGGAACACTTGGTTCCAGCAGCCCTCCATCTTACTCAGCCACAATCTCTTCTGGTTTTCACAGCCAGAAGTTATGGGGACTTCTCTCTCTAGCACTGGAACCCTGGGCCTGGAAGCCTAGTGTAGGGATGGGACCCCTCACTCCGCAGGGGTTATCTCGGCAGCTTAGATAGTCCCTTCTGATTTTTAACAGCCACACGTGGGTATAGGACCAGCGTGTTCTGCATTTCTGCCCCTCCTACCAGTCATGAGGTGGCTTCTTCTTTATATCCTTAGTTATAGGACTTCTGTTCAGCTTGATTCTAAGGTGACTCTCAGTGATGGTTGTTCTATAGTTTAGTTGTAATTTTGATGTGGTCGTGGGAGAAGGCCAGCACAATGTTTACCTACTCTGCCATCTAGGGGTTGCCCAGAAGCCAGTACAGATTCTTAATTTTACATAGTTGTTGAATTTTTAGCCGGGCTTTTTGATCCTTGGGCTCTTGACCAGTAGGTAAGGAATTAGCTAATGACACATTTTCTATAAAAGTTTTCCTAAACTAATTCAGCCTACAATTGTCTTCTTACCTACAATTTCTTCAGTGCTTCTGGAAACCTAAAGCAAGTTATTTCACACTTGGTTATAGGCAGTATTAGCAGTGTCATAGAAATATTATTTCCTCCTTTTAATATAGTATACTATATAGTTCCTAAAACAAGGTTTTTTAAAAAGTTCATTTTGTATCTTTTCACAGCATCTAATACAATGTTGATCCCATAGTGTTGAGCAGCAGTCATTAAGAGTGTGGAGTTTGGAGTCAAACAGACTTGAGTTTTAATCCTGCATCTATACTTATTGGCAATATAAGAAAGTTACAGAACCTTTCTGCCTCATTTATACAGTGGAGGTAGTACCCTTAAATGATGTATGTAAAGCACTTAGAAACATGCAAGTGCTCAATAAGTGGTAGCTGCAAATATTCCATAACTTAGAATCAATGTGAATAATTACCCAAGGCCTTCCCTCTGCTAATTGATCCATAGTTTTGAGCTTCTCCTTTCATTTATCATTATTAGAAATTTTTTGTTTCAGAGTTAATATTTCTCTTATGCGGCAATAAAGTGGGCTGAAAAGAATCATTAGACATGGGAAGCCAAAGCTGAGAATGATTCAATGGCAGATTTCTTAAAGAATAAAGGCAGAGAGGGACCTATGAGAAACAGAAATAGAGAACAGAATTCCTACTCTGTGCACTATTTCTTGGTGTCTCAGAAAGAGGCATCAGAGGCATATATGTCATTGAATGTTTAGCTCTAACATTTATAAATGCTTTTATATTATCTCACCAATTATCTACTACAGCTGAGAGTCTCACAATGACCTGTTGTTGGTGACTGTTGTAAGTGGGTCCTCCTTTTTGGGTACATGAAGATTTGACCAAAAGGACCTTTAGATTCTATATCTCCTTATTTTATAAGTCAAATGCTGTTTACTTAACTACTGCATATCCTTTTTCTATACTATGCAGGTCCATTATTTTTCTTTTTTTCCTGTCTAATGTAAGTTTGGGCTAGTAACTTAGAGAAGGGGAAAATAAAATTATTATCAAATATGTAACTATAACATGCAAAATACCTAAAAGACTTAAAGTATAACATTTACAGATGCTCCAATAAACTAAAAGATAATTTAAATTCCTGATTGAAGCTTTGTCCTCCCTATTATAGATAAATGAACTATAACAGATTGTAAAAATAAATTCAGTTATATTTTTAAATGTACAACTTAAAATACATACTTACTTTCCAAACCTCAACACTCCTGAAACATAAGTCTGCCAATGAGCACAATAAAACATGAACATCCCAATAAAAGAGCAGAAAAACAACCAGTCAGGATGAGTTCCTAAGCGAACAGCAACTGAAGCTCCAACTGCCATAAATACTGAAAGAAACAAGGTTTAAAACCCATTAAGAATTAGAAATAATTAGTGAAAAAAATTGCTCCGTACTATTCAAAAATAGAGTTTTACGGTACGTAATCTTGGTGTTAAGGTACACTGAACAAAATAAATTCTTGAAGATACTTTAAAAATGCACTGTGTACAATTGCTCCCAAATGTATACCTATCCAAAAAAAAAAAATTGACCAAACAGCTCAGTTCATTTAGTTTTTAAGCCACTATTAAAAACAAACAAACAAAAAACAGAAAAAAAACAATTATAGTTACTTTACCTGTGGAAAGAGAGTCACAACCATGGTCAAAAAGTTCTCCTAAAGGAGAACAAGAATTTGTTCTTCTGGCTTGTTTCCCATCAATAGCATCCAGTGACTGGTAGAAAAAAAGTCCGAGTGCACATAAAAGGTATGTCCAGTATGGTGCCTAAAAATAAATATAAATAATACTGTTAGGTGACAATAAGCTAGCTTCTGTTTGAAAATAGATTAATTTAAGCCAATCAACACATTTTCTTGTGTTCATACTTTATATCACCTCAGTGTTTATAAAGAAGATTCATAACCTTCTTTCTACAGATGAAAATTAAGAAATCAAATGAATTGTTCTGTCTTCTAGGTAGAGGGTCACAGAAGTCCATATTGTGAGAAGCACAAAGTTAAATGACCGAGCAAGGATTAGGACTTTGATTTTGATTCTTAGTCCACAGCTCTTTTAATATAATAGTACCAGATTTGAAATTATTCAGTAAGTCTTTGCTTTGAAAAAAAGATCTTTAAGACAAATTACAGACCCCTGCTTCTGTTCATGATGGAGTATAAGGGGGCTGGATTTACTCTCCCACATTATAAAACTAGAAAAGCAATAAAGGAAATGAAACAACAGTTTTCAGATACGGTAGGCAATGCAGGATTGTGATCGTTAACAGAAGTCAAACAAATGAGGTGAGCCCTATGACTGCTCCAGCTTATTTTCAGGCCATAGTACAGGAAGAGGGAACCCAGAGCCCAGTGATCTTGCTGTGTTGAAGAGAAACATAGCAGAATTCAGGAAGGTCAAGGCAGCTATAATTTGTGGACCAGAGCACAGGAGAAGGGGAAGTTGCTCAGAGAGAGGGGCATGAATTATGGAGCTCTACATAACGGTACCTTCAGCTGAGAAGTAACCTGTGCCTGAATGAGACAAAACTACTAACCAAGGCCAAGGAAAGAGCCAATATAAAGCACAAGGCTACACAATTCTTGAAGCCCATGCAAAGTTAAGAATCATTTATGTTCCCACAATGCACAGCAGAAAGACCTAATAACACCTAGGGTGCTGGGTAGAGTACTCAGAACTGTATTGTCTTAGCAGTGGGGATAAATTAGCACTGAACTAAAGGCTTCTCTGGACAGTCCTAACAGACTTAAAGTCCAGCCTCAAAATGATCTGATTGAACCAGGCAACTTACCTGTAGCCAGCACAAAGTATAACATCTTAAAGGAATACTAATAATTTAAAAGTCTAGTACCCAAAAAAGTAACTCTTAATGTTTGACATCCACTCAAAAATTATTAGCCATTCAAAGAAGCAGGAGAATATGGTCTATAACTACGAGTAAAATCAATGCACTCAGACCCAGGAACGACTTAGACAATGGAATTAGCAGATGAGGACATTAAAAGTTATTATAAATATGATTCAAGAAGGTAGAAGAAAACATGACTCAGGCGAAACCTCTAGAAATGAAAAATATAATATTTGAAGTGTAAAATATACTGGATAAGATTAACAGCATATTAGACACTGTAAAAGAAAAGATCAGTGAACTTATAGACTACTTACAGACAGAAACTATCCAAAATGATGCACACAAAGAAAAAAGACTAAAAATAATTGAACCTGGCATCAGTGACCCATGGGACAACAGACAGTCTAACATATATGCAATCAGAGTTTTGGAAGGAGAGAAGAGAGATGGGTGGACACAAAAAATATCAGAAGAAATAATGGCTGAAATTTTTCCAAATTTGATGAAATCTATAAACTCGCTTACCCAAGAAGCTAAACAAACCTCAAGGAGAATAAGTATTTTTAAAAAACCCACCAAGGCACATCACAATCAAATTACTGAAAATCAGCCATAAAGAGAAAAAATCATAAAAGAAGCCAAAGGAAAAAAGACGTTACATACAGAATCACAAATAATAATGACAGAACAAGTCAGTAAATTTGAAGATAGCCCAATAGAAATGATCCAATTTGAACAAAAAAGAGAAAAAAAGATTTTAAAATGATCATTCTTTTCTTTCAGTACTTTATAAACATAGTATGTCACTTTCTCAGGGACCTGTATGATGGTAGCAATGGTCAACTCAGAATTCTATGTCTTGGAGAGGAAGTATAGCAAAATTGTTAAGTACTAAGGTTTTGAAGTTAGATCTGTGTTTGAGTACTTTGTTCTGTTAGTTATTTAATAGCCAAGTGACCTTGGACAAGTTATTTAAAGTCTCTAAACTTTGCTTACTTCATTTGCAAGTTGTAAATAATACTTAATAGTTGTATCTGATGAAAAAATTTTTGGCTCTTTACATAGAGCCTGGCATACAGTAAGCACTCAATAAGGTTAGCTACTGTCAATGTTTTACATACTTTTAGTGGAAAATTTTAAAAATATCAACTTATGTATGGTTTATGTGGTAATTCTATAAATATCCAACAACTTCCTACCCCATTACTTAATCTAAGTAAATAGAAGTTTGTTTTGAACTCACTTTATAAAAGTTTCATGATTTGTTAATATTAGATGCTCAGCACTAATGATTACACTACTAATTGCTTAAAATAACTCAGTATCTTCTATTTAAAAGTAGCATAAGTTAGAAATAATTTAAGAATAGAAGCAACCTGAGTTATAAACATGTATATTAAAATGTCATATTCTGTTCTCATTAGCATGTTTTTAAAAGACTATGAAACTGGAACAATTTAAGAGAGGGCTAAAAACAGATAATTGAGAAATAATGACAGTGCAAAAGTGAAAAAAAAACAATAAAAGAATCCCAATAATCCTGTTAGGTCTTTCTCAAACCAGCCAGTTCTTACCCATTTTTGCTACTATGAAAAAATTATATTGTTTTAATTTTCATAACCAATGGAGAGCAGAGTTATATTTCAAAGATATATAAATTGGAAATTGAAGTTATTAAAATTTGGGGAGTGACATAAGTCATTTTTCTTATCATGTATTTTCCATCAAATACTTTTCCCCTAAATGAGAGACTTCAGGAAGAAAATCATCTACCTGAAAGATATTCCGTTTCTCCCTTCTATGCATAGCACCTTCATTTATTGAAAACTTGGGGCTTCTCAAGAAGCACTCCCAAAGGTCCACTAAGAGTTTAATTCTGACTTCTGATTGGGGAGACTGGCTGCAGGCAAATCTAAAGGTCAAGAAGTTAATGGGAATCCACACTGAAAAAAGTTTGGTTACGACTGGACACTATGGTTGGGGGTGAGCTCTGCTCATTTAGAAAAAGAAAATCAAGACTGGTTCACTGGTTTACAACTACATCACTAGGATACTAGAGGAGTTAAATTCTGAGTTTAAATAGGTAAAGAGAGGCAAGGGTAATTTAAACAGGGAAAGAGTGAAGAGATCTAGGCAGAAATCAAGAGGCCTGAAAGTGAAAGGTTTACTTGGGAGTCAGTGACAGAAGATCCACAGGTAATTACAAGAGACAAGATTGGGAAGGTAATGACATTTCTTAAACAGCACAACAAAGGACATTTAAAAAATGTATTATTTTATTTGATACAAAATTTCATGGCACTCCACACAGACAGGGCGGTCATTATCATGTTTTTATTAACGATAAAAGTGAAACTTGGGCA
>CM053503.1:12062374-12102211 GCA_028627145.1 Eidolon dupreanum
ACCAGTCAAAATAGGTGTCTGAGTGTTTTGTGGTAGAGAAATGCTAGTAGGCTGGAACTTGAAGAACTGGATTCAAGTAACTGAGTTTTCTCACATACAAATGAAGGAATTACATTAAATAAGCCCTAAGTTCCTTCAAACTGTAGGAGTCTGTGATTCTATTTTAGGATTCGGCAGCCAAGGAATGGGGGCCAAGGACAGACAGTATTCAGATAGAACAGCTTCATCAAGGTAAGAAGGGAGCAATTCAGTTCTTGTTTTCTCTAGTCATCCTAACTCTTGCTTAGTCTTGTTAAGACCACCCAGGCCAAACAACTGATAAGTATTTAATCCAAGACCAGCTAACACTGGATAAGAGTAGAAAAACATGATATTCTAAGATTACATTTTATTTCCTTCATGTGGTCAATAGTTTAGCAAATATTTACTAAGCCTCTGCCTTATGCAAGGTTCTGTGCTGTGGAGAATGAACAAATATAGGTAATCACTGTCTGAATTTAAAATTTAGGAGGTTGTCCTGCTCAGTAAGGACACACAAAAACTGAAATGGAGAAGTTCCACAGGAGAGCTACAGAGTCCTGTGGTGGAAGCATGGCTTTCTGGTTTGGAATCCTGGTCTCCATTTAAAGCTATATATCTTGGAAGATGTTAATTTCCCTTCAGTTTCCTTATCTATAAAATGGTGATAATAATAGTACCTTTTCATAAAGTTGTTGAGAGGATCAAATAATAGACAAAAGCAGCTTAAAATAATGCCAAGTACAAAGCCAATACCAGGTAGATGTTAATTATTATTGTTATTATTGGGATTTAGAGGATTAAGTGGTTGATTTGACACCAGAGAAGGAAGAAATATTTCTTAAGGAGGTAGTGTTAGAACTGGGCATTGAAAGATGGAAGTGAGGAGAAGGTGCAAAATGGCATAGATGATAGAAGCTTGTTCATCCCTTCTTGAGATCACATCAAAGTTGAGATGGAGACACAGAGCAAACAGCAAGCACAGTCACCCAGGGGTCTAGATAAACATAAGCACTACAACTAGGGAGAGAAATAGGAAATCACCTTGTAACAGTTGGAGGTAGGTGGTGGCGAAGACGCAAGGCTGCCTGGTCCCAAGAGGCTGAGTGGGACAGAGGCTGCGGCAGCTGCAGATGCCTCTTAAAGGGCAGTGTCCATGAACGGACTTCCGCAGTGACAGACTTGCTTGCTCAGAGCATCAGCACTAAGTTGGCTTCTTGGGGGACACTAGGGACTATGGGGGGACACTGAGCTGTTGGAGTGAGGGCTAGAGGCAGAAGTGCTGGCGGTATCTATTGCTCCTCTGTTGAGCCCTCCCACGTCCCAGTGTGCAGTCCCAGCACCGCCATAACTGAGACATCATCAAACTGGAAACAGAGGTCGCTCTGCCCAGAGGATTCCCTGAGACTCTGCCTCCTCCAACTTGCAGCCCTACCCAAGCTACATTCAGTTGTGTCCTTGGCGAGTCCTGTGTCACTTGCTGAGCAGCGGCAAGACTCACACTGGTGGCAGCTGACTCTGGTTTCTGGCATGGCTTCTTGAGGAAACTGTAAGCACAGCATCTGTGGGTTGCTTGCTGAATCTTAACAGGTGGCCCCGGAGGGGCACAGGCTTGGGCTAAACTTGGCCTGCAGTTGAACCCGTCTCTGGATTGTGCTACTGAACACCTACTAAACAATGCCATGCTAATAAGACCAGGAGACTTGGGAGCTTTGATTAGTACATAGAAACAGACACAGAAAGGTGGCCAAGATGGGAAAACAAAGAAGCAGAAACCATATGAAAAAACAGAACATAGATCAAAGGAAAATGGAGTCAAGCGATCTAACAGATGCAGAGTTCAAAACACTGGTTATAAAGATGCTCAATGAAATTTAGGGAAGTGTAGATGAAGTCAATGAGAACTTTAACAAACAGATAAAAAAACGTAAAAAATGAAATGAAAATTATAAAAGCGAACCAGTCAGAAATGAATACACTTTCTGAGATGAAGAGTATATTAGAGGGAATCGACAGAGTGGAGGAAGAAGAGGATTGAAACACTGAAATGGAGGATGGGGAAGCCAAGCACACCCAACCAGAATGACAAGAAAAAAGTAACCAAGAATATAATAATAATTTAAGGAGCCTATGGGACAAAATTAAGGATAACAACACCCATGTCATAGGGGTACCTGAAGAGAATGAGAAGTTGAATATGTATTTGAAGAAATAATGATGGAAAACTTCCCTAACCTGGAAAGAGACATAAAACCCCAGGAAGCTCAGAAAGTCTCCCAAAAAAATGAACCCAAAGAGGCTCACACCAAGACACATCATAATTAAAATGCCAAAAGTGAAATACAAAAAGAGACTCTTAAAAGCAGCAAGAGAAAAGCAATTAGTTACCTACAAGGGAGCTCCTATAAGACTAGCAGCTGATTTCTCAAAAGAAACTTTGCAGGACAGAAGGGCTTGGCACAAAATATTCAGTGTTGAAAACCCAGGATCTACAACCAAGAATAATTTATCCAGAGAGGCTATCATTTAGAGTTGAAGGACAGATAAAGTGCTTCCCATACAAAAGTAAGCTAAAGGATTTAGCAACACCAAACCAGTATTACAGGAGGGACTTCTTTAAGAAGAAAAAATGTATTAAAAACATGAATAAAGAATGGTAATAACTTCATTCCTATTAACAAGTACCGCAAATGGAAAAGAATTAAGTGCTCCAACCAAAAGATAGAGTGGCTGAATGGATAAGAAAACAAGACCCCTACATATGCTGCCTACAAGAGACTCACTTCAGATTAAAAAAAACACACACAGACTAAAAGGAAGGGGATGGAAAATGATATTGCCATTATGGACCTAGAGGGTATTGTGCTGAATGAAGTCAGATAGAGAAAGACAGATATTATATGATTTCATGTACATGTGGAATCTAAAGAACAAAATAAACAGAAACGAAAACAAACTTATAGATACTGAGAATATTTTGAGGGCCACTAGACGGGAGGCAGGGTTGGGGGAGACAGTGAAAAAGGGCAAAGGGATTAAGCAGTACAAATGGATAGATACAAAATAGTCATAGAGATATAAAATGTAACATAAGGAAAATAGTCAACAATGTTGTAAAAAATATGTAAGGGGGAAGAGGGGTACTTGATTGTGGGGTGACCGTTTCGTGAGTTACATAGATCTCTAATTACTATGCTGTACAACTGAAATTACTATATTATTGTATGCCAACTATAATTTTTTTAAAAATCTCATTGAATTGTACAATGTAAAAAAAAAACAAAAGGAAAGAAAGATGGAAGTGGGACAGGAGACAAGAAGAAGAAGGAGAAAGAGAAGGATGAGAGGGAGAGAAATCCTTGCTATACAGTAAATTCAATTTGGCTAGAGTAGAAAGTTCCTTAACAGAAATGGTGGTGTGAAATGCAATTCGGAGCACCATTGTAGAAATTTATCATTTAGTTTTGTCCTATTAATTTCCCTTCATTCCCAGTCATGTCCTAGAAATTAACACAGTAGTTAAAAAAACTGATCAAATATTATTAATATTGCTATGCAGTCAGCATTATATATATGTAATCCTGTATAGGTATTCTATACAGATAGATAAGCCTAAGCATCTAAATCCAAAAATCATTATGTATTTTTCTTGACCCTTTGTGGAAGCAACCTGTCAAGTCTGAAAAGCACTAAGAATTCATAAGTCTACGAATCAGAAAACAAATTCCAAGCTGGGTTAAAGTCACTTAACCATGCCAGCCTCAATTTCCTTTTCATAAAAATATACAGTACTACTACTATTTCAAGATGAATGGATAGAAGAAATACTAAAGTGGTGAAAAGGTCATTCTAGGAAGGGAAAAAACTTGCCAATCTCCCTGGGTTGATTTAAGACACAAAAGCAAAAATGGATATGAAGTACTTTACATACCTGATAAATATACGATACAAGGAATTTTTCCCTACATACCACACAGAAAAAAGCAGGAACTCTAGACAGGAAAGTGGTGGTATATGTAAAAAATTACATAAGCTTTGGTGTCAGACTGACTAGGATCTGAATCTTGCTTGGTCCTGTCATTTACTAGCTCTGTGACCTGAATGCATAATAGCCTGAACTACTATGCTTCTTTTCACGCTGTTGCTGGAATTATCAAATAGGTAATGAGAGTCCTGTAAAGATGTCTCTCTTCACTGCTTCAGCCACATAGAAGCATGTGTGGAGTCCAGTGACATACATCTTAGAAAGTCTTCTTGGTTTCATCTTATTATTTTAACCCTTACTCTCCCTTCTTGGATCATCCCGATTTGTTTTGTTTTGTAAAGTGCCCTCTTTTTTAAAAATGAAGCTGAGCCTAAAAATTATTTAATCATAATTTTACCTGTTCAGTCGGGCTCTCCTTGACATCCCTAAACAGAACCTCATGGACTTGTTTGTATGCTCTGCTCTTTGTTAAGTGCTCAATGAATGGTTCTTAAATTAACAATAATATTAGAAAGTTCACAATTTAACTGGCAAATATCAGAAACAACCAAATACTCTTCGTC
Organism: Eidolon dupreanum; assembly: GCA_028627145.1. Classification (NCBI taxonomy): domain Eukaryota; kingdom Metazoa; phylum Chordata; class Mammalia; order Chiroptera; family Pteropodidae; genus Eidolon; species Eidolon dupreanum. The sequence continues at coordinate 12,066,941 of CM053503.1, forward strand.
AAATCTAGGTCCAAGAAAATGAAATTTTATTACACATTTTTGGAACATTTTTAATAACAGTAATATTTTTAATTTGTTGAGCAAATTGTAATTTTCTACATTTATCTGCATGTAATATATCATTTGGTCCTCAATGCATCCTTGTGAAATTGGTTTGGCAGGTGATGTTTTCTAGTTTACATACGGGGAAAACAGACCAGCACTTCTCTCCAAGGTGTGGCAGAGCCACTTTAGAACCCGTCTTTCACTTCTTACCCAGCAGTCTTTTCATTCTAGCCAAAAACTTAAAGCAGCTTACTTTTTTCAAACAAAATGGAAATGAATAACAATGGGAATATCTGCCAAGAAATCATATATAATAAACATAACTATCGGTCAGCAAAATTTGCTTAAAATGTGAGTTGCGTTAATTATTTTAAAAAATGGATGCATATATGGACGGCATGAGATATTTCCACTATATTCCTGCTATCCAATCTCAACTGGCTTTGGTTCTCCATAGGACCTACATTCAAACATGATAATAACAGGTTTCACTACTTGGACAGCAAAGACAAGAAAGCAATGAATGTCACAGAATGTGCAATGTAACATTTATGCGTGTATTCTAAAAAGCTATATAGATGGGAGTGAACCCTCTCTGCCTCCTAAGCTCTCCACACTCAGCCCAAGGGCTGCTCTGATTAATAGTTGTCCAAAGCCCACATTATTTACTCTTCTTATTTGAGACATAGGTCAAATACTCATTGCTAATAAAATATGTTGGCTTTTATGATCCCTGGGTGGTGGTGACGATAAGGATTATCACCTTGTTAATATCTTAGTTTGTTTTTCAATGAAGCAGAGAGGAAGTTCCCTCTTAAAAGTAACTTATCTTTGATCAGTGCTACCAGTAATTTCAGGATCACTAGCACAACCTTGAGAAACAGACGACTACAAGTGTCCAAATGGCATCTGGGGCTTGGCCAACCTGACCACAAGCTCTGGCGCCAGGCAGGACGGGTATGGGGATGTTCAATCTTGAGTGTGAAAAGTTACCGACTGCTTGTCCACCCCCCACAGCTTGGCGCTGGAGGGGGTGGAGGCCAGGCAGGCAGGCCCCCGGCTCGCAGTGACCTTGACAGCCCCTCCGCCGCCTGGGGGAGGCTCAGGGTGGACACGGGGCTGGAGCAGCAGCGTGACAGCCTCTAGGCGGCACGGGGGAGTCTCGGGGCGGTAGCGGCGCGGGGCCAGTGGCGGTGTCCGCGGCCCCGGGAGGCTCCGCCGCGCGGAGGTCTCCCCGCTCCCTGGGCACCTCCAGCGGCGGGGCCGCGGCGCACCTGCGGCAGCGCTCTGGCGGGCGCCGCGGGGTTCCTGGGGACAGCTGTTGGGGATCCTGACGCCGCCGCCGGGGGGCGGGCCCTACCTCCTCAGTGGCCGCGGGGCAGTAGGAGATGAGCACGAGCGTGGTGAGAAGGTTGACGGCGAGGCCCAGGAGAGTGATGGTGTTGGGGGCCACCCACAACGGGACCCAGTGGAGCAGCCAGGTCCAGTAGACCTGCAGCGGCGGCTCGAGCAGCGAGATGCCCGCGGCGCTGTAGCGGTGCTCCTCCAGCCGCCGCAGCTGCGCGGCGCTCAGCGGCTCCGCCAGCGCCTTCAGCCAGCGCGGCGCCGGCCTGGCCCCGGCGCCCGCCGCCATGGCCGCCTGCGGGCCGGGCCGCTGCGGGCAGCGACGGCAGCCCGCGCCCAGCGCCAGGGCGGGGAGGGGTGGAGGGCGGGGCTCGCGGGCCCGGGCCTGCGCCGGCCGGGGGGGACGAGCCGGTCGCGCCCGCTCGGCCGAGGTCGAGGTCAGGCCGGGCCGCCCCTGGTCCTGGGGCCTCCGCCCCGCAGAGCCGCCCGGCTGCGGGCTGGGGGCGGGGCTTCGGGGAGCCGACAGACGCGGGGTGGGGGGGGAGCCCCGCGGGGTGTCAGCGAGGGCCGGGCCGGCTGTCACGGGCCACCGGGTCACCATTCGGTCCCCGCAGGCAGAAACTGTATAACTGGCGCTCAAAGGGCCCTGACTTCCCCGAGGGCTTGATGCACCTGGGTCTGAGGTCCGGTTCTTCTTCCGGGACGTCTGGTAACGCTTCTCGGGGGAGAGTCTCGCCGGTGGTCAGTTAGGAAGGAGGCTGTTCCTCTAACGTGTGAGCCGTGCACAGCTCCTTTCTCCCAGTGTGCGTGCGTTCTCTCGGGCCTTGGGCTGGCCACCCCGAAGAGCCTAGGTGGGCGAAGTGGGGATGAGAACATGACTTGCGCGTCTTGAGTCACCAGCATGGTGGCCCCGTCTGTCTGCAGGAAGAGAGGCCACGCTTGATGAACACACAAGCACGATTCTTCCTTCCAACCCCCAGGGCTGGGTCCCTGCCATGTATTCGTTCTAAAGAATCCTTACTGCGGTTCAGGGTTCAGAGAATAAGGCGTTGAAACTAAAAATCAGGACTTGGAAACACTGTCTATCAAGAGGACTGAATTTTTGGAACCCTAAAGCCCTTTTTTTTTTTTTTCTCAGAGCATCGGATACCAATAACAATGGATAATTCTACGCACACCCTTCCGTGGGAATAAAGGACGGGGATCTAGGCAGTGACCTCCCACTGCACGCCGGGAGCATCACGCCACACATGTGGTCGTTCACCAGCTTTTACCTCATAATGCACTCTTTTAGGCAGGGGACGTCCTGTCATAAACATGTTATATTGAGATAAACCTGCCACTGTCCCCCACCCCTTTTTTCACTTCATGGTTCTGATTGCACTTCTCTAAGGCACAGAACAAACTCAGAAACTGTGCTCAAGAAAGCTGTGTTAAGCAACGTCTTAGTAGATGCAGTTTGTCCCATAGGATTCATCACACCTTAGAGATGGGTCAGCAAACTACTACCCAGCCCACCACCTGTGTTTTCACACAGCCCATGAGCTAAGTCTGGTTTTTACATTTTTAAATGCTTGGAAAATATCAAAAGATTTTTTTTTTCATGACATGAAATTACATGAAATTCACATTTCGATGCCATGAATAAAGCCTTGTTTATGGCTTACAAGTTGTTTACGACTGCCTTTGCACTCCAAGAACAAAGCTCAGTGGTTGTGACAGAGACCGTATGGCCTACAAAGCTTAGAATATTTACTATCTAGACTTTTACAGAAAAAAGTCTAGCAACTCCTGCCTTAGAGTCAAACCAGGGTGTCTACTGGCCAAACCATTCACTGAATATGAATGTGAATGTGAAAAATGATGGTGAAGAATGAAGGAAAGGAAGCAGAATGATTCCACAGATCCACTTTTTACTATACTGGTTTTATGGACAGTAAACTTGGAGATATATACTTTTATTTCATCAATGCCATGAATAATCCAAGGAAAAATCCTTTTCCAGATTAAAAATTTAACTGTATTATAGTTTTTGTTTTGTTAGTTTTTTGGTTTTATATTCATGTATAAGTGAAAACATGGTTTTTTTTGTCTTTTTCCATCTGTCTTATTTCACTTAGCATAATACCTCCATTTATGTTGTCACAAATGGCAACATTTCTTTTTTTTCCAAGCTTGTATATATATTTTAACATTTTATTTTTTTATTTTCCTCCCTCCCCCCATCCCCTCTGGTAACCACTAGTTCATTGTCCATGTCCATGAGTCTCTGTTCGTCCTGTTCATTTGTTGCTTTTAGGTTTATAATCCACATATAAGTGGTATCATGTAATTTTCAACCTTCTGTCTGGCTTATTTCGTTTTGTATGATTATTTAGAAGTCCATCCATGTTGTTACACATGGCACTATTTCATCTCTTCTTATGGCTAATATTCCATCGTATATATGTACCACAGCTTCTTTAGCCAATCATCTATCGGAGGACACCGGTTGCTTCCATTTCCTGGCCACTGTGAATAAAGCTGCTAGGAACATCAGTGTGCAAATATCTTTTCAGATATGGGTTTTCAAGTCTTTGGGGTAAATACCCAGTAAAGGGATTGCTGGATCATATGGTAGGTCAATTCTTAGTTTTTTGAGGAAACTTCTTACTGTTTTCCATAATGGTTGTACCAATTTGCAGTCCCACCAGCAGTGTATGAGGGTTCTTATTTCTCCACATCCTCTCCAACATTTGTTATTACTTGTCCTGTTGATTATAGCTATTCTAACAGGTGTGAGATGGTATCTCATTGTGGTTTTGATTTGCATTTCCCTAATAGCTAGCGATGTTGAGCATCTTTTCATATGTTTGTTGGCCATTTGTATGTCTTCTAGGGAGAAGTGTCTGTTCAGGTCCTCTGCCCATTTTTTTATTGGATCGTTTGTTTTGTTGTTGTTGTTGTTGTTGTTGTTGTTGTTGTTATTGAGTCTTATGAGTTCTTTGTATATTTTGGATATTAGGCCCTTATCAGAGATATCGCTTGCAAATATATTTTCCCATTCGGATGGTTGTCTCTTTACCTTGTTGATGGTTTCTTTTGCTGAGCAGAAGCTTTTTAGTTTGATGTAGTCCCATTCATTTAGTTTTGCTTTTACTTCCCTTGCCTTTGAGGTCAAATTCATAAAATCCTCTTTAAGTCCCAGGTCCTTGAGTTTAGTTCCTATGTTTTCTTCTATGCATTTTATTGTTTCAGGTCCTTAATCCATTTTGAGTTAATTCTGGTGTGTGGTGATAGACAACAGTCTAGTTTCATTCTTTTGCAGATGGCTTTCCAGTTTATTGAAGAGGCTTTCCTTTCTCCACTGAATGTTTTTGACTTTTTTGTAGAAAATTATTTGCCCATAAAAATATGGGTTTACTTCTGGGCTCTCAATTCTGTTCCACTGGTCCATGTGTCTATTTTGCTAACAAATGGCAATAGTTTATCTCTTTTTTTCTGGGCTACTGTGTGTAATGCCACAATGAATATAGGGGTACAGATATCTTTTGAATTAGCATTTCCATATTCTTTGGATAAACACTCAGAGGAGGAATTGCTAGATCATATGGTAGTCCTATTCTCAATTTTTTGAAGATCCTCCATACTGTTTTTCATAGTGGCTGCACTAATTTACTATCCTACAAATAGTGTGCAAGGGCACCCTTCACATGCTCTCCAAAATCAACTAGAGAACTTCTGTAAGGCAAAGGAAACCATCAACAAAACAAAAAGTCAACCATCTGAATGGGAGAAGATATTTGCAAATGATATATCTGATAAGGAGTTAATATCCAAAATATATAAAGAACTTAAGCAACTCAACAACAAAGACAAGCAACCCAATTAAAAAAATGGGCAGAGGATCTGCATAGACATTTTTCCAAGAAAAATATACAGATGTGACCAACAAGTGTAGGAAAAGATGTTCAACATCACTGATTATTAGGGAAATGAAAATCAAAACCACAATGAGAAAACACTTCACACCTGTTAGAATGGCTATTATCAAAAAGACAAGAAATAACAAGTGTTGGTGAGAATGTAGGAGGGACACTTTTATCAGATTGTCTTTTCTTTGGGATAGCTGAGAGAGAATGGCCCCAAATAAATATTCAGATAAGAAACTAGAGAGATCGAAGGCTGGAGCTGCACTTTTCCAACATGAAAGAGCATGTGAATTGCCTGGAGATCCTGTCATAATGCAGGCTTTGAGTTAATGGATCTGGAGAATGAGAGCAGAGCTGAGAGTTTTCATTCCTAACAAGCTCCCAGGTGATGCTGCTGGCCATGGAACCACATTTTGAGTAACAGGGAACTGAAGCATATGGTCTTAGAAAGCTTAGGTGGAGGTACTACTCTGAGCAAGCCCGTTGAGCCTCAGGTGGAAGGTGATGAGGCAGAAAGAAGAGAGAAAGGACTCAGGGCAATTAAGGAATGAGAAACATCAGCTTGACTCACTTAATTTTGCTTAAGGCTGTTCTTTCCAGGACAAAGAAGAATAGATAAATAGATGTTTAAGATTTTCTACTTTATTTTTATATTCTATTTTATTTTTTGATTTTATATTTTATATATATTTAAAAAATATGTACTATTGTAATTGATCATATAATACAAATCCAGTGGAATCGAGATCTACTTGTTGGTCCTTGGTGAAGGTGTTGGTTGTTGATTGTTAAGTTTTTTAAACATGATACTGTGCTTCCCAGACTAAGATACTAAAGGTATGTCTGGAAAAACATTCATTTGAAGATCTCAGAAGAAAAAAAATTGTTTTTTATTAAATAAGCCTGTATACCATGGAGAAGAATAAAACACGTGGATAAATTTTAATGAATCCAAGGGGTTGTGGCAGTGGCTGCAAGCTATGCTCTCACGTCCTGTCCCAGTTTTTCTTCTGCAGAGAGGAATGCAGCAGTGATGAACAGGGTTAAGAGATCGTGACTGAGATAATGCCTGTAAAGCAGGAAGCAAGTGCTCTTCTTTTTACTGTTGATTTTCTCATTGCCCTTTCCTCTTTCTTCAGTTCCTTCCCTGATGAGGTTGTTCCTGGCTTCATTTCTATCTAACTGCTCTTGATTGCCCTTCCCTCTGTACAAATAATCATGTGTTAGTTCTCTTCCTTTTCTCCCTCTTGCTAGATGTTGATTCCTGGTCTTGGCCTTCACTGAGCCCCTTCTCACCACATCCTCCTTATCTTTCTATCACTCTTGCTTAACTTATTCAGGAAGTGAAGTTGCTAAAGGCAGGCTTTGGGTCAGAGTCCCTGCTTCCCATTATGAGAACTTGACAATTATTAAAGGACCCAGGGAACAACTTATCTCGCCAATGAACTCCTACTTCTACCACTAGCCAATGTTTTTTAAATCCTAACTACGAGCTATTTAGAAGAGCATAAAAATAACCATGCTCAGAGAGGCTCTGCCTCTTCTTGGCAGCCTTCATTATTACCAAATCTGCCTCCAGCTCAATGGTACCTCCCAGTGCAGAAATGGGAACTGGATTTATAATGACCCCCAGTAGACACACAGGAGAGGAGCTGGGATCCACAGCCCACTGGCACTTTATCCATAGCCTTCAGGGGATATATTATTTGGCTCTCTAGTGCCTGGAATTTTCCAAATGACTACATGACTTCAAACCAGCATTGGTTTATTTTGCAACATGGCTTCTTTCCAATTACCCTTTGTCCCAATCATACAAGAGGGATCCCTTGCAAAATCTGAATCCTTTCCTTGCATAGTGTGGCTGGTAACCCTTAGTATTTTTTTCTTCCTTTTTTTTTTTTTCATTAACTTAAAATTTTTTAAGGGTTTAAATTAGTATACAATGTCTTTCAGATGTTTTCTTGGGCTCCAAGACTAGTATGAAAGTAGAGTAATATAAGGAGGGAAACTTTTTGCTTGTGGATAGCTGTGTAAGAGCTTAGCTACAAAGAACAGAACAATTATTTCTAAAACTATTGCTTGGGAGAAAATAAAGTTATGGTCGACTACGCACTAGAGTGCCAGATTTTTTCTTTAAGGACTTGAGTCAGCTCGTACCCCAAGCTACACTCTGAGTGACTCCTCTGAAAGTGTTAAGTGCCTTGCTGCCTCCTGATATTTTGTTCCTAGTAATCTACTTCAGATAGAAGAAAAGTATACAACTAGGTCAGAGATTGTTGAGGTCAGTGCATTTGGAGACAGAGATCACCAAGTGACTTTAAGAGGGTGATGACAGCCCTTAGAATCAGGAGAACTGGTCCTTCCATTGGTGGGTTTATGTCTCTCATCTTTGCTAAGTTATCAAAGTTTAATTGAATTTTATAAATATCTACCTGTAGCAATCACCTGAATCTTCGATACTAGGATGGTAATTAGTGACCCAGCTAAAATAAGGAAATAAACGTAGAGTTCAATTTACGGTTGATAATATTATAGGGAGAATTGGTAACACTGTCTGGTATTATTATTTCCTTATTCTACTCTTACTCCTAGGAAAAAGAGACCAAATTTATATTTCTAGAATTCCGTTTGGGGAAACTTAAGTGAAGAACGAACTAGAAAATCAGATCTGGAGTTCAGTGAGTTGGAGGGAGGAAGTTGTAGTAGTGGAAAGGCCAGAGTGATGTCAGATGGTGAAGGAGGGGAGGAGGGGATACAGGAAAGGGAATACAGGTGGTTGGGGGCTGCCTGAGTCCCCTAACTTTTATAGCTTATATACATAAATATTTAGTCAAACTAACAGATGCTTAAGAAAATAGTTGAATCCTGTAGTCTTCTTGAGGATACCCTCATAATGACCTGGAAGGCCGAGTTTGAATGTGGAATTACCAGATTCTTCAGAGATACTTGCCAGAATATTGTGACTCACTGCTAGTCTTTGGTCTCCCGGCTCTTTGCATCTTTCCCGCATCACCCCATGAGAGGTCTCAGGTGCACACATGTAGATGCTTCAGCCTCAAGCATGAGCTCTAGTCCCACACACCAACCTTCTGGCAAACAGGTGCCTCTGGACCACCCTTTAGTCCTCAGTGTGCCTATACTAGCCACACGGTTCTTCCTTAGAGGTTTGAACCCAGGAAAAAGGCCCACAAAGGCCCTAACAGTGAGCATGGGTACAGTCTATAAGAAGGAATGGTGTGGTAAGTGTTCGAGTAGGCACATCTACTTGGTTTTATGGCCTTACTGCCTGTGTCGGAGCTATGGATGGAAAAGGGCCAGCATGAGGCTCTTAAAAATGCAGAAATCCCTCTTGCATGTCCAAGGCTGGTACTAAGTGGTAGAACTGTCCAGCGTTCCCACAAAGAACATCTTTAAAAATAGCAGGTAAATAGCCAACTATGGCCTTAGAGATTGAAAGCTCCCAGGTCCACACTTGTCTAGCAAGTTTCAGAGTCACTTGTCCTTAAATGGACCATATGGGGCTAGACCCCAAGCATCTCTGCAGTCACCAGTATAGACTGAAATGGAGACACTTTCCTTCTCTCCTTTTTCTAGGCACCAACAAAGATTCCAGTTGAACTAGGACTGGAGGTAGGACTTCCCCCTACCCGGCCTCCGAGCAAGACAGAGAATTTCTCAATCTGCCTGACCATTGGGAAACTCAGAGTCCTAGGATGCTAGGCCTACTTATAGGTCACAATGTGCTTAGCTCCTAGAACAAAAGACCAAAAGAACTAGGAGGGGGAAGGTGAGGTGTGGTGAGTTCCTTACTCCACTTCCTTAACTGAAACCTTCTCTACAGCATCAGGAAGAGTGAAGGAAGTTGCCAAATAGATTATGGACTTGGACAAATGTTTCTCAGCCTCTAGATTTTGAAGAAGGTTTCCATCAATTTGAATGGATGCCACCAGCAAATCCTAAATCTGTAACTGGTCTGTAGCCTGCAGCAGCCCTTTATCGCTATGACTAACTGTTCTGGCAGGAGCTTTGGTGGATCCGGCCAGGATGCCAAGCCAGAGACATGACAGAGGTCAGGTCTGACTTTGGTAGCATGCTGGCTCCCAGCCTTCTGTCCTCAGCTCTGTCTGAGCACACAACCCCAAACACAAAAACAAACACTGTGTCATTTCATCATAAACACTTCAGATTTATTGTAACATTTATTGAATACATTTTCCCTTCTGTTGAGAAAACTTGTTTGGAAGACTTTAAGTCTTTTAGCAAATTCAAATGGGAAAAAGGCACAGATTGACTGGTGTCAAGCAGGGTTGTGTGAAATATACAACCCTGCTTTGCTTAGAAAATCTCTTAGATCAAGAGAAAGATGGATTTTCAAGATCTACCGTGGTGTACTGTACTATGTTTTTTACTCTGGAAAAAAAGCATGTACAGACTATTTTAAATTAAAATAACTGCTTTTGCTTATTCCAGAGTTTGCTTTTTTTTTTTTTTGTAAAGTACGGTGACCGAGCATAGACAATAATGATCAAAATGCTGACTTTAAATGGGATTTTGTTTGCAATTTTTAATTAAGCAATCCGTGCAAGCATTTTTTTTTTTTTTTTTTTTTTTTTTTTTACTTCAACATTGAGAGAGAGAAAAAAATGGCCACACTTGGGTGCCTGGTGTTAAAACAAAAAATACTTTCTCATTACAACCAGATTTCAAAGCAGTGGAGTGCAGAGAGGCAGCGCCCAGGCCCTTAGTATTCCTCAGGATTGCTTGATTGTAAGTCTCGCAAATATGAATCGATTATGTTAGGAGGTACACCTTGCAAGAGGAGCCTGCAGAAGGAAAGTCCACCTAGGGAGGACAAAGAGGAAAAGGCAAAGTCAAAACCATCTATGTGAAAAATCACTGAAATAATATTTCTGGACTAGCTGCCTGGAGATGTGACTAATTATATTCAGGTTAGTTACAAAACATCCACTCAGTCCCTACTTGAAAATCTTCTCCTGGGTTAAGTACATTTAGAATTTAAAGCACTTGGCATCTGGAAGGAAAAGCAAGTTCCCGGCAGACTCATAGCAGTGTTTGTTCCCTACTGTTATTCAATCTTAGTTTAAATTCCTAACTGGTTGGAAAGTACTTATTACGCTCTGAGAGGTCTGGGGATTCTCTATAGATGATTTAAGTGCTCTGAGTGAATGGCAGAACAAATGCAGGCCATATTATGAATCTGTGGGAAGAAGTGCTTCCGGTTTGTTCGTGTTCTTTTTATTTAAGCACAAAAAATTCTGACTCAAGCACTTTAAAAAAGAAAAAAGGGACTACTTTAACTTTGGCTATTTATACATCATCGAAAGTGAAAAAATTGGAAATATTTTGTTAAAAATACTAAAACCTATTCGATACCTTCTGACAGTGAGAGAAATACCTACTAATATTTCCTACTTACCTTCTGTGTTTCTGAATTATAGTTAAAAAATAATAAAAGTACCCTTCACAAGAGAACCCGTGAAACCATAACAATTCATGGTCCTTTAGAGAAATGCTTGACTACTTGCTAATAAATTCACGTCCAGACAAAAGCAGCATGCCATTTGAACATTCTGAAAACTTCTTTGATGCAAATTTGAGAGTCATTCTCCTTTTATTTAAAAAAAAAATTCAAGTCACATATTGATAGAAATGATGCCACTTATGTACATGTCCATTCCTTGATGCAGAGTTTAGAATGCTTGGGTATCACTCATTTTCATCTACATTAAATGCTTTAATCCATGCTCTACTGCATTCAACAACTTGCTTCATGTCAACAGGGGATTGTTGTGCAGGATAAGTACTAGCTGTTAATTTCAAGATACTGAAATACAAATTAAAACTACCAAGTTAGAGATTTTAAATAGTCTATTTTCATTGGATTACATAATGAAAATCATGCCATACTCCACAGGCTTTGTATGGCTTATGACAGTCATAAGCTTCATATGCCTAAACCATATGAAAGCTTACCTTAGATGATAATATACATTCAAAAATCCTTACTGTGCTACAACTAAGGAAAAGAGAAAGAGAGAAAGAAGTCGTAAGCATTAATAAAGTGCTAAAACCACAGTTGAGTACTTGTTGGATGAAATTATGGTCATGATTATGATGAGGTGATTTCATTAATCCTTAGTCATGTGAAAGATGTAGGAAAATAGAAGCGTATGGAATGAAGAGCAGGGATCCAGTCACTTCAAAAGGATCATTAATATGTAAAACATGTATTAATATGCACAACCGCTTTGCCTAAACAGGTGGCAGAGCCAATTTGATGGTATAGTGAATATTTATGGTAAGAGCTTCCAAACCATTAGCTTAAAAAAAAAACCCTACAACATATATATATTGTGTTTTTCAACAAAAGAAAAACATAAATGATAGACAAAGCATTAGTGTACATATATATATGTTGAAATTCTAAAAGGCAAAATTATCAAGTACATGTAAATATTAGACTAGTGTATTCTATAATATTGTGTTCTGAACTGATTACATATGACTGATTTAAATAAACACAAGACTTAGACAAACAGGCTAGAAAGTGACCATATGAATAATTTACAAAACTTTAAAGGAAGAGCCCTAATTCTTTCCTCTTTTGAAAGCTGACATTACCTCTGGGGACTCAGAGAGCAAATACTGCAAACTCAGACATAGACCTAAGTCATTAGAGTTTACACCGGCTTGCTTCCTCAGCTCCAAAGAACTTCTTAATTCACCCTTCCAAATGGAGGTGAATCAGATGTATACGATAATACACATTTATTGCTTAATACATTTAGTAACGGGGCCTACAATTTGCGTCCCATGAAAATATCCAAAATGTCCAACAGTTAGATGGATTACAGATATTCTACTGGTGAATTTTTCACTGGAAAATCAAACGAAGAAAGTTTCCAAATATTGGATCTATTTTTATTTGTGACCTCTCCCCATCAAAAATGTCCAGAACACTTTTTCTACAATTTAGCAACTTAAAAATGTTCAATTTTCTGAATTTCAATGTTAATCTAAGGAAACTAAACTATCTTAAAGGAAGATCCTTTCCCTTTTCATATGAAATATGAAAAAATTAAAGAAATACCATGGGTTCCTAGGTTTTGATAATCTTATATCTAAAATGAGGTCATCTTCAAATGTAGATTTCTGGCTTTGTTTATGGGGACCTGTGGTACTTAATATCCTTGAATAATTTGGCCTTCCTTGTTCATGGCATAAACACCGTATGCCATGAGCTGCTAAAAAATATAATTAAAAGCAAATGAGAAAGTCAAGCTTTACATGCAAAGTGCTATTTCATGTAAGAGGAATGGAACAGAAAGTAGAAATATCCAGTGGAACATGAACTTTTAAAACCTGTTGCTGCCCCTCCAGGAATTCTGGTTGTCCAGGGGTATTTATTCCTTGATATATCACTGTAGAATTAGAATATTTGTACCAGTATTTATTTATTCTCAGTTGACATTCTTACCTTTATTTTTCACAGCGTAACTTGATTCAAGTCACCTATTATCAGATAACAATCTGATGATAAATAATCTTGGCTTTACTTTAGGACCAAAAGCTTTTACCAACATATTACAATTGATATCTTACTATGAACTTATATACTAGAATACATTATTTATATTATTAAATTAAATTACTATGGAATTCACTATGCAATTACTATAAAGAATATATAATCTATATGATTAACATTATTAGTGTCTATGAAAGACCCCAAATGTTGAACCATTTATGAAATCATCATTTTATAGCATTAGCATTCAGTTATTTTCAAAACACGCAGAAGTGGTACTAGGCTTTTTTTTTTTTTTTTTTTTGATGTTGAAACATAAATATCAACAATACCTTGGAACTAACTAATAAGGCTAGGCATTTAGAAACCAGACATATTTGGAACTGTGACCTTAATCTGCATTTAAAGCTAATAAGCAGCTAAAACAATAAATTTGCAAGCACTATCCAAAGTAAAGTTTGAGAGGGAAAAAAACAAAAAATTTCCCCTTAATTATGAATCTACTATACTGTATTATCTGAGGACAGACAGAGATTATAAGAGAAAGAATACTGGTTTTTTTAGTTATAAAAGGAAATTTTTTCAAAAAATTTCTTTACTATTTTATACTAAAATTGGTACTAAAAAACATTTTCTTTACATAAATATCCTAAGCATTTACGATGTCTTTTCTTAACTAGATATTTACAAGATTACCTTTCTGACTTTTAGATCATAATTTTTTCATTACAGAGGTAGGATAAGACTGGTTATCACAGAAAGACAACATAGTACAATAAGAACAGAGAAAAGACATTAGGATCATGTCACCTATTATCTCTTAACAGTGACTCTAACAACTAGTTTTCATGGTGTCCCAAAGTAAGTTTTGATTGTCAAGAAAAAACTTCAGTATAAAAATATACTCAGTTAATATGAAAATTGATTAATATGACAGATTATGTTGAGACTTTTCTACCTCATTAATTCTTATATGTTTTCTTGGTTTACATTGGTTGCGATACTTCTGAAAACTGCTATAAATGAAATGCATTTCTGTAAATGGAAGTTCTCTAATGAGATTTGAAAAGCAACTGATAAAAGTACGTGTATGTTATATTCTGCATGTGTAATATTATACACTAAATTAACAAACTTACCCATATATATTGAAAGTTTCAGAAAATAGTAAACTAATGAAATAGTGTAAATTCCTTAATTGCAGTTTCATTAGATAAGTTTTTGCACTAGGATTCTATTTATAGATGAACTACATCACCAAAATAATATCCTGCTGACTTTATTTATTCTCACCATGCTGTGCACATACCAACATTCCACTGAAATTAATATTCCTTTAGTTAACAAGAATTGCAAGAGATGAAAAAAATAAGTCTATGTAGATAACCAAGTAGCCTTCACAAATAAATCACAAGTAAATGCAAAATGTAAAAATGTCTTCTCAAATTCTCTTTCCCCTCCCTCCACCCAGAACATTTTGGCAAACAATTTGGATTTTGCAGTAAGGACAATAATCAAGTGACTTCCTTTCATTTTATCCTACACCTAAGATCTTGGATGCCATACCTTTCACCTCCAGTTTGCATTCGATCTCCACTGTCCCAAGGTCATTGACTGCTTTGCAGCAGTAGGTGCCTCCGTCATAGGGACTGGGCTTGCGAATCTCCAGAGTACAGACCCCTTGATTGCTGAACATCCTGTATCTTGGGTCATCCACAATAGCAACTTTGTTTTTCATCCAGGTTATTTTGGGCTGAAGTTAATATGGAAGTAAATGAGGTCAAAACCTATCTGTATTTAGCATATTACTAGGTCATCGAAACCAGTGACAGAATTTTAGAGCATGGCTTAGAAAGAAAGCACATCTAAGAAGAATTCACTTCCACTTGAGCACTGTTTCTTTCAAATTAAATTCTACTTAGTGCTTGGCAGGAGAGCAAATGAGCAGTTCTGAAGAAGCGAGCCAGAATGCTTTAGAGTACAGCTCTGGGGCAATCGTCCCAAACAGATTCAGTCGCATCTCAGTTTGATCTACAGGTCCATGAGGTTAGCGCCTCCAAGGGAGTATATATTGCTCAGCATTTTTCAAAGATGCCCCCAAATGGGTTGTAACCATCTTATTTTCTCTGCTTTGTTTTCCTGATACTCTTTTCTAATTATCTGTGGGCTGCTAATGCCTCCTTACCACTTAACCTGTCCTCTGACATCTGCATTCACCATCATTCTCCAACCAGTTAATTCAAGATCTGTCATAATCTGATCACCCAGGAAGGGGACTCCATTCTCCTTAATGCCTGAACTATATATGACATCACCGACCCTCCACTCTACTTTCATACTGTCTTCTCCTTCCTTATGTAAATGCACACCCTTCACATTTCCTCCTCCACCTCTTATATGATATTGCCTTTCTCAGATTCTAGAGAGGCACTTCTCTTTCTTTTCCACAATGTCTTTCTTCTTCCATCTTTCAAATGAAGGCATTCACTGAGGCTCACACCTTGGTCCTTGGCTTTTTGCTCACTACCCTCTTTTCTTAATGACGTTCCTTTCTAGAGCTTCAACTCCATGGGGTGGAATGTAGCAGCCCCGTGCCTGGGGACTCCCAAACTGAGAGTCACAGCCCTGGCCTTTCTCCTAAGCTTCAGTGAACCTCTCTCCTCTGCCTACTGTTCATTCCCACCTGGATGTACCATCATCACTTCCAATTAACATGAATCCAGCATCTTCCTTCCATCCTCAGTTTGGCTTCTCTCTTTGACTTCCCTATTTCTGTTCATAGTACAGGCCGGAAAACACCATTGTTTGCAATTTTTACAAACTCTTGGGCTCCTTCTCTCAGTGTACCCAAGGATAGATATCTCTATGTACGACATTCATTAATTTGCTGTTCTTTTCAAACGCCAACAACATGGAACCTTGAAACCCTTCTAACTCTCTTCGGTCAGATGCAATTTTTCCTTTCCTAGTACTCTGTATCCTTAATACAACACATTTTAAATTTTGCCTTGCATTATAGTATCATTATTGACTTTAATTGTGATGAATCAGTACTAACACCTCATTTATCAGGTGGAACAATATTACTTCCATCTATCTCCTTACCGCTCAATTATTTTTAAAATAACTAGTTTGGTTTTTCCTTAGAAGGTATCCCCTGGTTAGTAAAGAAATATAAACATTTTTTACTACTACATTTAAATAGTGTATCTAATTATCCGCCATCAACACCCTGCTTCCCCACAACCCCCAACCTCAGAAAACGACACAAATAGCACTTGGGGGGTGGTAAGCTTATATTACTATTTACATTTATAATGTGGCACATACAAAAAGAGTTCGGGGTTAATTCTTAAATTTATCTAATGTGTTAAGAAAAATAAAACATGGTACCTTAGGATTTCCTCTCACACTGCAGTTCAGAGTGGCATTGTATCCAGCTATAGCATAGGTGTTAACCAAGGGCTGAGTAAACATGGGTGCCTCTGTGAAATCAAAGTCTTCATACACTGGATTTTTGTAGACTTTACCTTAAAAGCAAGCATTAGAAATATCCAAATTTGCCTGAGAGTCTATTATTCTTGGCACACTTTACTCATGAATAAAATGTCCCTGAGCTTAGAAAAACATGTGAAAACATGAGTGAACACCACATGGCATTCATTCTGAAGTCTAGCCAGTTACACATGGGACAGAGAGCCAGAATGGTCATCTGAAACCAAGACAGATATTAAAAAACATTCAGTGTCTGAGTATTTTGATCCATATGGCATTTTAATGTGAAAGTAATGAGGAAGAGCTTTAAGGAGAGTGGTTCATGAAGAAATGAAATGATAGGAATGAAATCAGCTTCACTCATTTCATGGGTCTCATGTGTAGCTCCAGTGAATGTGTACAAGAATGAAAGTAACCCAAGCTCTAGAAGTCAATGTCTACTTTCTCCTATCCCTTTTTAGCCATTTATACACTTCCTCTCCAGAAGCTGGAATGAATTCAAGATTATATATTAAAAATGCTATAATAATATAATTTTCCTCTAAAAATTTTACTTGTAAAATTAACATTTTACTCAGACATTTTTACCATAATTAAAAAAATGTGTGTTTATCATTTTCTTACTTCCTTTCACTACATCTCTTCTTCTTTAGTCTTCTCTAGTCCCTGAAAATCAAGGTTTCCAGATGTTCAGTTGTGACATAGTGTTTTATAACAAGAAATATGCATTTGATTTTCATCCCCATTTTGGGCACAGAGCTCCTAAAACCTTTGAAATTTCCTAAGCAGTGAAAGTGTCTCTGAGATGACCTTTGGACTACAAGCAAAGATGGCAGCCCGTTGCCAGGGGAACCAACCTTGTGATTAGTGGTTGGAACTTTCAGTCCCACCCCCAGACCTCCATGGAGGGGAGAGGGGCTGGAGATCTAATAGATCATGATTATGTAATAAAGCCTCGATAAAAACCCCAAAGCATGGGTTCATAGAGCTTCGCATTGGTGAACACATGGAGGTTCTAGGTCAGTGGCAGAGCTCTGAGAATATGGACGCTCTGTGCCCGCTCTTCATACCCTGCCCAATGCATCTCTTCCACTGGGCTATCCTGAGTCATAATCCTTTATAATGAACCAGTGATCTAGTAAATATAACATTTCTCTGAGTTCTGTGAGCTGCTCTAGCAAATTAACAGAACCTAAGGAGGGGGTCATTGGAACCTCTGATTTATATAGCCCATTGGCTAGAAGCACAAGTGACAACCTGGACTTGCAACTGGCATCTGAAGTGGGGGTTTGAGGGGACATTCTTGTGGGACTGAGCTTCTAATCTGTGGGATTTGATGTTATCTCCAGGTAGATAGTGTCAGAATTGAGTTGAATTGTAAAACACCCAGCTTGTGTCTGAGAATTGCTTATTAGCATGGGGAAAACTCCCCCAAACCCCTCACACTGGAATTGGGTCCAGAACCCCCTTTTACTAGTCCACTACTAACTCACCATCCTTGGCAATCACAGCACTTTCTTTAGTCATTGTTGCTTCCTCACTGAGGCCACACATGTTTTCAGCAAAGACCCGGAAGTAATATTCATTTCCTATGACCAGTTCAGTAATGGTGGCATTGGTTCGGTGATAATGCTCAATGACAGTGAACCATTCCTGAAAAAAAAGATTTTTTTGGAGGAAAATCATCTTAAAATACACAACTGTTGATTAGAATAAATAAAAGATGTTTCGTTAGCTTAAAGAAAAATAGCACTAATTTTTACAATGAGAATAATCATAATGTATATTTAATTTGTTTAACACTTTATAATTATCTATACTTGACTATGTAATTTAATCTGCATCTATGCATTACAATCATGTACCCTAGATGTCAACAATTACCTTTATATTTTCTTCATAACTGTACAGTCTATCATCTATCTGTCTACCTATCTTTTGTATAACAAAATGTCATTATAGAATTTTAGTGCCAACATATCTATTCTGAGGAAGAGATGATGCTAAATCACTAGATAAAAATCGATATTGTTCAACAAATTTGCTTAATTTTATTAACAGATTCTTTTCCTTTCATTACACTACTTTGGTCACACTTTGTTACCTTAAGCTGGCTAAGGTTTTTCTTCACAGAATTTGCTACTTTAAATTACATAGTTACTGTTCTACTTATTTATTCTCTACCTCTACCCATCACTGGAATGAACACATCATGATGGTAAAGACAGACTTTTCTTCTCACCCCTTGTATCCCTAGTGCCTATCATAGTATCTGGCATATAGTAGATACTATGCAAAAATAAATGTTTACTGAATACTAGACTGACTGAATGAATGAATGAAAGCTAAAATTTTTTTTTCAACTTTTCCTCACCATACCAAGAAATATAGGGATTTCAAAGTTTATCTTGCAATCACTAGAATCCGTTGTAGCACGTATGTTTAGGACCACTAATTGAGAAAATACATTTGCTGACAAAAAGATAGTTCATAAAGGAAAGGATTTTTCTTGTAACTTTTAAGAATCATCATTGTATATATTTTTTGTATATTTTTAAGACAGCAGACAAATATACTTATACTCTCCTTTATTCCCAAAGCACTTTATGCAAACTTTTATTTCAACATTTATTATATCCTTTTATCATTTGGTTTCATGTCTTTCTTCTTGCCTAGACTGTGAGTGCTCTAAGAATAGGAGCTGTGTTTTCTTTCTTTCCTTTTCTTTTCTTTCTTTCTTTTTTTAATCCAGCAGCTAGAATAGTGCTCAACACATAGTAAGTGAATGAATGCATAAATAAGTATATTGGCACACATAATGAGAACAATGTTTATGGAAGGTATGAATGACTCTAGGAATTTAAGTGAAGAACAGCATCGGTAGACATAATGAGACAATGGCATAGTGATCTCCTGGGAAGTGCACTGGGCAGAGTGAGCATCTTCTGGTCCATAAGTCTGCCTCTGCTGAAATGCAACAGAAACACAGGGATGCAGGGGTCAGGGATCATCCCCTATCACCAGGAAGACCTCAGTCACATAAAGTGGCAGGAAAGTCCTAGTCCATCTGGACTTTACTAGGTATCTATGAAGACAAATTTTGGGCAAATATGATAGGGGTAGAAGAATGGAGTGCCACCTGAAGGAAATATGGTACCTCTGGACTCACTGTTGGTGTCTGGGCCAAAGTCCAAAGAAGAGCCCTCATTGCTAAAGAAATCCGAGATAAGCAGAACTTCCCTTGCAAAGAAATCCATTGATCTAGTTCTCAAGTTGTCCAGCTTTAGCTGAAAGATGTTGCTATAACTTATATGACAAATTTTGTTTTGTCATGTAACACCCACCCAGGGAGAAAAAAAAAGACATGCTAGAAATAGTTTATGGAAAGGTGAGGCTCGAAATCCATTCCTATTACTTAAACTGCCCTTCTCAACTTTCTTTCTTTCTTCTATTAACCTTATGTAATTTCATAATCTAAGTTCTTACTGAGATCTACTAGTATAAATGTTGAAAGTCTTCTTAACAATATCATTCAGTATTATGTTTTACTCTTCCTATGAGAGTGAAAAGTGGCTCTATGCCATTGTGTGTCCAAACATTCATTTATTCATTCATTCACTTACACACAGGGCAGTAGTGGGTGCATTGGATGGATTCTGATTCAGAAAGACCGACACTTTAACATTTAGAATCTAGTGATCTTGAGCAAGTCATTTATATTTTCTGAGCCTCTGTTTCCTCATCTATAAAATATGAGTAATAATAGTTCATATTCCAGTTGGGTTGCTTCTTGAACACCCTAAGCTCCTTCCCTCAGGAACTTTGCACATGCTGTTCCCTTTAGAATCGTTCTTTTCTAACTGGTATCTTTTTGTCCATACTAGCCAACAGTTATTTTACAAAGAGAAAGAGATGCATGGGTGTAAATCTGAGTTAGAATCCAGAATGAGTTAGTATTTGTTGAATGAATGAATTTATTGAACTCTATTGAGCATTATACCACCTGCTTTATATCATTTTAGCCTCGTGATAACCAAACAAAGTAAGTGTTCATGTCCCTACTTTATAGATGAAGAAGATGGAGATCAAAGAGGTTAAAGGACTGTCCATGTACAAGTGGTCTTAAGTGTCAATGTTGGGATTCAAGTCCAAATCTCTGTGGCTCCAAAGACCTTACCCTTTTTGCTGGGCTGTGTCACTTCTCCGCACTCCGCATGGGTTCCTCATAAGAGAGGACCTCACGCCTCCCCCTTCTACTGAAATGTGATTTTGCTGCTGCTGAACCAGAGAAAGCCAGACATTACCATGCTCTTCTTGTCAGCCTTCTGGATCGTGTACCCTGTAATGGCTGCATTTCCATCATCCTTTGGTGGTGTCCATGTGAGAGCAACATTCTCTCCCCAGACGTCCTCAATCTTCACAATTTGGGGTGGCCCTGGACGGTCTATGGGATGAAATCATGGTGTGATTTTCCTTCCCAACTAACACTCTTTTTATAACAGGATATGTTAAAATGGCCTTCTCTTCCCTGCATTTCTACCCACATTTCTTAACTTCAGAGAAGTAAAATGCACTCCAGCTAAGCTTATCTAGAAACTCTTGACTTTCACCTTCATGGAAAGAAAAAATTTCTGAAAACAAAATTTTAATGAAACTTCAAACCCTATTAACCATCTCTCTAGGGGCAGGCTACTGGCATTGACTCACAAGGCTTACTTACCCTGCCTAATTGGAAATGTAAACTGACACTGAACTTGAAATTTTGAGCCTACATGGGCTGAGCAACTCTGGCTTTTGGCCAGAGGCCCTGATCCCACAGCCCGTGATTGGGTTCCCTGTTGCACCCTAAAGGTACCTATAATGAATGTGAGGAAAACTTATTTTTAATCACTCTGCCAACTCCCCCTCCAAGATTTATTTGTATTTATCAAATGTTTCCATTTTATGTAAGTAAAGTGCATTCATGAGAAAATAGTCTTTTCACTTTACTTTCTGTATGACATGAATTTGTGCGACCTCTGACCTTCCAGTAAATTGCAGTTACGTTCATGAAGGCCAAAGAGTCAAGGAAACTAAGTCTTGATTGGCAGAACTACCCCTCCCCCGCAACCCCAAGTCATGCACAGAGGTACAAGGAAGGGCAATAATCACATTATATATTTATATAGTATTTCTTAATTTTCAGAGAAAGTTCACATCTACTATTCTTCTCAGTGCAAATCTCTCTCTTTCTGCCCTGAAATATTTTTTAGGTATTAAAATGCAATCCTAAGCAAACTCTAGCATGCTTTCTGGTAATGTTTTTCTCTCTTTTAAATGCCATTTAACAAGCTGTCTTTATGGGTCTGTGGGGGAAACTACAGTAATAATCTTCCCTTTCTTTCCACTATCGCCAACAATGAGTTTCTACAACTACATTTTTCTAGCTCCTGTTCTCACCAACCTGTCCTACAGACAGTCATCTGGTCCCAGTCCAAGCTGTACCCAAGTCTACTTTGTCTTCAAAGATCACACCTAATTTGTCAAATGCTTGCTCCCCGACAGTAAATGGCATTGCTAGATTTTTACTGTCATGGCAGACACATATATTTGGATTAATAAAATAATTAGAATAATGACTATTACTATTAAACACTCTGAGTCTGCAAGTGATGTGCCAGGCACATATAACTATCTGGCAAAATAACTACATGGCCAAGTAGAAAAATCAAATGTCCTTCCCTGTGCTTTAGAGGGAAGTGCTTTTCCAGATCCGTCCATGGGGTTTCCGTCAGAATGAAACCAGGCCAGATCCAAGGGCACAGACTAATACTCCATCCCCCTCAACTTAATAAAAATCAAAAACGGTTTAATCAGTGGGACAGGAGTACTTAGTTTAAAGCACATGAACTTCCACCCAAGGAAAGCCTTGCCACAGGAAGTTGCTCCTGTGGTGAGAAAACCTCTAGTTTCAGTAAATGTGCTGAAATATAATAATAAAAATGACCGGAAACAAGGCTTCCCCTACTCTGCTCTTAAATTTATTCTTGACATTTTAAAAATAATAGAACATTCAAGCAACAGGAGCCCTCTGTAAGGGATCTTCCCTCTCTTTCCTCACTGGACAGAAGTAAGAACTAACCTTATTATCTGGACAGGTAAGTATATAACACATCCTGCAATATCAATCAATTTAGTGTTTAACTGTTTAAGTTTGTTCAGGTATATCTTCCTTATATTGAAAAAAAAAAACCATTCTTCATTAAAATTTTATTATTAGCAAATTTTAGGTGTAGTAAGAAGGATGCTAATCTATGTCTAGAATCTTTAAGTTTTTTATGCAACAAAAAATTTGAATTCAATACAGGAAATAGTTTTATCATCGAGGAGTTGAGAGATGGAATTGGAGAGAATTGGATTGTAGAGCAGTGCAGATGGTTTTCACTAAAAAGTATCAACATCAATTTTTTTTTTAATATATATGTCCTAAATCTCCCATGATTAGTCATTTACTTGGTGAAACATTATTTTGAAATGGTAACAAATCTTACTAATTTATCTTTGGTGAAAAATAGAATTTTATGTAGAGCTAGACTAACACAAATTCTTACTCTAGACTTAATGAGAAAGACAATTAGCCCCAATGTGCTGCTTGGACAAAATGCTCTAGTTCCTGTCTCCAAACCTACCGACGATCTGGATATCGATAGATGCGCTTTCCGTGAATTTTTCCACTTTGACTTGCAGATCATATTTCCCAGAGTGGCTCCTCTCTGCTTTTCTGATAAATATGATTGTATCAGTCTCAGAGTTGCGAATGTTTATTTGGTTCTTATCAATTTCTGCACCATCTTTCTTCCAAATTAATTCTGGTCTTGGTTTTCCCTACAAAGAAAGACAGAAAAAGTAGAGGGGAAGAGAAATCAGATTGTCTTAAGAGTCTTTTTTTTTCAGCATTGCAAATAATAACTGTTCCAAATCTAGGCAAGGTTGGAAAACAGCCTGGTGGTGGGTGAGCAGAGCAATAACAGCAATACTCGCTATTGCCTTGATTATGTTCTGTGTATAAGGCACTACGCTAGGTATGTGAAGTTTATTATTTTCCTTAATCTTCCTGTTAAGATAGTATCATTATCATTGTTTTTTGGATAAGGAGTTAAATGACTTGCCCAAGGCCTTGCAACTAAGTGAGTGCTGGAGCCAGGTCTTTACAGCCAGGTGTCTCTAGCTCCAAAGCCTGGACAATACAGCATATTGGTTAAGACCGTGGGCTCTGGGGCCCTGGAATCTGCATTTGGATCCTGACTCCACCACTAAATAGCTATGTGACCTTGGGAAAGTTACTTAAACTCTCTGTGCACCAGTTTTATTAATATCATCTAAGTGTTAATGATTATTATTCCACTGTGCTATGCTGCTGATTTTAGACTTGTCTGTGATTCTCTCTCTGCTCTCTCTAGCTACTGACACTATTCTTTAAGAGCAGACTTTGAGAAATTATAACCTCATTGGAGGACATGAGTTTCAGTTTATATTACAAAGGAACCTCCTAGGATTCCTGAGCACCCAGGCCACCCTGCAGACAGAAACCACACATTAATTCGATCAGGTGAGATTCAGCCTTTCTATAGGTTTCGAATGTGGCTTGTTGATAGGTTATGATAAGGAGTGTAAGAGATACATAGCAAACCCCTGCCCACAGAGCCTGAAGAATGGTTGTGCGTGCTCAGACTTGCACATGGGAAGTGGAGAACAATATTGTTAAGGATATGGAAAAACAGTTCCAGATCTAATTTCCTTAAATGTACAATAAGCTATTAGCTACTGGGGGGCGAGGGAAATGAGTTCTCTGGTAACATATGTAGAGAAAACAGACCCTGGATTAAGTGCCAGGAGATACAGACTCTGCTCTTGGCACTACCATTTACTTGCTGTGTGACCTGGGGCAAGTCATCTAACTTCTCTGAACGTCAGTTTATTCCCTTCTCCAGAGGGGATAAGGAAATCTGCCTTTCCTGCCTCACCAGGTGTTTCTTAGAATCAAATGAGAAAATGTTTGTGAGAATTCTAGAGGTTACACAAATATACAAACATGGCACAGTCTTGTCACCTGCTTCCAGACAGCTGAGCAGCCCCTGGGTTGCCATACCCATGAGGTCCCTGTTCTCATGCTCTTCCCTCTCCCAGACCAGTGACAGAAACTGGGATGCACCCTAGTGGTAGAAATGATTCAGCAGCCCTGGTCCAGGGCTGGGGGTGCGTCCCAAGTGCCAGCCTTGTCCCACCTCCTGGTTTTATTTGAAGCTGTGGGAGAAGAGAAGAGGGAGGAACTTGCCTGGTCATCTTCTTCCTCCTCTGCTGTGTTTACACTCGCATCCTCCTTGGCTTTCATTCTGATTTCACGCACTGTGTATGTAGAAGATAACTGCCTCTTCTAAGGTGTGGGCCTGAGTGCAATGAGGATGGCCTGGACGGACTGTCCAGTTAGCTTGGTTTTCATGGGGACCCTGGGTTTGAATGAACTCCGTGTGCGTTATGTGTGTGCGTGCGTGCGTGTGTGTTCAAATGCATGCAGGGACCTAAATTCTCACTCTAAGGCCATGCTGTGCGATACATTAGCTACATGTGGCTATTTCAACTCAAATTAATTATAATCAAGGAAAATTTTTAAATGGCACGAATTCCTGGATGCACATTTCAAGTGTTTCATAGCCAGTGGCTGGTGGCTACGATATGGCACAGCACACATACGGGACATTTTCTTCGTCGCAGAAAGTTCTATTAAACAGTGCTGTCTAGAGGCAAAAAAGGAGTCAGGTGAGTAAGGGTGTGGTGGTGCAGCCTGTGTGTGTGTGTGTGTGTGTGTGTGTGTGTGTGTGTGTGTGTGTGTGTGTCTGAAACTGATTGTTGCAGGAAAAGCCTGGTTAATCTTGTAGACGCAGATTCTTTTGCTGGAGCAATGATTTAGCAGTGTTCACGTATTTCAATTCGTGGCATGGAGATATCAAATCTCAGTTATCCCCCTTCTAGGAATTTAGTTTGGTTTGGGGTAATTGTGGGAAGCAAGCCCATGTTGATTTCCTGACTGTTATACTGAGAACGTCACTCCAAATGAAGGTCAGTTTTACAGATGTTTAGGACCAGAAAGCATCTTCAAGCATTTGTCGTTTCGGTATCTCCCTGATGCTTCCTCCCCGCTCCACCACAGTCCCTGAGCTTCAGACAAGACTAGATCTCATTTGTCTTAAGCAGATGGAAAATCTGGGAGAGTTTTATGGATTTCTCTACTTTTACAGCAGGAAATGGTCGTTCCCCAAATCTCTTCCATTGTTTACCTATCTCCCTCTGAGGAAATCCTGACCCTGCTTCTTCAACACCCCAGCACTGAAAAGAGAAAATGAGTGACCCCTGATTTATTACCTGGAAAGGTATAACCAGGTTGACAGCTTCTCCGACTCTACGGATGTAGGTTTGCTTCAGGTGCCTTGGGATACGAATCTTTGGAGCCTCTGGGTGAGAGCAAAATAGCACAATGCTGTGATCAGTATATTACACTGGAAGTAGCCTTACGTGCGCATGCTGGCGTGACGCTCACTGGGTATCATGGTGCTCGTGTCTCTGCAGTAAAATCTTAGCCGTGCCACTAACAGATTACATAACTTTGGTTCCAAATGTTTTCTTCAAAGAGATGTTTTAACAGTCTAACACAACAA
Organism: Eidolon dupreanum; assembly: GCA_028627145.1. Classification (NCBI taxonomy): domain Eukaryota; kingdom Metazoa; phylum Chordata; class Mammalia; order Chiroptera; family Pteropodidae; genus Eidolon; species Eidolon dupreanum. Next base: position 12,092,977 of record CM053503.1, read on the forward strand.
AATTTATCCTTGACCTCTCTGATTTTACCGCAACTTCCTATTTTTATTGTTGTTAGTAGCCTAAAGCAACTGCATAGAAAAACACCAAATTTTCCCTTGGGACCTATTTTTCATTTTCCAACAGTGAGAATATTCTCCAATGAACACTCCATAAAACTTTACAGACACCACATTAGCTGGTAGAAAAACAAAAGAAAACAAAAAAAATTCTAGCACCTAAAACCTGCTATTTAGGTAATTCTGTTGGCATTTGACAGTAACTTTCTCCCTATGTGACTACAGTGAAATACATGATAGGCGGCCCTAGCCTACTGTCTATTAATGTTCATTAATTAAACACCATGAAGATGCTAGAACGTGTTGCTGAAAACCTATTAGGAGCAGGAAGTCAAAGGCTCACAGGCTTACAGGGATGAAGCAGATCTCATCACTTGAGTGCTCCGTAAGTGACAGAAACTAGACTAAATGCTTTTCATGAAAAGACCAATTTAAACCCCACATCCCCCTTAGGAGCTAGGTACTGCTTTTACTTTATGATAAAGAAATGAGCTTAGGAGGTTAAGTAAATTGCTCTTGGCAACGCTGCCGGGATTAGAGCCTAGAGTCAGCCTTGAGTGTCTATGCTCTGCTTAAAGCATGGACTGCAGAGTCAGAGAGCTGGGTTTGAGTCCTAGATCGGACACATAGTAGATCCTTTTTCAGACTCCTGTTCTGTAAAATTAGGATGATAACAGCATCTAATTTGTAAGATTGTTGTGAGGGTTAAATAAGGTTATCCATATAAAGCATTTAGCATAATGGCTAAGAATAGTAAGTGCTCAGTAAACTTTAGAGATGATGACGATGACGATGATGATGATGACGACGACAACAATGACTGAACATTGGGGTTAGAAGGGAACCTAGATATTCCTCTAACTACCTAACTTTATGTATGAGGAAAAGGTTCAGCAAGGTTCTGCAGCAAACAGAGCCATCATCATAATGAAAAACAAGCAACATGGATTAATTATTTTCTCATGCCTCTTGACGTGGTAAGTACTATTATTATCTATGTTTGTAGATGAAGAAATAAAGGCTCATAAAAATCAAGTCTCTTGCCTGAGACCACATAGTTAATAAATGAGGATGCAACTTATGTAGACTGTCACCAGACTCTGCTAAGAAGATGTGCATGCTTCATGCTTCCTTACTTCTTTCCTTCCTTCTTTCCTTCCTTCTTTCCTTCCTTCCTTCTTTCCTTCCTTCCTTCCTTCCTTCCTTCCTTCCTTCCTTCCTTCCTTCCTTCCTTCCTTCTTTCCTTCCTTTCTTCTTTCCTTCCATCTATCCATCCTATCCACCCCCTAACTCACTCACAAAAGGTTTCAGTCTCACTGTAAGTCTGTGGCAGAACATGGTACCGATCCATATATCCAGACCCCTAGTCCAGTGTTCTTCCCCCTAGAGCAGCAATTCTCAAACTTTTTGGCCTCAGTACCCAATCACACTTCTAAGAATCACCAAGGACCGCCCCCCGCCGCAAAAAAGTTTGTTTATGTGAAGTGTATCTATCAATATTTACCATATTAGAAATTAAAACTGAGAAACTTTGAAATATTAAGTTATTTATTTAAAAGAATAACATAAATAACATTTTAATGGAAACAACCATGTCTTATATTAACAAAAATTTAGTGATATGAGTGACATTAATTTATATTTTGGCAAATCTCTTTAATGTGTGACTTAATAGAGACAATTGGACTCTTTGTTTCTGCCTTCAATCCATTACAATATGTTATATTAGTTGAAGAGTATGAAGAAAATCTGGCTTCACACAGATAGGAGGAATATGTTTTAATAAACTTTTCAGACAATTGTAGATATTCTTCTCTGCTCCTAAACTAAAACATGATAAATCATAGTTTCTTAAAGATTAGCTGTAATATGGAATCTGAAACCATTTCAATGAACTTTTCATACTCTGTTACATTAAAATCCATTGATCTATCTTGTATTTTGAATGTACTTTTTACCCATGCATGATTTTTTAACATTGCATTGGTCATTTAGAAAATACCCCTTCACTGAATTATGGCAGATCTTCCAAATATTGACAAATTATATTATTCAATATGAAAAATTACATAATATCACCACATATTTTGTCAGAAAACTTTTTAAGTATTGGAAAGCTGTCAAGTCCATGATGGTGAATACAATTTTTCCAAAATTCTATTTTTTGCTCAAAAGTTCATTTCTTTTTTCATTGACAAGCTGACAATAAATACTGTAAAATGTTTTCCTTGAAGTGACAGGATCACTCCATTCAACTTTGAGAAAATGTCTGTAGACACTGTTTGAAATGCAGTCACTCTTTCAAGTAAAAATGGAATTTCATGAAAAAAATCACGAGTTCAGCCTCTAACTCAGTTGACTAGGGCTTTTCCTAGAGACAATCATTGTACACAAGGGCTTTATACATACTTTTCATTTCATTGTCACAGCATATAGAAAAAACATACACTCAGGGACCAAGCTTTAATAACATTAATCATTTTTAAGCTACAACAAGGACACTCCAAGGCAATACTAGCCCTTGTATTTTAATCGTGAGTGCGTGGCAGTGAGGTGGGACTGACGTGATCTGGGCTAAGGCATCATCAGTTTAACTCACCACTGCTTTTGTACCATCGGAGCAGATGTCAAACATTGTGTTTACACCATAATAAAAATGATTTTGAACTTGCAGACCCACTTGAGCCGGGTTGCTACGGTAGGAATTGTTTGCACTGCTGCATCCACAGTGTCAGTGGGAAGGAACCTGTGAGGCTAATGAACTGATCTTCACGCCAAGTTATAAACCTCGGGCTGACCTCCACACTGTCTGAAAAGAGCTCTTTTGTTCATTTCTACCCCCAGGAGGCATTAATAAAATATCGAAGGAGTGATGCTGAACTAGAAAGTTCTGAGGAATGGTGTTAAGGAATAAAAACAGAAAATGTGAAATGGAGAACTTTTAAAAGGCTTGCCACTTACCTATGACTTCCTTCACAAGAATGGGCTGAGAATAGTACTTGGGCTCGCTGGCACCGGCTGCATTCACAGCCTTCACACGCACAAAGATCTTGGCATCCGTTGGCAGACCCGTGATAGTGAACTTGGTCTTGTCGATCAGATCTGTGTTTGCAACTACCCAGTTCTCAGCTAAAATCCATTTTTTGAAAAAAGAAGAAGAAAATGGTGTTTAGTTAAAGAAATCATCCTAACCGGTACAGTCGACTCCAAATTAGTACTTTACTCATAATTAAATCATTTGGTCTGGATTCAGACTACTACATGGGTGGGCATTTTTTATATTTAAATGAAAAAATGGCCTAGCCTGGCTAACTTAAATAACAGGAATGATTATCAGATTCTGCTATTTCTGAAAAACCTCTTATTCACATACTGGGGCCTCCTGAATAATAGTAACCGTCCCCAAGAATTTTGCGTAGTTTTATTCCAGTTCAGTTTTATAATGATGGATGTAACCATGATATATAGCTAACCATATATATTAAGGTTCAGGAAAACAAGAAAATGTTCTTACGCACAAGAGACACCTACCTTTATAGTCATTCATATGATCTCTTTGTTACTGGCTGGTTTATTTTTATGAGACACTAACATGAGCATTGAGAATCTGACCACGCCCTCATTCATGAAGAAAAGTAGCGTGTATTCACGGAAAATGTAAACACAGCTCAGGAGCCAAGACTGCGTAAGGAGTTGGCACCACTGTTTCACCTCAATCAAAAATTCTAATTTTTTAAAAAGCTTTTCATACCTTTGTCTGCAACATCAAGAGACTTTAAACCCAGCATGGAAGGCCAACAAACATTTAAGCTTCTAAAGTTTATATGCATTATGCCCATAGGAAAAAAGAAGGCTTGGATCCCATAGTATTAACTCACGGCCCACCCTCCCCCACCATCTCTGTGTGTGGATGTACTTCATGCTCAATCATGGAACATTCCCCGAAACTTTATAGAGGAAGAAAGTTTGAGAGCTTTCATAGAATACTTTACCTGACAGATCAAATGCAGCCTCCCCATTTTCATCAGACTGTTTTGCTGATGTACCTTTGAGAATCCGTCATTAAAATTAATTAAAGACACCCACTTTCACACCAGAAGAATATTGTATCAGTAGTTAGCATTCTCTGTTAGTAAAGTATGCAAAGTATGCAAAGATATTTGTCTTCAGAGCAGTGACGGAAGAGACCAAACACATTAGGGGTAGGGGGGAGATTCCTCAGGAGAGACACAGCCTGCTCTGTTCAGACTGTGGTTTTTGTAATGAGGCACCTGCCACAGAGAAGAGGAGGAGAAAGGAGGCTAGAGCACCTCCAGCTGTGGCGAGATGCAGAGAAGAACAAAGCAAGACCCTGAAGAGAAAGGAGGAGCAGGTCCTGGACTCCACAGGGAAGCAGTACACAGTGGAACAGTCTATCCTTGCTCCTGTCCCTGCCGCCCAAGCCAGGGAGGGTCCCAGGGTCCCCAGGGTCCTCAGAGAATAGAGTATTCCCACAGTGGGGCGTATGCATCAGTCTGGGAGTGAGGGCATTCTTAATTAGGCCAACCCTGTCTTACCAGGGCTCTAGTTCTCAAAGGAAATGGAAACTAACCCAGCAGCTGAGGAGGCAGCCCCTGGTTGCCATGACAACAACCTCTTGGTCAAGAAAACAAATTGAGCCTGCCTAGGTCCCTGCATTCCACAGGAGTGGAGGGAACGTTGTTGGCTCACAGAGTGGTCGGTCATAGGCATATCCTACTGGTTTGGGATGATGAATTTCTAGGTATTGGGACAGTGGGGACTGCCCCGGCCTCCTTGGAACTTTCTCCTCTCTTTTATTCCAACCCTTCTAGGAATATTAGGGAAAAGGGGCAGGAAGCCAGAATATCCTGGTGCCTGGGAGGGCACATGGATGATAAAAATACTTAGGACTTTGAAAAAGAGGGACCAATGAAAAAGAGGGACCTTTAAGCCAATGGTCTCTTTGAAAGCTATAGTGTTGATATTTTCATAGTCAAGAGACATTGATGAGAAAGTGAAAACGGGAGACTGAGGAAATGTGTACGAAAGAGTGAAGAACAAATTTTCAAGAGAAAAAAGGATGAGACAAGATCAGAGGGGAACAGAAATAGCTGATCCCTTCACATTTGAACCACTTTAATTGAGGGAAACAAAGAGAAGAAGGAGCTAGAGTGAAGGAAGAAAACAAAGAAGAGTAAAGTGCTGCAGGCATTAAAAAAACAAAAAGACAAAAACGTGAGAAAGGCAGAGTCAAAACCAACACACGATCTTATAGAAGAAAGAATTCTCTTACAGAATAAAACCTGACATGTCGAAAAGCATTAAACACTACAAAAAATTAGTCTTGAGGACAACAGCCATTAAAAGAGAATGAAGAATAGGGCAGCCACATAAAGGAAGTAGGAAAAGACTGCAAGAAGAAAGATACACGTTCCATAGAAAGCTAATTCCAAAACGTTATGTGGCAAAATATATACATAATAATGACTGTGTACATATACATATGTATATATGTATATACATATGTATCTACACAGACCACACACAAAATCATGTAAAATACACTTCGTTGTATTTTATCTAAGGTGGGTAACATCAAAATGACAGCCATCTATCATTTTGCTGTATCTTCTTACTTTTTAAACCTATCAGAAAGAAAAGAGTAAAGAATTTGCTCTGTTTCATACATACACAAAAGGTTTGTGGTCAGCAGCCACAACACACACAAGACTGGGAAATTCTGCTGGCTGGGCAATATAAATAACAGAGTGAAGTGCTCATGATTTTTTGAAATGAGGGCAGGGTGGTGGAATGGGAATAAATCATTTTCTGAAGCGCTCAAGAATTTACCTGTTGCATTAGTGACATATCCCCCCTCCCATGCTGGGATAACTCTGGGAACTTTCTTATAATGTCCCCACTGGTTTTGGTTAGAAGCTCTCTAAGCCCTGGAAAAATAAACATAGTGCTCTGTGAGCACAGCACATGTACATGTAACTGAGTGTTACCAGGATGCTTCATCTCCCCTCCTCTTCTTCCCTCCCCACCAGCAGTGGTCATTTCCATGGGCTCCCCGATCCAGGAGCTGGGGATTTCTTTCTGAGCAGTTTTCTCTTCATGAGATGTTTCTTCTCCATAGAGGTTTTCCTCCTGGGGAGGTGCGTTTGTGTTCACACTTCTGAATATCCCAAATGTGTTCTCTGGTCTCTCTTTCCATCATGTAAAATACATGTTAAAGTTTGGGATCCAAAGAATTTTCTTAGAGGCTACATCCTGGCCCATCATTTGTGCTTCCCTGGAGGATGGTTTGTCTACCATCATCTAGAATGAAGCCTGAGTCCAGAGCTTAGGCAGTTTTGATTCACACATTTTTAAACCATGACAAGTAAGAAATCAAAAAACAAAAATAAGAGGCTTTCAGTGAATTTCAAATCCTTTTTGGTTTTAGGTACACTCTGGCTCATATTTTCTTGTGTCATTTTCCCTTTTTCTATTATTTTTATCAGCAATTTTTTTCCTGTTTCTCTTTTGTTCCTGAATTTAAGTGGTTAAATTTTTATATACCCAAGCCACGAGTTGAATCTATTTCTTACACTGTGTGGGATTTAATATTCCTTCCTTTAAATTCTGAAAGTTGTCCTTGATTCTTCTTTTTCTTTTCTTTTCTTTTTTTTTTTTTCCTTTAAGAAGGCAGGGGATGATCACCAGATAGCCAAATATATAGTCTCTCTTTATTATCCAGAAATAGGCAGCTTTTTAGATAGCTGAACTCTGCTCAGTGTAGGGTTTAGAATTTCCAACTCGCTTCATCCAAACTAGACTTTTATTTTGCTTTGGTACAATTTAATTCCACCTATTCAATTAGTAGAAGTCCCTCAAGTTTTGTCAGCATCCCTTTCTCCTACTTCTTAGTAAATGGTGCTGTCCAACCAGGCAGCCTAGCTAGGACATTTTAGAGATCTCAGTTTGTTAGCCTCTAGTACCAAAGAAGGGCTAAATGATTATCCATCTTAGAAGGATGACCTTTGGCTTGTTGTCATTTTCAGTGAGAAGGAGATGAGTTCACAAGCAAGAGAAATGAAAGAGAGGGGGAGCATATCTCACCTACTGATGATGGTATTCACTTTAACTATGAGTTGTACTTACTTCCTTCAAAGCAATACTCTAGCACATAGCCATCTAAACCTGCTGCACCAATCTGGTCTGGAGGCCGCCACTTCATCGTGACCGTGGTATCAGTTACAGAGTCAACAGCCAGAAGAGTAGGAGGGCTGGTTACAGCTTCGAAGATAAAAGAGATAGAAAAAGAAGTCATTATGAACTGTAGAGTCATAGCACAAGGAATGGTGATAAAATGAGCTAGGATACAAATAAAAAATAGACATAGAAGACCCATGTCTTAATAAAATTCGATGAAGACTCCTCGAGCATATGCTGTGTAAAAGGCAAAGATCTGCTAGATATGGAAAATTTTAGAAATGCTGCCACATCTTTCCTCTAATTTGGGAAGTCAGTGTCGGAGGCTAGGAGGCCCAAGGAAGTTGGGAAAAGTCAAAATTTGGCATCTAGTGATCTACAGTAAATTCCTCATAACTAATTTTAAAATGCAAACTCTTGCATTAAATTTTCTTTCTATTGGAAAAAAAGAACTTTACCATAAAATAGTGATGACCTCTCATCTTCTGTTTCTTTGTCTTTGCTGAACTGAATTTTTTGGTTCAATAGAGAACATTTAAGGTAAGATTGTAAAGCAAAGACTAGTTTTCAAGTGTGTCTTGCTGAACAGATCCCAGGTTGTTTTAGTTACAGTGTTTACAGCAAGGTGCTGAGTTATATCTTCAGGACAAATGGAGAGTGGTCATGTGTCCAGGGATTCAGAAGGGAGGGGAAACTGAAGCCAACCACAGCTGTCATTGGAATTCTGGTAATGAATTCCAGGACCTGCATCAGGAAGGTATTCAATGCTACCAATGTCACTTTTGAGTTTCTTAGACAGAAAATTGCTCCTGACCGTCTCCAGCTTATACACCACTCTAAGAAGCTGTCATGTCTACTCTAGTCAGAGGTGGGAAGGAAGCAGTCAAAATCTGGGGCAATGATTTCTACGACAAAGATACATCTCTCTTGACTCACCCAAAGGAACAAAAGGCTTGGAGGGCATACTGGGCTTGGAGATGCCAACGGCATTGACGGCAAAGATGCGGACCTCATAGGCCACACCTTCAATCATTTTTTTAGGCTCAAAAGTTGTTTCTTTGCAGAGATCAAAATTCAGCCTCATCCACCTGGAGCTTTGTTTCTTTTTCCTCTCGATAAAGTATCCTGCAGGTAACGCAAAATAGAAACAGGTTTTTAACTTGGTCTCCAAAATTAAACTTCGTCAGATATGAGAAGTTCTTAACTTTTCCCATATTCTCAGCACTCTAAGTGAAAATTATGTATGTATGTATTTTTAACTAACTTTATTTCATCAGTTGTTTGAGAGAGATTATAAGGAATACAATAGTAACATAATAGGAGATAGATAAAAATAACAAGACTAGAAAAAATTAAAATTGTATTAAGAAGAAAAGAGAAAAGTAGATCACAGATATGTTGGTCATACTAACTTACATAATCAATATAGTTGAGCAAAAGATTTGGTTCTGAATCTCAGCAAAGTATGTATAAATGGGTGAATATTCAGTTTTGTGAGTTTCATTATTAGTAAGTAGAAAAAGGTTTTGTTCCATAGGCGGAACAAATTCTTCTAAATATTTAATTCTAAAAGAAATTCCTCATAGACATAATTCTACAAAACTAGACATTTACTGATTAGAACAGCTTAAAGTTAGACTCATGGTATTTCAAACTTAATATTCTGAATGTAAATGTCAACCAAAAAGAGAGAACAGGCGATCAGATAATATTCATCAGAGATATTAAAACCTTGTGTATTTACAGGACATCCTAAAATATAGTATTTCACTCTGAATGGTATAATAATCAATTTTCAGTGCAAACAATAAAGTAGAAGCATTTATAGAGCATATAGACCTGAGACCCAGCTGCATAGGCCAGTTCCCAGAACAGGTTAACTGCATCCTGCTTAACGCTGTCAAATAGATAGATTGCAAAGGCAGCCAGGCCATGAGAAACTTCCGCTTAGACAAACAGCCTTTGTACCTGTGGGAATCGG
>CM053503.1:12102311-12201311 GCA_028627145.1 Eidolon dupreanum
GGGGGGGCATCCGAGGAGGATAAGGGGGTATATAAGGGTAACAAAAACTAGGTTCGGGGCTCTTGCCTCTATCACTGCTGCGACAGTGGAGGTTTGAGCCCGGATTCGAATCTGTAATAAAGCTTTTTTTTTTTTTGATTCGGCTATCTGGCTTCTGTGTCAGTGCTCACTGGGAAACTTGCTCTATAACAAATGGATATTTAAAAACACAGTATAATAGATTTTATTTTAAATGCCCTATTTTTAATGTACTCTGTACTAGTGTACATAAAGAAAATGGCCATTCCACAGACTGACCACCACACAGTTACCTAAGATTGGGGACCCGCCATCATAGACAGGAGGCTCCCACTTCATTATGCACCAGTCATCTCCCACATCTGTCACATTTGGTGCCACCGGAGGATCAGGGATATCTGTAGCCAGCGAAAAATAGAATAAAATAGAGAGAATGTGTATAGAGAAAAATGTTAATTGGAAAATACATTTTTTGGTGATAATCAGAAGCAGTATTTCTGAGTACTTTTGCATGTTTACTGAAATACACTCAATGATTAATTTGGGCAAAAAAATCATGCTTCCTATGAGATAAGAGGAGGTATATCAAATAAAAAGAAAAATAAAAATCTTTCATTTCAGTATTCAGTCACAACATTAGAGAACAAGTCTCACATGGAACCTAAGACTCTTGTTCTTTACCTTGAAAATATTAAGAAATTATTGCCTAAATATCGGATGTGATTTTGTTTTTTGTTTTTATTTTTATTTTTTAACTGCAAAGTAAACTTCCAGTAGAACCGAATCGAGGACTGATTATTGTAAATTTTACATCAGTTGGAAGACTGAAGATGTGGACTGACTGGTAGAAATCCACGTCAAAAACGGCAAGTTACCACATTTTGTAAATAGAGTTCAGTGCCTCTTAAAGTGACCTTAATTTTGGTCAATTTGAAATATGTTTAAGGGAAAACTGAAGTGAGATGAAGAGATCATGAGACCTTGGATCACTAGTAATCTGCTAAATTCATTTCACTTGGTTTCAAGCTCAGGAAAAATGCACTTAGATGGTCGGCTGAGGACCAAGACAGATCTTACTCATCTACAGTGACTGTGATATGGGAAATTATTTAGCAGTTGTGTTTCAGAGGGCACTGAAAAGGAATATAACTGTGGAGAGCTAGTGACCAGCAACCCAAATGGCTGCCTCAGGTACTCATTTCTGCCATGTGGCCTCCGTGCAACAACAACAACCACAACAACAACAACAACAACAACAACAACAACAACAACAACAGAAAGGAAAGGAAGGGAAGGGAAGGGAAGGGAAGGGAAGGGAAGGGAAGGGAAGGGAAGGGAAGGGAAGGGAAGGGAAGGGAGGGGAGGGGAGGGGAGGGGAGGGGAGGGGAGGAGAATGGAAGAGAAGGGAAGGGAAGAGAAGGGAAGGGAAGGGAAAGGAAGGGTAGAGAAAGGAGAGAAAAGAAGAGAGAAAATAAGAAAAGAAGTGGTGAGGCAGAAAAAAAGAGTGATTTATAAAATATAGCTATGCTATGTTTCTCTTTGTTGGCTACTCGGCAAAGTCGAGAGAATCAAGAGCTGACAAAGTTTACTCTGTATCTAGACATGTCAATTTGATTCTGGAAGCTTGTTGATCCAGAGAACTTACCCACAACTTTAATCTTGATGCTTGCATGTGCTTCTCCAGCTTCATTTTTCAGATTTATGTTGTAAACACCAGAATCATCTCTTTCAGCTACATCAATGATCAGAGTGCTGCTGTCAGGGTAAGATTCTGCTCGTACACGGCCACTGCCCTCTGTAATAGCCTAAGGAAGAAAGAAATGAAATGTGGCATGACCTATGCAATAACAAGGACTGTTCCAGAGTGCCTTTGTAGTTTTAGCTGGATATAGCATGAATGCCTAAAATGCATGCTCTTAGTTTAATCCTCCATCAACTCTAAGGACAAAAGTGTTATTACCCCATTTTACATTTGAGAAAACTGTAGCCTGTGGCCACAGAGCTAAGAAGTGGTAGAACTGGGATTTGACTCCAAAGCCCACTAACTATTGACTCACTAAAGAGAAAGTTAGAGGATGAAAAATATGGGTGCATAGCGTCATTCTAGGAGAAGAGTCTCCTTGTATATGAAATCAGAAATACTTAAATTCATTTCAGAAACTAAATGATAATTTTTTTATTTCTTTAGATGTCTTGAAAACTTAAAAATATTGAAAAAGTTTGAAGAAGGCCGCAATGCTAATTTTCCATACAAGTTGTTGAGTATTGATTTTTTTCCCCTTTTAATAGAACATGAAACAGTGGACATCTAAATCCTAAAGTAAAACAGTGAGGTTGAAACTTCTATTATATTTTTAAAAATTTCCCCCGCTCCTCGTTCTCTTCTTCCTCCTCTGCCTCCTTTGTTCCTCCTCCTTCTCTTTCGCTTCTTTCCTTCCTTTTTTCTTAAACCAGAAATTCGAAGCAGCGTTACTTTTTTTTTTTTTGATTCTCAATTCATATCTTCTATATGACAATGAACAGCCAATACACAAAGAAGTGAAACAGAGAAGGTCCAGGTAATTTTAGGTAATCTGGGTAATTTGCCACTATTGTTAACTCTCTACTCTTTTGTCTCTGGATTAGGATTCATAAATCTTCGATAACATAAGATTGTAATAAGAGTAAGAATACTTGAAATAGTTGTCATAATTCTTGTTATATAATAGAACGAAATTTCATCATATTGGCCAAACTCTAATTTCGAGACTATAAAAGATGTTCTGCTTTTTTTAAGGTGAAAAGGAAAATATTTATTTAAGGTGGTATTACATTATCTTTTTCAGTTTTCTATATTTTATTTTGTTTGTTGTTGTGTTATAATTGCTATAGAGTAAAATTCATACTTTTTAGATATACAGTCCTATGAATTTTGACAAATTTCTATGGTTGTATAACCACCACCACAATCAAGATTCAGACTATTTCCATCACCTCCAACAGTGTCCCCATGCTCCTGGGCAGTCACCCACTCACCCCACACTCTGATTCCTAGGAACCACTAGTCTGTTAACTGTCCCTATAGTTTTCCCTTTTTTAGAATGCCACATAAATGGAATCAAACAGTGTATAGCCTTTTGAATCTGCTTTCTTTTACTTAGCATGATGCTCTTTAGATTTATCCATTTTGCTGCATATATTTCTAGTACATTCCTTTTTATCATTGAGCAGTAGTTCATTGTACAGTGTATGTGAGTCGGTTTACATATGTACAAACTGTATATTTGTACAAATGGACTTTTGGGTTATTCCTATGTTTTAAAAATTATAAATAAAGCTGCTAGAAACATTCACATACAGATTTTTGTGTGGACATATATCTTCATTTCTGATAGGTAAATACATAGGAATAGCATTATAGAGTTGTACGGTAAGGACACGTTTAACTTTATAAAAAACTACTAAACTATCTTCCAAGGTGGATATGACATTTTGAATTCCCACTAGCAATGTAAAAGAGTTTAACTGTTCTATATCCTTGCTAGCATTTAGTATTGTCAGATTTTTAAAATGGCTTTTAAAAATACTTTTTTTGTGTGTGCAGCTTCTTTCACTTAGCATAATTATTTATAGATTCATCCATATTGTTGCATATATCAGTAATTCATTCTTTTTTTTATTGTTGAGTAGTGTTCCATTGTGTGAATATCCTACAATTTGTTTATTCATTCACTTGTTGATGGACATTTGCATTGTTTTCAGCTTTTGACTATTACAAATAAGGCTACTGTAACTATTCTGGTAGATTTTTTGTAGATTACATTGGATTTTCTACATCTATGATAGTCATCTGCAAATACATACATTTCTACTTCTTTTTTTCCAATATGGATATCTTTAATTTCTTTTTCTTGCCTATTGCCCTGGCTAGAACCTTCAGTATAAAGGTGAAGAGTCATGGTGAGAATGGACATCTCTCTTTCATTCCTGATCTTAGGAAAAAAGTGTTCAATATTTCAACATTAAGTAATATGACAGCTGTAGGATTTTCATTTTTATCACATTGAGGAAGTTCCTTTCACTTCCTAGTTTGCTGAGACATATTAGGAATGGATATTGAATTCTGTCAAAATTTTAAAAAATATTTTTGTGTCTATTGAGATGATCATGCTTTTCCCACCTAATTTATTAATATGGTAAATTATATTAATTGATTTTCAGATGTTAAAACATTTGCATTCCTGAGATAAACTCTACATTGTCATAATGTATTATCCCTTTTATATATTGTTGGATTCAAATTGCTAAATTTTGTTTAGAAATTTCATCTATGTTCATGACTGATATTGGTTTATAGTTTTCTCTTCTTGTAATGTCTTTTTCTGATTTTGCTGTGAGAGTAATACTGGCCTTTAAGAGTGAGTTGGGAAATACTCCTATTCTCTAGTCTCCAGTTTTCTGGAAGAGTTTGTGTAGAATTGGTATTATTTCTTTCTTAAATACTTGGTAGAACTCTCTAGTAAAGGCATCTAGACCTTGGATTTTCTTTGTGAAAAGTTTTTAACTACAAATTTTATTTCTTTAGTAGATAGAAGGCTATTCAGTACTGATTTAGTGGCATTTTGCAAATTCTGATATGTAGTATCATCATGAATATTTTATGATTTTCCTGTGATTACTTCTTTAATCCATGAGTTGTTTAGAAAAATGTTACTTAGTTTCCAAATATTTGGAATTTTCCAGATATCGCTCTATTATTGCTTTCTAGTTAATTCCATTGTGGTCAGAGAACATACCTTGCATGACATGGATTCTTAACAATTTATTGAGACTTTTATAGTCTATCTTGGTTAATTTCCCATGTGCATATTAAAATAATGCCCATTCTGGTTTGTTCAATGAAGTGTTTTATAAATGTCAATCAGATCAAGATGGGTGACAGTATTCTTCAAATCTTCTATATCCTTAGTGATTGTCTGTCTTCTTGGTCAATTAACTATTGAGAGAAGAGTATTGAAACCTCTAATTTATATATTTCTCTTTGCAATTCTATATCTTGCTATTTGTTTTCCACTTGTCCCATCTGTTCTTCATGTTTCTTTTTCTGGCTTCTTTTGGATTAATTGATTTTTTAGTGCATTTTCTGTCCTTTGTTGTCTTATTAGCTATAAATCTTTTTAAAAAAAAAAAATTTAGTGGTTCCTTTAAGATTTATAATATATGTCCTTAACTTTTCATAGTCTGCCTTCACATTATAGTGTAGTACTTCATATATAGAAAAGAAACTTACAATAGTATACTTCTACTTTACCCCTCCCAATCCTTACTTCCATTTCTCCTCTCTTGACCTTAAGATTTGATTGTCATAAATTTTACTTACACTTATGGTATAAGCCACACAGTGCATGGTTATTATTTTTAAGTCAATTGTCTTTTAAAGAGATTTAGATAATAAGAAAAACTCTAATATGTTTATCTATGTAGTTATCATTTCTGATACTCTTCAATCCTTTTTGAAAATGTTTTCATATGGTATTAGGACTTCTTTTTAGCATTTCTTATAGTGTAGGTCTGCTGGTGATGATTTCATTCAGGCTTTTATATATCTAAAAATAATTTTATTTTGCCTTCATTTCTAAAAAGTATTTCTGAGTATAGAATTCTAGGTTGATACTTTTTTTTATTTAAAGATGTTGCCCCACTGTATTCTCACTTTACCTTGTTTCCGCAGAAATCTGATGTCACCTTTACCTTTGCTACTGTGTATTATATGTGACTTTTTTCTCTGTCTACTTTAATTTTTTTTCTTAATCACAGGTTTAGAACAATTTGATTTTGATGGGTCTTGGTGTCACTTTCTTAATGCTTGATTTTTATGGAGCTTCTTATATCTGCATTTTATAGTTTTTATCAAATTTGGAAAAATTTTGGTCATTATTTCTTTAAATACTTTTCTGTCCCCCTCTTCAGAGACTCCAATTGGACTATATTTGACTGCTTGAAGTTGTCCCATAGCTCAATAATACTTTATTCTCTCTAGAAAATAGAAAGGGAGGAAATACTCTCTAGCTCTTTGATGATGATGTTGATATTGACAATGATGATGATGATGATGATGAAGAAGAAATTATTTTTAGAGTAGACTTAGGTTCACTGCAAAATTAAATGGAAAGTACAGAGAGTTCTCATATAACCCTTGACCCTATATATGCATTACTTCCCTCACTATCGATAACCATTATTAACTATTGATAAAGATTTGTTACAATTGATGAACCTATACTGACACATCGTTATCACTCAAAGTCAAAAGTTTATATTAGAGTTTAGTCATGGTTTTGTACATTCTATGGGTTTTGACAAATCTATAATGACATGTAACTGGAATTATAGTTTCATGTGGAACAGTTTTACTGCCCGTAAAACATTTTATACAAGAAGAAATAGAGTCACACTAGAGCTGGTACTACTCTACCTTGCCAATCTTATTATTCTCTTTCTCTCTCTGCCCCAGACTCACTAGCTTTCTTTCTACTCCAACACATCAACCTTGATCTCTCCCCTTGTCCTTTGCACTTGTATTGACATCACCTGTAAATCTCTTTCCTTTGATCATCATGTAATGGGTTCCTTGTCACTAAGAAAAGCTGCCGTCATTCACCACACAATGATTTAATAATCATATTAGCCTATTTTTATCTTCATAGCACTTATTACTATGCAAAATAATTTTGCCCATCTATACATTTAATAATGTATTGTCTAGTTCTCTTTCACCTATTCCCTGACACTCATTAAAATGAGAGATGGGATTCTTTTTCACTGCATCATAAAAACATGCCTGGTCACATAGTAGGCAATCAGAAATGTGAAAAGTAAATGAATGATTATTATTTTTGCCTGAAAATTAGTGCTTTCTTTATCAAAGGAATCACATCTTTGCTGTACCCCTGTACATTTATTTGTCTTCATCTTTTATCTGACTAATGGAGAACAAGGAATGGGGTGGACAGTGTGTGTGTGCGTGTGTGTGTGTGTGTGTGTAACAAACCTTATCTGCTCGGCTCCAAATGACTTTAGGAGGTGGTTCTCCACTGATGGGAATCTCAAGACGAAGCTTGTTTCCTGCAACTACCGTCACTGTATTGTCAGCATCAAGACCACCCAGGTTGATTTTAGGAGGATCTAGAATATTAAATATGGTCTTTGTGATCAGACAGTCATTTCCATGTAAATATCTGGGTTAGCTAGAGCTAAACATTGGTAGTAATGAATATGTTATCTGATCAAAGAGAATCTAAGAGGAATTAATGTAGATGGTGCATGCAACCTTGCAAAATTAGTTCATTGTAAGACTTCTTAAAAATCAATGATTATGATTAGTGATCAATATCAATCCATGTATTTTTTCTTTAAGCATCACATAGTTTTGAATATGTTACACTTATTCAGAGCCAAGATCACAGATAAGACATGATGTACAACAGAGAAAGGTGAGCAAAAACAAAAATACAAGAACACAACTCCGCAAAGATTTCTTTTATTTACTCACCAATAACGCGAACTTTGGCAGACAAAGTATCAGGGTAGGCATCTGGTGTAAATATATATTCACCTTCATCTTCAGTGAGAGCATTGTCTATCACTAATTTGTGGATTCTAAGGAAATGATAAAGACATATTTCTAAGACTTTGCAAAGATTTAGATTGTATGGGACCCCAACTGAGGAGATATCTGGCCTTTATTGGATTAACATGTTTAGTGCAACCTGGAGAGAGAATAATGTAAAGACTTAATTATTCTATTTATTGATCCACATTAAATATTTTGGCCTATATGGAATTATCTCTATGAATACAGCCTGCTTATTATGGAAGAGTATCTTATTCTATTTTTATCTCATAGCTTTAAAAAGGCTAAACGAGGGAATGTACCTTCCACCCAGGAAGCATTTTCAAGGACACAGACTTCAAGAGAGCAACACATCAGTGGGGACCATCTAGACGGTATATGTAACTGAACCTAGGTCAGAAAAACATGGCAGAGTGAGAGATATCTTTAGATCTCTCCCCTGGAAACAACAATAAGCTGAACATCTAAAACTTAACAAAAAACACCCAAACTGCACACCAGCATGTCTGAGCATGGGATCTGCACATAAGAGCTACCACAAGTCAGAACCCTGGGTGTTGGGCAGTGGACTGGGAAAAATAAAGAAGATGCCTCTCACAGCCTCTGGAGCTCCCTGCAGGAGGAGGGGGAGAGGAGAAGCTGCAGTGGCTTCCCTGAGCAGCCCTGCTCGGGAGTGCCGTGACTTCCATGCAGCCTGCAGCAGGGCTCAGTCATCAGGGTAGAAAGCAGAGAAGCGGAATGGGACAGCAGAGAAACAACAGTTGATTTTTACTGGCCCTGGCTGCAAAACCAAGGCCGAGCTGCAGCCCCCAACTCCCAACCAGAGGGGCCCTTCCCCCATAACCTCAAGACCAATCGCCATGGAGCCCAGGGGAATCTGAGCAAATGCTGCCAAGACTGTCACTGACACTGACAGGGTCTGAAACTGAGGATAGCAAGTGTGATTAAATATGTATAAGAAAATAAAAAGGCATATTTCAGGCTTTATATAAAGCAGGATCCAAACCACCTACTGGAAACCAAAAGAAAAGCACCTTCTTTGCAGCAGGCTAAAGAAAGACCTTTATATAAAATCTTCTGGAAAAATAGCAGAATATATTTCATTAATGCCTAGGCAGATAAATAGTCCATTCAACACCATGAACAACCAAGGTGACAAGGCATCTCAGAAAGGAGAAAAATCTCCAGAAAATAAGCTTACAGACATAGAAATATGAAACGTAAATGACGGAGAATTCAGGATGGTACCTCTGAAAAACTCAGTGAGTTCTGAAACAAGTCATATCAACAATTTCAAGGAATTGAAAAAACAACTAGATGAGCAGAGAAAGGAGATTGAACCCCTCAAAAAGAACTGAATAAACATTCTGGAGATAAAAACACACATAGACACACACACACACACACACACACACACACACACACACACTGCAAGAGTTGAAAAATGAAATAGCAAGCTTGGGAAATAAAGTCGACCAAATGGAGGAAAGGATCAGTGATATCAAAGACAGAAATCTAGAAATAAATCAGAAGGAAGAAGAGAGAAACCAAAGAATGAAAAATAATGAAAGAAAAATACAAGAACTAGCTGATACCATCGGGAGAGGAAAAACATAAGAATAATGGTCATTATTGAAGGTGAGGAAAAGGAGCAGGGATTAGAAAGCATTTTCAGACAAATAGTGGATGAGACTTTCCCAAATCTAAGGAATGAGCTGGAGCTTAGAATTCAAGAAGTCAACAGAATACCCAATTATCTCAACCCAAAAAGGCTTTCACCAAGACACATTGTATTAAAATTATTAAAAAAATAAACGACAAAGATGGAATTCTCAGGGCAGCCAGGGAGAAGAAAATGGTAATTTATAAAGAAAAACCCATTAGATTATCATCGGACTTCTGAGCACAGACCTTATGAGCCAGAAAGCAATGGAATAAAATATTTAAACTATTAAGTGAAAGGAACTATCAGCCTAAAATAATGTATCCAGCTAAGCTCTCTTTTAAATATGAAGGAGAAATTAAGACCTTTCCAGACATACAAAAATTGAGGGAATTTTCCACTTTGAGGCCTGCACTACAGGAAATACTGAAAGGAGTCAGCTTACCTAAAACAAAATGACCAAAAAAAAAAAAAATACATAATTAGGAGAAAAGTGACTATCAGGCAAATAGAAGGCGAGGAGTGTAATCTTACTGAGAACATGGCATTATAAGCTTAAATAATAATAAGAGAATTGCTATAGCAAGATAGTAATGAACATTGAGCATACATACATAAAGACAAATTGAGATAACAATGACTGAAAAGGGGAGGATTCGAATATCCAAATTTGCAAAGGGGAATGGAGATAAGGCACACACAGAAGAAAATGAACGACTGTATATATATATATAACTATCTTTTTCATATTCATAATGTTAACTACACACCAAAGATTCAGAACTGACATATATAACATGAAACAAGAAGAACCAGAGGTGAAACCCACAAATAAAGGAAACAGAAACACAAGGACAAGGAAGCAATAGAAACACCAAGCTACCAGAAAGCAAAAGATAAAATGGTTATAAGAAGACCTCATATTTCAATAATCACTCTAAATGTAAATGAACTAAACTCTCCAATAAAAAGGTGCAGAGTTGTAGAATGAATTAAAAACAAAACCCAATCATATGCTGCCTCCAGGAGACTCATCTCAGCTCTAAAGACAAATATACACTTAAAGTGAAAGGGTAGAAAATGATATTTCAAGCAAATGGCATTCAGAGAAAAGTGAGAGTAGCAGTACTAATGTCAGATGAAAAAGACTTCAAAATAAAGAAGGTAAAGAAAAATACTAAGGGACACTTCATAATGATAAAGGAACTCATGCACCAAGAAGACATAACACTTATTAATATCTATGCTCCCAATCAGGGAGCCCTGAAATATGTAAAGCAATTACTAACAGAACTAAAGGGAGAAACAGACCAAAACACTATCAAAGTAGGGGACCTAAATACCCTATATGGACAGATCATCCAAACAGAAAATCAATAAGTAAATAATATCCTTAAACGACACATTAGACCAACTGGACATAATTGACATATACAGAGCCTTCCATCCCAAAACAGCTGCTTATACATTCTTTGCTAGTGCACACGGAACATTCTCAAGAATTGACCATATACTGGGACACAGAGATAACCTCAACAAATATAAGAGGGTTGAAATCATACCAACCATATTCTCTAATCATAGTGTTTTGAAACTAGAGATCAACTGCAAAAAGAAATCAGGAAGAACCAGAAATACATGGAGGTTAAACAACATGCTACTGAAGAATAATTGGGTCAGAGAAGAAATAAAAAGAGAGATCAAGAGATACATAGAAATGAATGATAATGATATTGCAACATTATCAAAACTTTTGGGAGACGGCAAAAGCAATCATTAGAGGAAAGTTCATATCATTACAGGCCTATCTCCAAAAACAAGAATGAGCCCAAATAAACAACCTACTACTTCATCTTAAAAAACTAGAAAAGGAAAAACAAATGATGCCTAAAGTCAGCAGACAGAAAGAAACAATCAAAATTAGAGGAGAAATAAATGAAATTGAAAACAAACAAACAAAAAAAAATAGAAAAAATAAATGCAACAAAGAGCTAGTTCTTTGAGAAGATGAGTAAAACTGACAAATCCCTGGCTAGACTCACTAAAGAAAAAAGAGAAAGGACACAAATAAACAAAATCAGGAATGAAAGAGGGGAAATTACGACTAACATCACAGAAATACAGAAGATCATATAAGAATACTATGAAAAAGTATATAACACCAAATTTAATACCCTAGAAGAAATGGACCAGTATTTAGAAAAATACAATCTTCCTAGACTGAATCAAAAAGATTTGGAAAATCTAAATAGACTGATCAACAGAATGGAAATTGAAACAATCATCAAAAACCTACCCAAAAAGTAAAAGTCCAGGACCAGATGGCTTCACCAGTGAATTCTACCAAACATTCAAAGATGTAATACCTATTCTCCTCAAATTCTTCCAAAAATTTGAAGAGGAAGCAATACTTCCCAACTCATTTATGAGGCCAATATCAGTCTGATACCAAAACCTGGTAAAGATAACACAAAAAAAGAAAACTACAGGCCAATAGCTCTCATGAACACAGATGCAAAAATCCTAAATAAGATACTAGCGAACCGAATAAGGCAACATATTAAAAAGATTATACACCATGATCAAGTGGGCTTCATCCCAGGGGCACAGGGGTGGTTCAACATACACAAATCAATTAATGTGGTACACCACATAAACAAATTAAAAAATAAGAATCATACAATCATATCAATAGATATAGAAAAAGCCTTCAACAAGATACAGCATCCATTTATGATCAAAACACTTAACAAAATCTGTATAGAAGGAAAGTACCATAACATAATAAAGGCCATATATGACAAACCTCAGCCAACATTATATTTAATGATGAAAATCTAAAAACCTTTCCTCTAAGATCAGGAACAAGGCAAAACTGTCCACTATCACCACTGTTATTCAATTTAACATTAGAGGTCCTAGTGAGTGCAATCAGATAAGAGACAGATATAAAAGGCATCCAAATAGGAAATGAAGAAGTCAAATTGTCACTATTTGAGGATGACATGATTCTCTATATGGAAAACCCTAAAGACTCCACAGGAACACTACTAGAAACAATAAGCAAATACAGTAAAGTTTCTGGACACGAAATCAATGTTCACAAATCCATAGTGTTCCTATACTCTAATAATGAAGTGACAGAAAAAGAAGTGAAAAAAACAATTCCTTTTGCAATTGCAACAAAAAGAATAAAATACCCAGAATAAATTTAATGAAACGTGTGGAGGACCTATATAATGAAAACTACAAGACTCTAGTAAAAGAAATAGAAAAAGATACAAAGAAATGGAAAGATATTCCATGTTCTTGGATTGGAAGAATCAACATAGTTAAAATGACCACATTACCTAAAGCATTATACAAATTTAATGCAATCCTCATCAAAATTCCATTGGCAATTTTTAAAGAAATAGAACAAAAAATCATCAGATTTGTATGGAAGCACAAAAGACCTTGAATTGCCAAAGCCATCCTGAGAAAAAAGAATGAGACTGGAGGCATAATTCTGCCTGACTTCAAATTATACTACAAAGCGACAGTAATCAAAATGGCATGGTATTGGCAGCTAAATGGACACATGGACCAGTGGCACAGTGAGAGTCCAGAAGTAAACCTATATTTATATGGGCAAATAATTTTCAATAAAATAGCAAAAAACATACAGTGGAGAAAGGAAAGCCTC
Source organism: Eidolon dupreanum (assembly GCA_028627145.1). Lineage (NCBI taxonomy): Eukaryota > Metazoa > Chordata > Mammalia > Chiroptera > Pteropodidae > Eidolon > Eidolon dupreanum. Next base: position 12,115,290 of record CM053503.1, read on the forward strand.
TTCAATAAATGGTGCTGGGAAAACTGGAAAGCCATCTGCAAAAGAATGAAACTAGACTGTTGTCTATCACCACACACCAGAATTAACTCAAAATGGATTAAGGACCTGAAACAATAAAATGCATAGAAGAAAACATAGGAACTAAACTCAGGGACCTGAGACTTAAAGAGGATTTTATGAATTTGATCTCAAAGACAAGGGAAGTAAAAACTAAAATAAATGAATGGGACTACAGCAAACTAAACATCTTCTGCTCAGCAAAAGAAACCATCGACAAGGTAAAGAGACGACCATACAAATGGGAAAATATATTTGCAAGCAATGCTGCCGATAAGGACCTAATATCCAAAATATACAAGAACTCATAAGACTCAATAACAACAAAAAAACAAATGATCCAATCAAAAATGTGCAGAGAACCTGAACGGACACTTCTCCCTAGAGGACGTACAAATGGCCAACAAATATATGAAAAGATGCTCAACAATGCTACCTATTAGGGAAATGCAAATCAAAAGCACAATGAGATACCATCTCATACCTGTTAGAATAGCTATAATTAACAGGACAAGTAATAACAAATGTTGGAGAGGGTGTGGAGAAATAAGAACCCTCATACACTATTGGTGGGACTGCAAACTGGTACAGCCACTATGGAAAACAGTATGGAGTTCCCTCAAAAAACTAAGAATTGACCTACCATATAATCCAACAATCCCTCTACTGGGTATTTACCCCAAAGACTTGAAAACTCATATCTGAAAAGATATTTGCACACTGATGTTCATAGGAGCATTATTCACAGTGGCCAGGAAATGGAAGCAACCGAAGTGTCCTCTGATAGATGATTGGCTAAAGAAGCTGTGGTACATATATACAATGGAATATTACTCAGCCATAAGAAGAGATGAAATACTGCCATTTGCAACAGCATGGACAGACCTTGAAATAATCTTATGAAACAAAATGAGCTGGACAGAAAAAATTGAAAATCACATATTATTTATATGGAATGTAAACCTAAAAATACCAAATGGACAGGATGAACAAACAGACTCATGAACATGGACTACAGACTAGTGGTTACCAGAGAGTAGGGGGTGGGGGAGGAGGCGAGACATAGACGGGCTATAGGGGGTTAAATACAGGAGAGTAGGGGGAGGTTGAAGTAGGTAAAGGGGATCAAATATACCGCAGCTAAAGGAAACTGGACTTTGGGCGGTAAACACACAATAGAATATACAGATGTGACATTATAATGTACACCTGAAAATTACGTAATTGTGTTAACCAGTGTTACCCCAATAAACTTAATTTAAAAAAAGAAAAAATAATAATAAAAAAAGGCTAAAAGATAACATCTCACTAGTGCCATACCTTAAGATTCAAGAAATTATCAAGAATAATCTTGACTTTGGCTTTATATGCCAAACCTAAGAATAATACTTCTTAACTTTATTGGGGACATGAACCAGTGAATATATGATAAATACTATGACTACTCTTTGGAGAAATTCAAGTATTTTTATACACACAGAATTTGCTTAAAATTTCAGAGGATTTATGAGGGCCCCTGAAGTTCATCCATGATCTCCTCAAGATCTATGGATCAAGTTTAAGAACCCCTGCCCTAGATCTATACTGGATTTTAGGATATTATACCCTCTTCCTCCTCTCCCCTCCACCCCCCAAATTCTGGAAAGTTCTTGTGACACACATTGGTTAGGGATAGTTAATCCAATTTGACCAATTTATCAACTAGAATTTAGTATTATTCCTCTAACCTTATATTTACATGGAAAGAATCAGTGGGTTTTTAATAGACAAAACACCCTACTGTTAGATGCAGAGCCAAGATCACAGGTAAGACATGATATACAACAGAGAAATCATATGCTTTTGCTATTTGGAAGCAAAGAACCAGAGATAGATCCTCTCTCTATGACTATCTACCAAATATCCTTGCCAAATATGTAATTTTGGAAGTGGAAAAGGTAGAGATGGGGACCAGCCCTGACTTATGGATCATCCAACTTGTTTACCTTCCTTTGTGTACAACCTTCAGACGCTCACTCTCCTGAACAGGTAGGCCATTTTTAGTCCATTTTCCTGGTATGTTTTCAGAGATTTCACACTTCAAACAGATTTCTTTTCCAAGTTTTACAGTCTGATCAGTCAGAGGTGTCAATATCTTCAGTGGCTTCACTACGGAAATAATAGATGGTTATAAGTGCCAAACCCAATTCAGACAGACCAAAATGGTGTCATTTTACAATGATACAGTTAGTTTTGCTATTAATGCTTGTTTTGAAAATGAGAATTTGTTCCAATGCAATTGATATATTAGGGGACACATGGAGTATAACACAAATTTCATGTTTAATTATGCATGATTTAATTCATGAGAAGACTAGGTGAATCCAGGAAACTGTATTCAGCTGATCTGAGCCAACTAGGACTGCACAAAACACACAAATGTACCTCAAACATCTACCAGCTACTTCAGTTCACCCATGTGATATGAGCCACACCCATGTACATCTGAAATTACCACTATCCATTCAATTACAAATAACCTCTGTCTACCACTCCACAATAGCTCACAAGCTGCAAAACTTCTGAAATCACATCCAAAAACAAATTTCAGGTCTTTTTCAAGGTAAAGGGCCATATTCATGTGGTATTTATTAATCATTTAACATTTAGGTAACTTGTCTGGCAAGGTAATTTTTGTACTTCCTTCCCAATATTGGTGCTCTACTGTTAAATTGAATAGTTGGTTCTTTTCTCACAGATCCTGATTGATATGACATAGATACTCAGCTAGAATGGAATTTCATTTTACATATTTAAAATTGTCACAAGAGATCAAAGAGATTGAAACTTTCCTGAAACTGAATTAACAAATGCAATGCCATTAGTAAGCCAACATGGAAGACATCCAAGGAAGTCTTACTTACAGCCAACACTAAGTTTAGCGGATGATTGTCCTCCTGTTGTCATTACAGAATATTCTGCACTATCGGCCTTGGTTGCTCCTTCTATGATCAAAATGTGTTTTTTGCCCTCAACTTTAACTTTGTATCTTGATTTTGGACCAGGGATGATCTCCTCACCATTCTTAAACCTAGGTTAAAATAGATAATTAACAAATTTTTTTTTATAAAAGACCCTTCAGGAGACAAAACTTATTGGTCTTATTCTTCCTATATCCCAGTGTCTTGCAGGGTGTCTGACGGATATCAGACACTCAAGAACTATTTGTTGCATTAAAGAATATATAAATCAATCTACAAATAGATTAATAATATAACAAATGTCTGAAAAATAACATTAAAAGAACATAAGCCCTCTCTTTCCACTAAAGTTCAATTAGATGATGATGCTAAGAGTAGGAATTACCCATATGTGGGCTTTTGACATAACACTAGTGAGTATGATATTTTAATACATTTTAAAGATAGCTATGATTCTAGATTAAAATGAACAATCTACTCTGTACCAATCTCTACAGATTCCTACTATGTAATTTGCTATATTTCTCAACAAAGCATTTCATTTTAGGATTCTGAATTTCCTAGTCTTTAATTTTGAGATGACTCACAAAGAACTTGAGAAAACACTTCCCATCTGACAAAAAAAATTTCTTGCTGTTTTTTAAAGTAATTGGTGATTCTCAATCTAAAATATTTGTCTTAGGAAGTATAACAATAAGTTGACCAGGAATAAGATAAAAAAAAAAGTATATTTCTCCATGTAAGTTGACAATATAACAGGCATAATGAGAAGAAGCATGGTACAGAGGTGAAGAGCGTCCATGGGCTTTGGGGTTAAATAGACCTGGGCAAACTTGAGCCATCCATTTATTAGTAAGTGCCTACTTCCCTCCATCCTTACCAATATAGAGTTCTGGGTCTTTATTCTGTTTCATAGGTGAAAAAAATAAAAACCCAGTATGTTAGAATAGTTTTAGTTCCTATTTCTATTAACACAAATGAGATTGAAATTTTTTTCCTATCTGTAAAAGCAATTTCTTGTTATCTAAACTGTGAAGGTACTTTATTTGTGTGTCTACTAAATGAACCAACCTCAGGAAAGCTATTTACCATTTCACATTGGCGTCATCTTCAGACACCTCACATTCTAATTCCACTCTCTCCCCACAGTAAGCATTTGTATCTTCCAGCTGTTTGGTCACCATAATTGGAGGTTCTAGTGTAAAAAAAGAGAAAATCAGAATCATTAAATGTCCCAAACCTGACTTATGACCTCAGATTTGTTCACAGATGAGAAACCAACAGTAAGAAAGTGTCATACCATGGAGCTGTGATTAGATGGTGATAGTGGGTGGGATTTTTTTGTTTTTTGTTTTTTGTTTTTACTTTTCTTGGCAAAATGAACAGCTGGCAACCCTGGGTACATTATCCCAATTTTCTCATAACTTTTTAAATCAAATAAATTATCGTATTAGAGAGTAGACAAAATGTATCAAACACCCTTCTTTTGACAAATAAGATGCCAGGAGGTAGACATTTCTGATGAAGGAGGACCTATTCCACTAAAATTCTTCTATTCTGGTTCTAGATGAATGATAGAGACTACAGAGTTGTCCCAATCAGAGTCCCTTCCAAAGAAAATGCGTGATTCCTGGCTTCACAGGTACCCTACAGCTCTTTTCACAATATCTTAGTATAAGATAGTCTTCAGAGCTCTCAGGGCCAAGCATTGATGCCCTTTTACTTATAAAGCTTGTTTCAAGAGAAATCTATTTGTGATCAGTTGAGTATGAAATGAGATTATCCTTTAGATTTTGCTGGGTTTCAGAAGCTATAACTAGAATAACTGTATTGCAAAATATTGCTTTCTTAAGTCAAAACCTCCAAGCGTTTTCACTCAGCAGTTCTTTTTCTTCTCTCAGCTTTCCTAGTCTTCAATGAACCTGAGAGTAATTAGGATACACAGTAACTGCCAGTGTAAAAACTTCAACGCAGAGCCAATCTAATGCCCAAACTAAACCATTTCTAGAGGTACAACTAGCTCTTCTCTGGAGCTCAAGAGCTCCCCTTATCATTTTCATTTTTATTATTACCCCCAAGAAAAGGAGAGCCATCAGCTTTAGAGGACTACAGTAAGAGATTTCACTTTACCTCTCACAAAGAGCTCAGTGGAACATTTCTCATCTCCAGCTGTCACATAATACTCCGCATCATCTGTTAGCGAACAGTTATTGATAAACATGATTCTTTCACATCCTTTATGTTCAAAGATGTATCTATTTTAAATAGGAGGAAGATAAATAGAATCCATGAACTCGATTTTATTCTCTTCTTTAGTGCCAACAAATTTGGCCTATAATTCGGTAATGCTTGACAGATATTTTGATCTGCCATTTATGAATTATATCTTATATAGTTTAACAAACATCAAATATGCAACCAATTTTTATCTTTATAATACCTAATGTAATACATATGCATATTTACACATAATATTTAATTTCTGTTATTTTCTTTTATATAAGGATTTTTATTTCAAATATAAACCAATACATGCATATCTTCTATTGAATATTTTTAACTCATTGTTGGAAAGCAGAGTTGGCTGAAGTTGTGAGAAAGATTGTTAGTTCTGTACATTTTTAAAAATGACTAATTCATCTACTTTGTAGAGGAACAGAGGCTTGATTTATTGATTACACTCTTTGCCTAGCCCAATGACACAGATTTTGGAGGGTGAACAAATGATCATACAATTTAAACAATAACATGAACTTAATCACTAATATAGACAGTAATTCTATAAAATGTGATATTGTCTTAAATGAGCTTAAGAACTAGTGTTATCATGTCACAGTTACCATTACTAAGAAAAAATTTCAATATTTTGAAATAAAAAACTAAAAGCTAGGATTGCACAGTTTAATTATCTGTGACCTGGATTGTGGATGGGTATATTAGGTCATTATGATAGACTAAAGAAAAAGATTTCTTTTGGAAAATTCTCAAATTGAAGACTTTAAGAATAAAACACTAGATATTTTCTACATAAAGATAACCAAGTAACATTATGTTTTTGGTAAATTCAGGTCACATTCAAAAGAATTTTATCAGATCCAAACATTATCATCACAAAGTCACTCTGTAGGCATGACCACATTAAGAAATTGGAAGCCACCTAATTGTACTACAGAAGTGACAGATTGTCAGGATTAAAGTCTTTTATAAATATGCATGTGGCTCCTGTTAACTTAAAAAAATATATTGGAGTTGAAAATCTCTCACGCTGAGAAGGATCTCTGTAAAACAGTTTCATAATAGACTAGCGATACCATCAGACATCAGGGATTAGTTTGTCTCCTTTATTTGGCCGAGGGCCAAGAAATAATAAAACACAGGCTTTAGATGCTACTCTGGAAAAACAAAAGTTATCTAATGATAATGTGTGATTCCCAATTGGTATATCAAATATGTATTTCAAAATTTTTCAAAATTTTATTTTAAAAAATTGGAAGAAGATCAGCAATGCCTGAAATAATCTCATATAACTTATAGTGACAAAAAATCATATTTGATGATCACCTGACATAGTTTGTATAGAATTAAAACACAAAACAAGGTTTAATTTATATAGTCCTATAATTTTAATTGTTCCAAAATACCAGAAAAGTTTTTACTCTCCCTCCATATAATTTTGCATTATCAATATTAAACTAAAAAGCACTTTCATTCATAGAAAATTGAAGTTGAACTACTGTATGACTTACACAATTATCACTGATTATTTGCAAAGCGCACTTACTTTGTACTGGGTCGAATTTCTTGACCATTTTTATACCATTTCACCTCTAACTTTGGATCTGCCAGTTCCACAACGAACCTTACCCTGCCTCCTTTATCAATCTGATATGCTGGATCAAGAATTTTTGCAAAAGCTAATAGAGAGAAGAAACAAAACTACATTAATATGTGTGTATGTATGTGTGTGTATATATATAATAGTATATGTATAAGAATCTGAAATAAAATGAAAAATTGAGACTTGGAGAAGAAAAAATTAAGAACCTTCCAAATTGTCATTTACATTTTAGAATCCTATTGATTTATATGCAAGAAGATGGTTTAAAAATTTAAAGAGAAGCCATGTGTCTTTGTAAGAAATCTAAGAAAAGAATTACTGAAAAGGCTTTTAAAATGTCCTAATGCTTCAGGGGATGTATGATATAAAGCATCCAAACAAAACTGCACTTGAATTTGCTTATCTTCCTAGCATGCTTACTGTTAAGATCACTGGTATTACTTTCATATTTCTTCTGTGTCACAGATAGTTTTCTACCATGGAATTTATGAGGTAAATTCAAGGACTCATAAGATTAAATTGAATGCCTTTGACTAATTGAAATGGTAGGTTTATCAGAATTTTTGTACTGTGGATATTTGCCCAAATAGTGGCATTTTTAAGACATCCTTATAAATATAGTTAGAAACTCAAGATTTTAAAATATTTTAAATAACATAGAACATAGTGGTTTTTTAACAATACTGTCTTTGAAGGGTCCTAAACAGAGGTAATTAACTTCTTTTTTATTTCATATTTTTTTTTCAGATTTCAAAGATAATAATTCTCATTTAGACAGTTTGGAAAATACCCATAAGTGTGGACTACCTTGTGAGGTTGTCACACTTGCATTTCCATCATTCCAGCTTTATTATATTATTGCTTAAATGAGTGTACTTCCTCATGTCTTAGCAAGATAAAATAAACACTAGCTTTAAAAAAAGTTATCTATCACATCCATTAATTCTGGAGAGTTAAGAGACAAGAATAAGAAAGGCCTTTGTGGGGGAAAAGAGATGTCATCTGGCTCCACACCTTAGAATTCACTTGTTTGTGACTCATAGTCTCAGACACCTTTCAAAAATAAAAGTTCAGGAGTCTGAGATAGTAGACATGGTTGATTATGTAAACAAAACAAATACAAAACACTTCTATATTTCTCTGGGGTCATTTCTCAACCAGTCTGCAGGGAGATTTAAAAAGAGCTGGTGAGATTTTTTAAATTCTTTTTGACCATTAACAAACTATAATAAGATTTCTATGTTAACCTGATGTGTCATAAAACCAATAATTGACAATGACCAAGTGCATGAAACTTTGAAGAGCTAATGATCAATTTAAAATATCTTTTTATTTTAATTTTCAATTTTAACATCTCAAAGTATTTTTTAAAGGTGTTAAAACCACAACAAACTGCATTCACTTTAGATCCCCAGGGAGCAGCATATCTATTTCATAAAACACTTTGCTAACCTTACTGGATGTGAGAAGTGAGTTCCACATGCATCATCAAATGGTGCAAGAATATGATGGTAAAATGAACAGACATCGAATCTACTCAGCCAAAATAAGAATCAAGAATTTGAGAGTGAAATGTGGAGGCTGGAGAAAGAGGCCACTGAGAAATTCCCAGTGACAGCGGGAATTTTTAATATTCCATTATATGCTGTATGTGGTTAATACATTATTTAAATTTTTTTTTTCAATTTTAGCCAGGATACAATATTATATTAGTTTCTGGTTTACAACATATTGATTTAGACAGTTCTATACCTTACGAAGTGATCTCCCAAGAAATTTAGTACCCATCTAATGCCATGATAATACTTTAATGTAACTCCTTTGTTATCTTAAACTTTTAGGAGCTGTGTGCTGCCTACCTGCATAGTCAGCGCTGTGCAGGAAGAGAACTCCTTTCACCTGAAGCCAAAGGTAGCCAAGAGAAGCGTAACCCCTGCAAATCCTACTTCAACCAGTCCCACCCCAAACCCGGGGAGAAAGAGGATCACCGGCTGGGGTTCAAGGTCACATCTTTAGGGTCGCAGGACGCGGTCCCCGCAGCCACGCTCCCCCGGGCGAGCTCACCTGCGCTCTTCTTCTCCACCCTGCGCATGCGCTTGAGTCGCTTGAGCATGCCTCGGAGGTCGGTGATGCCGTACTGGAAGGCGATCTTCTCGTACTCGTTGGGGTTAGCATTTTTCAGCAGCTCCCACACGTCTATCTCGGGTTCTTCTTCCTGTTGCTTCACCTCCCTAACCGGGGAGAACCATTGCCTAGTTTAGTAGCTGCCCACTAGCCCTTAAAGACAAGGGTCGAAGTATGGTATGGAATTTTTCGGTTCAGTGTTAAAAGCTCTTTAGTGCTTGAGTACTTAAGCTGAAGAGAAAGTCTTGCTTTGCTTGAAGTTTCAGTGAAACTTCCAGATAGTTAAAGATCAGATACGTGCATTTACTTAACATTCTCGTTTTCCTAGTGAAAAACACAGTATTACGGGGGAACAAGAGAATATCAAGAAATATTCTGAAGTTATTTTTACTTTTTTTCAACTTGAAAGCATAAATAGAAGGTGAATTTTTGAGGAACTTACAGGTCAGTTTTCATTTGGTTCTGGGTATGGAAATAATTTTGAAAAGTATATTTAGAACTAGAAGTTTTAAATATCGAACTATGAAAGAATAATACTTTCTTTTCTACCTTCATTGGTGTACACACGCTAGCTATCTATATATGAAGATAGTACAAATACAGCACTCCAGATCTTTGAATTTTGCAAGCAGTATTTTTCTTACCACGTTAATAAATGTGTACATTAACCCACTTTTTACTGATTTTGCTTTTTGTTTTTTGTTTTTAATGCAAAGAATATTTAAAACTGCCACGAGAAGTTTCTTTGGCTGGTTTGTTTTTCACATGATTTTTGTAGATATATATGCTTTTTAAAAGAAAAAATGTTTTTCTAAATTGTCAGGGGAAAAGGGGAATGCGGTCAAAATTTTTTTCATATTTCATTTTAAAGTACGGTCTTCAACTTTTTGGGAAGCGAGCTGGGGGTCAATTATACAGATATAAATGTTAAACTTTAAAGCAAATGGCTAAGGGTTCCATGGACAAGCGAAAGTAACTTTTTAGTATAATTTTTGATCACTGACTAAAGAATCTATAGAACATATAAAGAACATATATAATTAAAAAATATATAAGATTTAAAGTACATTTGTATGCCCTTATTTTAAAACCAAAAAAAAAAAAAATGAAACAAGAACTCAGAAACAAACACTCTTTAGGGAAAGAACCTTAGTGCATATGCAAAATATAATTTAAATTGATTTCCTTCACTGGCTAAACAGTCCTGATTTTGTTTAATTTAATTGACTTTTTATCAGGTTAATTTGGAAATATTATAGTGACTACTTACTGTAATAATGCTGATTTGGATATAATTTTTTAGGAAAACCGGTCAACACATCTTAAACATCAGTGTGCAAACATTTCATGCTATCATGTTAGCAAATGATGGATTACATATGTTTGCATTGTCACACGAATTACACCCGTTTTAGAGTTTCTTGAGGAAATGCTGGATTATAACCATGGAGAAGGGGAGAATATAAATATTAACTTAAAGTTTAGGGTGAAGTTAATCAAGAATGCCTTTAAATATCTAATTTTCACAGTCATGTAAGTCTTTCTGCTTAGTAGAAAAGGATGCTGATCTGAAAAGTGGAAGAAAGTGAGAGGTCATTGGTCCATCAGTAACCTTTGTGGGAAGGACTAGACAACACCATTAGAAAAATGTGCCTTTTAAAAACTCAAAACATAAGTATTATCTTCATCTCACTGAAATAATGATACCCTCTATTAACATAGTGAAATTGAAATGCTTAAGAAATTGTTCTGAAGTTGGAATATTGGTAATAATTTGCTAGATCTGCTAGCTCTACTATATCTGCTGCCTGAAAGCAATTTAAATTTCAGATATATCTTTTAAATATTTTGTAGGAAGGCTTAGAGAATTGCAGTTAAAATGTGTATGTATGTACATATGTTTATATTCTCTGTGGGTGTTTCCTCAGCCCACTTTATTAATGCTCTATTTTTGTCACACTCCAGCCTCAATATAGTTCCCAAACTGTAAAATTATGCCATTCTGCACATTGTGTTTAATTTGTATTTCAGCCAAGAAGAATTACACACATATGCATTTTGAGTATCCTTCTGACACTAATGAAAGGATTTAAAGATACCAAATTAGATCAAAATAGCTAAGAAGAAACACAAGTCAAACACCGAGGCATACCTATATCCATGAGGTGAAGATTTATATGATGAAAGCCAATAATAAAGATCATCATTTTCAGTGATTTCTCAGATTTTGTTGGTAGATTCATAAAACTGATCACCCTCACCATTTTTTTTTTCATTAAAACACCAAAATATACCCCACTCTACCACATTCTTAATTATATTGAATTTTTTGTAAGACCACTTGCCTATTCCTTTCTTTTCTCTTCATAACTTAATTTAATGTCAAATTGCAAAATTGAAGTATTCCTCATTTTGTATTGGAATGGGAAGTCAAGGCTTCCACCTGCAGCATTTCTTTAACACACCTAGAACATATCTTTTCTTACCAAGGTGGCTGCAAATGGCCCTATCTGCAAGGCAACGTTAATTTAGAGTAGGGTGAAAAATTCAAATTTCTATAGGCATTCCTGATTCCATTTCAAGCACTGGGATCGACTTATATAACATTCACAGTACTTTCATCTACATCAAAATTTCTATAACTTGAAGATCCTAGTGAAGTACAAAGGAGTTATAGAAATTTTATGTAGAATAAAACTTCCATGTGTTTATATAGGTCAAATCCCGTAACAAAATAACATTTTGAATATTTACTCTGACTTAGCTAATGTCTCTTTGAAATATGCTGGTTTTGTTCAGGGCAGGGAGGTCTTTTGTTGTATGGAGATGTTGGTTGTAATGATATTTATTCAGATAGGGATTTTACCACACACTCTTAGAGAAGTAGAAATGGTAATTGTGTCATTACCACAATGAAAACATATGCAATTCATAAATTAGTAGGAAAACACAATGATTTCTCAAGTTATATTGGTGGATTAGTATATATTAAATGAATATACTCTTATGTTAACAACAAAATAATTATGAGTCAAAACCATAATTAGGGGATGTAAAGAAAATGAGAACTGGAGACATATTGACTGCCCATGTTTTCTAGTCATTTTTTTCTTGTCATTTTCACCATTAATTAGATGATATCTTTTATTCTGCAAATGACTGGCAGAACTAGTCTATTCTTTTTTCTTTCTTTTTTCTTTTTAATCAGAACATGGCATTTAATAATCTACTATATCACATTTGATTAGCTGATTGGTGTGTGTGTGTGTGTGTGTGTGTGTGTGTGTGTGTGTGTTTTGTCTCTACGAATATAAGCTCTTCAAAGGAATATGTCACATTTTTGGTGAAAGTGAATATTTATCTGACATCTACTATGAGCCAAGCCTTTACATTTAATTTAATGATCATAATAGTTCTATTAAGTAGTTTTCGTTCTCCACATTTACAGATGTGGAAACCAAACCTCAGAGAGAACATATAATTTAATCAAAGCCATGTAATTAGTAAATGGAAGAGTTGAGACTCAAATCCATTTTTTTTTACCTCTACCTTCCTTTTCTGTTCTGTAAATATGTATTCATACCTTTCTGTGCACCAGGCAGTTAAAGCCACTAAATTTTGTTTCCTTCACATCACCTTTAACATTATATTCTACACAAAGAAAACACTGAGTATTTTCCTGGTTGTTATAATAATTACAGGAAAAAAACCTCTCTTGTCTTCATAAAGTGTCAATTTATGTTTTAAACTGAAGCATCAGCTTCCGATGTGAATTCAGAGTGATACTTCTTATATAGAGTCACAGAAAGTGAGCTAACTCAGAAAAGTAGACTTAGATTTAGGTCCCCGCCCTGCCTTAATTAGCTTTGCGACTTGGGGTAAGTCGCTCAACATTTCTGGTCCCTGGTTCCTCACCTGCAGAATGAGGATGAGTGAAGCTCATTTAAGATCACTTCATATTCTATTGCTTTAAATAAATTTGGGGAATCAACAAATATTATTGATACTAATGATTATTTGAAGTATCTAAAGGAGGAAAAATGTATTTGATACTGCCAAGGTCTATTGGTTGGCTAATATCCATTGGTAATTAACAAATTGCATCCGTTAATATTCTGTTCTCAAAGTAAATACTTAGAGCTAGGATAAAATTTTCATTCATTGGAACTTGAATAAAGTCATCCAACTAAATTGAAAATAACCACAAGTCCAGTTATAACTGTAATTTGTTGTAATTTGTTGTGAAGCATATTTATACCATGTTCCTTTAGTAACCATAGCAAGCATAAATAACCATAAACAAAAACTAATATAATTATTATTTATCATTAATTTAGAATTGTAGTTTTACTTTGTTAATTTGCAAATTTACTAGATAAACATAATCCCAGGAAAAATCAAATTTTTTTTGTTTCTACACTAAATATCTAAATAGGTATAACTATATAGGTATAATTATATATAATAGAATTATATATGCCAATATATGGATAGAAATCCTATCAAATGGTTATGTGCTAAATATCCATAATGAATTATAGAAATTTTATTGCAAGAGAGAACTATGTTAAGGGAACATGAGTGATAATACTAAATACTTATTTCCATTTTACTACCGTATTTTATCTCCTCTAAAATGTACATTTTTTTGACATTTTAAACCTCTCTAAAAGAAGGATACATCTAATAATTGATAGTGTATCATAATAAACTATTTGGAGCAATTTTATTGCTTAGTGATTATAAAATACAGTTAAATCCTAAAATAAATGGTATCTTTGATGAAATACAGTAAATCATAAATATTATATTAAAGTAGATCTGGAAAAAATATATATATACCTGCAGAAACTTCTACTAAAATTGTCAAAATGATTTTTGGTCAATTTTCAAAGGCAGGCAAATAGAAGCTTTATTTGTTCAATCATTACTGGGAATTATGATTAAAATGAGAGAAATCAGAGGTTTCTAGGAATGTAAGTCTTCTGTCTCAGTTTTCAATCTCTTCATCCCCAACTAAGAAAATGTGCGAAGACTCATAAAATATTTAAAAAGAAAATTTAAAAGCATCAGCTAAAATTGTGTATTAGTATGCAGTTGTTTGTCTCTTTCTTAGTTGACTCTGTTATATTTTATAAGCAAAACATTGTAAGAAATGAGAAATTCTTTGAAACATATCTACTTTAAACTTGACTTCACTGAATAGGTATCTAAGATTTCCAGGCCACAGCGCCTCACTCCATCACTTGGTTCTCACCTACGTTTCAGGAGACCACTAAAGTCAAGTTCCCCTGCATCCTCTTGACCTTCTCCACTGTCATTAACAAAAGAAAAGCAAATCTGGGTTTAATGCTGAGATATATACCCAACAGTTTCCCCCAAACACTCTACATATAACGTATATGCAATTTTGTATCAGCACACAAGTCATGGGACTACATCAACACAAACTTTCTTTTCACACAAGTGACATTTAAAATTTTTGGAGTATGTACTTGTGGAAAAGTTACCATGAGGAGCTTGTGTTACTCTATGATTTCAGAAGACACATTTTTTGTAGATTGCATATATAAAACGGCTTGGATTTGTGTTAAAACGAAGTAACACAAATGCACTTTTGCCAAACAACACAAAGTACTTTGTTTTTGCAAGTTGTGGGGTGCTCTAGAAACATACCTGTGTAAAAAAGCAAAGGACTTTTGCTGATCTCTGTTACCCAAGTCAAACAGAGATTGGCTTAGAGGGCGAAGTGTACCAGTATCAAATATATAAGTACAAAGCTTATATTCAAAGGTAACCTCTTTGTGTCTACTAATAGATGAATCAGATAATGTGATATCAACATAACATAAAAATGGAACTAGTGCAGAGCTTTTTTAAAAGATGCATTCCTTTCTGTTTTAAAGGGAAATCATTATAAGATTTTCATTTTCTTTTTGATACTTATGCCATGTAAAATGAATTCTTTAAAAATTTGTCTTTGAATTGTTGAGCCCTTTATTAGAAAAGTTTTAAATGCTTTCCTGTTGAGAAATGCATCTTAAATTAGGCATGCAGCCACCTTTGTGATTTCTTATAAACTCTAAATAGAGACTATGGAGCTAACACTTACATGGCACTACACATTTACTTACTTGTTTAATTTTTTAATGAAGATTTTGTTTCCTGCTCTTTACAAATGTTAGTTATGGTTTCTAAGGAAAGAGTCTGTGGGTTTAAAAACAGTGTGTATAAAATGTAAGTCATACAAATCGAACTCAAATAATGTGTTTTTAAAATTTCTTTAATAGCAGGTATTTGGAGAAGACCTTTTGAAGTAAACACATTTCTATTTCTTTCAAGCACAAAATTTGGTAGATTATGTTTCTATCTCCTAAAATAGTTGTACATGATATGAGCATAGTTTCAGATCTCTACATTTGCCAAACATGGAGTGAATGGAAGGTATATGGACACTAAAAGGATTTGAAAATTATGACTTTAAAAAAATACTAATTGACTGATCAGGTAATTTAAATATCTTTTTAAAGTAATTAAAATTTTTATTTATTCATAATTCAGGAAGGAAATGTGCCTTTTAATTATAGACCAAATAATTGTTTTGTAGTAGTTTTGGAAGACTTTCCTTACTCAACAAAACTGTATGTGGATTTAGTCATAGGAAAAACAAAACATTTGCTCTCATTTAGGAGTGTATATTATGGAAGAATTAAGTAGAGAGGAAAATAAAGGCAGGAAGAAGCTAGTTACATTTCTCACAGACTAGAAATTTCTTTTCATTTTTCTTCCTTGACCTTGTGATTTTTCAGCCTTGGCAGTTGCAAAATAAATCAAATAGGAATCTATATTTGTCTTTCTACAGTAGTTATTATTTCAATGAAATCAGTGGTCTTTCATTTAAGATAATTAAATACTTAAATAGTGCTAACTTCAGTAAGTAGCTACTTAATTGTGGCTTTCTGGGCACATTGTTTAATAGCTTCATAAATAATTTCTAAATGAAAAGCAATATAAGTTTCTGACATTACTTAACTGATGCTATATTAGGTGTGTATCTTTATATATCTATCTTTCTTGGACATTTGATGGGAACTAATTCAATTGAGGAAGAAGCCACGTATGAATATTTTGAAATTGTGTATTTATAAGGCAACTATGAAACCTGCAAAAATGGAAGCTTCACCATAACAAGAATATTCTTAGGAATGATCAGTACATACTTGATTTGACCTTAAACCCATGGCTTTTCTAGAACACTAACTTTTGAATATACGATATGTTAAACGACAGTGAAAAGAGTTGTTCCCATTTGGAATAATAGAGGGTAGAGGAAAGAAAAGTGTGTTTTGAAAATCCTCCACTTTTGTGTCATACAAGAGCTACCTAGATTTCCCTTTCGAAGTTACCTTCTCTTGAAAGCAGATCTGATGTCAATGCTTGGAGTAGTCCCGGTCGACTCTTTGAAAGAAAAGAAAACAATAATAATAAATACCATTAAGAAGGCTGTTTTGTGTTTAGTTCTTTTCCAGGCTGTGGGGATTCTTCAGATTGAAGGAAAGCCAAGTGAAGTGGGGCTGGCTCTTCTCCTGGGTGCCTGAGCTGCCGAGATACCATAACTTATCCTATTTCACACAGAGTCAGTGAAAGGACGTTAGGAGTTTCCTTACTTAGTCCATTATCATTCCATTTGCCTGCCCAACAGGATTACCTGATGAACTTAAAAAAAAAACCAAAAAAACAAAAAAAACAAAAAACAGCTTCTTCATCTCCCTGCTGGAGATTTTGAGTCACCACATCAGAGATGGGTACTCAGAAATCAATATTCTTAAAAAGCCCTTCAAGTGATTCTCAGAGATGCCTGACCAGGTTGAAGAAGCACTGACCAGGACCAGATCCCTACTTAATACAGAAATCTCAACAGCACCTTCACCCATGATCATGCAGCCTTTGCTTGACATCTCTCGAATGGGAATTTCACAACCTTCTGTTGTGTCTACAGAGCTTTAATGAAAGAGTTTCATCTAATGTTAAGACAACATTCATCTAATTTCCACCTTTTGATTCTAATCTACCTAAACACATCCCAAATAACATAAAAAATGACCTTTTCCTTCTTCTGTGTGACAGTTTCCTCTTTTTACAATGAGTCATATATGCCCGACCTCCTTCAGTCACACATTCAAGCTGAATAGGGTGTGGTTTCTGAATTTCCTATCCTCCTGGTTACCCTACTCCAGAAGGGCTCCTAGGTATAGTGCTCATGGCTGAAGACATTACTCCAAATGTGGAACAAGTAGCATGTTGCAGAGGGTAGTATTATTTCCTAAACTTAGATTCTATAACTTGTAAATGGCCCACTTTTAAATTATACCAGCTTTGTCTTTTGCAGCTATATCACACTTTGAATTCTTCTTAAGTTTGTGATCTTTGCTGCCAGGTTAACTTTCCCTTTGTATACTTAGCGAAGTGTTTTTTCCCCCAATCTACATGTACAACTTTACATTTATCCCTATTAAATTCACTCTGAGCAGTACACAGAGCATGTGGATGGAGAACCTCCATATCTGATATTAATGCTTCTAAGAGAAATCCTTCCTTCCCCCTGAGTATCTTGACATCCTTGTGCCATATTAACTTATCCCCAAACCTGAGTGGGAATAAGTGGACCCAATGAAACTGGTATGTACAGTAGCAGCAAAAAATGGCAACAGCCCTTATCTGGGAGATTGTAATATAGATAGCATGGACAAGAGATAACTTGGCAATAAAATCTCCAAATTCCATTAATATCTGGTCTCATAACAATTTAATTCAGCAAGCTTGCTGAGACTACCACAATCAGAAACACATACAGTTTTAAAGGTAACTTTATTTCCAAAATCTCATAGTATTCAATGACCTTCTTCTCTTCCATCTCCTCACACTCCATTAGAAAAAAGACATCACATTTATCCAGACAAGAAGGCTCTCTTACCATGTACTTCAAGATCGAACGAACAGCTGTCAAACTTATCCTTATAGGTGACCTCACATCTGTAGTTCCCTGCATAGTTCTCTTTGGCCTTGATGATCTGCATCTCAAATGTGTATATCTGCAATGAAATGTATCCGGACACATTTCAGCCCTTCTTTGCCAACAGAAAGATGCCATCACATTTCACTTATTTTCCAAATTCCTCAGCACTGCCTTAAAGACATGTTTGTATCTGGAGATTCCAGTATAGTTCTCTCAATAGAGGAGGGGTTCATGTGCCCCGTATCCCCTGGGCACAGCAGGACAAGCATGATAGAGTGTAGACACCAGAAACGGTAAATCCAGAGCATATTCTGGGACTAAAATCTCTCAAAGCTGAACGTGAACGTGACCCCTTACCCACACAGAAGGAATGAGCTAGCCAAGCTCCTGTGGCAGGAGTTGGGGCCATACCCGAGTTTGCCTTTCGAAGGTCTCCTTCAGCTGCAGGTGCTTCCCAGCTTTGCTGGCCAGGTCCATCCATTTCCCTTTGAACCATTTCACAGTGGGTTTTCTAAGAAGGTCTTCAGCCTTGACTTTGGCTATAAAGGTGATGTTTCCACCTAGAAAAAGCACAGGCGATTCAGGCTATGGTTTAAAAATTGCCATTTGTCTTGTTCTCAGGTAGGAGTCACACAGGAGCTCACTGCATATACTATAGTGTGACTGATACCCCTGGAATTGTGCAAGGAAATGGCCCTGATTTTCTTTTTTATGAGTACTTCTAGGATGCTCCAACTTGTGCTGCTTTTGAGGTTTATGGAGCACAAAAGGAGCAATAGGTTAATCAGTAGAAATAATTTTTGTTTGGTTTTATATGAAATAAAAATTTGAAAACCCATAAATTATATATATGTATATATACAGTATATGAATTTCTTCAAAACTTTTTTAATAGGCAAGTGATGGGAAGTCTGGAATTATAGGAATATTACTAAATAAAACTGATCTTTTAAAAATAAGCCTATCTATCTGTTTGAATCGACTGATTACTGATTAGATCAAAAGGACATCAAAACCCTAGCCCAAGGGCCAGCCCAGCATCTTGGTGTCTTCCAGAAATAAGAGTGAGCAAATATTTCTGTTCCTATGCAGTGTGCTTCTACATTCTAGACCCGAAAGAATAGTCAGCCATGTGCTCATGTGCATAATATTTGGTTCAGTGTCAAAGACTAGTTCTGATCTCAATATATTTTTTAAAAAATTATTTACTTAAAATTTCTGGACCCCCATGTTTCCTCTAACTTATCACCCTGTTTATTTTCTTCATGGCACTTGGCTTTTGTGATTATCTGTTTGTTTAATTTCTTGTTGTCTGCTCATCCCGTTAAAACTATGAGTTCTGAGTGCTCACATGTTATACTCGGTATACAGAACAGTGTTTTAACAGGAGGTATGTAATCAATATTTCTGAATGAATATTTCCAAAGTTGAACCATCTATTCAACTAGCTTCCTCTTAGATGCTATACATTATGATCCAGTGTGTGTACAGATTTGTCATTGTCTTATGGAACGAGATGTGTCATAATGATAGCAAACACTGGCTCAGAGCTTTAATATATGTCAGGCACTGTTCAAAGTACTTTACAGGTGGTATTATCTCCATGTGATAGATGAAGAAACTGATTCAAACCCACCCTGGTTCCAAGGTCCAGGCACTTGACTACTACATGCTAAAGAGTAATGAAAGTATAGCTGTCACTCACTTTTTCAGGTTATATAAGCAGGATTTAATATAGACAAACAATGGATTATTACTCAGCCATGAAAAGGAAAGGATGGACTGATTCATGATCAACTTGGATGGATGTCAAAACATTATGCTAAATGAAAGAAGCCAAACACAAAAGGTCACATACTGTGACCTTTTCATTTATATAACTATCTCGAATATTTATAGACATTTATGGAGACAAAGCAGATCAGTGGCTGCCAGAGGCTGAGGGAAAGCAAAATGCAGAGTAATCGCTTCATGCAGGGAGATAGCTTCTGTCAGGGGTGACCAACATGTTTTGGAACTAGATAGAGGTAATAAATGTACAACATTGAGTATATTAACAGCCACTAGCTGTTCATTTTAAAATGGTTAATTTTATGATATGTGGGCTTTACCTACATTTTTAAAAAAAGCAGGATTTAATGTTTGGCACTCACCAACTTTCACTGTTCCTGCCTGAGGTTTTTCCACAAACAGCGTGGACAGCTGAGAGTTGGCATTCTGCTTGTCATGATCCTCTGTGCCAGGTGTTTCACCAAGAGACCAATCTAATGAGCAGAAAGGAGGAAAAGAGTCATTTCAAGGCCAGGTTTTTAACAGGCAGACTTACCTGGGTTTGTTCTCATCAATGCTGAAGCTTTTTTTTTTTTAATCTAATAAACCTGGATAAATGTAATATCATTCATTCCATCCATCTCCCCTGTAGCCATCAGTAGAGAGTGACAGATTCCCATTCTTACAGGGATGTCTCTTCCACGATGAGATAAAGGAACATTTTCTAGTTCTTAGAAATAGTAAAACTTTCCAGGTAGGTTGTTACTCTGTCTTTGTTGGCAGCCATGGTTCCTTTATTTCCCCATCCTACCTGTCCCCTGACAGATAAATAATGGTAGAAGTATGTTAAAGCGGTACCCTCATTATTTTTCCAGGTGACAGACTATGAGGCTGTATCTCTACAACAACAGGCTGGGATGGGTCAGTTTGCAGGTCAACAGGGAAGGGTCAGACAACAAAGCTTGGCCTGGAATTTGTAATTCCTTGCTACTGCATAATTAGACATTCTATTAGTGTTGTATAGATGCAGCCATAGTTTGACAATTAAATAATAGGTCATGACCTGCAGGTACGAGTTTCCAGAATACTTAGGAGTGTCCTAAAAGGGGGGTGGGGGAAGAGAAAAACAAAGAAAAAAAAACTCTTTGAGGCTTTCCCATGAAGAGAGAGAACCTGGAAATAAAATTTATTTTACATTTTCTAGTTTGCACTCCACGTGCTCAGCTTGTATTAATCGTCAGTCAGCTCCAATGCGGAGGCTAGGAGAGAGAACTGTAGATAGATATCCCCTCTGTCTCCAAGAGCTGAATTCAGAGAAGTTCAGTTTCAGCTGCTTAATAACTGGAAAAAAAAATGCATGGGTTGCCAACTCTACCTGTTAATGTTTCTTGAAAAGAAGGAAATACAGATTTAGTTATTTTAGTTGTCATATATCAATCATGCTTAGTACTTCTATCCATAGGAAACCATCATTTTTACAATGAAATTAAACAAAGTAGTTACATGATCACACAATTTTTTAAATAATCAAGTTGATGTTAAAATTCTATGTTGTGTGTGTCTGTGATATTAATAATAATAGTGAATAGTGGTCATTTACATTTGGAACATGAGGGTAAGACTTTTTACTTTTTTGTTCATTTCCAAAAAATGAATGCCCGCAAAAGTGCCTGGCCCATAGGAGGCCCACAGTAGGATCATAGTAGGCCCTCAAATTTGTTGAGTGAATGAATGATCTCACAGAATTATAGCACAGCTGACAGGATGCATTGTAGGTGTTTTATCAACTGTATGTGAAGTTCTATAACAATATAAATTATCACCTTCAGCACACCTCAGAATGAAGATTTTTCAAAGTTTCTTAATCTCTGTGTATTTCTCAAATGTTAAAATAATAGTTATAGTAATATCAACAAACCTGTATATATGTAGCCAGATTCTTGAATTTGTGTGTGCTTATCATGCAAAATTGTTTCTCGATACATTAGTTTTCTTGTAAGAGGAAATGTAATGAAAGATTGCTATTTGAAGTACAAACTGAATAAAACAAAACTTAGATTTACTACAGCTTCAAGAAATGAGGTCATTAGTGATTGTATTAGGACGGGGTCGGGACGCCTTGCTCCAGGCGCGTGCTCACCTGAATCTTTTCTTTCCAGGGCCCGACTACCCAAACCTGAAAGGAAAACGTGATTTGGATGCTGCAAGGGGAAGAGGGGTGAAAATGGACTGCTAACTTCAACATTCTTGGCTCCCCCAAACCCTCTTCTGATGATGGAGAGAAAAAAAGCTAGAAGTTGGCTTGGATGGAAAATTAGTAGAGCCTCGACTATGAAAACATCTCTAAAAATATGTGTTTTGTTTAAAAACCAATAATAAAATAAAAGGATCTTAATAGCTAAAGAATAGGAGTCAAGGGTACATAGTTGCAAATGGAAGACAAATATGTTGTCCCTGAAGTTTACATGCAAGATTTATGAATCTTACTTATTTCATGAAGGAATCTTCTTTTTTGAAATTTTCTCACGTAAAACAAAAACTTGACATTAGAGCCAACATTTTCCCTCTTTGTACTGGCACTGGCAAAACCTGATGCCCCTGCTCTGTGCATTGTCTCAGCAAAGTGCTCTGCCTTTTCTTTTCCTTTATGTCAATTGTTAATAAATAAAGAAGGGGCTGGAATCATTCTAACCTGGAGGCAGGGCATTAGGTGGAGAGGCTTCCTCTTGCTCTGAAACAAGAAATAGGAATACAAAGTCAAGGAGAAAATGACTTCATCCCAAGTATCCTGAGAAAAGAGAAATCTGAAAAAGAAGAGCAGAAACTACACAAAACACTTTCAATGGATGAGGAAGCCTTAGAAGGCTTGGTACCTAAAAGATTAAATTTGAGTATTTCAGGCAAAAGAGAAAAAACAAATAAAAAGGTGAGAGAGTAGGGTAATTTAAATGAAAGTGTAAATTAAAAATTATAACTCTACACAAATGTTTTATGTACTTGTAGATTAGGGGAAAAATGCTAAAAAAAATATATGACCTTGATAAAATCAACAACAGAGGTAGTTTTTTTTGAGTTCTTATTTTATAACTAGTCAACTACAGATATAATTCATATACCACAATCATTTGAACACAGATGCAAAAACATATGTATACTGTTTGAGAACCTGTTACTCCCAACCCCAAAAAACTCGTGATTAATTTCCCTTCTATTTTTAAGAAACAAAAATCAGCATTAACTAATATAAATCAATTTGCCATATTTACTAAGCTCTCCAATGATTATTTTAGAAACTTTATAAGCACTTCCCCAAGATTATATTGATGTTGGCCAATGCTGTATTTGATATTGGCCATACACATTTGTAAAATTTAAAATATGCCCTGGAATGTGTATGTGCAAGGCATTGAATAGTCCCTTTTTCTAAAATGTCTGAATTTTAAAGTGTCTTTACATTTTAGATGCTTAAATAGGCATTTGGTGTTATCTGAACTTCTGCCTCTCTCCCCTCAAAAGATGAAGACTAGTGTTATAAATAATAATAACCTTTGTACTTAAAATACTAGAGTAATTGTGGATGTCAAAATATAGATTTATATGACTATATAAAATAGGATACACATGCATATAACTGTTAATTAAAAAGTGCTTTAAAAAATTTGT
This sequence comes from Eidolon dupreanum, assembly GCA_028627145.1. Lineage (NCBI taxonomy): Eukaryota > Metazoa > Chordata > Mammalia > Chiroptera > Pteropodidae > Eidolon > Eidolon dupreanum. The sequence continues at coordinate 12,138,718 of CM053503.1, forward strand.
GTAAAGAAAAAGTAAAATAACACATTTTTGTATAATCTATTAGAATATTTATGATAATTATTTACTAGGCTGAAATTCCTTTTTTAAGACTATCGACCAGGGGTAGGTTTTATTACTTTTTAAGAAAATAATAAAGTAATACATAACCTAACATGATATCTTCAGAACCCAAGAGGTGATTGACTGGATACTATGAGAGTTAAGATTCTTTAGAGGAAGATTTCTCTGGTCAAAGAAGCTTGGAAAATGTTAGGCTAAATAAAGCTAAATGCTGATAGTTTGTTGTGTTGTGTGTAGGCATTTACTGTGGGACATCGCCAAGCCTTCACTGTGCCAATATGCCCTGGCACTGGGGTGCGGCAACAGAAATGATATGGCTGGTAGCATTTCCCAAATTTAGTTCATTTTGAATCCTTTCTCCTAGAATATTGATTAGCATTTCACAGAATCATGTGTTTGAGGGAGTATAGGTATTTCTGAGCTATTAGCAGAATTCTGCATTTCAGAAGACAGATAATTAAAATTTTACATAACAAAAATAAAATACCTTGCACTTTAAAAATATTAGTCATAAATATAATTCAGTGTTAGTATTTTATTTTTTAAACCTAATTGAAGACTTTTATTTACTGTACTATGTAGAGAATCTTGATTTAAAGTACCATAAAACGTCTTCAAAATAAAGTTTTAAAACTCAACCAAATCCTAGAAAGGACCTTCCTTTATTATATATAAACCAGAAAATAGAATCATTTTGAGTCAAATGAACATTTTATATAGGTTTTGTGGTTGTTTATTTGCTTGTTTTGTGCCCAGGGCCTCCTGAATCCTTGAGTTAATTATTTAGAATGCTGATTGAGGAAAAATAATTCACATGCTTTCATAAAACTAAAACAAGAAGATAATCTATTTTTAAAGCAAATATTTTATGAGCGAGTAGTTTCAGTGCCCACTAAATGGTAAGACTATTTTGAGGAACATGCACAATTATTTTAGACTATTGAGGTATCACATTTTAAAATAGTGCTTTAAAGTGTCATGGAATGATCTAGATAATCCAATGATACTTCCAAACAGCAATTACTTCTTAATTGACAATATTCGATTTCTTTTACATACATTTTTAAATTTATTATAGTGCTAGAAAATATAATTGACAAGCTCATTTTTTCCCTTTTTATAAAAGTAGCTTTGGTCCTGGCATCCCTTAAGATTAGGAAATGAAGTTAAGCTGTTGGGGTCCTGACCTGGAATTCTTGAAAAGTTGCCTGGCTGTATTTGGTTAAATTAGATGAAAATGAAAGTTTTCATTGTTTTTCTTTACCATGGAAAAACAGGTTCTACTGCTAGAAGGGAAATTGAATATCCAAGTCTTTTGGGTTGTGCCTAATTCAGCAACACATGTATGAAAGGCATGGCATCATGCAAAGACTATTTTCAAAGAAAACAAAACAAAAAATCAATACGTAAGTCATATTTTCTTTTCATCTATTTAAAAGTGACTACAATGACGATGAAAACAAACACATCTGTGTTTGGCTCTTTAGAATACAGCATACATGAAGACATGGACCCAGAGCAGCAGAGTTACATCCCCTAGCTACATAGAAGGGAAATTTACCAAAGCAGAATTTTATTTGTCATGGGAAAATAGCATTTGTAAAACTGTAAAAATAATTCTTTTAACTACTGATGTTCCCAGGGAAGAATGCCTAGAAAGAAGAAAAAGAAATTGGCTTCATATTACAAGCTGGAGATTTTAGGGGATACACATGAAATCTGAAATTCAAATTCAGAGATAGTAGAGTGTGTACATTCTTATAATTTTCCACACTCCCTTAAACATGAAATAACTTCTACTTATGATTGATTTAAGTTGCCTTTTTAAATTAATTTTTTAAGTAAAGCAAACTAGAGATTATTGTTGAGATTTTAGAATAAAGACTAAAAAGCATATGAAATTAAAATATATATAACTGTAAACAAGTCTCAGTTAGATACTTTGATTTAGACAAATTTATGAATTCCTCAGGCGGGATAATCAATTGTAGTAATTATTGGCATACATGACCAGAAATGATAACAGTAACAGCAACCACCACTCTGTATAGAAGACAATAACATCAGAGCTAACATTTAAAAAGTTCATTGTGTTTTGAAGCATTTGATTAATTTATCATATTTCCTTAATGAGACAATGCATGCCTTCACATTTTGAAGCTTTGAAATCAGCTTCATCTTATAATAAATACGTTTATTTAGTAAATTTTTCTTCCAAATCAACTAAATCAATGTTGCATCTTATAATGGTTTTGTTTTAAAATCGAAAAGCATGGTGATATTAATTTTTAACAAAGTTCATTACAAAAAATATGTAATTAGAATACATACATAAAGCACAGAAATGTTTTAGTAGATAGTTGTCTGATACTTAAAGGTAAAATTGCACAAAAATATTTTAGCATGCTAGTAAGAAGTACCAAGATCATGTTATTGCAGATGTAAAGGAACCTAAATGAAGAAAACAAAGTTTTAAATTATTCTTTTAATTAAAAAAATCATATTTAGGAGAAATTTGCTGGAACTTCTGCTGATTCACTTCCTCCTCTGTTAACCAAACTCATGTCAAAAGAATGATGCTTTATTTCAAGTTATGTGAGAGATCTTTAATATAAACAAGTTTCATTTACATAACAGTTTATGTGATAATGTTAATGCCTGGAAAAAACAGTTTTTACTTCTCTTGCCACGATTACCAAAAGCAGTTGTCCTTCTGGAAGAAAAATTAAAAAAGGCAATAACTATCCCAATTGGGCTTACCAAAAAAAAAATATAGACTATAAATTAACAAGATGCAAAAAATAAAAATTAAAAAATATACATTACAGCACAGGCATTGAAATGAGTACTGATGTTTAATGTAGTCTCTGATTTTAATGCTGCTGGCACATTTGCAACCACTCACAGGACCAGTTTTGACACTTCCCATAGGGCCAATTGTTGAGCCACAGAAGAGACTCAGTCTCATTACTCTCTGTTCACATAATGCTGGTGGACCAAAAAAAGTATGATCCCACTTGAGCACTCACATTACTCTCTACTCATGGCCCTCCGTGACAATTGTCTGCTTCCAAAGCTGAAATCCACTGTCCTTGATGGCCTTTCTCCTCTCTGAAGCTCCCTAAAGTTGGCGCCAGGACCCAGCGTCAGACCCCCACCTGGCACATAGCTGCTTCTTAGTACTCTCTGAATAAATGAACTTTAGAATAAAAGACAGATCTTTGGACCCACTGAGGATATAACAAATAATCTATATCTGCATTTTATTGATTTGCCTCTGTCATTATTCTGGAAGAATTCTAAGCCACAGTAGCATTATTTTCATAAGAACATTACCTCCCTGAATGATCCAAAAGGGATTTGCACATCTAAATTCTGGTATTGCTGTTTGGTTAAACACATATTTTTATTGTCATCTCTATTGTTTCATTTCCAGGACAAAGTGGGCAGTATTAAGGAACAGGATAGCTGGATGGACAAGTCCAGAGGCAAGTAAACCAACAAATAGTAAAGCCCCTTCCTGGGAAATCAGCTGTTTCCCAGACAGAGACTCTTAGTAAATCTGAAAAGTTGGCAAATCTACTCACAGGCAACACTTGTAAGACTGATGTCAGAACCAAATAACATTCTGTGGCTACAAATTTTTTTTCAGAACATTTCCAGTCTGTTGCAAAACGATTCAGGCAATCTGGGAACGATAGTAAGGTTGTGTGGTTATGAATAATGTTCCCAACAGTGACAGTCTTGGAGCTATTAACTGATATACTTCAACTGATTAGATAAGGGACTAATTAAAGTATGAAAATATACTAATATACAAGCGTGACTATTTTCAATGGCTTTAAGTGAGTTGATCTGTTCTGAGGAAGAGCATTCAATGCACAGTGTCAGTGTCTCATTCTGAACCTCTAAGAGTAGGCATGGGGTGGTTGTGGGATCCCCAGCAAACTAAAATACAAATTCATCTAGATTGTCATTTTCTGTATGATCAGCAGCTAAGCCAGCTCAGAAATTCAATTTTTCATTCATCCTACAGGTATTTATTAGGAAATCGCCTCGTGCAACTCCTTGCCAGACACTGGGAAAAAGGAGATGAGGGACCCAAAGAGATGTTAAGACAACGTGCTTGACTGTCAAAAAGCTTACAGCCTGTTAGAGAAAGGAGTGAACCATTAATATCTGATTAAGTGGAGAAAAGAGTTATTGAACAACAGAGACACTAGGTCCAAGAGAAATCGGGAAAAGGAAGGAGAGATGAAAGTCAGGGGCAGGCTGTATAAAGGAGTGAAAGCTGAGCTGATAGGTTAAAAAACAATTAGATGGGCTGAGGATAGTGGGAGCGTAAAGGACGAGAAGGGACATTCTAGACAATGCTGGAGAAAGGTCTGTTGCACCTGTTGATCTTGTTTACGTTCACGCAGGTCTTCTTTCTCAACCGAGGCACACATGCAGCAATGTTTATTGTGTCTACTTTTTGCTTAAATATTTTTTTTTTGAAAATTTTCTGTCCTCAGTGAAAGTGGGTAATAGCTGAAAAGTTTGTGTATTTAGAAATCACTTCTCTTTACCTACTGTCTTTTTTTAGGGATGTCACTTTCTATCCTAAATTGATTTTCTTCCTGGGCATGTAGAGCAAATAGATACATTGCAGTTGATGTAGTTGGGCACGTGACTGCGTGTGGCCACAGCTTTGCTTAATATTGCAAATATCAGAAAAAAACGCCACTAATTTCAGGATGCCCTCTCTAGTCATCTGACTTTGCTTTTTCATCCAACTGTGTTCTGCATACAGAAAAAAGTTTTTTATCGATTGGTTGGTTGGTTGATTTTAATATACAGGAAGACATTTTCTCATTTAAGTACACAAATATAATATGATGACTTTTCAGATTAAAGGTCAGGCACAGGCTTTGTTTAAACTTTGACAGTTTGCCCTCTGGATTACATCATTTGCTTTGTTGGTTGAGTCTTACAGCCTGGCCCAAACACCTTTCCAAATTTGGAAACAGAGGTGTATGCCATCAGCCTTGTAGAGAATAATGTTACAATAACTTCAGCCAGGATGCCCAAACATCCTTGAACTATCTTATGAAAGGAGTTCTAGGAGTTTGCACTGTCTGCATTCCATAAGCAAATAACCTTCAGACTGTGGCTCCTGTGGCCAGTATTAGAATTCAGGTCACTATCCATGGGAGCCACTCAAGGTCAAGGACAAAGTGAGTGTACTAAATGTATTCCTTTATGAGAGCGTAAATTCAAGTTAGTTGAAGAAAAGTGGTCCAATGGACTGAAAGAAAGAAAAAAAGTATTTTACTAATGTACAGGAGACAATAATATCATAGGAATTAGGCAATGAAACACAACAGAGAGATAACATATTTTTGAGTGGTATCAGAAAAAAAAAAATTTTATTGCAGTCAGGAAATAACTGGTTATTCTAAAATTTAAACTGTTATTAATTACACAAATTAAAAAATGAACTTATAAATGATGACACAAAAATATAAAGCAGAATTGTCAAATCTGCCTCTGGGAAAACTTTCTTCTGTTGAAGACTAACGATCCTTAGTTCAAGACAGATGATCAAAAATTACAATGACTTCCGCCATGGGGAGACAAAGGAATTAGTATTTCACAGATCCATCTGATAAAGATTATCCATTTTTTTTTAACTGAGCTATCACCATATAAAGTAAAAACAGAATTATATTGCAGGAATAAATGAGTTTACAAGTCAACAAGAAACAACATGATGCTTCCTTAAGGTTGTCTTGTCCATCTACATAAATCTTTATATAAATCTACAAAATACATGATCAGTGTTAGAAAATGAGATGCTGGCCTTCAGAATTACTAGTGAAACCTGGAACAGTTCACACAATAACATGAAAACATTCAATTAAAGAAAAACCTGGGCAATCCAGATAATTTTCCAAATTTGTATAATCTTAAAAAGACCAGACACCTCCTTTCCTTCACATGCACATTTGAACTTGGACAATACCAATTAATTTGCTGGCATCTCAACAAGTGTTTGTGATATTTTTAGCATTATTGTTTTTCTTTTAGAAATGTGTGTAATAAAGCATCATTATACTGACTGGGTTGAGCAGATAAGATACAAAGGAGGGACACTTAACCACACAGACGAAAGATAAAGAGAAATTCCACGGAGCCGCATGGTAATCATTACTGACCTCTCTCTGCTTCTAATTTTATTGAATTCAGTCTCATTCTTTCTCCCTCCACTTACCTTTTGGTGGTGCAGTTCCAGCTTCCTTCTCTTTATTTGGTTCTGTGTGGAAAGTACAAGCACGTTTTTTAAAAATGTCTTAAGGAAAGCATTCTATTATGTGATGAACAATGGGATTGGGGGGAGAAATAAATGACAACAGAGAGATCATAAATGATGCTCACATTTATTATGCTGTACATGCATTATGAATTTGGGAATTATAATGTAGAGTCACATTAAACTTAATAAAAGCAATTAATTTGATCACTTTTGAAAAAAGTATACATAGAAATAATGTAATACAGATTTTGTTCAAATACACTTAGCTGCTATTATAACATGCAAGTGCATGTTATAATATGCTGGCGTGGAAGTGAGTATAATATGTGAGTCATGCTCCAGTGGCACAATTGGTTAGCACACGGTACTTAGAAAATATGAGTCATTTCCTTGTACACCCCAACAAAGGAACTGACTTTTTAAGGAAGTTTGACCCATGTAATGGTTCTAATACTTTGGACTTCTAAATAATATTATAGTAAGGAACCAGTGTATAAAATCTGTAATTGTACAATAGTTGCACATTTCAAAATATTTGGGGTTGAGTTGAGTAGCAATAAATGCAATATGAGAGCAGTAAAATCAGATTTTATCAGTTGAGACCATCTAGTTTGCATTTGTCTCTGTTCAGAATCATATTAATTTAGATACCTGTAAATGGTGCCTGACTTTTTGTATATATAAGAAAAGAATTGTTTCAAGCATGAATTCTCTCCTTTTTTGATTGAATAGAGATCTGAATCTTAATTAATAAAGAATCTGGGTGGAGACTTGTTTGAGCAACAAGAAGTCAGTATTGTGCAATGAATATGGAATATGGCATAATACAGAAAATTCTATAGTGGCCCAATGACAGCTACTGATCTAAAGTACAAAAGGGAAAGGTTATGTCTATAATGGCCTGCAGGTTTTCAGTATACACATGGCAAAATTACATCTGTAAATACAAGAAGGAAACATATCAAAGAAGAAGTTCCTAAGAAGAATGTCACACATCAATACTGGTTAAAAGAAAACTAAACTTGAATTTGCCCCTGTTTAAAACTCATATGGCACTGAGCCTGTTCCATTCATTTTGACACACAGTGATACTCTTCTATATTACTTAAGGGTTTTGAGTGTGTGATCCAGTATCCTTAGCTGGACAAAGGGGATTTTGTGAGCAGTTAGATTTCTCAAATTGCCTTCCTGAAAATGATCTCCAAGGTGGGAGAGCTTCATGATCCCCTTATAAACTTCCATGCAAAAAGGCCACTAGCAACTGAGGCCTTATTCATTTCCTGCTTTCAACTGGGCTGGACTGATCTACAGTGGCCTCCCACCACTTGTCTTCACACCACATTGTCAATTCAAGTAACATGCATTAAATCACATATTGCCTTGTGAGATTCTTATAGTTTTGCCTATATTTCATCATAGTGGTTGCTCTCTGGTCTGTATTTTATTTTCTACTTGGCCATAAGCAAACTGAATAAAGGGAAATGTTTTCTGCTTAGAGTTCCCCACTACATCTGGTTTAGTACGTTTGTACCTAGTTATCAATAAATATCGGGTAGATAGCTCTGTATCCTTCTGAAGGGTTAGGGCAGAGTTGTGCTTTTGGTAAATACCTATGGATAATTCCTGAACGAATGCCAATTTCTCATCTTGTTCAAGGAGGAAGAACGTTGAGAGAGGGTAGTTTGGTATCTTCATAAGAAAATGCACAAAATTTTGGTTGCCTCCATCTTGGGGTTACTTGGCTGGGCAGACAAATGATTCTGGAGAGCCAACTTGGGAGTTTAACATTCCATTTGGGCTTGTCATTCCTTCAATCCAGTTTTTTTTTTTTCTTAGAGCTATGTAATTATAAAAACAGACTTCACCTGTTGTGTTGCTGGGCATGCCTCTACCTGTGAAGGAGTTCACTGAACTGACACTCCTCGTTTGTTGTTGTTGTTGTTGCTGTTGTTGTTGTTACCTGGTGAACAACAGGGTATTAAAGAACTAGAGAAGTTAGTTCTGATATTGAGCCTTGGAGGCCACCCAACCTTTGTGGAAACTCTCCGAGGAATTTCTGGAGGTGTTTAATGGTGGCATAGTTCAAGTTGAGAAGGGACTGCTGATCTTCCAGGGCTGAGGTGGGACCTGCTCCCCATGCTCACAAGAAAGATGTGGGTTTTGTTTGCCCTTAGCTGCATGCAAAAAAGCACTGCGAATCCTTCACCCTGTGGAGGCTCAGCACTAAAACATGTGCATAACTACAACCTTGGCATAACCCCCAGTGTTTTATAAGTATGTGATGTGTCATCCAAACGATACTAAACTTGGGAGCGTTATATGAACATAACATATTATTATTATTATTATTATTATAAACCTATCACAACTGTGGTCATTTAACTTCTCTGCAAGAGTAAGATTAAAGCTCACAGCTTCATCGAAGGCCAAATTATGCTGGAATAGATGTCCTGTGTTTACAGCCCAAATGTGTGAGGTGATGGTTTTACTTACCTTCTGGGGGTGGGGCTGGGGCTGGGGCTGGGGCCGGCACTTCATTTTCTAGAAATAAAAAGAGTAATGGAAGTGTTAGGCTCACATATCACAGAGAAAAGCTACTTTCCACGGCCCCAGGCTGCAGTCACCTTACTCCAGGCAGCCACCTTACCTATACCTATAAGATGGATGAAGCAGGAAAAGCATCAACCTGTGGCATCAAGAGGCCCAAGACACACTGCCTTCTGGTGCATGGTGTGAGGTGAAGCTTTAAATGGTATTATATAGATTTCCAAGAGGTGGCATAGCGCAGTGAATGGGCAGAGCACAGGTAAAATGAGGATCCAGGTGTCCTTACCACTTAGTTATCCCCTCAGGTGGGGCATTTAATGGTACTGAGCCTCTTTTTGTTCTCTGGAAAAACGAACACAACGACACCTATCTTGTACGCATGAGGTTGCTGTGTGGATGAAATGAGACACAGTGAGTGGCAAGCATGTCCCTTAGAGCCTAAGTCGTTCACCTTTGGTAGAACCTAAAGTGGGACTGGTGCTCAATAAATGAGACATCGTTTTCCTCAGAGAACAAGGGCACCACGGTGTCCCTAACATCATGAGACTAACTTTCTGAATATTCATGAAACCAAAGTCCCCTGACTTTGCAACGTTTACTTTCACAAGATGAACCACTGTTCACTGGAAAACAAAATCAACTCCTCTCACAATCGTTTCCGGAAGTGCCTCTGTCTGCAGTAGGTTTCCACCTATACTCGTCCTGTGTTTTCAGAGCTCTGGTTTTGAGGTTTTGTACTTGGCTTTGGCTATCCAGAATTATAGAGAAGAATGGCAGTAAAGCCTGTGAAAGAAACTTCTGTTAAAAAATATCCTATGTCTAAGGAGCTAATGGCATATCCCGTGACCAAAGGGCATAGAATTTCCCCTGCTGAGTCCCCACAGATGCCCAGAGCTGGGAATTAGTGACGTGTGTGAGAACCAGCTGCTCTCCTCCACGGCAAGAAGAGGCAGTTAATGAAGGTGATCTCTTTTAAAATGATTTTCTGCTTGAAAATTAAATATCAAAGAAAAGTTGTTGAATTATAGGCACTCTATGAGATCCCAGGAGCATTATTTTCATGCAGATCTAGGACTTTCCACATTTTTTTCCATAAGTGGCTCTTTCCAAGACAAGAAGACAATACCTCTTGTATTGTGTGGCCCAAGAGTCATCAAGTAGTGTGGCCCAAGAGTCATCACTATGGGCAAGCCAAGTGCCTATTTCAGTCTGGATAGGCTGGAGTGAGCATAGAAGAAGGAATGAACTATGCGGCAACAGAAATCAAGAAAGGAGCAATACAAGCTGCCAAGATGCGGCAACGTCTTCTTTCATCACTAATTTTTTTTTTTTTTTTTGGTGCCAGGTATAAATTCCAATTTATTATTTAAAAAACAGCAACTATTTTCATTCAGATGACCATAAATAAGTATATTAATAATTACTAATGAGGAAGAAAAAATATGACCAAAGAGGAGGAAAAAAGCATATAAGCTTTCAGACTAGCAGAAAATAGCATGGCAGGATGTGATGTGGTTTGAAGATATAGCGAAAGACAAGTATTCCTTAGATGGCATTGAGAGAAAGACTTGTTTCTTCTCCGCATCATGCAAAAGATCTTTAGTGCCAGTGTCAACCAGAAGATAAAACATTTTATTTTCAGAGATCTGAGTGTAGAGGTGGAAATCTAATCAACACTAGACTTGCCTTTGGGTGAGTTGTTCCAGTACATGGATACCAGAATACTGAAAGTGAGAAGCCAATTTGACACACTATCTTTTGGATATCTATCGGATATCTATCTGCTGCCCATTGCCTGAAAAACTCTTCTCATTCTCTCTCTATATAAATTTCTCTGCCCTCCACTCTCTTTTTCCCACAGCTGCAGGTATTACTTATGCCACGGCTAGGTTTCATCCTGTTATTCTACATGAGAGGGTCTCTGTTACTTTTTTGATTAGATCTACATTCTCAGGTTAGCAATCAAAGCCACTGTTTGCAAGCACTATCTTCCCTTCCCTCCTTTAGTTTCACCCTAGTAGACCTTCTGTTCTAGAACTGATGTCTGTTTTCACCTCTGACCTTTCTGCCACTGAGATGAGCGATGATCTTCTCCCCAACAGACCTTTTGCATTTTCTCTACATGTGATTCTGTCAGACAGACCTAGGTTTGAATCCTGACTCTATGCCGTATTAGTTGTGTGATCTGGGGAAATTCTTAATCTCTATCAGCCTGGTGTCCTCATCAGTGACATGTGAATAATAAGACAAATGACCTCTTAGGGTGCTAAGCCTGTATAAAAAGCCCAACACAGTTCCTGGCATGTAGATGAAGCTCTGTAATTTATAGCAATGACTACTACCATTACTGTCCTTTGACAATCTTTGTATTTTCGACATTTTTATTAAGATGCTCAGAGCTAGTTATTCCACTGTGTTCCTCTCCCTTAGTCTCTTAGCATTCTGGACCACATCATAATACACTCTTTATTCACTAGTTTTTTTTTTTAATTATTTTTCAGTTGTCTCAGTGTTTGTACATATCTTTTCTCTCCCAACTAAACAAGGGCAGGGATCTTTCATTTCTTTCTTCTCTCTCTGGCACCTCATTTTATTGCAGAAAACACATTAAATGTATAGTGAATTGGTAAAAAAAAAAAAAAAAAAGAAGGAACTAAGAAGGGCTTCTTTGGTGATTGTATTTGAACTACCAAATTGGCACATTTTCTTAGCATCTGTGTAAACAGAATCCCATTTTGTAAGAAAAGCCATGGTTGCTTAAAATCCTATTTTGAAAGTAAAACCAAGGGTGAATTCTAATCAAATAAATAAAAAGGAATCATCTTGGACATTGAAACTGTAAATGTGCCCTGAATGTGAATTCTCCATTTTCATGGCGTCTCTAGATCCAACGTTCTTTCTATGTAACAGCATCCAAATCAAACCAAAGAATTTAAAGGGCTTAATTCAACTTCCAACAAATCCACAGAAATAGGTCATGAACAGACAACTGTATCAGATAGTCAGAACTGCAGAAACATTGTAGTATATTAGTGCTGGTACATTTTTAGGATGGTTGCAGGAAGTGAACGTAGAAGAATGCATGCCTGCCTGGTAGGTAGGTGGAGCCAGAACTTTACCTTCTTAAAATCATAGAAACACCATTACTTTGCAGCCAGTAAAGAAATAAATAAATCAGAACCACTTTTTGGCACCCACTGCATGCAGGACCTAGTATATATTAACTCTTACAATCCTTACAACTCTACGAAGTCAGTACTATAATTATCCCCATTTTACAGATGGGAACTGAGACCATGTGAGGTCCCACAGCTCATGAAGAATGTAGCCAGGCTCTGGCTCATGTCCGTGTGACGCAGAACCTGGGCTCTGCAGCATGGAGCTACACTTTCTGTTCATATTGATGGAAGCAGAAGTAAACTAATGGACTTCTCAGATCTATTACTGCATTTTTTCCACTGAATTGATGGGTCTTATTGTCATGGCCACATAGCCTCGTATGGATGTTGCCTTGTCTGTAGCAGTGTGCCCTAATTTCCTCACCTGTGTAACAGACACAATAGTAGGACCTATCTTAAGAGTTGTTGGCAGGAATGAATGAGTTCCCACAGGGGCAAGGAACTTGGTACACACTGTTTATTCTTTATCTCTTCATGGTTGTTATCATCATTACCAGAATTTTACTTTGACACACTTGCAAAAATTACACCCATGTCTTTTTATATATGCCATCTACTAGGATTTGGCCTTATTTTGATGTCTGTGGGCTGCATTACGTTAGAACATATTTGGAATTGGGGTGAGGGTTGAGGAAGCACCTGGAACTGAACAGAGGAGGTAAGCTCCTCACCCTCCTACTATAAAATAATAATTGATTTTGAGAAAATTTACATTCTTTATATCGAGTTTGCACAATGTAGATAATTTGATCAATCACTCAATCATGGTGGGACAGAAAAGATAAGAAAATGAATTCTCAGTAGTTTTTAGGGCATTTGAAATTCCAGCTTTCCTAAACCTGGAGAGATGAGGAAACAGGAGTGGTGAGGGCCAGGCAGCACATGACTTAAACTGAAAACATATCATTGCAGGTAGGCTTCGGGGCCCCAGAAATAGCTCCTTTTGTCTTAAGAGAACTGCTTCCCTGTCTCTCTTACTTTAATTCACACTTTTGCATCTGACTTTGCCTACAGTTTTGCTCACTTCTCTCAATATCATTTGCATGTTCTCCAAATTCATTGGCTGCCTCTATAACAATAATTCATTCGCAGCAATTTCCACATTACCTCACTAAATGGAGACCACCATTGTACTCATGCAACCAAATTCACTGAGCTCTCATTATGAGTTTAACAAGGGCTGGGGTTTGTTAAAGTGGCTAAGATGAGATGGTTGTGTTTAAGAAGCTCACAGGTAAACGAACTGCCCTTTTCTACCAGTTTAGTCACTGAACCAGGTGGCTTTGCTCTCGCAAAATATCAAAGACTCACCACCTCCAGGGCCCCTCTTGTGCTTCTGTGCAGAGATGAAAACCGCTCTAGTGCTTCTGAAACTGCTCTGTGCATACAGCTCATCTAAGGATTTGGTCAAGACTCTGCATTTCTAATAAGCTCCTAGATGATGCTGATGCCACCAGTCCCCAACACACTTTGAGTAACAAGTCTCAGATTCTGCCCTAAATATCACCTAGTCCTCTCCATTTTAAATGAGATTGTGAATGCTAAAAGGTTTACAGTAGATGGAGAATTTTCTTCTCTCTTTGATCACAAGCTTCTTGAGGACAAGGCTTGTCTCCTCCTTTTCAAATTCTGCACAGCAGGTGCTCCATAAATATAGTTGACTGGCAGCCTTTTCCTACAAACACAAAAGCCTCTCCTCCCCGCTGCCAAGAAATAAAGAACCGGCCCCTGGCACTGTACTGGGAGCTTTCTTCGTCTGCCTTACCCACAGGGAACACTATGTCTCCCATTGGCGACCCTCTTGAATGCGCCCAGGCATTCGCCCAATCCCATCATTTATATTTCTTCTTACTGTCAACACACGTTTTCCGTTTCTTAACAAGGGCAGGAGAGCAATTAGGGCTAGCGTTTTGGCCTTCAGTGACGATACACCCCTTGCCTTTCTAAGGAATCCCCCCTTTCAAAATCCGGGCTGCATTTCTTAGCAAAAAAACCCTCAGACAACCATGCCGCCTCCACTGTCAACTGGCTTAGCCTTGCTATAACTGTCAGAAGGCACCCAGCCTTAGGAAGCTCTTTCCACTTAAAATGTAGAGCAAATGGGTGTTTATTGAGGCAAGGTTCTATTATACTTCCGCTTTTTTCAAAAGACAAAGGGCAAATTCTGAGGGACTTGTCTGCCAGATGAATAAAGTTGACTTTTTGTTTCCCTCTTGTTGTCCCATTGTCTCCACCGGAAAACATACCAACAGGATGGCCAAAAGAAGCAGAAATAAACAAATTGTTTTTCTTAAACTTTTTTTCTTTTTTTTTTAATAAAAAGAACAAACAAGGATACTCTGAAAAATTAAGGAAATATTTTCATGGACAACATGAAAATTAGAATTCAGCCACTAAAGCCAGCTCTTTCCTCCTTTGGCAAGGGCGGCTGTTCTTTGATCCTATCTAATTCACAGATATAGACTTTCTCTCCCTCTCCAACCCTGAAATGCTTTCAAAGGGCTTGAGCTATTTATGGTGGGTTTTTCCTATGACCACCTACTGTAAAAAGCACAGGTATGCCACCAATGGCAGGCCTGCACAGTGAGTGCCAGGCATTCTAATTGACGGGCACTGGTGGCAGCTATTAAATAAACACCCCATATGTGGCCTCTGTGCTGTTGCTGAAAGACTAGGAACCCAGTAACTCCATACATGGTTTTGCTCTCTCCAATGCAGACCATTTCTACTTGCAATGCTCAAGTCATCCATGGTCAGTAAATTAAAGGGAGGAAAAACTATGAAGTCTTAAGAGGCATTAACCTGCCTCTCTCTCTATATCTGTCTCTACACCAAAATGATATAAACAACCCACTCTCTCCTTTCCCATGGGCTCACTGGCTCAAATAATACATTGCTTGACCTACTTAAAAATATTTCATGGGTCCTCATGTTTAGTTTAGCTTTTTGATAGCATGGAGGGCATAACTGCATCATATAATATATGATATAGCCACAGAAAAGATAGCAAGAGCATGTAATAACAGTTGTTATCTTTGAGTCGTAGGTTTATAAAACTTTTTTTTGTGGCTTTCTTTTTGTCACTTTTTTTTTATAAAATAAATGTACTAAAACCATCCTTTGGTAATTTAGAGTACAAGAGAAAATTGTACATTATTCCTAATTATTATTTCTTATTCTTGATATCAAAATGTCAGTTTGAAATAAGAATGTGAATGCCTTATGTATCGCAAACATCATGATGAATAAGACTATCTGGCCAAATGTTGTTTTGTCATTTTTGGTAGTGCAACAAGTTATTTTTCTTTTTAGATTAAGTATATCATTAACACTGTCAGATGTATCCCTGTTGATAGTGGGGTTTGCACTGTGTACATGTTGGAACTTGGATCTCTAGATTCAAGATTACAGCATGATGAAAACTGCTCTAATATAAAACGTTGTTTGGATGGGGAGGTTCATAATTCTTAGAGAAGTTTCAATTATGTGAATCATAAGTGTCAGCAGAAAGATCAGCAAATAGTGCATTTGTACTGGCCTTATTGCTTATGTACCAGAGATAAAGATTTTGGACATAAATTAATGTTGAATTTAACATTTTTATATTTTTGTGCTTATTTTATCTCCTGTTCTATTCATTAGATGCTATAGATCCTAATATTTTACACATTGAGATTTAAGTGAATTACACAGTTTTTAAGAGGCAATTCTATATTGATTTATAATAGTGATTCTCAAAATATGTTCTGAGACCCCTCCCCTTTAGGGAGTCCATGAAGTGAAACTATTTTTTAAATGTTAAGACATCATCTTTTTTCACTCACATTCTCTCACAAGTATGGAGTGACATTTTCCATAGGATATATAACATTTGATGACATAATGCTCTAACAGTTAATGGAACTTGTGCTGTGTATTCTCACATTTTAAAATTTTAATCTATTTTAATTTCTAACATAGTAAATATTGGTAGATATAATATGCATAAACAAACATTTTTAAATTTTCTGAATAATTATTAAAAGTGCAAATGGATCTGAGACCACAAAGTTTAAGAACTGTTTTGAATTTATTGCAAAGCTTGTTAAAAATATTTTGTGCTTATGGTTTTTTTTTTAAAATAAATTCATGTCATATGTCTTGTTGAGGAAAAATCTATAGACTTGATAATATAACAAATGGAGAAGTCAAAATAAAAGCCATAAATTGTTTTTATTTTTTGGGGGGGTGGGGTGGAAGGTAATAGCTTATTTTGCTATATGCACAATAACAGAGACAAAAGGTCAATATTGTCTAGTACCACCTTCCCTATTCAGAACTCAGGTGTCTAGCAACCGCACTTATTCAAATAACAGCTGCCAACCAACAAACTAAAAGGGTCTCGGAAGAGTGAAATGGATTTGTCTCAAGGTCCTCAAGCTCAGCAAACTCAAAGCACTGAGAGCTCAAGGACTTTACTTATAAGAGAAGCCCCTGATCCAGGTCCTCCGTGTGCCCACAGAATGATTTTTAAGGAGGCGCTGGCTCACAGGTGCTGACCCTGCACTTGCATAACCCTGATAGTGAATGCCTCCTTAAGTGTGGTGCCTTAGGTGCCCTGCTGGACACTCCACAATGTAGCCCTGCTCAACCAGATTAATAACCTGAACTGGGGTCCACAGCAAACAACAAAAGGAAGAGAATGGGCAGCTTCATGTATTGACAGGAGTTACAAAAGAAGATGGCAACCTCCCAGCGAGAGATGAAACAAAAAAGCTATGAAAAACAGAACACAATTCAAAATACAAATAATATGAACCCATTTAGTATAAAAGCAAAAATTTGGGGCTTTCAGGATATCACGTGGTATAATAACATATCTATAACTTAAGTCAAAATTAAATTATATACACTGTGCTTTGTTTTTAAAACCAAAAAGTAATATATAACATTTTAGACATGTTTCTATTCAAATTGTTTGAAATAGTAAGGTTCAAAAACAAAATAAACTCAGCTATCCAGAGAATCCAGCTAATGATTTGGTTGGAATGATTTGGTCAACTTAATCCATGTTCATTTACTGTGGCCAAATATTGCCAAAGACTATATTCTAAGGTTGAGAATGGGAGAAGTCTAATTGTGCATCAAGTATATAAATTTTCAGTGGCTTGTTATTCAATCTGATGAAATTTTCCTGAATCTACAGGATTTTTTTCCTCTTCTACTCAACTCATTCTTACGTCTTTCTATTTACGCATGTTTCAACTGAAGATGTCATTCCACACAGGAAGAGGATTAAATGTGGTTAGTATTACATCGCAACAAATAGCTTCTCACTGTTAACATGGGACTGGATGAAAATGAGACCTTTTGCTAAGATCTGGTAACTTGTCTCTTTATCCTTATCTTAAGAATCAAATCGGGGTTCAACGGGCAATAAATGCGGGGGGGGCGGGTGATATGGGAAAACCTTTACTTAAATTGAAGTTTAAATTTTTGCTTAGGTCAAAAAGAAATCATTGCAAAAGTGATTTGAATGGTTAACAATTTCCTCGTTTAGGCCCTATTATGCCTTTCCCAGGAGTCTGTTCCTGGGCAGATTATCACCACAGTCACATCGCTCCCATGTGGTGATAAGGTTATCAGACAGATTCCTTAAAGTCCTTGCCCCAAGGCATTGCTGGGCCTCATATTGGGTGACTTTTTAAAAATAGAGAAAGGACAGTACCAATGCCAGGTGGGGTCATAAAGAAAAAATTCCACGCAGTAAACACAGCGGCACTCAATAAATCACATACCACATCCATATGTGGTCATGGAGAGGTCTTCATGTGGTTATCTCAGAAATATTCAGACCTAAGGAAAACCCCACCTGCCAAAAGTACCCTGGTGGGGAAAGAAAACTTAATGTCCCAAAACCCAAGCCTGTTAACCCTTGGTGGTGGTTATAGTTACAGGTTCAACTGTACAGGGTGACTCTTTCATCTAAGTGGGAAAGGCCATGCCCACAATGGAATAGTGAAGAAACAGCTGGTTGGTTGTCATTATGTGTCTAACAACTGGAGACCCCCAGCTGGACATGACACATTTCAGTGGGCACACAACATGGGCTCTGGAATACAAGACTCTTATATGATTGGAGCTTCCCTGGGTGGAAGCTAAGATGTTTCACTACAGATCAAAAACAAAAACAAAAACAAAACAAAAAACGAAAAATCCAACAACTAGCCGGTAATGGCAATGATGGCTACGATAATGACAGCAGTGGTTTGGGAATATTTTATAAATATTAACACAAGGTAAGGAGGTGAAGAGTGCTTGTTATGTACCTTACAGTGGTTGTCATATATTGGTGGAAATAATCTCAAAATTTATATTAAATGTGAGGCATTTAACTCCTTATGCCAGACAAGATTTTTGAGTTCATTGTTTTAGAAGGGAAATACTTGAGTTCTTATTACGTGCTAGGTCCTGCTTTGAGCTTTTTACATGATTTATCTCATTTAATTCTTACAAAGACCCAATGAGTTAGGTACTAGTATTATTACCTTTTTACAGATGAGAAGACTGAGGCATATAAAGTATAAGTAAGTCAGTACATGGTACAGCTGGACTTTGAACTGTCTAGAATATTCTATGAATAGCATATTTTGTTTATTTCACTGTTTAATAATTAATATTACTTAATACATATAAAGAAAAAGCCAAAATACATACTATATGCAGAACAATTCTAAAAATATCTAACTTAAAAAAATGAGAAATTTTTAGTAATAAGCAGAGAATTAATTCTGTTCCAAGATATATAAAATTTTGTAGAAGGCAAAAGCTATTGCCTGATACAAGCAAAAATTCCTGAGGAATTTTTTAAAAGATTTGATGCTATTCAGAGGGAAAATTAGATGACTTTAGAGAAAAAAAAAATTTTAACCTCAAGTTCTTACAAATATGTAAAGTACAAGGTAAAAATGAATAAAATAAAATTATAAGATCTAACATCTGACATATTATTAGACATAATTTTAGATATTGTATTGATATGCCAACTAGGCCCATAAAAAGATTCCTAAGAGAATATTAAAGGGCAAAAGTCTTATCAAAGTGGATTTCAGACTTGAAAGGCATAATGAAAGTCAGATAACAGGTAGCTTTTTGTGAACTCATTTTAGAGAATGAAATAAGCATATAATTAAATAATCCTGGTCTTTCTCTTTGCCAAACCAACCACTTCATGCCCTAATTTGACGGAATCCAAAACTTTACTCTGAAAGTGCATATATAAAAGCACATAAATAACCTGCCTCATGAATGGGAACATCCTGAAATGTGCCTCTCTGTGTGGCTGTCCAAAGCAACTGCACTCTTCATCAGTTATAACTGAGCCT
The DNA here is from genome assembly GCA_028627145.1 of Eidolon dupreanum. Classification (NCBI taxonomy): domain Eukaryota; kingdom Metazoa; phylum Chordata; class Mammalia; order Chiroptera; family Pteropodidae; genus Eidolon; species Eidolon dupreanum. Next base: position 12,158,163 of record CM053503.1, read on the forward strand.
ATCCACGCAGAAGAGACTTGTGTGCAATGAGATAGATAATATTGTCACTGATATTTTGGGGCTACCTTTTTATGAGGCTCTGGGAACAGAAGCTCTGTTCTCTGGTAATGAGACAATTTGCATACATGTAGGAAATTAAGTGATTAAAGTCTCTTTTTTTCACAGTTTGTTATTCCTTAATCATTCCACATTCACATTTTAGGAATCTGCTCTTGAATAACAAATAGCTACTTCATGATTATCCTAACTCAGAACACCATACTGGGGTAACTTTATTTCTGCGTATTTATTGAGTTTCCCCAGGACAAAAACTCTGAACCAACCATGGACTCTTGCAGAAAGGACATCTGTTCCCATCACAAACTGACATGGTATGAAAGCAGAGAAAGAAGACATGCCATATCCCCATAGCTACACACATGAAATTAAAAGTTTTCTGCTTGTTTTTACTTGCTAGAGCTTTAATCCTTTTCTTTATTATTTAACACATCCAAGTATGTCTAGAGATGAGGTCTAGAATTACCAGAAAAGTCCCTGTCTGCCAAGAGTATTTTGTGTCTCTTACTACAAGTTTCATAGACTAATTAAGGAAAAGTGCAGATAAAAATAGTCATTATTAACAATAATAAAAATCCTTCTCTGCATGTTCATATAGAGCCTAAAAATAAATTTTAAATAAAATAATCATAAAAAATTTAAGCAAAAATAACAAAATGCTTTCTAGGGCTGTAAAAACAACAACTCTTATTTTTTCATAGCAGCCTCTTCCTGCAACTCTCTGAAATTTAAAAAAGTATATATTTGTTTACGAAGGTATTGTAAAAACATTGTTTCATAGTCATTCACATTTTCTAAGTGCCCATTTATTTATTTATTTTGGTGCTCAAGTGGTGTTTTGTTTTTTTTTTAATTTATTTTTTTATGGTGACATTGATGAACGAAATCCAGTAAGTTTCAGCTGTACACTTTAACGGTAAGGCATATATATATTTACACTGTGTATTCACCTCCCATAGTTAGATTTCTTTCTGTCACCACATATTTGACCCCCTTTACCCCATCTATCAAGTGGTTTTTAAAGGCGACTTTGCCTGGGTAGATTGTTCAGACATTCATGTCAGATTCGAGGACCTCAAAATTATTATAAACAAGAAAATTCTGTGAATTGCGTGTCCATAAGGAACCTAAAATAAGGTGTTTCAAGGCCATGTCTCATGACTGAAATAACGTGAGCCACTGAGAAAACAAAAGATTGTAAGTACAATACTTTCCCCTTTGTCTCGGGTCTCTCAGACCCGCCAGCGCATCGAACCTCTGTTCATTTCAGAAACTTTCTTACCCTCAACTTCACTGCTGTTTGAAAGGTCTGGGGAGACTTCTGACTTACTGGGTGAGAAGCAAAGATGCAACTTGTTTTTCCAAAGTTTTTTTAAAGTGATATATTTAGGGCGCTTGAGAGGAAAGAATTGGCCAGTCCTTTATTTATTTTCCTAACAGGTGCAGTCCGGACAGTCATAAAATCAGGCTACTGAAAAAGAATGATTTTGCCAAGTATTAAGTCCCTCTAGTGCGCATTTGCCCCCAGAGTATTCCTTGTTACAACAGATAGCTCAAAATCTACACTGCACATCTTCAGTACAGTACAGCAAAGTTTTTTTCAGGGGGAAAAAATGTCGTGGCATTCATTCATACAACTTCTTTATTCCTCATTCAAATCTTTTACTTAGCCTGAAGGAACCATTCAAAGTAGAAGTCAAATAGTTGCCCTTGATAAAAATACCTCCTCTTTCTTTTTTTTTTTTTTGTTCTTTCCCTAACTTCCTGCAAATTAACTTTTTCCCAGTTTGAAGGAAAGGTAATACTTTATGTAGAAGATGACTTTTCTAAAGATAAATTTATTTTAGTGTTTGAAAGAGTCCATCCAGTCTCATGCAGGTAGAAACGGAAGATCAAGTAGCAAATGTTAGAGGGAGGTTTTCCATCACTAGGATTCCTTTTCTGATGATAATTAAGTCTTTAGGTACGCTGAGAAATAGGTAAGAGATAATGAATGTTGCTCTACATTCAAGTAGATTTAAAGCAGAACTTTAAAGTGTGATGAAATCTCCAGGGATCAAGAAACAATGATATAGCAAAGGAAAAACTCTTATTAACTGAAAAAAAGTTATTCTCTCTTACCTTGTTTCTACCTATTTCTACTGAAAAAGGCCAAGATAGGTTAGAGAGATATTGTACATTGGTATAGCAAAACAATCTGTAACAATAATGCCACGCGTTTAATTTGTGAAGTTATCAGAATGATCCCTTAAAATTATGGTCATAAATAGAATTATGTTTTGCCATATATTTGAGTTTTCAAGAAGAGATCTCATATGGAAGATGAGAAAATGACAGTGACTCTCTCTCTAGGTTTTTTGAATGGTATGAAAGAACCAAGGGAGAACTTTTGCCATTTTTCTACAAATTAAATGCAGAAACTATAAAAGGACCTGATGTATCATGTAATAAAAAGTGGAATTCATATTGAGGCCTCAACTTGGTGTTTTAGAAGAGAATTTCTCTTGGTGTTTTAGAAGATAATTTTTTTAGGTTTATGGGTTCTAATAGTTAACAATTGTCTAAATATATTATAGAACCAGTCTTTATGGTTTTAATTATTATACACTACTGAGATAAAATTCCGAGGAATCATTTTTATAAGTTTAAGAAACATTCATAGTATTTTTAAGCTATTAGAAATGCTGCTACCAAAAAAAATTTATTGGAATTTTCTAATTTCACGTTGATAAAATTGCTTTTTAACAGGAAAAGAGAAATTTGCAGTGAAAGATAACTTTTTTTTTTTTTTTAACACAGTAAGACTCAGAGATAATTTACTGTGAAGGCTTTTAGAAAGGCGACCATGTTGACATATCTCTAAAATCCCAGACACTAGCTGATGATAAATGCTCAATTAATAGTTGATACATAAATAACTGCACCCAAAACATTCTGGTAGATTCCCACAAATCTCAAGCTTATTTCTATATCTTCTCTCACTGTTAGAATAGAAAAACAAAATTACGAGGCTTCAGATTCTGCATGAATCCAAAGTGTAAGAGAGGTCTTTTTTCTCAAACTGATAGTACAAAGAATAAATAAGTGCACAACTGATAAAGGTGGAGAGGACAACAGGAAGTGGCTGCTCCTTAGAAATAATGCTTTCTTCCTCCAAGAGCAGTAACCGAGTCATCCAGAATCTTTTCAAAGGTCTAAATAAGTACCATTGACTAACTACTTCCATTAGAGTTCCTCTTTGGGGCCCAAAGTTACACCTGTCCTTTCTTCTCCTCCTTAGAAGCAAGCACCAGCTCTCCCAAGACCCAACATGAAGTTTCCAGAATTAGGCCACTGTTGGTTGGGAGGCACTTGAGAGATACATCATTTGCAACTTCAGGTGCTGAAAACTCAGCCTCTTTCAAAGAGTTGCCAGGTCCTCCTGGATCTTAGGAGGGCCAAACAAGCCCATGTCTTCTATCAAGATTCATAGCAAGGGTTATGCCCTTCCTGCACATGGTTCTTTTGGCTGGGGAAGAGATGTAAAAAGACCTGTAGGGACTAGAGAAACCTATCCCTTGGGAATGCTTCTGCAGATAGTTTGAAATGATTCTGAAGAACTGGTTTTGTGGCAAGTTTTATTCTTGAGGTTATCTTTCAGAAGGTGTTTATATGGAATAAAACCAACCCCAGTAAAAATGATATCAGTTAGGAGGAGGTGCATGCAAGCATCAGAATAGTTTCTGAATTGCCATAGTCCTTATTCTTCTGGTGCAAACTATATTAAAATGCAATGATTTCACCAGGAAAACTCTTCGAGGTCTTGTTTTTTTAAGAATCAATTCTGCTGGTAAGGAAACAAACAAAAAAATCTCTGCACATCCTCAAAGGATTTTAAATATATCAGTTGCTCTTTTTTTATCTCCACTCCCACTACCCAAATTTAAACTAACCAAAGAATCTATGAGTATAAAATTACTGTTCTGGGTCAGGAACTCCTACACAGAATATCAAATCAACAGCGCTTTTATAGCAAAAGAAGATCATGAGGATTGGTATCTGTGTTAATTTATTTAAAAAATATGTATTTGGGGGGAGGGGGTGTATGGGGGGGGTTGGGGAGCTAAAGTTAAAGATGTATTTTCTTCTTTGTAGCTCTAAATTTCATTGTTTCTGGAAGTAGAATAGATCAGCTTGAGTTACCGGACAAAAAGCAAAACTTCATTGCATCAAGCAATCAGAATAATTTAATTAGCTTTATAGGCTCTATGGTCTGTCTCCTTCCTTTTTTTTTTTTTTTTTTTTTAGTAGTTTTTCAGCCTCCTGTCATTTTAAGTGGGTTTTAAAATAATACATGCAAATTTATCCACTAAATGCAGGATAATTAAAACAATGTTCTGTCTTCAGTCAGGAAACAGAATGTATTTCATCCAAATAAGCCTTGAAGAGGCTAGTCAAATGACAGATCAAATAAAGAAGGACACTTAATACACATGTAAATCATTTGCATTACAAATAAGACACTTTAGCAGGGGTTGAACTCACTGCCTGATAGTCAGGATTAAGTTCCCATATTAATGCATGCATTTGGTGTGGTTATTTTGGGTGGAAGACTTCATCCATCAATGCCTTCCACCACTAAGTAAAGCCAACCTGTAAACTGATCACCACAGGCTGTCAACACTGGTTACTTAATTATATAAAGAAAATATATTTCAAAGACTTTTGGTAATTTGGTGGTATTTCAAGTTTGCTTTCAATGTCTAACCTCTTTTTACAAGATTCTTCAAAATAATGGTTAAAAGCAGTTTTAAGAATTAAAAATGAAAAAACTAATTGTTATATTCTCTGCTAATCTTTTTCTTTTGCTTTTATTTGCATAAATTAAAAATAAAGATATAGTAAGCACCAATGAAGATTAATAGGAATGTTAACAGATGTTTCCTTGAAAATTAAACTAAATGTACTTGTGCTATTAATTTGTTTTTTGTTAGTCATTTTAGTAATTTCTAATTCCAATTTATGTATGTTATTAATTAGTAGTTTTAAAATCTTGATTTTTTTATAGAAAGAAAAAACATTTCTTCTAATTAAGAGGAAATATTTCTTCTAATGAAGAATATTTTCATATTTCCATTTAATTAACATATTATGAAATTATCTACAATAATGCTCATTAAAAAACACAATTCATCAGTGATACTCAAAAGATTTTTTTACCCAGGCATTTGATTTTCCTTTCTATGCAAAATTTAATAATATAAATAATAAAGCTCCAAAAGCACTGATAAAAGTAAAAAAAAGCCTTCATCTGTGTATTCTAAATGTCCTTCCATGAAAAAAATAGAAAATCTGGAAACAGTCTCACAAATTCTTTTTTGAAATCTTGATCAAATTTATGAACCATTTAAAAGCATCCCAAGCCACTCCCCACTGCACACAAATTACAAATACATTGTGAAAAGTTTGTGATTGAACCTAAGAAAATACAACTTTAAAATGCAACCTGCTCCCTGCGAGCAATTAACATCCTTAAATCACACTTTAAGGACCCCTTTATAATTGAATGATAAAATTGTAATTTGAAAATTTTTGTTAATATCCCTTTATAAACTATCATTGTCAGATATTTTTCAGTTGGTTAAACTTTCCTATATTTTTCTCTGGTCTTTTTACTCTCAAGGATCTTTTACTGCAATCACGGTAATTCTGTTATTTTATAGTCTATTTAAGAAATTCGATATTTGTTTGAAAATAAATACCAAAATAAACACACTATATTAAAAAAGTACAGCAAAAGGATTTACGGAGGAGGCTTACCCTCTTTCTTAGTGGGTTCTGGCATGGCCGCAATCAAATGTTATTCTCCAAAGAGTTTGCTCCCCTCCAGTACTAGTTGACAGAAACCCCACGAGCACACGAAAGATGGTGCAGGTCAATGTGACAAGCAGTTGAGGAGAAATCCGGGGCTTTTGTACTGCCTCTGAACATCAATCATGTTGACGCCGCCCCTTCAGCACAAGGATGCTGGAAGTTGACAGCTATGAGGACCTTTCTCACATCTGTTGTCTGCACTCGGCTCTCTCGCCTACTGGAAGGAATCTCCTGTCCATCTCATGTGGCTGATGAGAGCACCTCTAACTTTCTAAATTCAGCTGCAGCCTCGTGCTCCTTCTCACTTTTTTTTTTTTTCTGTCCAACCGAGGCATGTGTTGACAGAGGCAGTGCAAAAAGTTTATCAGGTGATAAAAAATTAAGTTAAATTAAAAATTGCAATATGTTAATTAAATGTATACCTTAATTTTTACTAAGATTATAAAGGAAAAATCTCTGTTATTAAAATAAGTTTATCTTTGTCAGCTCTTAATTATTGGATTTAAATTTTTCTTATTTTTTATTAATATATTAATTTGAAAAGTCACATTTCTACATTGAATATCTTCTCTCATTTTCTCCTCCAAGGATAGCAAGGGTTTCTATTAAGAAATATTTAGGCTTTACCTTTTCTCAAGAAACATCCTTTAAAAATATTACATGGCATATAAAAAATGAAGTAATAATATGTGCTACGACATGGATGAAGCTTGAGCACATGATACTAAGTGAGAGAAACCAGACACAAAAGACCACATATTGTACAGTTCCATTTACATGAAATGCCCAGGATAGGCAAATCCATAAAGTTGATTAGTTGTTGCTAGGGCCTAGAGGGGAAATAGAAATGGAAGTGACTGTTAATAGGTATGGAGTTTATTTTGGGGATAATGAAAATGTTCTAGAATTAGATAGTGGTGATGGTTGTACAACTTTGTGGGTATATTAAAAACCACCGAACTGTACACCTAAAAATACATGGGGCATGGGTAAAGAAAGTCAGCTAGACGGGTAGACATTGTTTTGTTTTAAGATGGCAAACAGATACACAAATCTACCTTAAGATATCAGTACACTGTGTCAGATTTGACCAGTTTCTCCCAAAACTCTCATGGAACTAGTGGAGAACTATGAACTATGAACCATCAAGTGGTCAAATTAAAAAAGACACCTTAGTTTTTTTGTTCACGGGCACGGCACCTCAGAGACAGGTACTAAAACTAGTTTATATGAAAAGACTCCTTGAGTGTCATTATTGATATGTGTTTTTAAGATCATTCTCAAGAGATTTTGATTTGTAATGAACCAGCCACAGTGTCTCGTTTAATTTCCCCTGTGGCTGAGACTGCAGCTGGTCAGACTTAGCTCCACCAAACTCGGTGCCAAGCTAACTTTTCTATAAGGATGGAAACTCAACTTAGAACTCAGTAGCATCATGCTTCAGCTATGCTGGGGTTAGGGGGAGGAGAGCCAGTCAAGAAGGTCCGTGAACATCTTCTCCAAAGAAAGCCTTTTCTAAACCACGTATGCCACCGATCCCATTGTTTTTTTTTTTTTTTTAATTATTTTGTTTGTTCTTAGATGGTAAATAGCCAGAAAGCAGCATATTCTATAAAATGAAGTTAGATGTGCCTTGAAAGAACAAAAAACAAACCTTGTTGTTGTTTAATTTTTTTCCTGTAACTACCATAAAAATATTAATTAATAGATGAAACAAATTAAAAAACCTTGAGTCTGAAGTCAGACCCTTGGATTTTATTTCTGGACCATCATTTACCAGCTGAATTACTTTAAGAAAGGCAAGTGGCCTTCTGAGCCTGTTTCTTTCTGTGTAAATTGAAGGGCTTAAAAATGGCCTCTGAAGCCCCTTCTAGGTTTAACATTGTGATTCTATCTAGATAGTCCCTAAAAAAGCATGATTTTTTTCAGCATTCGTAGCACACTGAACACCACATGAAATGGACATAAGGACAAAGTGTCATGTTGCAGAAGAATGTTTACAGTGATGGGCAGATTTCACACATGCCACAAAAGAGGTGCCATGCCATCATTGGCTTCTGCAGAAATTCTGTTTGGTTTCTAATACACTGATCATTTTACTGAAGTGAACAAGTGACGGGAAATATTGCAACCCATGGAGAAAATATTTTATGACCTGGAAACTTTTCAGTGATAAAGGACCTGATTGTAAAAAGACAAAACCTAGTTGAAGGAATTGGAAGTACGGATGAATTCTGGGATTGATGGTTGTAGAATTAAAGTAACATTTTGAATTAGAGTAATGAGTAGACATGTGTAATTTTCTCAAGACTATTGTTTTAGGAACAAATAACCCCTATTCCAGATATTATATGTCCATCTAAAAGGTTGCAGACTCTTTATCTCTAATATCACTCTCAGGGAGTAGGGAAAATGGTCAACATGGTTCTCTTTTTTTTCTTCTTTTGTTAAATGCTATATTGTTTTTCCTCCTTTGTATTATTTAGGATTAGATTTGACTGAAGAGTGCAGAAATTCATAAAATAACAACAGTTAAAACAAGACAGAAGCATTTCTTGCTCACATAAAAAAAGTCCTAACATAACTAGTTTAGAGTCCTTATGATGGCTCCACAGTATCATCAGAAGCGTGGGCTCCTCATTTCTGCTCTACTATCCTCTAGGTAACTCCATGGTCTAAAATGGCTGCTAGTGCTCAAGTCATTACATCCACATTCCAGGCAGAAGGCAGAAAAAAAAAAAAAAAAAAGGAACTCACTTTCTCCATTTTAAAGAGCCTTTTTTAAAACTCCTACACAAAACATCTAGTACATCCAACTGGTCAAAACTTTATTTCATGACCATATCTGGCTATAAAAGGAGCAAGGAAATGTAGTCTTTCATTCCCATTGGCAATGGGCTTCTATTATTAAAGAGAATAAGGAGGATAGATGTTGAATAAGAAATATCAATCTGCCACATCTTTCAAAATAAAAGCAATAATGTTCTCTGTACCAACCAAAGAATGCAGAGAAGTCTAAATAATGAGCTCACTCCCTCCCCAAACTTGTCCTCACCCCAAGGTGCTCGTATATACACATACAAATTATATATTTATATGTAGAGAGTTACACTTCAATTTGATTTCTCTATTTAACTTGTCATAGACATTCCTCCATGTTAATACACACACACACACACACACACACACACACACATATGTAATCTTTTTAATAGCTGAATAATAATCATTCATGGTACACATGCACCATAGTGTGCTATATGTTCTCAATTACTTCCCTTTTGATAGACATTCAGGTTGTTTTCATCACCACAGTGAATATTGCAATCAATAAAATAGACTATAACCTTATGTATAGATATTTTTAAATTAGAAGGCTAGATTGTTAAAAGTGAGGTTGGTGGTACACGTGGATAATTTAAATCTTAATAGGTTTTTACTAGACTACTTTCCCAAAAGGTTGCCTATTCAACAAGTCAACCAGCTTATTTTTTTATACCCTGGATGTTATCATTTAAAAATAAAACAAAAGTTGTCAACTTAATGGGTTAGAAATGATTGCTCATTATTTGAGTTTCCATTTTTCCAAAGGTTCATAAATATTTTATGTTTTTTGGTAACTTATTTTTTTTCTGCTTCTTTCAAATTCTTTTTTTATTAATGATATTAACTCTGTCTAAAAAATGTATGTTCCAAATAAGTTTCTTTGTTCTTTGATTTTATGATGTTTTTTGCTATAAATGGATTAAAAATTTTTTATATATTCAAATCTTTCACCTTTTTTAATGGCTTCTGGATTTTCTGTCTTACTTAAAAAAAAAAAAATCTCTCCACCCAGGGTTATTCAAATATTCTCATAAATTTTCTCCAATTATTTAAAAAATTTTAAATATTTTTATGGTGTGAATTAGGGGTCTAAGCTTGTTTACTTCCCCCATCCTCCAGCCTAACAGGAAGTCATGCCAACACCATTTCATTGTTATTTTACCACCGACTTGAAGTATAACTTAGAGTTACTTAAATCTATTTTTAACCAGTGTTCATTTTTTACTCATCAATGTCTTTATTCTTTAGCCAATATTGTCCTATTTGTATTAATTAGCTTTACATTAAATTTAATATTTGATAGGGCAAGATTCCCTCTCTGGTCTAATTTTTCAAAATTTTCTTTACAATTTTCTCTATATATGTTCTTTCTTATAAACTTTAAATTCACTTCGTTGGTTTCTGTTGCCTTCTTCTAACATAAAAGGTATTCTGATTAAAATTATATAAATTGTCATATTAATTCATGAATGCTTGTTACTTGAGAATATTAATCCTTCTCATCTAGAAATATAATATGTCTCCCAAGTCAGATATTGTTTTATAGTTGTTAATAAAACTTTTATAATTTTTCCCCATTAGAATTCTATACCATTCATGTTAAGTTTGTGCCTATGCATTTTATAGTTTTTGTTACTCTTTTAAATGGAATTTCTTTTCTCCATTTCCACTTCTTACTGGTTGCTGAGAATATAAAGAAAAATTATGAAATTACTTTTATAATTATTTTGTATCCAGCCACTTAATAAAATTATTTCTTAATTCAAATAGGATTTTTAGGAAGGCCACTTGGATTTACTTACTATATAATTACATAATTACATACTATGCAAGAATGATAAACTTGTTTTCTTATTTCCAATATTTACTAAATTTATTTTGTTTTAATATTACATTAGCTAGAAGCCCAAATATAATGCTACAATAGTGTGAAGGGTACCTAGCTCAAGTTCATGATTTTAATGGAAACAGATCTAATATTTGAAGTTCAATATATTTGTTATTAATTTGCAGCAAATAGTCCATCAGTTTAAGTGGTTTTCTTTAATTTCCACCTACTTAACTGTTTATTAGTAATGACTATTAAATTTTATTAAATGTATTTTTATATATATTATTGTAATTATGTGTTCTATTCCTTGACTTGTTAATAAAATGAGTGGTAGTGTTTTGAAAAATTACCAAATATTGGATAATCCTTGCCTTTGTGGTTATAATACTATTTCATTATGGTGTATTATTTTATTAATACAATTCTGGATTCATTTGTTAATATTTTATTTCAGATAATTTTGCATTTATATGCTGGTGAAATTATTCTATAAATTATTTTTGTGCTATCTTTATTATATAAGATATGTTGGATCATAAAATTGATTATAGATACTTGTATCTTTTTTTAATATCCAAAATAATTAAAATAACATAGGAAAATGTGTTCTTTGAAGATAGATAATACTTGGTTATAAAACTATCTCGTCTTTTTTTTAAGTCAAATCTTTACCAATATTTCCAATTTCTTCTTTAGACCTTGTTCAGAATTTCTATTTCTTTTAAATTAACTTAGAAAATTATTCATTTCTTCTAGATTTAATAAAAATATTATTGTATACAATGTTTTACTTTAGTTTGTAACATTTGCTATGTCTGTGATTTTTATGGCTTATTTTCATTCCTAATTAATATTTTTCTTTTCTCTTTTTCCCTTAATACATTTTTGCAAAGTGTAACATTTTTGATGTTTTGAAAGAACCAGTTTTTAGTTTTCTTATCTTTTATTCTCATAACTTCTTTTGGTCATATTCGTTGTTGTTTTTCTTTACTACACTGAGAATTTAATTTAGACTTTTATTTTCAGTCTAGGACTATACCTGCATCACGTAGATTTTGACTTAATGTACCTACCTTTTTATTAATTTCTGAATAAACTTTAGTTTTTATTTTAATTTGCTCATTGCTTTAGGAATTATTTAAAAGAGATTTTTTAATCTTAAAAAATTAAGATTTCTTGTTATCGTTTTCTTTTTAATTAATTTTTACCTAGGTGAAATTTACATCCTGTGAAATTAACCATTTTTAAGTGAACAATTCAGTGGTGTTTAGTAAATTCAGAATGTTGTATAACTACCACCTCTAACTACTTCCAAAACATTTTCATCACCCTAAAAGGAATCCTGATACCAATTAAGCAGTTACTCCCCATTCGCCCGTCCACCCAGCCCCTAGTAACCAACAACTTTGTTTTTGTGGATATACCAAATCTGGATATTTCATGTAATGAAGTCATACAATATGTGAGCTTTGTGGCTAGAATATTATGTCTGATATTGATACTGAACTCTGTTCCTTTATTTTAAAAATAAATGACTCAACTATGAATAAATAAACTAGTTGGGAAAAAGGCATTTCCCACATAACATATTCATTATCAATAAAATCTTATTTTGTGCTTACTAATTATCTGTAATAAATTTTATATTATTTTAATCAGTCGTGTACAAATAATACTCATAATAATAATTTAATTTCAATTATATTTTAATTCTGTAAAGTCTTGCGGTTATAGAAAAAATGTTTTTTAAAATTTCTATTTTTATATTTTTTGAGGCAGAGAAATATAAGATGAAAATAATTTTAAGTTTAAGGCAAGAAATTATCTTAAATGGAAATAGAATTATGTAGGGCAAGTAGAAAAAATTAGGGAGAAAGGGAACAATGTTAAATTACCCAAAGATAAAGAGCTTATTTATATGTCTTTAATATATAACGGTGAATATCATATCACTATGACATTTTTATTCCATTGAGATATTTACAATAATGAGATTACAGTTTTAGTTTTATTTTTAATGCCAACTTTTACAGAAAGCTGGAAATGACATTCTTTGCAACTTTTTATGACAGAAAATGGTACAAATTATTTTGAAAATGTGTAAAGACTATCCAAAAAATATTTGAAGATGCATTAGTTAGCTCAAGCTACCATAACAAAATACCATGGACAGGGTGTCTTAAACAACAGAAATCTATTTCTCATAGTTCCAGAGGCTGGAAATCCAAGATCAGAATACCATCATGGTCAGGTTCTGGTGAGAAATCTCTTCTTGACTTCCAGACGGCAGTTTTCTCATTGTGTCCTCACATTGCAGAGAGAAATAGAGAAAAAGCTCTCCAGTGCTTCTTATAAAGGACACTAAACTCATCTTGAGGATCCCACCCTCATGACCTCATTTGCAACCTGTTTACCTCCCAAAGGCCAGATCTCCAAATACCTTCACATTGGGGGTTAGGCCTCAACATATGAATTTTGGAGAGGATTCAATTCAGTCCATACCAAAAAGCTTGTAAACAAAGTAGCTTAAGAGCTTTGTTTAGATCATCAGTTTCCAAAGGACAATGATCAGGAGGAAGGGGCTAATGGACCCAAGTGGCAGTAGACAGACCCTGCTTCTCCCACTGTTTTCCCTCTCTTCCTTTGCACGCGCTTTGGTGGAGATGGGGGGACTTTCCCCAAGATTCTGCTCCTGGCCCTCTGCTCTCTGTGTACATTCTCTCCCTTGGTGAGCTAATCCTCTGTCAGATTCTCAGCTATTACTGTGTGAATGACTCCCAAAACTCATCTCTGACCTTCATCCTGAGTTTCGCTTCTGAACCTACAATGTATATCGAATAGTAAAAATCCAACCGGTTAAAGATGATAACAATTGCTAAAATTGCTAAAATTCCTTCCAGTTTTTTCCTATGCATATATTGTGAAAATTGTTGAGTTTTCACTAAGCTGTAAAAAGCAGAGGTCCAGGGTCGAAAACGCAATTAGTCAAAATAAAAAGGAAAGCAGGTTATCAAGAAATTTAAAATTTGAAGCCTGACCCCACATTATCACTTATATTCTTAGGTCTACTAGTTCTTCTAGCCATAAACTAACTCACAGTATATGAAACAAGAAAGAACAAATAACGAAGGTAGTAAAGGTCTGGTGAATTTGTAAAATTTTAAGGTAAGTGAATTTTGCATCTCTCTCTCTCTCTCTCTCTCTCTCTCTCTCTCTCTCTCTCTCTCTGTGTCTCTCTGTTTCTGTCTCTCTCTGTCTCTCTGTCTCTGTCTCTTTCCCTCTCTCTCTCTCTGTCTGGCTCTGTGTGTGTGTGTGTGTGTGTGTGTGTGTGTGTGTGTGTTTTGTTCCACATGCACATGCATCTACCAAGACAGTGATATTTCTTCCCACAATATTATAAATCGATATTATAAATAACTGATTTTTATATTTATCAGTTCAGTGAATGTACGATGATAAAATTGAAGACATTCCCTTGAATAGTCCATGAAAATCCATTCCATTTTTAAAAAACTTTCTTGCACAAAGTGTTCCTGGACTCATCATTCTTGAAATAAAGAAAGGAACCCGCCTTCTTGACATTCCTTAGTGTGACTTTGAATTTTCTCTAACACCAAGTACAAGTTCATACTGGAAGCCTTGCAAGCTATCAATAGAACTCAGCTCACCCACCTTATTTTAAAGCTGAAGCATGTTAAGCCCTCTAAGCCTCTCCTCATAAGACATACCCTTCATCTCCCAAATTAGTCCTGGTGCCTTTGCTGGATCTCTTCCAAGACTCAGATGTTCTTTTAAGCTTCATGTCCTACCACACACCATGCAGTAGGCTATAAGCAGCAAGAGTTCCTTTGCCTTAAATTCTCTTTTGATTTATGGACCCTAACAATTTTCAGCCTCCATATCGTCTACTCTGTGTTTATAATGCTTATAACACAAAAGTTTTCCTAATTCAGATGACTATAGATTACACGTATGATAAATTTATTTACAGAAGGAAACTAAAAACAAAACAAATCAAAAAACCAAGTACAGTGTAACTCAGAAGTCCCTGACCTTGACCCATCATTTCCTATCTGCAGGTCTTTGTTTCTACTGTTTCCTGCAGCCGAAGCAGCTTTACTTTCCATCACAGTGGCTCCAAAGCTGATCCATTTTGGAAGGATAAACTCAAAGATGACTTCCTCCACAAAGTCTTCTCTAATGTTCCAGCTGGAAGTGGTCTCTGACTTCTTTAATACTTTATATATACTCCTTGCATAGTAAAAACAGACTGTTTACCTTCTATTGTCCTTATTTATGTGTTTTATTGTTTAAATCAGAAATCTCAACCTGGTAGTCTATGAGCTAAATCCAGTTTGCCAATGAATTTTGCTTGGCTTACATACTTGTTTCACATAAAAAATATATAAAAATCATCTAAAATATGAATTTCTGGCTACTCATAGAAACACTGGGTCCAGGTAGACACAATAAGCTGAAGCTCACTAAGGATCACCACAGCTTCTTGGTCCACTTCAGTCATTTGTGTTAACTGCCTAGCACAGGTGGGCATTTGAATTTGCAATGCTTAGTTTAAACTATAGTATTCTTCAGGCAACATCTTGTCTTAATCATCTTCATAGCCTACAGCAAGCACTTAGTAATGTGTGGCTGAAAAAAATAAATGTATACGGATTGAGAGGCAAGAATTTTTTTTAAGTGACTTTGAGATTACGTTGATGGGATCTGACTAATTCTTCTGATTCTCCTATTCCATCATAACATTGTTTGAAATTTATCAGTAAGTATCTACTCACTTTTGACTATGTGTGAAACCTTGGAGGTATAAAACAAATAAGTGTGGCACCCTGCCCCTCCCTATAGGGGACTATGTGAGGTAATAAGAAATAAGCACTAATAATTTATGAGCAAGAAATCATGGTAATTTCAAGTCAGCACAGCAAAGTGTTCAATAGATGAGACGTTGGCATCAGACAGAATTGGGTTTATATTTTGGCTCTGTAGTTAGAATCTTGTAACGTTGAGTAAATTATTTAAGCTTCTGAGCCTCAGTTTCCTCATCTTTTGCTGGCCCTCTTTCAAGATTAAAATTAAGACAATGATTGTATGTGCTCTATGGAGACATGAAAAGGTTAAATGAGCTAACACATGTGATGTCCTTGGCATAGTGTCTGGACATGTTAAGTGTTCTATAGACAGAAGGGGTTATTACTGGCAGCTAAATGATCCAAAATCATGTATAGTACATCCAAGAACATCTAATGAGTGTATACAAAATTCACCAAGCCCTGTTTCTCACATTGTCTATATTATCAGTCAGTCTGTTATACTCCTTAATATTCAGCGTTTACTCCTATGTGTAATTGCCTACTGTGTGGGTATGATAGAAAAGATCAGTTTGTCACCATGAGTCTTTTCACATTGGACATGTGAAGGCCAGCCCGTGGCCTGCAGCTGCAGCTGCTATTTGCAGCACTGGGGCCTCTGAGATGGGATTCTGGGGCTCAGATTTATTTTCTGCCCGGTGCCTTTGTTTAAAAGACTGGTCTTGCTCAGCTGCCCTGACTGTTTCTACTGTCCCACAGTGCCCTCATTTTGCCTCCCTGATTGGTTGAAGGTGTGCTTCACCCTCAGCTGTCTCCCAGAAAATTCAGGGAAGTCACCATCACCACTTAGTAAACACAGTGTCCCCAGGCATCCTGCTAAGCATTTTACATGTATTATCTCATTTAATTCTCATAAACTGCTACGAGGTAGGTAATGTTGTTATCCCTGTTTTAAGTTGAGAAAACTGAGGAACAAGGAAGTTAAATAATTTTCCAAAGCTCACAGTTAGTGTAAGGTGGAGCCAGCATTTGAATGTAAGTATGTTTCCATATTTTTCCTTCGAAAGCACATTTCTTCCAATCCTGAGTTGTTTATTGCTCTCTTAGCATGACAGAGGGTGACAAAGTGGTTTTCTCCATAGGCTCACTCCATAGGTCTCCTTAGTGCCATCTGCAACACTATTTTAAGAACTTTGAATCAACCACGTTTGGGATAAGTGAGGAAAACGCAGTGATCAAATAATAAAGACTGAAATGGACTTTCAGAATGTATCTCTATTGACTACAAAGAGAAAGGTCTACAGTAAGGGTTTTAGTGTCTTAATTTTTTTCTTTTTTTTTTAAAGTTTATTGGGGGTAACATTAGTTAATACAATTATATAATTTTCAGTTGTACATTATCATTTGACATCTGTATATTCTGTGTATTTACCACCCAAAGTCCACTTCACCCTCCTATTGTCTTAATTTTGAGAGACATTTCAATAGAACGATTTCATGAGTTAGAACCACAGGTCAGACAAGGTCATAAGCATCATTTGAAATATTCCTGAAAGGTCTATTGTCCTTAGTTTCCATCAAGCAAAATAGAGAAGCATTTTTATATATTAGAACTTCATCAAGTTCAGTCTTTTAAGTAGAAAAAAAAGTGATGTATCTTTAAATCTTGTTAAGTTCAAATGTCTTTGAATATAAATTATATGTGCATATCTTAAGAGCTGAAGAAATATGAAGTGAAAGTAAATGATTGGCTTAGTTCTTTGGAGTTGGTCCGGAATTACAGACCCTTGACAATAGGTGGAGAATTGAGTCATGCACGGTAGAGAACAACCTCCTTTCAAGTTTCAAAACCCCAAACACAGTGACTATAAGAAGCTCATGTTGACAGTGGAGTGGGGAGAAGTATCTCTAGATATCTTTGGAGCCCTAGGTATGAAGTCTGGATAAAATCTCCCGCCTGAAATGACCATCCTTAATTGAACTGCTATCTGTTTTTACTGTGAAAGGAGAACCTTAGTTCACTTACATAGTAATCATCTTCATTAAGTATGCATTTTTTTAACCACAGGAAGATTTGGAACTTAATGTAAAAGTTTCAGAGACTCAAAACCATGGTATTAATATTTTCATATTAATATTTGGCTATTTGGGAGACAGTCTCAAAATTCCAATCTAAAATGTATAATTGAGTAATTCATTTAGATTTTTGGTTTTCAGTGGAAATCTCATTGTTTATGGGCAACATTAGTATATCTCAGAGAAATTTATTTTACACATACACACACATGAAATTTAAGTATTTGAACTTTAATTCGTAAAAGTAAAATATTGGAAAAGAAAACCAAATATTTCAAATTCATAAAATCTGGCCTATTAAAGTGATGTGTTATTTAGAAACTAGGACAACCAATTTGGAAATAAGCCTGGCAACACTGACAAAAGCTGAATGTGATGCGGAAATTACACTCCTAGGTATATATCTAATAGAAATGCATTCTTATGCTCTTGATCAGATAAATGACAGCAACATTTATAATAACAGAAAACTGGAAATAATCTAATTGTTCATCAACACTATAATGGATGAATTGTGGTATATTCACACCAGGCAATATTAGATAGTAATGAGAATAAATGATATGGATGAATCTCACACACCTAATGCTAAACAAAAGCTGCTAAACACAGAGAGAACATACTATATACTTTATCTTATGGAGAACAAAATAAGCAAAGCTAACCTATGCAGTTAAAGGTCATAATATTCTGCTTCTCAATTTAGATGCTGCTTATACTAATGTATTGTGTTTGTAAACATTAATGGAACTATACAGTTATAAGATATATACTTTTCCATATTATATACTTCAATCATATTTTATAATTGAAAGCAATAACATAATATATTGTAGTTATGAAATATTTAACCTTAAGAATATAGAATTTGCTTTAAAATAATTCAGAAAGCAAAGAACTTGGTAGACTATAAATCAAACAAGATTAGCTATGAGTTGAAAGTTGTTGAACCTGCAGAATGGATTGCTAGTGTATGAAGATTCTACCTACAGAATGAAGATTCGTTAACATATTCTTACGTTTTAAAATTTTTAGTACTAAAAATACAAAAATAAGAGAAAAAAGCTTCTTATTTATCTATGCTAATTACAACTGAAAAGAGGCTGCTTTGAGGAAACAAAATCCCCCACCTTTCTCCTAGTAGGAAATCTTTGGAAAATGATAATTTAGTTAAAACTTCTTTGTCCAACATGATAAAATGGTAGATTAATCAAAAAGATCTAATAATTTTTTAAATGATATGTACCAATATTTTAAATGTAAACTCTGTAAGTGTACAGTCTTCAATATTTTGATGTAAGACCAAGGTTTTTTCCTTATTAGATATGCTGACTAGAGATTTTTATTGTTATTACATAAATCATATCATATAATTTCCAATATTTGTTTCTCAAAAGCATAACCAAAACTTAAAGTCATTTTAAAATCAAACTGTGCCTAAAATTCTCCTAGATTCTTACTGTTTTCTAAGTCCTTACAGTTAGTTGTTTAACCACACCTACTTGACTTTTTTTTTGCAATTTGAATATATTTATGTATTTAACCTAGTGCTTATAGAAACTGCTCTTACATTTTTACTTTATCTGTTACTTAATATTTAATTAAATTTCAGTTACAAGTCTTAGTGGCATAAACAGGTAAGAACAATACTCTGGATAAGGCTATAACTCAGCTGGTAAGAGAAGTAAGCCTGTGTACTTAGAAGTACTCCAGTGTGCTAGGGGCAGCAGTCAGTATGTTTTTTTAAGGAGGAATAAAGAGGGGTGGTTAATTTTGCCAGTCAGTTAAGTGGAAATGGATAAGGAGAGTTTAAGATAGTAATGTCTATTATTTCTTGAGTACTAAGCCTGAGTAAAACACTACGCTGAGCATTTTGCATGCATTATTCCATTTAATCCTTACATTCTGTATACAGTTTTCCATTTAATTCTTATAATAGCCTTGAAAAATTATTACCACCACTTCATAGATGAGAAAAACAAGTTCCAGAGAAGCTGGGAGGGGGGAACTGATAAGATAGTTTCTCATTACCTAAACTAGGGGACTCCATTTGACCAGAAATAGTCTCTATTTGAAAGTGTTCAAGCTCAGATCATCATTGGAGCTCACTGAATGGGGGATAGGGCAAGATACTGGAGGAAGCCAATGGTTCAGCTTTAGCCTTTCTTAGGAAACTGGCTCTAAAATAAGAAAAAGACCTTGGTAAGCACATTGTAAATAGTCATGAAGCACCCTCAGCAAGAAAAGTTTGTTTTCTTTAAATAATTTCAGTGGGTATCTTTGGACCTTTTACATAAGTCAGATTCTCTTCTCTCCCCAACTGTCTTGGTTATATCATTAGCACAGTCCAATTAACCCCTTCCGAGAAAGGGAGAAAAAACCAAACAAACATCAAAATCTAACCAGAAGCTTACAAGTCGCTCTGGGAATATAAAATGGAAATTTTCTTTTAGATTTAGAAAGTTGGTTTGCAACGTGCTGCACATCAGAATCTCCTGGGGACTTTGTAAAAATACCCATGTGGGGAGCTTTCACTGCCTTGCCCAAGCACATATTCAGATTTAATTGGGATAGGAGGGATGGGGCTCCAGCATCAGAATTTTCTTAAATTAAAATTCCCTCAGGTGATTAAAATGTGCATCCAGCATTGTGACTCCAGACATCAGCAGACTTTTAAGAACTGAGTGGCTGTAGTTGACTGGTTCAGAGGAAAAATTCCTACAGGCGTAGCTCATTTTATACAACAGAAGTGTTATTTTTTTTTCCTTCTTTTTTTAAATTGAAAAATGTTTGACATATGACATTGGGTAAATTTAAGGTATACAACATGTTGGCTTGATATATTTATATATTGTAGCATGATGGCCACTGCAGCAGTAATTAGCACTACTATCATGTCACGGAATTATCGTTTCTTTCCAGTGGTTAAAATAATTAAGATCTAGTTTCTTAGCAAGTTTGAAGATTACAACACAGTTTTGTTGTCTACATTCACTATTCTGTGCATTAGATCTCTAGGACTAATTTACTACTCATTGCAAGTTTGTACCTTTAACATCTTCCCTATTCCCTCACCTCCGAACCCCTGGTAACCACCATTTTACTCTGTTTTTACAAATTTGCTTTTTAAGATTTCACGTGTAAGTAATATCATACAGTATTTGTTGCTCTCTGTCTGGCTCATCTCATGAGAAAGAGCACATCCTGTCATTTGTGACAACATAGATAGATCCTAAGGACATTAAGTGGAGGTATTTGTGAAAGGCCACTATAACTAGAACACCACCATGCTCACTACCTTTATAATTTCAAAAGCCCCATTCTTTCACTTGTGGCTGCTCATCAACACTTCAGCTTCTTTGTCAAATAGCTAATGCTCTAAAAACCACCACAAAATACACCACGAAACCTGATATAAAAGGAATTTTGTAGTGAACAGTTCCGAGATTATTTTTAAAAAGCCTAATACTGAGCTGAGTATAAATGTTATATTCTGTTCATAAGTGACATAAAAAAAACCCAGTTTGCTTAGCCATTTCCTACCAAAATTATTGTTTACCTTTTCTTTAAATTCTCAAGTTAGGCTAGGATGGAATTTTGGTGCTCTTTCAGACATAGGCTGGACAAAAAATTTAAAAACACAAAGTTACAGCTAAAAAAATGGGTTTGAATAAATGTGGAAGCAAATAATTCTACGCTGTATAACTTATTTAAGTCGAAAATTTACCACTTTTTCCCTTCAATATCAATATCACAATATTCTGGGGGAGGGGGTCACCCTAATGTTGTATTCAGCTAACGCAGAACAAAACAAAGATGTTTTTTGTATTTTACTGGTCTATGTCACCTGGTCATTTATGAAAAATTCTGTTAAAAAAGACACTAACTTTACATTCTCCCTCTGGGTTTGAAGTGAAAAAGGGAGGAAGAGAGGGTAAAATCTAGGTATTTTTTAAGGACTATACTCTTTCAGGCAATGTGATGATAAGCAAACCCTGTGTGTTATAGTATAAAATCGTCCCCAGAGGACCCAAAGTGGAACTTTCACAGTGCTGCAGGGAATATGTATCATAAATTATTTCTTCCTTTCCTACCAAACCCCCAAACCCATCTTTCTTATCTATTAGGAGAAAATTCCATGGGCTACAATTAAGAGAGATAAGAACTCTGTGGAGACATTTTCATATTTATAGAAAAGGCAAATCACGATACTCGAGTTCTCTCCCATATTACTCTTGAAGGTTTGTCCAAGGCCATACTAATATTTGTAAAGAAAAAATTTACCTTCTCTTTGGTCAAAAAAATTTTAAAGTAAAGTAAACTATTTAACTCTTACACCGAGCTTTTCTGATATATTTATTTTAAAGAAAACTGACACTGACACAAAACAAAATCATGTGTCATCACATTTTTAAAAATCATAGTTTGCTGGTCCTTTCTTCCACTCTCCTTGGCCATTTTAAACATGTATATTTATAGGGTTGATGAAATGGATATATATTTATCCCATCAACTCTACATACTTAAGGAGATTTATAGGGTCATTTTCATAAGCGTAATTGATTGAAATCGCTCTCGACAAGACTCCACAGCGTCCGCCCAACTTCGTGTTCCCCCGTATAAACTGAATAAATTTGATCAACACATGAGTCTGATATTTTCTGAGAGAAAAGAGGCAATTCTGCAGATTTATAAAAAAGTCTTTCCCTCCAGAATGTCCCAGTTTCTAAAGACAGAGAAATAGAGACACTGGTTGAGAGGCCCTTCTATGGGGGAAGATTCTTCATCCCAAAATAAACTCTTCCTGCTCAAGTTAGAGCCTCAGGCTTAAAGTCTCAACGTCCTGGAACCAGAACAATACAAACATGGGATAAGCGGAATGAGACAGGAGCATTTGTACGTGATGTGATCATCGCTTTGTTAGTGCAGGATCAGTGACACGCTGGGAATGCATTAAAGTTACGGGACGTTTTAGTCAATATAAAGGAAGACTAGGTGCCATCTACTGGCGAAGAAACTGAAAAAAAAGCCATAATTTTCCATTTTTCCAACAAAACTTAGTGTCTTTCCTGACAATGCAGTGTGCAGAAGCTGGTTGGAGTATCCACATATTATCATCCTATAAGTTAAAAAGGCTGCCTAACCCGTTTCCCCCCTGCTTTGGAAATTGACATTTGCATTCCTAAAAATGTACTCTGCAAAACTCCATGCACAAAATGGTAGAGATTACAAAAAAGGAATGTTTACCGTGGCAGTTTTCTATTACTAGGAAAGTGAGGCAAGTGTCCAATAAGGGGAGTCTGATTAAATATATTATATGTACATGTATGTATGTATGTATGTATGTATATACATGCTATGCAATGAAATGGCACATATAAAGAAGCTTATTGCCATCAAAAAGAAAGAAGGAGATATAAATATTGACATGGAGCCATATGTCAGGGAATAAAAGCAGGTTGCAGAACAGTGTTGTAATATGATCCTGTTTTATAAATAATAATAATAATAATAATATGGAGGATTACTCATTAAAGTAATAAGTTTTCATTTTTTTTATATCACATACCATTTGTAACCAGGATAAAAGGAAACCAACACAAATGATTTTTAAGGGAAAATGAAAAATTTGCAAACTTTTAGCTATATAATATTTTATTTAAATTATATACATTTCTAAAACAAAAAATAGTTTATACACTTTTTAAAAAAATTTTGATTTGTATATATACACTTTCTTTGAAATAATGATGATTATATAAAGTCATGTAGATATAGTTACAGAAAATATGTAGAAATAAAGAGGAAAAAAATCCCACATGATATACGAAAGAAAAAATAAATCACCTGAAAATCCATTACCCAAATATTCAATGTCATTATCTATTTCTTTCCTTCCAATTTCACATGGTTCCATACACATATATTTTATGTGCTGTGTTTCCATGTCACATGATTGCCCTGTTTTAAAGAAACTCTTTTTCACTTCCTGTGCTGCATCTTGTGGTAATTTAAAACAAAGCACTGGCAGTTTTAGCCTACCATCTCTTTGTTAACCTAGTTTAAATATTGTTTTCATGCTGTCACCAAGGATAAAACTCCAGCATCTTTCAAAACAAAGACCAAGGAAATGATCAGATTTCTTCAATGCTCCACTCAGCACAATAACTTGCCTGTTGGAATAAATACACGCTACACAGTGGCACCCATGGCCTCCTGAATAAAGGGTTGGTTGAAATAATCATAATTCTTGCAAAATGTCACAAATTAAGAAAATAAAATCCTTTGGTAAAAGAAAACCAGTGGGGAAAATTGATTTAATCTGGTTCAAATCTGAGTGAAGAACAGAATAAACCAGTAAGAAAACTTATCTAGAAGACAAGTCCATGACAAGTCCAGCTTTTTCTCTTTAATTAACAGAGAGACTCCTAATGGATTCGGAAAAGCAAAAAGAAGGGGTTTATGCAACTCCGAGTGTTGACGGAAAATTTTATTCAAGTGCTTGGCTTGCCTGAAGAAAGAGGAAAGAACGATTGGGGTGACAATGATGACAGATTCAAGCCTTGCGGGTTTAGTTACGTGAGGTCCTACTGTATTACATTCAGAGTTATTTTGGGACAGTCACAAGAGTACTTGAACCCTGAACAAAGAACCTCTCCTTGCCTTATCCTATTGCAGATGAGAGTAAAGTGTTTCAAGTGCCCAAAATTTGGAGCAACTGTAAAGCCTCAACCAAAAGGCTAGTGAATCTTTCCATCCTATTAATCTGCCTTTCTCTAAAAACAACCCATAGCATTCTCAAACCCATGCTTAGCCCTATTTCCCGTAGTATTTACAATAATCTGCTTAAGGGAACATTTGATAAGGCTGATGAAAGATTGGGCATTTGATATAGCTGGAGGTGATACATACAGTACGAAAATCTTAATAGCCATAGTTACACTTGGTTTTAGCCAACTTTGTCATCATAGCACTGCTCTAGATACTGTTGGGGTGGAGGGGACAGTTCCTTTAGAAAAGGAAAAATAGCAATGCCAAGCATACATGCCCAAAGCCAGTTTTCTCTGCAGATATGTAATTCAGGAATATTCAAGGCCTCAAGTCTTTTCCATGACAGTATAGGAGAGTAAATTTTAAATAATGATACAGAGAAGAACACTTAAAAACAAGAATGAACAAGCCACACTGTGGTTAGTTGGATAATATTAACTTCCATCCAAGTTCAACATTACTCTGTAACTCCTCTGGAAAACATCTCTGACAAGTTAAGACATCCACCCCAAGCCTTGTCTTAGATTAGTGCCTTCCTTTCATTGGCTTGAATTTGACTAAGTTCCCAAAGGAATAAGGATCTTTCATCTCAGTAATAGATTTCCAGGGCAGTTATAAATATCAGCTCAAACTGCTTTACTCATGGGGTTAGGTTTTAATTTCTGATATACAAAGTGCTAATAGTTTCAGTGAATACTGAAATAATTGGCCAAAAATATTTGCAGTGCTCTTTTTCCTTGTAATATATTACGATTGTATTATCCAAACCAACAACAGCTCAGTCAAATGAAAATTTTCCCATCCCTTTGCTTTTTTCCCTCATCCCATTCAGATTTAATTATAATGCTCAAGTTCTATTTCATCAAAAGGTTTACTATAAGAAGAAGATCATTCTCAACTCTCCATCACAAGAGGGCTAATGGAATAATACCGGTTACTATTTATCGAGTACAACAATCTTATATGGTAAATAGTATTATTAACCTCGTTTTACAGATGAACAACCCCAGGAACAAAAGTTTCAGTATTTCGCCCAAGGTTACATGGCTAGTAAGTGATAGAGATGAGATCTTACTCTAGATTGTCAGGTTCCAAGGTTACATTTGGAAACTTGGAGAAAATATAAGCCAACTAATACCTTTAAACTCTCATTTCATCACACCATTCAACAATAATCTTGTTATACATTTCGAGCACAATCCAGTGATGTGTGTTTTTTTTTTTTCTGATTCGATTCTTCAATAATTCACTTCCACACACAGCGCTTAAACATTTAAGCAGAACAGCTTCTCTAAGGACATTAGATCATCTTATACTCATGGATAGAATTCATTCATCAACTATGCAAATTCTGCCACACTATTAACATCTAATAGCCGTATCAATAGAGTAGAAAATATATTTTAAGTTACAACCAGGTGGTCAGGTCACCCCTTCCTCCTCGTCATCTGGCAAACCCACCTGCTGTTACTCCTTTCGTGTGCCTTTCACTCCTAACTTGGTTCTCCCTAACATATTCTTTCCTGTGGGTGGTCAAACACCCTTGTGATAGGGGTCACAAAAAAAAAGTCATATACAAATATCCACAACTTTCCTTTCCTCCTTGTCCTGCCAAAGAGAATTCTCCCTCTTCCCAAAGCCCAAAAGAGAAAGGATTCTTCTTGATGGAAGAAAAGCGAAGTCAATTCAAAGATGAGGAGACCGGTAAGAGAGGTTTTTTACCCCAAAGTTCATATGACTACTGAGTGATAGCGCTAAGATCTAAATCTAAATATTGTGGGAGTTCCATTTATTAATTCTTGTATTCCCACAGCATGCTGTTAAGAAAATATGAGGTGGTGTGAATGAAATTGATAGGAAGGAAAAAAGGAAAAGAGGAAAGAAAGGAAATCGATATCAAGTGGTATACATTTCTATGTGTGAGCTCACGAAAGGCAGAGACAAAATTCAGTGGAATCTCAGTATTGTCAGTTTTTTTGTGCTTCTTGTAACTAGAACTCTCTGAGTGACATCTGAATATGACTAGGTTTATATCTAATTCTGTGTTACAGTTGGTTATATCATAGTGAGGCACTGAATTAAATTGTTCTTGAATGTCACTGAATAAGCAATTCTCTTTCTGTTTTTTTTTTTTTTGTCTGTTTTCTTTCAGCACGCATTTTACTAAACAACAGGATGCCTGCTATTTACCAATGACTACAGGGTGAAAGAGAAACAAAAATGCGTGGGGATGCGAGTCTAGCTGGGGATAGCACACTCTAGAACCAAACCGTTACAGTACAGGAAGGCAGGAGCTCTGGTGGAGAAGTCTACCCATTTCTCCATGCATGGTGGACGGTGATTTTACCTTCTGTGGAAAGAAGGGAAGAGAATGATTAGGGAAATTTTTTCAGAGGAACCTGGCAGGGTTTGAAGGACATTCTCAATAGAAAAAGCAACCCAGGCAAGGGCACGGAGGTGTGCACATCATGCTGTGTTTAGAGACTGGCATGAGGGCTGGTGGGGTTGGTGCAAGGGTACATAGTGGGGCCCTCCCAGTGCCAGGGATGGAGACCAACGAGGAGGCTGAGTTAGATTCTTAGGGATTTTAGCTTATCTGCTCTGCTAAGGAACCTGTCACCTTTTTATTAATTACCAGGCTTACATAGTTTTTCTGCATAAGTACACATTATCTGTGCATCCCTGCTCTCCAATCTCCATCTAAGTGAACCTGCTTCAAATGCCTCTGCCAGCCCGGACCTCGGTCCTTCTGGAAAGACGTCCTAGAAGACTGTATTTTGGTAAGACTGCAAGTGCCAGCACAAGCTTGATGAGCAGCCTGCGGACTCTGGGGATATTCTGGTGTGTGTGTGTGTGTGTGTGTGTGTGTGTGTGTGTGTGTGTGTGTGTGTGTGTTTAGATGAGAGAGAGAGAGAGAGAGAGAGAGAGAGAGAGAGAGAGAGAGAATGGATGTGGTAACACACATAATAAAATTTGTTCCAAGCATATCGCAAAACATTTTTTTGTCAAAGAATAGACCCTGAAGCAATTTTGCTTCTTGCATTTGCTTTTAATATCATATATGTATTTCATTATTAGATAATTAACAAACTTTAAAGTAAAAGATCGATAAAATTAAAGAGCCAAATAATTCCATGTTAAAATACCTACTGGCATTTGTAAAACGTTTTGACCTTCTGATTTTAATCATTGTGTAAATACTTTTTACATAATTAATGTAAAGCACACATATCCTGTTTTATTTTTCCACTTAGAGGTATTTTATATAGAATTCTCTCTCATCTATTCACTCACACACTCATTTTACTATGAAAAGTAGTAGTTATCATAACGATATGCATATCTCATCTAGCCCTCAGAGCAAATCTGTGAGTTAGATTCTATTGTTATCCCCATTTCCAGATGAAGAAACTAAAGGTAAGATGTTCAGTGACATGCTTAAAGTCACACAACCAGCAAGCAAAAAAAGCCAGAACTCAAACACAGACCCAATAGACACCTAGTTTGGCCATTACTATTCTATCATAATGTATTTAGAACGTTATGGTTTGCTTAACTACTCCCTAATTTTTGGCTATGTTGGTTTTCTATAGCACCACTGAAGAA
Organism: Eidolon dupreanum; assembly: GCA_028627145.1. Classification (NCBI taxonomy): domain Eukaryota; kingdom Metazoa; phylum Chordata; class Mammalia; order Chiroptera; family Pteropodidae; genus Eidolon; species Eidolon dupreanum. Next base: position 12,186,009 of record CM053503.1, read on the forward strand.
AAATTTGTATGACATGTTTTAGAAGAAGAGGGGTGGGTTGCAGATAGAGGACAGGTAGTGATTTCCTCAGGATATATTCCCAAAGTATCGTCCATGTTAGGACCCTTGTTTATGTTGATCTGATCCTTTCCATAATGATTCCACTGATTTCCAATGCCCCCAATTATCTATCAGCATATCTGCTTCTCAACAGTCTTGCCAGCACTGAGGGTTTTTTCTTTCACGATTTTTTTGATTTTCTTCTCATACCTCAAAAGAAAAACTTCCCTTTTGCTGCAAGCCAAACCATGCAATGCAGAAACATTCTCATCTGCAATATCCCCTCCATTACAAGCTTAGCATGCCCTCATAACCTCAAGGTAACTGATAGTAATGTGTGAACTATATCCCTTATACCTTTCTCTATCTCACATAGAGATATCTGTACAGATGTACTGTTTTTACTTTCTCCTTTTTTAAATCAAATGGATTGAACTATACACATTACAGTGAAACTTATTAATTTCTTTCACTCTACCCTAAATTTTACTCCAAGTCAAGACATTTAGTACTAATTCATTCTTTTTACTTGTATGAATATACTGCAAATTTTTCATTTTTTAAATATAAATAGAATTAATATTTTTGTCCAAATAATTCTTCAATAAACATCCTGGCATAAATATCCTTTTATTCTGGTGCTTTTATTTATTCAGGAGAGACTCCAGAAAGAACAAAAGGATATGCATATTTTTTATTAAAATTGTTAAGGTTACATTGGTTAATAAAATCAAATAAGTTTCCAGTGTACAATTCAACAATGTCATTAGATATATTGCATTGTGTGTTCACCACCCAAAGTTAAATTTTTGTCACCAAATGTTTGACACCCTCTACCCCTACTACCTCCCTCCTCTCCCCTTCCTGATGTTAACCACTAATCCAGGGTTCATGTCCATGAGTCTCTGTTTGTTTGTCACGTTTATTTGTTGCTTTCAGTTTTATATCCCACATATGAGTGAAATCATATGGTTCTCAACTTATGTCTCACTTATTTCACTTAGCCTGATTGTCTCAGGTTATGCATATTTTAAATTTTAATGTATGATGCTACATTTCTTTCCCCCAAAGTTATAGTAGCTCAAACTCCTAACAGCAATGTATGGGCAATGTCTATTTCCCCATATCCTTGTCAACAGTAAATATTATTAATCTTTTTAATATTTCTCCAAATATTTTCCCCCAAAAGTTGTATCTCAGTGTTTTAATGTGCATTTCCCTGATTACCAGTGAAGTGAAATATCTTTTCATATATTTATTATGTTTTTTAGCCCTTTAGGGAATTTTCTGTTCTATGAATCTGATTTTATTTATAAATACTTTATTTGGAAATCCATACATGAGAAGCAACCTATAATTGATAAATGTAGACATGCTTATTTCACATGGAGAGAAGAATTGTGTAGAGGGGTTGTCTCAGTCAGCTCATATTTCCACAATAAAATGTCATAGACGGTGGCTTAAACAACAGAGATTTATTTCCTCACAGGGTTGATTGTGAGGTGTTTATTCTTCAAAAATTTTAGTTAATAGATTACACACACACACACACACACACACACACACACACATGCACGCACACACTGAGTTGTTCTTATCTCCCCCTCTTCAGTGTTGCTCTTAGCTCTGCTTTTCTCTTTCTCCTTAGCAGCCCTTGTGGGTGTCTTACCAATGCCCCCGGGGCATTAACCATTTCAGTACATGCCTGCTGAAATCTTCTCCACCTAAGTGCCTTTTCCTAGGCCATTCTCCTGTCCTTCAACTCTCCTTACAGCGTCATGATTTTAGATTAATTGGTGTGATTTAATAATATTTTCCCCAGAAATTCAGCTTCATGATCACAAATCTCTTGTCTCCTAAAGGTTATCGTGAGGACTAGCTTCATGTGGAGCAGTCGCACAAGGCCCCATGCTCAGAAGAGCCCCATGCTTGGTTTAGTGCTTTGTTGTCACTATCCTGAAATCCTTAATACTTTTTGAACAGGGAGCTCTGCATTTTTCTTTTGCACTGGCCCCACAAATTATGTTGCCAGTCCTGTTTATCAGTATACCCCATCACCTAGCACAGTATCTGGCACATACTAAATCCTCAATAAAAATAGCTGAATGAGTGAATGAATGAATAAGTGACTAACTGACTGACTGAATATGAAGTACTCAGAGCTAAGAATTATGGCTGAGTCTGTCTGATCCCAAAGCCCATACATTTTCCCCTTCTCCATATACCACTATTTACACTCAAATACGGGGTTAGGTTTGACTAAATCTGCCCAGGATCTTCCTCTCACACTCATTGCTCCAAATTACTTTCTCCTGGGGCATCTCTGGGGTAGTATTGCAGTGGCAGCATTCTCTGGCATAAACATCCCTCTGAGTCATAGACCATTGCCACCGCCAAGGGACCAGACAGCTGCAGCTGTCAGGCATCTGTGAGTTACTTTGAGATAGTATGAAAAATATCTCCTGATTGGTTAAAGCTACCTTATGTCCTGCCCCCAGATCTGTAGAATTGGCATTTCAACAGAATACTTTTATATACATATGAGAATACAACACCAGCTGCTGAAAAGAATGGAACTCCTCAAATTTGATTGAGATAACCTCTGACTTCAAAATTAACTTGAATTTTATCTAAAGCCCTTCACCCTTCTGTAGTCATAGTTAACTTACAGGAATGACATGAAAGGATTACACTTGGAATCAAGAACCTGGGGTAGTCATGGAGAAGAGATGCAGTTTAGGTAAAGGGAATTTGTGAACTGACTTGCTTTCCTAAAGCAGAGAAGTCTGTCTCTATGGTTAAGCATGTAGCAAGATAGATTTGCAAAATCCTACCCAAAAGCAGCTATCAAAGCTAAAAAGCTGGGGCTGCCTTTGGTGAAGAGCCCACAGGGCAAATATTTAGCTCTTTCAGCACTCCAGAAATGAGCTCTGTGCCCACAAACCATGTTCAAATGGCAAGCTGGGGAGGCATTCAGGCTCAAAGAGAATTAGCTGGTGTGCTTTCAGCCAGGCATAAATCACACCCTGGGTGAGGGGTAAGGAGCAGGGGTTGCTATGTAATTAGCCCTAGGAATAGCATGGCCCAACATTCTTTAAATAAAAAGCTGAGCAGGGCCTGTTTTGAGAAATTGTGCTTTGCCACATTGACCACATCAATGACCCTATCACGGTCATGCCACCTTTGCTTTAGCTCATCCTCGTGGTATAATATGGTATAATAATACAGAGGTGGGTGACAAATCCTGTATACTTAGGGCTCCTTGCAAGGGTAGAGGCTATTATCTTTTGGATCTATAGGTTTAAATGGCAAGTAGTTAGACTCTTGAGACATCTTTCTGCTTGGTGACTCTGTGCACCCTAGCAAAGTCTCAAGGACAGAGTTTAAGGTGCACATGAGTCTCTAGTGGGTACAGAAAGGACACTGTAACACATTCATCCATCCTGGACAGATCAAAAACTCTCAAAGGTCGATTCATTCTCTCTGGTATCATCCCCACAAGAATACTGGGCCAGGAATGTCTCCTACCAGCCAGCTCTCATATGATAAAAGCATAGATAATAATAACAAAGTAATCTATTACATTTTTTGAAAGATTAATATATACACAAACTATACTATGTGTATAGACACTTTACTTATTTGTTGACTTATTTCTCCCCACAACAACCCTCTCAGGTAGGTACTATTGTTACTCTCCCTTGACAGATGAGGAAACTGAGGCATAGAGTGTTATGTAGGGTCACTACCTGGAAAAGGGACTACATTGGTTATCTTGGTGACATTTTCAGAACTCTGTGTTGTAGGAGTGTTCAAAAGTGACTTGAAAAATATTTCTTAATGAACTCAAAATGCCAAGAGCTTAGGGGTTGGAGGTTTAAAGAAAAAAAGAAAATCAATATGTGTTTTAAAAGAGGAGGCATATACATCTTGAAAAAAAGTGAACTGGAAGCATAAGGCCCTATGCCTGGTCTCTATGTCTTGGTGTCCTGACATTTTTATTTCACCATAATTACAAAGAATCAAAATGAGTTTTGACCAAGCAAAGAAAAGCATTCTCAAGTTTTGGAGACCCAGTGACAGCTTCCCAATGCTCTTCACATAAATATAAAATCCTTAACGTGGCTATCAGGAACCTGAGATGTTACGTCCTACCTACTTCGTGAGCCACACCTCTGCCTGCCTGCCCTCACTCTAATTCAAGCCCACAGCTCTCTTTCAGTCTCTTCCCCTCACCATGTCCCTGCCATCTCAGGACTTCTGTTCATGCTGCTCCCTCTTTCTGGAATGCAGTTCCCTCTTCCCTTCACCTGGTTGACTCTTCCTACTCCTTCAGCTCTCAGTCTCATCGGCAATTCCTTGGGAGAAACTTTCCTGCCCAAATCAAATTTCCTCCTCCTAAGCTCTCAAACCAACATTTCCTCTTCTCAATAGCAGTTACAGAAGCTGGCAATTTTATTTGTGTAATTATTTAATTAACATCTTCCCTATCCCTCCCCCACGACCCCCATATACACTGAATTGTAAGCTCATGAAGGCAGGGACTATATGTTCTAAACATTGTCTCCTCAGGATTCAGCAAAGTTTCTGTTCCATAGTAAGCTCTCAGTACGTACTTGTCAAATAAACAAATAGTTGAATGAATAAATGAGTGAATATATAAATGAATGAAAGAATTAGAGATCTGGAAACTTCTAAAGTATATTTTTAAATGGGCCCAAAATAACTGTTGTAGAATTACTATATTGTTTACTCGAAAGTTGTCATGTGAGTGTTCCAGATAATAATTTATATATCATGGTGCTTAGGCCTTCAAATATATCCTGATATTAATATGGATTTATGGCTATAAGCCATAGTCTCAAGAAAACAAGTGATATCTTCTTACTGTAGTGAAGCATTATTTTAATCTCTTAAGAGCTCATCAAAAAGCAAGCTGGGATAATTTTATAACTGTGAACATCCTAATTAAAATATGATACTGTTTATTTGGAAAACTCAATAAGAATCTATTTGCAGACTTAATAGTATAAAAATATTTGTCAAGTTATAGGTTACCCAGCTTCATGTAAGCACAGCTCAGGACCAAACTGTTCCTGACGATTTCTGTTTAAAATGAGGTAAGAACATGAAGAATCCTAGGATTTTCATCGTTGTAAGATATCAGACACATGGTCGCTATTTAGAAAGCCTGGACTAGCACCTTACTGAAGGGTTGCTTTGATCGTTGTAAGGATATAGTTAAACACATATCTGATCATAATAAGAGTTAACATTTACTGATAGCACATTCTGTGTCAGACAATGTTCTAAGTACTCATTTCATCCGCATAACAATTCTAAACAAGACTAGAGACTATCGTGTCCCTCATTTATCGATGAAGAAGCTGAAACACAGAGGTTATGCAACTCTCCCAAAATCCTACCTCTGTGTACTCTGGATGCAGAGCCCACATCTGCACTGCCCAGTACAGAGCCCACTAACCCATGTGGCTGTTGAGCACATGAAATGTGATCAGTCAGAATGAAGGTGTACTATAAGGGTAAAATGCATTCTGAATTTTGAAGACTTAGTCCAAAATATATAAAATCTCTCATTAACAATTTTTCCTATTGATTACATGTTAAAATGATATTTTAAATACACAGGATTCAAGAAGACATGACAAATTACTTTCATCTATTTCTGTTCTTTTTAATGTGGCTACTAGGAAATTTTCAATTACATACATTCATGGTTTCATTCTATTTTTATTGGACAGCGCTGGTCCATATTCTTATATTACATTATACTGTCTCTTCATCCAGTAGCAAAGTCTTTCATTGCTAATAGTTACATTTTGCATAGAACTATTAGCGATGTGAATGCACTGTCAGTGTGAATGATGCAGTGCCAAAAGTGGCGAGAAACAAAAGAAGAGAAGCAGAGAGGTCATCAAAATTATCAGCACTAAAATCCCAAAGCAGAAGACATGTTGGCTATAGTTTTCAACACATGTTGCTCTGTGGTGCTATTCATTGTACAGAATGCTTCCTCATTTCTAGATGCTGTCCTGGCTCAAGCCTTTGATGGGCAGATACCAGCAATCTATTGAGAACTTCCTTGGTCCCCTCTAAATAAAAGAAGAAAATCCATCCCTCTTGATGATTTACCTTGGGACCCATCAACATAACACTCCTCTCTACCCAGAAATTTTATTTATTCATGAATTTTTTTTTTATTCCCAAGTCACAGAGCTTTGTCTCGATGTTTTGAGAAAATATGCACTCTTTCTCCTCCTTTTTGCTGACCCAAAGGGGCAACAGATATGGGGCCATGAGAGAGAGGAAGAACAAAAAGAAAAAAGAAGAGAGGGGCTCTATGTGAAATGGAATGGACAATGATGGTCATGGCTCAAGATATAGAAGAAAACAAACTATCCTTTCTCTCTCTGTCCAGCAGCTACATCCTCCTCAATCATAGTATGTACATTGCCACCACCCCCCGACCCATGCTCCTCACTACATTGATTAAGAAGTCTCTATTAGGATTTAAATATTTGATTTTTCCATCTGAACCTGCAAAGGAGCAATTAGCCAGATTAGTCATGCAGGAATAGAAGAGGGTAAACCACAAACAATATGGGTTTAAATGATTCCAGAAAACTTTCTTCTTAAGACCTAAAAAAATATTTTAGAGTTACCAGGAGAAATGATGATACCTGAAGCCTCAATTAACTCTGAGATGTGAACAATGAGTCCTGGACTTAAGATTCTCTGGCTCCGTCTCTTGAATAGTCCAAGGGACACAGCATTGGGCAGTCCAATTGATCCCTTAAGGACATCACGCCAAATGCCTCCATAATGGGAAGGGGAAAAACAATGAATAACATAAACATATAAACAACATTAGCCTGATTTTGTTTTTAAATTTCTGTGTGTGTGTGTATGTGTGTATGTATATGTTTTTTACTGAATTTTCATATATTATCTACTAGAACGTAAGTTCTATGAAGACAAAGTGGGGTTTTTTTTTGTTTTTTTTTTGTCTGTTTTGTTCATTGTTGTATTACCATCACCTGTAAAAGAGCCTGGCCCATAGTAGACACTCAAAAGATCTTTGTTGAAAGACAAAAAGAGAAAAAGAGAGAGGGAGGGAGAGGTGGGGGGGGGGGGAGAGAGAGAGAGAGAAAGAGAGAAATGCACTCATATAACTTGAAAGAAATACTTCAGAATGTTAATGAAGACTATCTCTAGGTGGGAGGATTATGAATGAATTGTACTTTTTCTTTGTAATATCCTGCATTTTTCAATTTTTAAAAGAACTAAGTTATTTACAATTGGAACAAAATAAATATTAGTTTGGAAATACTTTTGGACAATAAAAGCACATTGGTATGGTAATACAGATATTTCTTCCTTTGTACTTCATGCCCTAGAGCAATAGAAGACATTCTGTATGGAGGCTGCATTTTAACTCAGGACCTACTGTGTGTCAGGCACTGTGGACACAGAAGACTGAAGGTGACAGAGCCATTGCCCTTAAAGCAGGTCATAGGGAAGAAAATCTGAAGGAGTGATATAAAGCTTTACAAAAATCTTTGCAATCGTATTGCATTTACATTTTTACATTAATTATCACATTAAAACACATAAAGAACTTCTGAGGAATCAGGGCAGGTATTATTTCCCTTTTACAGATGAGGTTGCGTTATTGAGACATTGAGCAGCTTTGTTGAGGCCAAGAGGTGAGAAAGTGGCAGAGCCACACAACTGATGCCTTTACATTGCCTTGTGTTGTCAGCTTTCCCAAGAGCTGCCACCAGGAGCCTCTGCCCAGGTCTTGGGGAAGAACTCTAACTGGACGTTTGTGCTTGTCAAGCCACATGTGGCTATTTAAATTTGAATTAATTAAAATTGATTGACATCATTCATCTCTTCAGTTGCACTAGCCACATTTCAAGTGCTCAGCAGCCACATGTAGCTGGTGACTACCGAATTGAACAGCACAGACTAGGACCTTCCATAATCCCAGAAGGTTCTATTGGATAACACTGTTATGAGTTCACTTTATTTGTTTTTTATTAGCAGATCAGTGTGTATGACACAATCACAATATGTGAGTCCTCATGTAAGCTTCCTAGCAACCTCTAGAGGAAGGCTCTATTATTATCTCCACTTTAGATGAGGGAACTGAGGCCAGAGGGATTAAGCAACTTGCTCAAGATCATATATCTAGTGAGGAGGTGTAGTCAGGACTTGAACGCAGCCAGTCTGGCACCAGAGCTGCTGTACTTAACCACTATCAATCATACTCAAAGTGTGGTCCCCGGACCAGCAGCATCTGTATCACCTGGAAACTTAACTGCCAGAAATGTAAATTACCAGGCTTCATCAGACCTACTAAATCAGAAACCAGACCTCCTACTGACATCTGATATACCCAGTACTGTGCTAGGTCTTAGCTATTAGTGTCGTTTAAGCTGGCAATGGTATGCTTTAAAAAATCTTTTTAGCAGAATAAAAAGAATAATTGTTAATTAACATGTACTGAGCACTTGCTCTGTAGCAGACAGGGTCCATTTCTCACTCGAATGGACTCTGAGAGATTATTTAACTTGTCCGTGGTCACACAACTACTAAGTAGTGGGACAGGGACGTGAATCCAGGCTCCTGGCACTAATGCCCATCCTCTTCACCAACAGGTCTTACCTAATGGACAGTGGAGAAGCAACTCATCCCTTATGTCTCTAAACACAAATGGATTTTTAAATTCTTTGCTGCTGGAGCATACTTCTCTTCTCTCTTCTCTCTTCTCTTAGAGGAGATCCTTCTCTCCAGGTCTCAGTCTTTTTTTTTTTTTTTTAATGTAGCCTAACATAAAAATAATGTTATACATATATCCTAGAAGGTGCCAACCTGAGGTTCAGAATTTTTATTCTTGGAGAAATTTTTATTCCTGGAAGTTTTCAAACAATAGAAATTCACTCGTGTATTTTTCCATGTAACAAATTATTGAGTGCCTACCTACTATGTGGCAGGCATAATTCTAGGCAAGGAAGAGCAAACAATTGATAAGAGACAAGGCTCCTTCCTCATAGGGCTTATGTTCTACTGAGGAAAGACAGACAATAAACAGGTAAGAGAATAAATAAGAACAACAAATGCAGATTGTAAAAAGTAATTAAAAAAAGAAATAAACAAGATGCTCTTTTAAGGAATAAATGATGGTCATTAGGAACACCTTCCCTGAGAAAGTGACCTTTAGGCTGATACATGAAGGATGAGGAGAAGCTTGTCATCCAAAGAGCCTAGGAGGTGGCATTCCAGGTGGAGGGAATAGCACGTGCAATGGCCCTGAGGTGGAAAAGAGCTTGCCTGGTTCTAGGAACTGAAGGGCTATTGAACACAGGGGTAGGAGGAGAGCTAAGCTGAGGCTGGAGATGTTTGATGAAGCCAGGTCATGCAGGGCCACATGGGTCAAGGCGAGACATGCAGATTTTATTCTAAATGGTATTTTATGCTTTAACAAAGGAACAGCGTAATCTGATTTACAGTTTTAAAAGACCACTCTGGATGTGAACCGATTTTAAAAAGTTAAGAATGGAAGTGGGAGAATGGTCAGGGAACTGTGGCTGTGGTCCACAGGATGCTGACAGTGGAGATGAAAGTGAGTAGACAGACACAAGAAATATTTTGGAGGTAGATTACTGTGTTCAGTATTTGATTAATAGAAGGTGAATAAATAAGCGGCAGCTCGAGTCTTGAACTTAAGACTGATTCTAAAACCCACACTCTTTTACTAAGTTATACTACATCTGGTGAAAATTAGAGAACTGAAAAATCTATAATTTCTCTCAACCTGCTCTGTAATTGATAAGTAGCAGCAAGTACAAAATGGAAACTGGTTAGGCTGGGTTTAGAGCACACCATCAGCCTATACCCATGACCTTTTATTCCCTACTCAGAATACTTCTATCCATGACACCAGGATCTCTTGCTATGGGTGGAGACGGGGAGCTGGCCGGCTCCACAAGTCTGCAGTCCCACTTGCTGTCCCAAAGGTCCAACTGCCTGCAGCAACCTGATGTTATGCCCTGATTGCTAAGTCTGGTCTGGCACCGGGACAGAGAGACTCTGAGACCGAGGAGTTGAGAATTCTTCTTGGCTACTTGGGAGGGACAGATAACACAAGCGAGACGCTCGTGTGCTAAAAAGAGGGAGGGCTATTTTGAGAATCTGGTCAAGTAATGTTTCACAGTGGAAAAAGGGTGGAACTCTGCAGGGGATGTGGCCTGACGGGAGTTATGGCTCAGGCGTCAGTGCCCTGGGTTTCTATTTTTATGGCTAAAATGTGTAGTTTGAACCTAAAAAGATTGACGCCTAAGAAAAGGGTAAAAATTGCTGTGAAATCTGGAAAATGTCATAGATCGAGATAGGAGGGTCAATCTCTTAAATATACCATTCCATGTCTACATAAGGAATACCATGCAGCTATTAAAAAGACAATTACGAAGCTCTATTTGTCCATAAAGAAATATGTGCATTTCTCTCTGGAAAGACATAAATACAAACAGTGTAAATATATGTATGTTTATATGTATATAGGAAAAGTTTGGAAGGAGATACAAGAAATAAAACTGGTTATTATTTTATATTTATACTCCATGAACTTTTTACAAGATGTTGCTCAAATTACTTATATTATATTGATGAGATATGAGATGCAGATTAGATGTGTTGATTTGGGTTCAAAAAACATCTAAAAAATTAATGAAGGAACAAAGAAGAAATAAAAATTTAATCAGCCATTATATCCATAGGCTTATAGTCAGTACCTAAGAACTAATTAACATGAAATTCTTTGGCTGAAGCTAGGACATCTATTTACATAGGGCTAACACAAATCTACTACAGGCAAAGAAGCCTGGGAGACTAGAAAATAGAGTCTGCAAGGTAGGCGAAGGACTTCAGCCACCACGGCCATGACAGTTAATTTGAAAGACACATTGTGGCGGGGAAACAGAAAGCTAACCTCACCATGTGCCAGTGTCAAATTTATCTGCCATGTTCAGTTTTCCTTAGCTCTTCAATTTAGAGAGAATTTTTTCACCTCAATTTTCCCCTCAACTGGATATTCTGCCTAAATGTTGATGCATTGAAACTGCATAACAGTTTAAGTAAATATTTAAGTTGAAGGGAATTGTCTTTTTCATTTATACACTGGAAGAATAAAAAACACATTAAATATTAAGTAATTATTATATGTAGCACAAAGTTCTATGTAAGTATGTTATGGGTTGAATTGCGCCTCCCCAAAATTCTCAGGTTGAAATCCTAACTCCCAGAACCTCAGAAGGTGACCTTATTTAGAAACAGAGTTGATGCAGGTGTAGTTAGTTAAGATGAGGTCATTCTGGAGTAGGGCAGGCTCTTGATCCAATGACTGGTGTCCTTATGAAAGGGGAAATCTGGACACAGAGATAGACATGAATAAAAGGAAGACACGTGAAGAGACAAAGGGAGAAGATAACCATCTACAAGCTGAGGAGAGAGGCCTGGAACAGACCCTTCCTTCGCAGTCCTCAGAAGGAACCAAATCTGATGACACCATGATTTCCAACTTCTAGTCTCCAGAATTTTAAGACAGTAAGTTTCTGTTTGCTTAAGCCACCCAATTTGTTGTACTTTGCTACAACAGTTTTAGCAAAGTAATACAGGTGTACTGTATCCTGAGGATATGGGTGTGTTCAACTCTACTGATAGGCAACAAATGGGTCATTATGTTTTCCTCCTTCATGGGGACACCACCAAAGCTCATACATGAAGGGCTTGTCCAAAGTCGGTCAGAGCTAGCAGTCATCTTCACATTCTCTTCCTAGATCTGGGTTCTGCCAGAAACTATTCTCAATCTAATCCTTAGAAATACATCATCGACGAGAAAGCCATTTACCTCAACAAAACCAATCTCTTGAAAAAATGTGGACTTTTCTGCCCATTAAAAGCAGAAAAAGTGCTGGATTAATTGTTAAATAATTTTTATTACCATAAAAAATTTAAGGAAGATTTCATACTCGCAGAGTTTTCAGGGAAAGAAGAAAATCGTTATCTAAAGCGAAAAAACTTAAGCATCCATGTGCAGTGATAGATATAAGTAGATTATACCCACAGGTGGCACGAGGGGAGGAGGGAGAATGGTAAAATAGGTGAAATAAAGAACCGAGCAGGGAGTGTACGTAACTGACCTCGGTATTGAGATCATGTTACTCCCCTTCTTCAAGTCCTTCAATCTCTTCTTCTTGCCCTTAGGATAAAATCATAGTCCTGGCCATAGCTTCCAAAGCCTTCCTCTCCCCATCCCATCTCATCCTTTTTCTCAACACATCACTCTTTTTCTATTCCCTGCACCACCAAGTCCTTTTCTCACCTGTGCATTGCCCCAGCTCTTCACATAACTGGCTCATCCTTCAGGTCTCAACACAGAGGTCATCTCTGCAGAGAGGCCTTCCATGGCCATTGGATGTAACACAGAGCCCATCTTCACTCTCTCGCTTCCATGTTCCCAGTATTAATTCTCGGCAGGGTACTTATGATTCTTCCGTTTAATTATTTATTTGTTTATGATCTGTTTTTTCCTTCTAGAAAGCGAGCATTTTGAAAGCTGGAATCTTGTCTGTCCTGAGCCCCAATGTATCTGCAGTGTCTAAAATGGTGCATGGAACACAACAGTCCTCAATAAATCTTTGTTGAATAAACAAATGGACAATTTTCATTTAAATTAATTAAGGAGTTTGGTAGTTCATGGGATGTTGCAGTCAAATTCAATTGATGCCAATTGTTAATATTAGTATAGGTATGGGGGATCTTTAACAAAATTGGGCACACAACAAAGTCTATGAGAGGCTGAATGGTTTCTTTTTGACCCTGGAGTGGGGGAAGGGGCATGATTGTATGATTGCTCTGTGTAGAAGTAAACAAATCTTAGTATATTGATGCACTTTGGGCTCAGAAGCCCAGCGCAGTCAATAAAAAAGAAATGGTTCTACATAAAATTAGTAAATTAAAATTCCAAGATCATTTGTAGGCTACTGATTAACCAGATTCGAGCCTGGGCTCGAATCCCACCTTTGCCCTTTCTTGGCCATGTGAACATGGACAAATTACATACATTTCATGACCTCATTTTCCTCATTTGAATACTGTGGATGATAATTATTGCATAATAGTTCCAGAATTTCTACATAGCGAAGGCTTAGGAGCAACAGCATGGTTGGAAGATGTGAAGAGATTTGTTTAGGAGCTGGGTTTGTAGAGTAAACACAGCCTACTTTATTTATTTTGAGGTCCGGAGGTTTGATGGCCACTAAAGTCCTCCCAAGATATCCATTGGTACCACCATTGAGTCACTGTGTGGTTTTAATAAGATAAAGTTTGAAAGGCCTTAGCAGGGTGCCTGGTACATAAAGAGCTCATTAAATGTTCCCTGATGCTGTTTTTTGTTATATCAGTGTCACGTAGATACACACAAGAGCAACACAAGCCCTCCTTCTAAACAAACAGTCAAAACAGATTTCCAAAGTAGTTGTAAAGAAGGTGATGTCTCAGTCAGGATGGTAGATAGCAAAGTACCACATACTGGGTGGCTTATAAACAACAGATGTTTATTCCTCACAGCTGTGGAAGCTGGAAGTACAAGATCAGGGTGTCAGCATGATCGGGTTCTGGTGATAGCCAATTCCAGGTTGCAGACTGCCATCTTCCTGTTGTATGATCACATGGTGGAATGAAAGTGAGAGAGCTCACTGGCATCTTTCTTGTAAGGACACTAATCCCACTCATGAGGATCCTGCTCTCACGATCTGATTACCTCCCAAAGGCCACACTTCCTAATACCACTATAGTGAGGTTTAAAATTTCAACATATAAATTTTGGAGGAACATAGACATTCAGTATAGTGCAGATGGGTACCTCAAGTCCCAGGAGAATGAAATATTAATATCCAGAGAAGAGACAATGTTCACTTAATAGATATTAAAGACTGCAAATGCAGTTTTTCTCAAAATATTTTCCCTCTGAAAAGAGTCTCCTTATTTTTGAATCATTACAAAGCCTTTCCTTATTTTGCACTTACTTAATTTTATACAACAAAGTCCCATACAACTCAATGGTGGAGGAGAAATATTTACCTAAAATCTCAGTCAATGTTAATCTGAGAGACTTACAAAATCAGCTAAGAAGGAGGCAGAGAAATTCAACACAGTTTTAGTCAGTATTTCTGAGGATGTGACTTTACAATTATGAGTGATGGGTGTTGGTGTAAACAAAGTTGTTGAAGTTTGCTTTAAAAGGCAATAGAAGTGGTACTAGAGATTAGGAATATAAATCTCTATTACTTAAAATGTTTTCATGTTTGCAAATAGGTTCTTGGTCTAAAGATAAAATTTCTTGTGATGGAATCATAACCAATCCAAGGAGTGTTATAGAGCAAAAAAATAGGAAAGTAGGGAAAAATTGAGTTGATGGCTCAAAAAGAGGCTATAGTACCCTATATACCAAAGGCCTATGTAAAAGTGTAAATACAAATATTTGATAGAACAAAACGCTTTAAAAAGTAATTTTTCTAAATTGATATTTGCTACAGACTGAATGTATGTATCCCCACACCCCAAGTTCATATATTGAAGTTCTAGCCCCCCAGTGTAGCCGTATTTGGAATAAGGAAGTAATTAACTAAATGAGGTCATAAGGGTGGGACCCCAATTTGATGGAATTAGTGTTTTTATAAGGAGCGCACTCTCTCTACCTCTCTCTCCCTCCCTCCCTCCCTCTTTATCTCTCTTTCCCTCCCTCCACTATTTGAGGACACAATGAGAAGGTGGCTATCTGCAAGCCAGAAAGAGAGTCCTCATTGGGATCCAAACTGGCTGCTACCTTGATCTTAGACTTCCCAGCCTCTAGAACTGTGAGAAATAAATTTCTATTGTTTAAGCTAAACAGTCTGTGGTAGTTTATTATGGTAGCCTGTATTAGTCTAGGTTCTCCAAAGAAACAGAATCAATAGTATATCTGTTTGTCTTTCCTTCCTTCCTCCCTTCCTTCTTCCCTCCCTTCCTTCCTTCCTTCCTTCCTTCCTTCCTTCCTTCCTTCCTTCCTTCCTTTCTTCCTTCTCCCTCCCTCTCTCCCTCCTTCCCTCTCCTCCATTTCTTTCTTTCTTTCTTTCTTTCTTTCTTTCTTTCTTTCTTTCTTTCTTTCTTTCTTTCTTTCTTTCTTTATTTCTTTCTTTC
>CM053503.1:12201811-12528842 GCA_028627145.1 Eidolon dupreanum
AGGTTCCAAGAAACAACATTAGGGGAACAGGGAAGTGTAAAACATGTTTCAGCATTATTTCAATGAAGGGTAAAGAAGCAGAAGTATCTACCAACTCTCATCTGTTATTGAGAGTTGCCTCTAAGGGACCATTAAATCCTGAGCACTCCTAACGTACCTCTCACATCCTCAGCATGAGCTCTGGCAAACAGAAAAATGCTCTTGGGAAAAGAGTCAGTATCAGTTATCTCTTATAAATGTAACTGGTTGATTATATTATTTTGAGCTCTTCAAAGAAATTAAATCATGAAACTGGAACATTATAAAATCTTCCTAAATTAGGAAAACAGAAAGAAATAAATCTTCTATGTTGTGAAAGTTAGAAAGTATAGACTTTAATTTCTTAGATTAGCTTCAGTTATAGAAATTTATTTGATATTTAGAGAATTTAAATACTGTGCAGAAACCGCCTTCTCAGAAAGATAAGGAAAAGTTGTTTAGAGACTATTTAAATTCCTATGACCACAGAAATACTAAGAACAAAGATAATTTTTGGAGATTGGCCAGGTGGGTCAAAGGTCTTTGAAATTAAACTATACATGTTCTGATCCTTGTTGTTGTAATTTAAAAACCTAATGAACTTTTGTCATTCTTTTGGCTGCCCAGTGTCTGAACCCCTTCCTATGTTTGGGGAATTCTTGACCTTATGAGTCTTAGTAGGATGCAGAAACAGGATCCCATTATAAGAATTTAAAGTTCCAGATTATTACTTTTCTAGCTTTCTTTTCAGCTAAGCATGGACCCATGATCAAGCCTCAGACAATCTGGTCCCCTTCGCAGAATCTGAATGGGCATCTAGTGATGCGTAGAAGCAGGGATGATAGACGGCCATCTCTGAATGCGGTAAGAGTCATAGCCAGTTTCTGGGGGGCAGCAGTGATGCTATGCTAGCTCTGTGCAGTAACATGTGAGATGACATAAGTTGAGGAATCTAGTGATGGTAGCAGTGACAGTGATGTCCTCACTTGACCAGATCTTTGATATGGTTTGGGTCTTTAGGACCCAAAGGATACATGTTCTCCAGCATTCTCTGAAATTCTGTAAGCTCTCTGACACCTTTCAATATTCCAGTCATTACTTTAATAAGTCAAAACTGATTTCAGTTATCTACAACCAAGAAAGTTTACTGCTTCAAAATTCAGTCTTGGAAGTGTGGTGTTGTCAGTAGCAAAGGCTAAGAAGTGGAGTTGGCAATCTCAGACTTCTGAACTCATGTTAACACAGTGCTACTCAGTACTAAGAAAATCCATTTTATATTTTTCAAATGCCCATTTCACATATGACCATAGTAACAAAATGAACTGGGAGATTATCTCAGAAGACAGAAACAGGGATCATCAAAGACAGAATAAAGGGTATTCCCTAAAGAGAATGGAAGTAGAGCCAGCCCGATTGACTAAGGAACTTACTCCTCTCCAGGCAGGAATTTCACCATTCCTGTGCAATTGGATAAGATATGTGTTATAGAAAAGTAACTGTGAATTGTTTTCTGCTCTTGCCTTTTCCACATCAGACTTTATATTGTGGTCCATTGCTGGACCATGAAGGGCAAACACAGTCATGGATTAAAAGAGACGACTGAACATTTGTATTAACTTTGTTTCTAGCTTCTGTAAGCTTGACGCTATAACATCTTCTCTGCATGAATATGCCAGACACACCTGATTCTGGACAATCCAATAATAATATGCCTGAGTTATCTTGCCTTAGCAACTGCTTCTGTGTCACCCTCCCCACCCCCCTCCAGGAAGAGTCCTCCTGCAGGGGGGACTCTTCCAACCAATCCAGAGTCTATATCCCCAACAACTTCCCTTACAGGGCTCTCATATTTCAGGCTACTATATACCCATTCTAATTACCCCAGAGCCAGGTACCAGACAGCTAGAGAAAGCCCCTTCTCCTCAGAGCCCCGAATTATTAAAAATGGCCAATCCTAAACCTGCTCACCTACCTCACCCATTTCTTCTTGCAGAAGCCACAGTCAAGCCTCCTGCCCACAGTTCCCCCTTTGCATCTGCCTCAACCTAGTTCTTCCTCCATGTGGACCCCTTGGAGCTGTGAGTGAAATGATCTCTTCGATGGCAGTCATTTCCTGATCTATTGTCCTTACCATATCTAAATAGAACATATTTAGAACATACCTAAATAGAACATAGCTAATAGAACATATTAAAACTACATTACCCAACAATCCTGGACTTGGATGTAGTAATTTGATGAGACTTGGCCTTCACTTAGGCAATATGTGAATAATTTCAATAAGGGCACAAACACTTAAATGTACATAGAGATACTGGGCAGTCAGAATGGTGGACTGTAGCAAACATTGTTGGTTCCTTCTTCAATATAAATTACACTCTCCTTTCAGGCCAAACACCAATTTTATTCAGGTATTTATCTCTTTCTCCTGTGACTCAAGGGATCATGACCCTTTCTCCCCTCCAGTAATAAATTCTATTTGTTCTGAGCCAGTCACAGCTGTCCCTTTCCCCTTGCCATTGATTGCTTTAGGGCTGAGGATGGGACCCACTTCCAGTCAATAATCCATGAAGAGAGATATTCTGGGAGCTCCTCGTGACTATGAAGAAGACAATAGGGAAAATGGTCTTTTCTGTCATGGGACAAAGTTCTGTTGAGACATAACCTAACTGTAGCAGTCATTCTACACCCAGTGAACCTGAAGATAAGGCCAACGGTAACAATAAGAAATAAAAGACTCACGAGAAAATGAAGCCAGAACAATATGTATCATGGTTGTAGCTCACTCTTCCTTTGGACTGCTTGATCTGTGAGATAGTAAATTTTCTTATGTTTTAAAACCAGTTAGAGTCAGGGCTTTTTGTTACTTGAAGCCCAGAGTATCCCAACTGATCTCCCTGCTTTTACTAACAGTCAGTGAGAAAAACAAAGTGTTCCAAGAGATATCAGCCTGACTCTAAAACTTATAAATGTGATCTTTCACCACATGTTTTGCTATAATTTAATTGCTTATGTAAAACATGCTTGTTATGTAAAATTTTATTTGTTCACCTACATCACAAAATGTTTATTATAGGAAATTCAGTTTGTTCACTTAAGCTGTATATGAACTCAGTGGACTTTGATTGAGCAACCCACCACTGCAAATCCTGTATGAGTTTGCTTATCGAAGAGAATCTTCACTAGCTCCTACAGCTGTAGAGAATAAAGATACATCTATTAGCAGATTCAAACATTGTGCAAAGCTTTGTTCTTGCACAATTTCAGATATCTCCTATTTGAGCCACATCTATTTCTTTGACTCAGCAGATCACCATTAAAGCATTCATGTGCCTTTTATATTTGGATTTCTAATCATGTGCCCACTACTGAAAAAACCTAGATGCTCTACATTCTTTTTCCATTTTCAGCTCTTCATTAAACTAGTTCATAGCCTGGGTAAATCAGGGATGCGCCTGACAGACATTTCTTGAGGTTGTCTATTTCACACATTCATGGGATGCCTCGCTGTTCTTGCCTGAAAAGTATAACCAATCCCTACTTCCACTCCCTTTTTTTCTAATATATAACCACTGCCCTTAAAATCCATCCAGGCCTAAATTAAAGAGGCAGCCATCTATCAGATTCAGAGTAATTTTTCACCATTTTGCAAGGGTAAACAAAGGTATCTTCACTTCTGAGATGGAAACAGGAAACGAATAAAAATGGCTCATTTTAGTCATTAAAAATGTTTTCATTAACTTTCATCGATCCATGAAAAAGAAGTAAATTGCTTTAAACCTATTTTACATTACTATCTTTATTATCAGAATCCACATCATCAAAACACAAAATTGAATTCTGCCCAGATTATATGAGTTAGAGAAAACTATATGAATCAATGTATCTAAATATAAATTTAAATTGTGGTTATATGAATGTACAGGAGTCATTCCAGACCTCTGGAGAGCAGGTTTCAATGATGTTTGATAGTAATGTTCTTTATTAATGTTTTATCCATGTGAACATGGGTCCATTTTATATTTACAGTGTCTGGCGATTAAAGAAGAGATTCCATGGCTGTGAAGGAACTGACACTGTCTTTTAAAAATGAGGAGTTAAAAAGCAATGGCAAAAAAAAAAAAAAAAAACCTTCTGGTATGTCCAGCAACATTGACTAACTTCATAAATATTATATTGAGGAAAATAAAACCAGATGTAAAGAGCACATACTGTGTGAGTCTATTTATATGATGTTCGAGAAGGTGGACGTAGATTGGGAAGGAGATTGAGAGAAACTTATGGGGTGCTGGAAGTGTTCTGTATATTAATCTGGATGATGGTTATATAGGTGTACACATCGGTCTTTACAGCTGAGATTAGCTATAATTAATGCTTCCACCTTAATGCACTTTACATATCTTATTATATATATGTTCCTAATCAATCAAGAAATCGCTCATCAGTGAGTTATTAAGTACATTTTGGTTAAATATTAATAGAGCTTATAAATCTTTGATTAAATATTGATAGAATTGAAGTTTCATGTTAAATGGAACCATTTCTGTCTCACTTAGCACTGGATACCCAGAGCATGATATAGTCTACCTAGCACAGAGTAGCAGAAAAAAACAACAGGAGGGGAGGAAGAAAATTATTATAGCTATTTTTCAGTTTATGTATTATAATTAATTCTGCCATCTATTTCATGCATTTGTTTTTCCCTTAATTTGGAAAAGAAGATGCCTTTGAACAGAACTGCCCCATAGAATACTTCTTACAATAGAATGGCTGAGATGAGGAAAAGGTAAAAATTTTCAGCATTTACTTATGCCATATGAATAAAAAGAATCGAATGGAGAAAAAAGAATAAATCACCTAGAAAGACCACAAGTTCCAGAGTGCAGAGGAAGATTCTGTAATTTAAAGGAGGTGATGACAGGAAGCACCTGGAAGGAAAGATTTAATGCTTAATACCTGGGCCAAGAGACTAATGGGAAAGTGCCCAGGGGATGCACTATTAATTGGTTGGAGTTTGCTTCTCAAAACTTCCACTCACTGGAGGAGTTTAATGAGTCATTTAGCCAGATAAAAGTGACAAGATGGAAGATGGGATACCATAACCAGGAAGAGGGGCCATGAATCAAAGCAAGAAGTCTCATTTCCTTGTCCTTGTGTGGTGGTAAGGAGGATCACCTATTTAAAATACGGTATCATTTCTCATATGTGGAGAGGGTTTTAGCCTTTGAATAGCTGATATTCCTTTATAAGGAGACTTGTTTGTGAAATGGGCTTTTGGTAGGTATATTTTGGGTGAAAGGCAGAGCCCGTGTTTCTGCCC
The DNA here is from genome assembly GCA_028627145.1 of Eidolon dupreanum. NCBI lineage: Eukaryota > Metazoa > Chordata > Mammalia > Chiroptera > Pteropodidae > Eidolon > Eidolon dupreanum. Next base: position 12,207,150 of record CM053503.1, read on the forward strand.
AAGAGGAAGCAAACTCTATGACAAGAGAGTTAGACCTGACTAGGGGTGTCTGGGAGAACTGTTAGGATAAACCGCTCAAGCTGACATTGTGTGTAGGTGGCACCAAGGGGAGAAAATGTTGATGGAATTTTATTAAGTCAATGGCTGCATGCTCTGTGTTATAAATCCTCTTCACTATTTCCTCTTTGTAATCTTTGGTAAAATTTATTTTTTTATTAATGTTTTATAAGAGCATATATTCTTTGTGGGAGAATGAGTGTGATTACAAGTCCTACTTTGATGATAGCACTAATTGAAATGGTCTTAGTCTGTTCAAGTTGCTGTAACAGGATACCATAAACTAGATGGCTTATAAACAACAGAAATTTGTTTCTTACAGTTCAGGAGGCTGTGAAGTCCAATATTAAGGTGCCAGAACAGTGTCTGGTGAGGACCCACTTCCTGGTTCATAGACAGCTGTCTTCTTGTATCTACATACAGTGGAAGGTGAAAGGGAACTCACTGGGGGTCTTTTATAAGGACGTTAAACCCATTCATGAGGGATCCACCCTCAAGACCCAATCACCTCCCAAAGACCTTGCCTTCAAATATGATCATATCGGGGATAGGTCTTTCAACATATAAATATGGAGGACAAAGGGGAGGAACACTTAGTCTATAACAGAAATCCAGACTATATGTAGAGATGGCCAACATCAAGGTGACCTCCATTCACTCTGGGTCTACCATTTTTTTTTAAATTTTATTAGGTTTATTGGGGTAACACTGGTTAATAACATTATATAAATTTCAGGCATACAACATAATAAATCTGTATACTCAACTGTGTACTCACCACTAGAAATCTACTTTCTTTACCATATATTTGTTCCCTTTACTCTTTTTGTCCTCCCCATCCACCTCCCCTCTGGTAACCATCATTCTGTTGTCTGTATCTGAGTTTGTTCGTTTACTTTGTTTTATACTTTACATGTGTTCTTTCTTAACTGTCCCTGGGGAAGGAAGGACACCAGAAGGATACAAAGAGGAGAGTAGCAATGCTACCAATTGGATAAGGCAAGCTCCAGGGAGCTCTTGGCCTGGAGGAAAATGGCCCATATAGTCTAGGAAGCTCTCCTGCTTCGTGGTAATAGAGATGGTACATGCATGAACCTACTGAGCAGGAAGAAACAAAGGATTTCTTCTCAGGGTTCTTTATGGAATATGGAGAATAAACCATAGCTTTCAAACCAGACTGCCTAAATCCTCGTTTCTCTCTGGGTTTATTACTTGCTTGTTTCTTATCATTTATCAGTCTTTTTTTTTTTCCTTTCTTGAACTATTCCAGTTTGCTCTTGGGCTAGGCAAGTTCAAGGAAAGGAGATCATGATCCAAGCTTGGGCCAAATATAACAGGCGCAAGAGCACCTCCCTGTGGCTGAGTGACAGGAGAACAAGAAAAGTTAGCTTTTGGATATAATTTAGGGAAGAGAGAAATGCAAGGAAATAATTTATGGGAGGTATAAGCTTTGGAGTTCTATCATTAAGGTTAAGTGGCATTTTCCTTAGATCATTGTTTCTTTAGCACCACGAGGTCTGAAGTGCAGAGAAAATAATAGAATCAGGATTGTCACTGAAAATTTTAAAGCCATTAGATGTATTTTAGCATGAAACGAACAAAATCATATGCAATCAATTTTTGTTTTGTTGCTAAAGCCATCAGATGTTAGTGATTTTTTTTTATGTCTTGTATGACTTTCAGAAAAATAAATGTTTAAAATAATATATGAATCAAGTCATCTCTACTGGCATTGTTAATCAGAAAAAAGTATTCCATAGACAATAGTAAGAATGAGGACATTTAGTCTATATTTTCAAATGGGACTTGATCATTTTAACATTGTTCACTAGCAGAATTTCTCACCAAGTTAGTGCAGATTATATATTACTTAATACAAGATAACAAGAATGAAGTTAGTTGTTTTTTTCTTCAGTATTTGCTTTAAGAGAAAAATCCTGAAATGTGTAGGGATTTCTGATGCCAGGAAATCATAAAATGTAAGGGTATATTTAACAATTAGGGTGACTCAGCTCATGGTAATTGGCATACATATAATTACAATTTGCATTCCAGTTACTTAAAGTTAGATATCCTTGATCAGGTTGAACATACTGTGAGTAGAAGATCTCTTTTTCCAAGAAATAAGACGGAGAGACTCTTTGGAGAATGGCCTCACTGAACTGGTAAGTTAGTTTTCTCCGGATTTTGGTGATTTCTCCAGTTCTTCCATAATTTCTCAGTGCTCTGGCCATTTTCTGGTAAGTCATGGTTTTCCGGTTGCCTTTTCTTTTTCCCCAAAGTTGGGCAAGTTTTTCTTTATTTTTTGATACAAACTGAAAAATGCCTTTGGTTTTATCAACCCACTGAATACAAGATGCCATCTCAGGATTACACAGGGATTCATGAAGGTATTCGAACAGTCGAAGTTTCTTCCTGCCTAAAATGGAGGAAAACAATGTCATGCTCCACCATGGTTATACACAAAGAATATCTTCAGGAAGAGTTTGTTGAGTGACTGCAGAGTTAAAAGCTGCGTTGGGACTGGCTTCTGCCTACCTACCCGCTTAGGCATGCATTTATGGCATCACTTTATGTGACTTGAAAGTTGAGAGTCCTTTTGATCTACTAAAGTTTCAGCATTTTTTGTTAGTGAAGTTGTCAAAAATTTTGTACCATCCTTTACTAGAAAAAGAAGCCTGGAGCCTTTTTACCCCAGTCTCCCGTTTGTCATGTGATCTTTCTTCACAGTTAAATCCTGACTAGTAGTTTTATGTCATATGCTAAATTTTTTATAGAACAAAGCTGAGCAAAATGGACTGCAAAGTGTAGTGGTTTGAAAGAAAAGCCTCAATGAAAGTCATTTCCAGAAAGCCAATCACTTGAAGGGCTCTACTTCAATGAGTTAAGTCAAATAAGGTAAGGAATATGAAAGCATTTTGTAAAATACAAAACAGTGTGCAAATATAAGTGAAATTAACCAAAACAAGTAAAATGCGAAATTTGGGTCTGCATAATGTCTTAAAAAATAAAGAACAGAAAAAATTGGAGTGGAAAATGCCAAAATATCTTCATGACATTTTGACATTGGATAGTTGGATTTCTCTGGCCTAACAGAATGAAGGTGAAATCCTACTTTTTGACTTTGAAGTGGCCTGGAAATGCCGTGCTCCACCAGATCTGCCAGTAGCTAAAATATTCATGGCCAAATTCCATTTTCCCCTTGAGCAAGTAGAATAATGGATTTCCAAACTGCTTTAACAGTCTCTGGGGAGTAATATTCTTGCATCAGTCATCATTCATCCAAAAACCTCAAAGGTTTTTACAAAGATTATCTTTTGCATTACATTATCTTGAGTTTATGAATTGAGAAATGAAAGGGACTTACCAAAAAACACATCATGAATTAAAGTCACAAGCTTAAACAAACTCTCTGCCTCTCATCCCATGGTCAAATCAATCATAATGTATCTTCATCTTTTAAACTTTGTTTTCAGTTTTTTTTTAAATGTTTACATTTTTATTTTTTAAAATAAAAGCATTATATGCTCATGGTAAGAGATTAAAGCAGAAGAACAAAGTGAAAGTAAAAGTTCTAGTCTATCCTACATATTTCCAGAAAGTGTTTTTCTTATTTTTTGCATATACAGACATGCATATCCTTTAAAAATTACAAATGGTATCATACTATTTTACATTTTTTGAAGTAAATAACATATCTTAAATCATAGAACAATTCAAAGATTAGCTATAGATAGATGAAATACCAAACTGTTGACAATGATTGCTTCTGGGGCATAGCATGAGAGGAGAGAAGAAACACTTTCACTTATTCTTTACATACTTCTAAATCATTTAATTTTTTTAAAGTGAACATTATGACTTTTGAACTATGGAATTAAAAAGATTAAAATAAAAAAGTGAATGTATTTAGAGTTTTTTCTGTATCAATATATAAGGTATACCTTCAAGCCTTTTAATAACTATACATGCTCTACTTTACACATGTACTTTTTCTCCCAATAATGAGTGCCCAAATTATTTCATTTTGTTTCCAATGTATCCCTGTTTTGGGACAAAGAGGAAACTCTACAAACAGAAAATGGTGAATGAGATGTCCCCTAATGGCAAAGCTCCACACAGACAATGTCAATAAAAAGATACAGAATTCACTCTGGAGTGAGTGAGTTATAAAGTAATTAATAATAATAATAATAATAAGAAGAAGAAGAAGAAGAAGAGACAAATAAACAGCTGGACAGAATTAGAAGTGTTATTCTCCCTATATAAAATTACTTCCACAGTTTAATATTTAATACCAATATTCCATGACATAAATTTATTTTTTCTGTGATTTTATATATTACTCCTCACTCAATTAGAATATTTATGCATTTTTAGAATTTCATAATTCTAGAATATAGTATCCTGCTTTCTAGAAACAAAACTAGTTTTCCCCAAAAATATTCACTTAAAATAACTTTAAGTCACTATGATCAAATATCATTTTGAAAATTGTGTTATAAAATTAAAATGTATCCTATATATCTCTGCACCTTATTCACTAATGAATATGATAGGTGAGTTCCCATTTCTTTTTACTCGCACAAACAACATTGCAAGAAACATCCTTAAATATATGTATATGTTCATGGAATTTTGAAACACCATCTACAGTGCCAGGCTATAAATAATGTTTTATACAGGTTTTCTCATTTGATTTTTACAGCAATATTACAATGTCTGAACAAACATTATTATTTCTTTTTTGAATAAGAAACTATGGTACAGAATAGTAAGTGTTTTCCCAGGCTCACACAATTAACTTAGAGCTCACACTCAACCACTGAGTTATATATAGTCCCTAAGAGTCAAAAGATATAATTTTTGATAGGTATTGCCAAACTGCCTTACAAAACTGTAACAATTTACACTCCCTCCAATAGTGTGTGTCAATGTGTACAGCTCACATCTTACCCATCAGAGGCTACTATTCTACTTAACTGTTTTGCTCAAATGTTAGGTGAGATCATCATGTTAATCTATAAAAATTAGGATTTCAAATTTATGAAACACCCAATTATCATGGAACTTTTTAGAAGAAACCTTAATAGAGATGATTTCTATTCCAAAAGCTTCACAATTGGAGTAAGGTTTCTAAAATAAATTATGAAAAAATACTCGTTTTAATACCTAAAATATATACATATTATTTTTAAACACAAATTTATTTGAGCTAAGTGGACCTTATGCAGCTTCAGAACATCTCTGTGAGGCCATAGGAAGGCTCACCCGAGATGAACAGCTTTGAGGGGTTCAGTGTTGCTGAGTTAAGTTATTCTCAATTGTGATTAGAGAATATTTTGCAAATACAATTCCAAACTCAGATATGAAATCCCTTTAAAGCTGTTTTGAGGGAGACCTGGTTCTTTTACCAACACAAAGAGTGATGATGGATCCACATACCTTTTCCTCCCTTTTGCTGGAGAACAGTTTGTACCAGCTGGGTTTCAGGGATATTCTGCAGAGATGGGTGAATATTTCCTTCAAAACAGAGGTCCGCAGCACTGTTCTATATAAATAATGCAGCAGAATGTTAACTGGGACTTTCCATGTGGCCCCCAATTGGTGGCTAAAGTCAAAAGCTGGGGGCAAAAAGAGTGCTAAACATTGTCCAAAAGCTAAAAAAACACTACTGCAGGCAGATAGCTCCCAGGGCAGAACTCGCATATATGGAGAGGAACTTGGGTCGCGGGGTAAACTTCGGCTTTGTGTGGAGTTCCATATTCTCCCACCCTCCCCCACCCCATGAGAAAGGAGAGAAGAATGCTTTTCTCCTCCCCCGCTAAAAATGTCCAACAAGAAAACAAGATCCAAAAGAATCATTAGTAGAAATTGAGGTGTCAGCAAAAAGGGAAGATGGGCTTCCTTTCCTGCACTTGATGTTCAGCCAGGCAAGAGGAGATAAGAGGAGAAAGACAGCGGTGAAGGGAGGGCAGAGCCAAGAGAGGGGACAGAAGGAAGAAGCCTGAGCTCCTACCATTACATATGACAATATATTTGGGTTTCCATGAGTTAATTACACATGGTGGAGAGGGTGAGACTTAAGCCATCTTACCATACCCCATATAAGAGGACTGCCTAGCAGGCAAAGAATCCCTAACCACAAGGGGCTGTGCAGTGCATGGAAGGATGTTGGGAGTTTAAGTGGAATAGGGTTGCCAGATTTAGCAAATAAAAAGATAGGGCATCCTATATTTTACCTGGCAACCCTAGTGGAAGCAGAAGAGCTTAAGCTGGAACCAAAAATCCCTCTTCAAAGAAATGCCTTCTGAGAGACCTTGACAGAACAATTCACAGGGTCAGAAAAAGGACTTTTTATATAGTATGGTTGCATGTAATGATTGAAGAAAAAGAAAAATTATTTCATATTTATACCCCACCACATTAAGACTGCTTTAATAAAATGGATACAGATACATTAAGAAAAACAATGTAAAAGAACACATAAAAAGATAGACAGTGGGGATATTTCCTTTTGCAGGAGGCTACTAAAATAGAAATAAGTTGATCTAATATATGTAGCTAGCTCTGAGCTTGGGAGGGAAAATAGAGTAGGTTAATACAAAATTGTAGGTAAAGCCAGTACAGGGGACATTTGGGCCTTTGCCCTGTGGCCTTTAGGAACTATTATAAATTTTTTACAGTTTTTGGATGGACTAAGGAGAAGCAGTGATGTGAGAACCCTAGTAACACCTCCTCTTCATAGAAGTCAATCAAATTAGTCTGCAGCTGAGTGAAGAGCAACGATAAAGGGCAGTTTCTTTCTTGACAGCATTGCTAACCACTGATTGTCAAACTCACACCAATGATGGCCATGAGTAAGCATTTTCTCAGTCAGTGCTGTCTTTAAGCTGGGTTTCATCTAGTATACATGAATTGGAAGGTTGGTGTGAATAGAAAATTTGCCTGTATCAGGGATGATATATCCTGGTACATGTACTCACTATTACTGTTCTCCAGTTATAGACAGGATCCTCTGCAGGCAGCACTCCATAGCAGCTGGAATTTCCTCGGGCATGAGAGCAGTGGTTGATGAAAGTCAGGTAGTTTTTGTAATCTCATTTAAAAATGGAAAAAGAAGTTGAAGTTAAAATTTCAAGTTAAAGTGTGTATTTATGTGTGTGCACGCTTATACGTTTATATGTTTGAATATGCAATTGCTCCCTCCTGTGTTATTTTATCACTTTGCATTCCTTCTATGGTATTTATTGCATTTTGCTGGTATTACAGATAATCTTACATATCCCATTTCTCTTACTAGAACACATGATCTTTGTAGGGCAAGATCCCATAATTCCTTTTATCTTGGAACTGCCCAAAATACCCTGTGTAAACTCAATAGGCAAAATATCTACATCTCATCTAGACTATGTTTCTATTGTCTATAGATTAATGGGAATACTTATTCTCCCAAGCAGAATATATCTTGGATGGGCGGAAGGTTAATAAATTAGAATAATTGAAATCCCTTTCCGAGCAGTTAAAATTATCTATTAGGTAAATAAATGTCAATGAGATACACTTAATAGCAAGTAATTATGTCTCAGTATTCCTACATTCTCTGCAATTTTATATGAGACTTTAGATTTATTTAGCCTAGGTAACCCTGGATGCATTTTTCCTTTGTTAGAATTAATCCTAGATGCAATGAGTAAATATGGTCTTCTCTGTTCTGGTCATTATTCTTACATGTATATGTTACCAACAAGCCGTTTGATGTATGAGCAGAAGAGACTGACATTATACCTGGGGAATACTGAAGATCTCCAGCTGAATGTTGCCTCAGTACCTCAAAAGCATCTTCAAATGCTTGACCCAGCTTGTCTTGTTCAACACAAGCCTGTTAGAATGACAGAACTCTGGAATTATGAAATTACCAATTGAACTTAATTATATAAAAGAAGTTTTCTCAACCATGGCACTTTTGACATTTTAAGTTGGCTAAGTGTCTTGTTGAAAAATGTCGTGTGCATTGTAGGATGATTAGCAGCATCCCTGGCCTCTACCCACTAGATGCCAGTAGCACTTCAACAGTTGTGACAATCAAATTTGTCTCAGACATAGTCAAATAAATTCTGGGGTAAAAAATTGAACCTGATTGAGATCCATTGCTCTATAATATAGTATTTAGACACCAGTATTCATTCTATTACAGTATTTAACATTCTTGTACAATCTTAGCAAGGAGTTGTGAAACGGAAGACTTGGAAAAAGAAATTAAGGAAATACCTTTAATCAAACAGAATTTAAATTGTTAATTTAAAATGAAATCCTCTTAACTTCAAAAGAATGTCTCCAAGACTTAAAATTAAACTGTTTTACAAACCATTTCATACTCTTATTAATCTGATCCATATACTTTATTTTCAAAATGTAGGACAAATAAGGAAGATTTTAAAATGACAACTTACCATGTTTCATTAATAAATTGAAAAGTCTGAAAAAGATTTAAAAACAAAATTAGATAATGTTTCTAATTTGCCTCAGAATTAAAAGATCTGACTCAAAATATTTTCTGAAAATATCTTACATAAACCAGAAGTGCCATCTGAATTCTCTTTGATGAGCACAAATTTTCTTTCTAGAAAATTTTCTTTTTTTTTGCTTTTCTACCATTACAAAACATCTTAAATGTTAAAACAGCTAAATAGAATTAACTACCTAAACTACTTAACTTAGAATATGGAAATAACTTAGGAATATATTTTCAAAAATTTTTAAGTACTTCACAATTCTGAAAACCAATATCTTTTTTTACCTTAGCATATCTTTCCATTTATAGCAGTGACTTTTTTAACCTTTCTGATATCATACAGCCTCTGGAGAATCTGGCAAAAGACAAGCTTTTTCTCTCACAAAGTGCGGATTTACATCACAAAAAAACCCATCTGTGGATTTTCTAAATCTTAGGTTAAGAACCCTGGTCTATAATTTTATGCTATCCACTCTCTTATCCTTGTAAGTAATCTAGATTTTGTTTTAAATAAACAATTATCACACAGACTCACATTAAATGTCTTTCTTTCTTTCTTTCTTTCTTTCTTTCTTTCTTTCTTTCTTTCTTTCTTTCTTTCTTTCTTTCTTTCTTTCTTTCTTTCTTTCTTTCTTTCTTTCTAACTCTGTGATCTATAAAACCACACACAGAAAAACAAACAAATCCATATAACAAGAAAGCATGTGGTGGACCCAACATTGCTTATCGTTTCATTTGGCATACCAAACAACTGTTTAAATAAGTTCTTAACATTTATCCTGCATCCACAATGACATTACTCTAATATTTAATATTGCATAATACAATGAGATGATATAATCTAATATTGTTATATACATATACATAGTATATCAATATTTCAAACATCTAAATTCTATGAAGCTCTCTGAAATCACTATAACATGTCAGTTCAAAGAGAATATAAAGAAATATGAAAAAACCATGAAAATGGTTAACTATGTGAAGTGATAGATGTGTTAATTTTATTGTGATTGTCATTTTGCAATCTATACCTATGTCAAATCATCACGTTATAAACCCTAAACTTACAATATTATGTCAATTATAATTCAATAGATGTATTTTTAAAAAGCCAGGTCAATGACTTTTAATTAAATTTGTCTCGACTCATAAGTGCCAAAGTGAATACATGAGTGTTGTACTTGGAATTATAAACTTAAATGAAGCCACTCTCTTTGACTAAAATACCGCACAAAACTATCACAACTCTTAAAAGTAGCAAACTCAAAGGGAAGAAAGAAGTTTGAAAGCATATTGATCGCGTCAGTTGCTTAATATTTCTTGTATCGAAACGCAGTCAATGAAAAATACTCGTTGGGCCAAAGGAGAAAATCAAAACAGTTTTACAAGGTATTTTGAAAAACATAAGCTAAACACTTACCAGGAAGACACTCCAACTCTTTACAAAGATGTTTCATTAATATCAGAATTGTTAAGACAGAACTGTCAAGAACTCACTGGCAGAGTTGCATTAAATAGCTGTTTTTAAGGAAGTGCTACAAAGGGGATTTTTTTTAAAAGATACAGTGCCTTCATAATTTCTATTTCATGATATGGCCAGTAGACACCAGAGGCTATTATTTTGAAGAGGCACAGAATAGTTTGTATCCTATGGGCCAAAAGCACTAGAACAAACCCCATAAAACCCACATCCAGCATAAGTTGCAGCTCTGCTGGCCCATTAGGCTCTGCCAGAAAACTCTGACCATTACAGTGCTTGTCCATCCTCTTTTTTTATTCCTTTTACATCTCCCCTGGTTTTGGACTCTATATTGCTTTTCTTGCTTAGACTGTTAAAGCTTTCACTCCAGCCTCCCTAAAATGGTCCTTAAAGGCATAGGCCCTTGCCCTTGCATTTAAGACTCTTCATTACGGTCTTAGCCTTATTTACCATCGTTCATTTAAGAGAAAGAAGTGGAACGATGCTATGGTCTTCCTTCCACACTTAGATCCAGGAGAGGCTCCAAAACAATTAGGAGAGGCTTACAGGTGGTGATCAGTTGTACATGCTCGAAGCTGCTGCATTTGCAGAACAAGTCCAGTTCTCTCACTTAGCGTGAAAGTTTGAGATAGTTTTTGGTGGCTTTGATGGAAACTATGAGGTGCTCCCTCCACCTATTGCACTTTCTTCCCAGTCCATCCATCTGCCTGCCCATTTATCCATTCCATCTTACCTGTTCATCAGAGTCCAATCTAGTGTCCGCGCGCACGTACCAGGTAGAAATAATCTTCACCTTTGAAACTCGCGTCTGCATCATCCTTAACTAACTGTAACCTACCATTTTAATAGATGTCACATTTAGCCGGGAGGGAAACCACCTAAGAATTTTTTGTAAACGTTGTGGGTGGGGAACAGATTTTCTGTTTTGCATTGTTGATATGAGGTCACTCACCTTTGATACGGGTCTATTGTTCTAAGCCAACTACTTTACATACCTGATTTGTTATGCAAATGTAAACATACATTCCCCTCTTCTGAAATGTAGATGTTATAGTAACAAGTGTATAATTGCTAATGTTGATGAGTTTTTAATCTGCACAGTCCCCAAATCTACACCCTTTTTGCAAATACTTTATTTCATTCATTTATTCAACAAATATATATTACTGAGCTCTTTCCTCTGCTGGACATTGTCCTGTATCCAGACATGACAGCTCTAAACAAGTTTTAATGAGAAGAAATGATTAAAAAACAAACAAACAAACAAACTAGATAAGTATGAGATCATGATAAGTGCTGGGAATACATAAGAGAAAGGTGACAAGAGAGTTTGTGAATGGTCATGCAAATTCTCTGAAGTGGGGGCATTTGTGAGCTGAAATCCAAGGATGAGAAAGTAAGCAAAAGAAAGGCAGAGAGGCAAAGATCCAGGGAAGCACCTTTTGGCAGAGAAAACAACCAGTAGGAAGAGGCTTAGATGGAAATGAGTTTGGTTTACTCAATGCACAGAAAAAAAAAGCCAAAAGGGCTGGAGCAAAATAAGCCTGGGGCCAAGAGGCAAACTTGGCACCCTTATGGCATCAGATCAACCCACACAGTCAGCCAAAAGAATAAGAAAAAAAAAATATGTATTTTCTAAAGAATCTGAAAATCACCTGTGATAGCAGTTACCTGCTTAGCCCTATTTCACAGAGGAGGAAATCTAAACCGAGGCTCAAAGGCATTATTACGTGGTTCTTCCTAAGGCCAATTACTAATGTGAAATGGGCTGGCTGGGTCCAAATTTGGACCCAACTGACTTCATGCTCTCAACTGCTACGTTGGAGCCCTATGTCCACAGGTTCAGTTCCATTAGACCAGGGTTCTCAGTCTTGATGACAATCTCCATAACATCTTATAGTAGTACAAGATTGGTACATACTTGAAAATGAACAGAAAAACAAGTAAACTTTTTAAAGCCACATTTTCCCAACTGAAGTGGTGTCTTCAGAGTTTTATTTTCCAAGATGTTGATAAATGGATCCTGAGAAAGAATTGAGCAGAAATCAATCTTGCTGCTAGAACTTCTTTAGTGAAGCTGATGAATATGTTGATTTTTTTTTTTTTTTTTGACATAGTCCTATATTACAGATAAGAATAGAAATGAAGTTTGGGGTCATTCGTAGAGCTAAGGGGTGAAAATGTTTCAGCAACTTTAAAAATGACTCATTGTTCTTTTAGCATTTAGAGGTCAAGGCTTCCATCTCCCTCAGAATCTGATAAAAAGCTATGAGTTTTTTCCCCAAGAAAATGCCGCAGTACGTATTCTCAGACAACCCTTCCTAGTCAAGCCAAAGGATCACAATTGAGGAGCTCTCACTGTAGTATATTTTCAAAGCCTTTTTATTTAAGATCTTAAGAACCGCCTCTTGAGATATTTGTACCCAATACACACACCCATACAGAGCATCTTTCTGGGGTTCGACACCAGTATTTTCCTCACCTCCAGAAGTAAGCTGAGTAACAAGGGCCCTAAAGAAATGATCTCTGATTGACAGGTTCTCTTTTGCAGAAGTTCATTGTCCTCGGTGGCAACTGAGATTATTTTAGAAAATCTTAAGCAACAGATGTGCTGGTGTCTAAATCATAGAGTGCCAAGTTTCAGGTGGAAGATTGCATTTTCTGAGAGTAGAGAACTTCAGAACCTAGGAAAAAGGAGACTAAATTCAAGCTCTTGTCACCTTGGAATTTCTATTTAAATAACTCAATTGTTTAGGGAGTTATAGAACTGGGTCTTAATTTTAGTAAGATCTCTGAAAACCTAGTAAGCAAATAATATTGCTAGACTGGGAAGAAAGTGCTAAAAAATTTCTCGTGTCAGAGTAGGAAAATTCATAGAACCATAGATTATAAGACAAATGCTAACCCTCACCCTGATTTTGATAATTACTTATACTAGATTATTCTTTAAAGTTTGAGACTTGTTTTGTGGCCCAACATAGGGCCTCTCTATGAATGTTCCATTTGTACTTGAAAAAAGGTATATTTTGCAGTTATTGTACACAGTGCCTAATAAAAGATCTAGTTAGATCTAATTGGTTGATAATGTTGTTCATATCTTTCATCTTCTTATTGATTTTTTGTATACCTGTTCTATCAATTATGAAGATTACAGCAGATTTGAGAGATTACAAAGAGTAATGTCTGATTATAATTGTGAATTTGGCTATTTCTCCCTTTAGTTCTGTCAATTTTTCCTTTAAATATCTGAAAGCTCTACTATTGACTTTATACTCATTTAGAATTATGCGCTCTTGATGAATTGAGCCTTTATCTTCATAAAATTTCTGTCTTTCTTTCTGATAATCCTTTCTGGTAATCCTTCAGGTCTACTTTGATATTAACTTCACCAGGATTCTTATCCTTTTTTTATTTTTAACATGTTTACAGTGTGTCTTTTTATTTAAAGTATATCTCTTTAAGCAGCATATAACTGGGTATTGCTTTTTTCTAAATCCAATTTGATGATCTCTGCCTTTTTAGTGTTTATCTAATTTAGTAACTATTGATATGATTAGATTCAAGGCTACCATCTTGCAATTTGCTTTCTATTTATCTATTTCTCTATCTATCTATTTATTTATTTTCTTTGTTCTTCATTTTCTGCTTCCTTTTGGATTAAATAAGTGTTTTGTATTTCATTTTATTTACTCTATTAGCTTTTTATAATTTGATGATATGATATATCTTTTCATGTATAATGTAAGAACCTTATCAGTAAATCAGGATAATTCCATTTACATCCTTCCTTATCCTTTGTGCTGTGCTTGTCTTATATTTACTTCTATCTATGTTATCGTAGTAGGTTATTTAACCCTCACAATAATACTGCGGGGTGGTATTATTATCCCTGTGCTCCAGTTGTGAGTCCATATCTTCTGTATAAAGTTGGACAAATTACTTAACCTCTCAGTTTTGTCTCTGTAAAATGCGGATAATGATTTTACTTACCACAGAGAGCTATTGTGAAGATCTGAGTGAATCCATGTAATGTACTTTGGATAGCCCCGGCATTTAATTAATGCTCAGCAAATGTTAGTTTCCATTTTATTACTATCTGTTTTACAGATGAAGAAACAGAGGCTCAGGAAGGTTAAGTGACTTACTCAAGGTCACACAGATAGTGAGCGGGAGAGGTGAAAGTTTTCAAACCAGTTCTACCTGACTCCAGTCAAAGGTTTTTAACCATTCAACTGACTTTGATTTCTTATCTATGGAGTAAGACTGGGAATGAGAATGTGAATGAGAATAAGAATTCGATAATCGCTTTATGTCAAGGGCTCTTGAGAGGTTTTATTGCGATAGTGCAGCAGGAAGGGTAATGGTTTATCACTGAACTGTTCCTGTTTTACATCTGGAACCTACAGCTTAGCTGGCAAGTGGCAAAGCCAGTACTCAAACCCAGATCTTCCCTTGTTGTGACTGGTGCCTCTTCCAGGTTGCAGAAATAGTCTCCATAGGCTCTATGTATTTACCATAATTACTTTAATATCTCCTACCACTGTTCATACCAATGGAGGAAACTCCTCTGACATAGACTAATGAAAAACCACATACGGACACACACAAAGATAGATAAATATATACATACATATACATATATGTACATATACATATATATATGTATACATATATATGTGTGTATATAGAGAGAGACAAGAGAATGAATAAATTGTGATATGCCCACATTATGGAATAATATAGAAGAGTGGAATGAATAAACTATAGCTAAATGCAATGACATGAAAGAATAATGTTCAATGAAATAAGTAAAACCCAGTAAACCATTTAAATATGACAAGATTTTTGAAGAGTTTGAAAACAACTAAATATATTTGTAACCATCTCTTCTTTCTTTTTCTTACCCTTCCTTCTTTCTTCACTCTCTCTTTCCTTTTCTATTATCTAACTATCTATCTATCTATCTATCTATCATCTATCATCTATCTATCATCTACCTTTCTGTAATTAATGGATGTGTGTGTGTGTGTGTGTGTGTGTGTTTGTGTGTGTGTAAACAAAGGGATTAATAAGCAGAAAGTTTAGGGTGGTAGATACTCCCGAAAATAGAAAAGCAGGGAGATGGTCTAGGGAGTAGTACATAATATATTAAAAATATTTTAGTTTTTGTACTAGGAGATGGGTTCATGCATACTAATTTTATTAAAATGGAAGCATGTGTATGCTTTCATGTGTTTTAAATAACAGGCTAATATAATAAACAACAACAAGCAAAGGGAACAGGGATATAAAAATGTCATGTAACAAAACAGGTAAAATTACAAAAAAGAAACTCTGAGGAAACAATTTTGCCTTGAATAGTGAAAACACTCATCAGTGTTATAAAATTATATTTTTTATTCTCTTGAAACTCTAGCATGATTTAAATACAATCTGTGTAAATTTATGACAATAATAAAGAAGTATGACAGTCATAAAGAAACATGGCAGTAAAAAAAAGTACAAAAGTTTAGAAAACTGGTTCTGTCCCTTTCATCTCAGCCTCCAATCAATTCCAAGCATTATTTCTTGTTTGAAGCCCTATATACTAATAGAAATAATTTTGCCATCAGATAACATCCTCACATATGGACTTTCTAGATATATGTTTCTTGGCATGCCACTTCAAAAACTGTAAAAGCAGACCCAAATGGTTTTAAATTTATTTAGTAAGACATCTATGCTCTTATTTTGTTTAATGAGAAACCAAAGAGCTTGTTTATTTTCCTTTTGGATCCATAGAGTGAATTTTCATGGTTTCTGTGGAAAAGAGGAAGTCCAAGATTCAATTGTCAGATTTGAGGTACTTGATACTAATGTGCTTAAATGTTCATGTGTTTGAAAGGATCGCCATCAGCTAAGGTCCAGAGTGAGAGTCCTTCGGAAACTTGAAAAGGGGAAAGATGATAACTGTTCCGTAGATTAAACAGCAAGAAGAAGAAAACCAGCCTCAGAGTCTCCTAAAAGAGATGGGCAAGAAGGAATATTCAAAAAGTCAATGAGTGCAGAAGGGAGGCTGCTACTCTGGGAATCCTAGAAAAAGGCCTATTCTAGAACTACCCAAGAAATATCCAGAAGGTGAGGCAATCTGCTTCCGGGCAAAATCATTACTATTGTGGAGATGATGCAGGGCGTGGTAGCCTGTGAATTTTAGAAAACTGAGGCATCTCTGAAGAGACCATCCTCCTTGTGAGATGCAGAGCCAGAGGGTGGGTCAGGCAGGCAGGATTCAGGAATTACAATCTACAAATCTAAATTTAAAATAGCACCACAAATGTATAGCAGTAAGGAAAATAGATTCACCCAAATTTCTCTCAAGGACAGGGCTAAAAGTAGTTGGAACAACAACAACAAAACACTTGCAAAGCTGTGGGACAGAGGTGGGACCTCTGAAAGACTCCCTCTTGTACCCATGATGGTCTCTGGACTGCCTCCATTGATTTGTTTACCAAATATCTACTGAGCACCAAATAGATGCTGATCTAGATGTAAGGATACATCAGCGGACAAAGCAGACAAAAATCCTGTCTTTATAGCATTTCTGTAGGAGGAAACAGATGATAAGCCCAGGCACAATAAATAAGTAAATTACACAGCATAGTAGAAGATAATTAGTCTATGAAAAAAATAGAAAGCTGAGCAGGGTAAGAAGAAACAGATACAGGAGAGGGTCCCCTTTTAAAAAGGTCATCAGGTCATGACATTCTAAGGTGGTAGTATTTACATAAAGATTTGAAGGAGGTGAAGAAGTGAATCATGTGGACATTTGTGGGAAGACAATCCAGGCAGAAGCAGTAGCCAATTGAAGTTCTAGGTCAAAGGCTGAAAGGCAGCATTGGGGCCAAGGGCTTCTTAAGAGGGAGAGTCCCAGTTAATGACAGAATTGTACTGGTTGTTTGGGGGCCTTGACAACATGGTCTTTATTTCATCTTTCCAGCAGTCAGAACTCACTTCTAAGTACTTTAAATGTCATATTGATATTTTAAGAATATTGATATGAGTGTGCACTAATTTAGGAGACTACTCAGGATGCTCATTTGTTTCCGTGTCTTCTGATGCCATTAAACATTCTGTGTGGCTTGCTCTAGGTAGGAGACTCCTCTAAGTTCCCCCTCTAGTTTTGAGATGAGAGCCTGTGGGCTTTCACAATAAGTTTAGGACAAGTTCCCCCTCTAGTTTTGGGATGAGAGTCTGTGGGCTTTCACAGTAAGTTTAGGACAAAATTATAACTAGAACTACCTTCTAGGAACTTCAGCTGTTTTTCACCTATCATTTCAATCCCTGAAATTGGATTAAAGTAATCCATGATGTTATTGCCCTAAGGCACTTTTTCGTAGATGATAACATCAAGTTATTTTTAGAATGTTTCAAATACAGTGCTCACCAGACATTAAAGAATTATCAAGCTCAGAGGAGATTAGGCAGTTTGAAGGAGAAACAGTAACAAAAGACAATAGAAATAGCCACAGAGTTTCTGATATTAGGCTCAGCAAATTATATTTATAGCATTTGAGAAGATAAAAGCAAAGTCAAAATCTCAGCACGTAATTGGAAATTATTTCTTTTTAATGGCAGAGGTTAGAGGCATGGCAAATTTAAAGGAGAACCAAATAAAAATTCTAGAACTGAAAAATGCTGTACCAAGAATAAGAACTCAATACATCCATTCATGCCCTTTCTATTTTTATAGAACAAGACAATTTTGTTGATCTTTTTAAAAAATTTCAGCTTTGTTGATTCTATTGTTTGCTTCTTTTCTTCTATTCATTTTCACCTTTGTTACCTCCTTCCTTTTACTCTCTTTGTATTCCTTTTCTATTCTCTTATTTGGGATATATGACATTAATTTTTCTTTGTTTGTGTTTGATTTTGCTTTTTTAATCAATATGAGCAGATAAGGCTAGAAGCATCACTTCTTTATCCTACAAGTTTTGATATAGAGTGCTTTCTGTAATATTCTGTTCTAATTATTTATCAACTTTTCATTATGATTTCTTCTTTGACCCAGGAGTTATTTATGCTTTTAATTTATAAATATGGTATCTCAGGGGCTTTTAATATGTTTTTATTCTTAATTTTTAACTCTCTATTAAGTTAAAAATTAAGAACAGAAACAGAACTCAAAGAACTCGTTTTGTAAAAAAACAAGTAGCAAATGTTTTAGGCTTTGAGAACAATAATATATCATTTCCATTGTATGTTCTTCAATGAAATGCTATGCAGCCATTACAATGAGGCATTATTTTTATATAAACATAGAACTCTAAGTAAGACATATTATAAGATAAAAAATGTAAGATGCTAATGTACATAGGATAATTCAACTTATATTTAAAGGGATATATTAAATATTATATGTACTTATATATGCATGAAATAGCCTGAAAGGATACATAAGAAATTACTAAAAATGAGTGTCTCTGGGGAAAACTAAGGATTGGGTAGCAGAGATGAGAGACTCGCTTTTCACTGTATACTTTTTTACTCCTTGAATTTTCTTTTAAAAAAATTATATGCATTACCTAGCTAAAAATATAAAACCTTTTTTAAAATTATAGGCTGGTATTTAATTATATAACACATATTTCAATATACTTTCCTCCTTTGTCCATAAGAAAAAATTTAACAATTAGGAATAAAACGTACTGTAAAAATAGGTAAGAATTGTCCATTAACATATAGTCTCCACAGAATAAAGAAACCCTCTTAGATGTTGCTAAAACAAACAAACAAAACAAAACAAAAACCTCAGCTTACTTTTAAAAATTGACTGGATATGGCCTTTGAAAGTTATATTTTTAACAGAATTACCTCTTGCCCCAAGTCTATTGATGAGCTTCCAGAAGAGTTTAGCTCTTTTAAAAAAGCAAGTTAAGTTGACAAGTTAAAATCCAGCAGAAAGTCTGAGAGTTATAGAACTGAAAATGACTTAGAAAACTTAAACTTTCAAAGCATGAAGGAAGCAGCAGAGTGCAGACCAAGAGCATAAACTTTGGAAATCCCTAGTCTACTTTGTAATATGAAAATTTGGATAATGGTTTGTTTACCCATTGGTTTGTTTTTACACATTGGTTCATTCATCTGTACTGTATTTAATATTTTATTGGAGGTCCTAACCAGTATAATACGGCAAGAAAAGGGAATAAAAAGCATATAGATTAGATAGGGAGAAGTAAAATTATCATTATTTGAAGATGAATGATTAGCTATGTATACAATTCTAAGAAATCCACAAAAAAAAGCTGCTAGTACTAATAAATAAATTTAGCAGAATA
The DNA here is from genome assembly GCA_028627145.1 of Eidolon dupreanum. Lineage (NCBI taxonomy): Eukaryota > Metazoa > Chordata > Mammalia > Chiroptera > Pteropodidae > Eidolon > Eidolon dupreanum. The sequence continues at coordinate 12,226,519 of CM053503.1, forward strand.
ATAAATAAAGGTTGTAAAATATAAGGTTATTATACAAAAATATTGTATTTTTATATACTGGCAACAAACAATTGAACATTGAAATTTAAAAACAGTATCATTTATAATAGCATTTAGAGACAAATACTTAGGGATAAATATATGTGAAACTTGAACACTAAAAACATTGTTGAGAAAAATTAAAGAGGACCTAAATAAGTGGAGAGTTATGCAATGTTCACAGATTAGAAGACTCAATATTGTTAAGATGTTAATCCTCTCAAATTAAATATAGATTCCAGACAATACCAATCAAAACGTCAGCATATGACTTGTAGAAACTGACAAGCTGATTATAAAATTTATATGAAATTTTAAGGAATCTAAAATAGCCAAACAGTTTTTCAAAAGAACAATGTTGAACACTTACCATTAAGCTACAGTAATCAATATTATAGCATGATATTGCCATATGGATAGATATATAGATTAATGAAATTTAATAAAGAGTTCAAAAATAGACATACATTTATGGTTGATTGATTTTTTATAAAATGAAGCTGGAATATTTGATATTCAGATGGGAAAACATAAACTCTGACCTACCTCTAACATATAAAAAAATTAAACCTAAATGATTCAATGATTTAAAGTAAAGAGGTAAAACTATAATACTTTAATATAAAAGCATAAGAGAAAATTTTTATGCTTTTGTGTTAAGCAAAGATTTCTAAAACAGGACACAAAACCTAAAAGAATAAGAATTGATAAATTGAACTTTATGAAAATTTAAACATTGGCTCTCCAAAAGATTCTACGAAGAAAATTAAAAGTTGAGCCATAAACTGGGAGGTGTATATGCAAACCTTATTTCTGATAAAAGATTTGCATTCAGAACATAAAAAAAAACCTCTGAAATGCAGTAAAAAAACTAAAATTCTATTTTATTTTATTTGATTTTTATTCATTCCCATCTATTGACCATTAGTTTGTTCTCTATGAGTTTGTTTCTGTAAAACTCAAGTTTAAAAAAGGGACAAAATATTTGAACAGACCCTTCACTAAAGAATATATATAAATAAAAAACATGTGAAAAGATGTTCAGCATCATTTGTCATTGTAAAATGCAAATTAAAAATCACAATGAGCTACATCTACACACATACTAGAATGGCTGTGATTAAAAAGACAGGTAATTACCAAGTGGTAGCAAGGATATGAAGCAATTGCAACCCTCATACACTGCTGGTGGGAATGTAAAATGGTATAGCCATTTGGAAAATAATTCGAACATTTGCCTAATGTATGACTCAGCCATTCTACTCCTAGGTATTTGCTCAAGAGAAATGAAAATACGTGAACGAAAAGACATGCATGAAAATGATCATAGCGGCTTTATTCATAATAGCCTCAATTTGGAAATAACCCAAATTTCCATCAACTTGTGAATAAACAAACAAGTTTCAGTATAGCCATACAATGGAATTTTACTTAGGAGAAAAAGGAACAAACTGTTTCTACACACCCATTCAACCTGAATGAATTTCAAAAGCTTTATTCTAAGTAAAATAATCCAGACACAAAAGACTACATACTATATGATTCAATTTATATGAAATTCTAGAACAGGCAAAACTATACTATCAGAGACCAACCAGATCAATAATTGTCTAGTGTTGAGGACTAGGTAAAGGAACTGGCTACAAAGGAACAACAGGAAACTTTTTTGGGGTGATGGGAGTGTTCTATAGCATGATTGTGGTGATGATTACGTAACTATATACATTTGTCAAAACTCATCATGTACTTAAAACTTTTATAACAAATTTTACTGTATGTAAATTATATTTCCATACAGAAAATTTTAAAAAACAATTAATAATCAGAGTACATAATGAACAACTTTATGTCCATAATTAAAAATGTAAACAAAATGGGCAAATTCATTGAAACACAGCTTACTGAGATGATACCAAAGGGAGAGCTTCTCTAAACTAAGTATACTTGTGAAGAAGAAACAGATACTGGCAAATGGACCTGTGTTCTACCTACCAGAAGAGTGTAGGTAGTGCAGTTCGGACTTGGTTTTTTATTGCTGTTTTGTTTGCTTTGTTTTGTTTTTTATTAATGTATTGAAACCATTTTTATCCTGCCATTTTTCTTAGACTTTGTCAGTGAGTCCTTCGTTGTGCTCAGTAAAAGATTCATATTTGTTAACCTGAGGACACATGTTGTTCAAATTAATTATAAAAGCCACAAAAGGAAAAAAAGAATGAATTCTATTAAAGACATGCATAACTCAGTGTGAAAATAAGTATATACACGGGATATTAAAAATTAAGATAGAAAGAACAGTATCAAAGAATGTTAATTTTCCTCTTTTGTCCTGTCCTTGTAACTCCTGAGTTGGTTTTGGTAGAAAATCAGATCTTACTTAATGTATCTTTATGAACATTTGGTAGTGCATAGGAGAGGAAGGCAGGTCTCTGGATTGAATTTTTGTTTCCTTTAAACAGAAAACTGTTACAGAAATTATACCTCCTCCCATTTTTCTTACACTTAATAAAGGTGACAATTTTCAGAAAATGAAGTGAAATATAGAGCTAAAATTGAATTTTTAAGTTATTGACCTCACTTTTGTGTATCTGTAGTCATTCTTTGAGGCAAACTCATTTATGTATTATATTTCCACCTGTATTTTCTCTCAGTATATTTGCTCTTTCTTTTTTCCCAATTTAAGAAGTCAAGAAAAAAATGATTAAGAGCTCAGACTCTTAAGGCTGGAGACACATTCCTTGGGTTGGAATCCCAGCTCTGCCATTTTCCAAATTCAATTTTTCCTGTGCCTAATATTAATAACAAGACTGGACATTAGTTTATGACACAGAGGGGTTAAGTAACTTGCCCAAGGTCACAGAGCACTATCTACCTGAGGAAAAGCCTCACCTTTATGGAAATACTATACACAGGCAAATTAATCCTGGCCCTCCCATTCAAAACCAGGAAAGCAAAATTTAGTTCAACCCATAAGAATTGATTGAATACGTGCAAAATTAAGGCAAGAATCCTGCCCTTTGGGCCCTAATGACCTACAGGAGAGGTGAATGAGGAAACAGCTCAAGTAGTTGTACATAAGAAATAGACATGGGGAAAGAGTTTGAGGAGCTTAGTTGTGTATAGATGTGAGATGAGGAGTAGAATGAATTAGGAAAAGCCACAGAAAAGAGGGACACTCAAAAGACAGCTTTGAAAGATGCTGTTCATAATCGTCTCAAACCAATGTGCTCTGCTAACATAGATCACAATTTTTTTGTGGTAGGTTTTTCAAAGTGAATCGTCAAAGCTAGTCTGATGCACATAGGGGGACCAAAGAGGTTCTCTGGATGTGGGACTTTCAATTTTAAAACTGAAAAGTTAAATCAGTCCTGGGAAAACCAGAGGAATTTGTTGCCACGTGAGTGACATAGCTATAACAATGCTAGCTAGCATTTGCTGATTATAGTAGTACCCCCTTATCCGTGGGGGATACATTCTAACCCCCCCCATGGGTGCCTGAAACCATGGATAGTACTGAGCCCTATACAGTCATGCTCCACTTAGTCACAGAGGATACATTCTGAGAAATGTGTTGTTAAGGAATTTTGTCTAGTATGTCATGAGGCCTAGAAATTTTCTAGCTCTGCTATAATCTTACGGGACCACCATCTTATATATGGTTCGCCATCAACTGAAATGTGTGAGGAGTGTGACTGTACATATTATGTTTTTTTCCTACACATACCTGTGATAAAATTTAACATAAATAAAGCACAGTAGGAGATTAACAACAGTAAATACTAACAAAATAGAACAATGATAATATACTGTAATAAAAGTACGAATGTGGTCTTTCTCTTTTAAAATATTTTATTGTACTGAACTCGCTTTTTCACTTAAAGGAAGCACTTCTCTGGAACATATCAGAATTGCCAGCATAACTCTCCTTGCTCTTTGGAGCCATTAGGTATAATAAGGGTTACTTATTTGTACACAAGCACTGTGATACCACTACACTTGATCCGATAACCAAGATGGCTACTAAGTGATGAACAGGAGGGGAGCATGTAGTGTGGATTTGCTGGGCAGAGGGCTGATCCACATCTCGGAAGGAAATAAGCAGGACAGCTCAAGATTTCACCACACTACTTAGAATGGCACACAACTGAAAACTTACGAATTTTTTATTTCTAAGATTTTCCATTTAGTATTTTTGGACCACGGTTGCCCGAGGGTAACCAAAACTGCCGAAAGTTAAACCACAGATAAGGGGGGATTACTGTACCTATAATGCCGTGAATGGATGCTATTCTAAAGATTTCCATTTGTTAGCTCATTTATTCCACCCAACAACCCCACCCCAGTTTAATACTATCATTAGCTCTATTATGCAATGAAGGAAATCAAGACGCCCAGATTCCCAAGGTCATGCATCCAGGAAATGGTGGGACAAAAACCAGATATTGTCCTTTTGGAGTTGGCTTCTTCAACATTGCTTTATCCTGGACAAACGTCAAAATATTCAGCTATTCTGTTTGGTATCTGAGAATCTTGGACTCCCAGAAACATTGGAATGGTCAGACTTAAGAACTGAAGTATTCAAAATGTCTCTAATTAGGTTGATTCGAACCCAAAATCACCAGACTCCCAAGTCCATGCCTCTCCTGGGCAAAATTTCTCTTGCTCTGGATGAAGTTCTAGGTCACTAGGATACTTTGCAATGGATCCTTACTTGGTCCCAAACAACATGGCTATGGTTTAAGTGGTGGTCAATCTCAACTTTGCTCAACTATAATTTTTATGTCCTTAAAAAATAAGTAATCATTAACTGAGAATATACTATTTTCCTGGCATCGTTCTGAGCGCCTGGCCCATATTAAATCATTTAGTCTGTATTTCTTATACTAGTCATAAACATGCTTGATGATAAAGAGAAATTCAAAAGGCATTTCACCCTCTTTCAAAAATGGCGATGGCTGGTTGGATAAAACAAATCTGTGGGGAGTAGAAATATGGTTCGGTTTCAAATTGTATTTCTTCTGATATATAAGTGATTTTTTTTTTTCTCAAAGCTAATCTCCACTTTTGCAGCATTCTGATTTATAACCTCGTGTGTCTTTTTAAAGACCCAAGGTCTTCTGTGGAACTGCTCCCAGTAATTCCGAAGCTCTTGGCGACCTTGGTGAAAAGGAGCTTTGGAAACACTGATGTTTGTTTGCTTGTTTTTATAGGTTTTATCAGACAGTTTACTTGTCCTCATGCCTTAGGGGAAGATGGGAAGCCACCAACATCTACGGTCTTTGTTGAAGGGAAGGGACAGTTTTTCTAATTCCCAACCACTCCTCCAGCAACTTGAATTTCTGCTGCCAGAATGTCTTTGCTTTCTAAGGGGATTTCCATTTCTCCTCAATTTTTATATTACCATAGGACTAATGGTCATAAAAAAATTCATGGCCCCTTCTAATCACGCCATTTGGAAATTTCATTTTTTCCCCCTTCAAAACCTCCAAAGAGGGAGCGACTACAATCTTCCTTTGAAAATCAAGCCTAGTGAATCGAAATCCTTTATGGTAAAGAAAGGCAATCACAGCTTGGATTCTGCAAGTCAATCTCATCAACAGGAAATTATATTTACAACATTCTATCCACATCTTTGGCAAAAACATACTTTTTTCTGTCCAAAGCAGTGCCTGGCACCAACCAAATCACCAATAAAATGCTTCTTTTTTTTTTTTAACTTTCTATTTTGAAATAATTTTAAAATTTAAAGAGTTGTAAGAACAGAATAGATTAAGCAAATAGATTTGCTATATTTGATTATCTCTCTCTTCTTAAAATTTATTACAGAGATCTTAACCTAGACAGGAAGTGGGAGGGCCTGTGGGAGGGCTTGCATACTCCACGTCATCACAAAAACTCCACAGGAAGAACTATGGTCATAACAGAGCTCCATGGCTGTAATAGCCCCTCCCCTTAACTTTCTTTTCCTCTTTAAAAATACTTCGTCCATCTTTGTGTGAGCACAGCTTGCACATAGCTCACTATGTCTGTTTGTTCCAGATTACACTCCTTTCTTTTTCCCGAATAATTCCTTTTGGTGACAGAACACCTAGTCAACTTTCATTTTACGATCAATGTTCTCTATTTTTTATTTATGTGTATAATTTTTAATGAACCATTTGAAAGCAAGTTTCAGACACCTTTTTTTTTTTATATCTAAATAACTCAGCGTATATGTCCTAAAAAATAAAAACATTCTTCTATATAACAGTGAGATAACAGAAAATATATGATGGTTTCTACCCTCAGTTCCTGACACAGAGCTCCTGAAATGCTTATAGATTCCTATGTGATAAGAATAGTAAGAGCATCCTTTGTTCTATTGAGGTGACTCTGGGTGGGCTCTTGATGGCCCTGGATGAGGGCTGGTCACTAGAAAGACCAAGCCATGATTACTAACTTAGAATTTTCAGCTCCAACTCCACATCCTCCGGAGAGGGTAGAGGGGTTAGAAATGGAATTAGTATTTGATTACACCTGCATGAAGAAGCCTCCATAAAATTTCAGAAGTATGGGTTTTTGTGAGCTTCCATGTTGGTGAACACATCCACACCATGTCCCAATTCCATGGGGACAGAAGCTTCCATGCTCAGGACCCTCCAAGACCTCACTCTATATAACTCTTTATATGGCTGTTCATCTTTTAATAAACTAGTGAATGTGTTTGTATCAAAAATAAATTGAACCCAAGGAAAGGGTTATTGGAACCTCTGCTCTATGGCTAGTTGGTCAGAAGCACAGGTGGTAACCTGAGTCAAACTGGAGTCTGAGGTGGGTACATGGGGATTGGGGGCAGTCTGATGAGACTGAGCCCTTACCCTGTGGGATCTGATGCTATCTCTAGGAGGACAGTGTCAGAATTGAATTAAATTAAATTCTGCTGATATGACAGAGAATTGTTTGGTTACCAAAGTGAAAGGTTTTGTGAGTTAAATTGAGGTTAGTCATAATCAGACAAATGGATTTTATAATTCTTTCTTATCCTCTATTTGTATTATTTAAAAAAATCTGCTGTTCTTCAAAACTTTATTCTTTTATTTTCATTTTTATTTCATTAAATTTATCAAGGTGATGTTGGTTAATAAAATTATACAGGCTTCAAGTGTACAATTTGTTAATATATCATCTGTATATTGTATTGTGTGTTCACCATCCAAAGTCAAATCTCATTCCATTACCATATGTCTGTCCCCTTTTGCCCTCCCCTTTCCCTCTGGTAACCACTAAACTGTTGTCTGTCTCTATGAGTTTTTATTTGTTTGTCTTGTTCTTTTGTTGCTTTCAGTTTTATATCCCACATATAAGTGAAATCATATAGTTCTCAACTTTTTTCTGTTTGACTTATTTTGCTTAGCATAATAATCTCAGGAGATGATTAGGTAAAGAAGATATGGCACATATATATAATGGAATATTACTCAGCCATAAGAAAGATGAAATACTGCCATTTGTGATAACATGGATGGATCAAACCTTTATTCTGATGAATCACATAGTTGGTATTAAGTCAGAGTGGCTAAGAACACAGGCTTTAGTTCCTGACACAACAATTCAAATCCCTGATCTCACTTAGCAGTTGTGACCTTGAACAAATTAACTCATTCCTTAGTTTTCTCATTTGGAAACTGATCATAATGAGAGTGCCTGCAGTTCATTTGCTTCCAATAAGTATTAAATGAAGCAATGAATGTAACAAAGCACTTAGCTCTTGGCCTGGCATGAAGAAAGTGCTCAATAAAAATGAGTGTTTTTTATTATACTCATACAATGGCAAGCAGAGACAGCTAATTATCCTTAAAACTTTCTCAGTCTCTTTCGCCACTGGAATGGGGCCATATGATTAATTCTGTCAAATGACAATTGGTGGACTTGCCATGTGCCACTTCCATGTTGAAGCATGTAAAAGCCAATGTGTTACTTCTGTCTTGCTCTTCTCCTGCCATAGTGACATGGAGGCTACATGTTCCAGATGGAGTAGCTACAAGGTAGAGATAGGTTGTTCATTACATATAGAATCTAGATGAATATGAATTAAATCTTTTTGTCTTAAGCCACTGAGATTTCAAAGTTTACATTTTGCTATAGTAGAATCTAACATTTACTTGGGTAATTCAAGCAGCATGTCCACATAGTGTTTGAACAATGACTTAACAATTAATTAAAAGACTAGATATACTGTTGATTCTATGTTTACTGATAGTTGACTCTGTTCACTGATACCCATTCAACAAATATTTATTGAGCACTAACAATGTACCTGACTGGCAAGTGGCAAGTAAAACCAGACAGAGTAACTGCAGTCATGAAGGTAATGATCTAGTGGGGTAGACAGGCATTAATCAAATAATGACATAAGCAGATGCAGATGTATAACTGGTGTTATGCTAAGAAGGAAGAAGACCATGTTGCTGGGAGAGGCTGTAACTACAAATGAGATTTCCTGCCTAGCTGGACTGACTATCTTGGGTAACTTGGCTTCTTAGCTTTAGTTTCTTTGTAAAATGAGTACATTGGCCTAGCAGGTCCTGAAGGTCCCTTCCTGCTCCAATATTCTATATTTCTTTGTGAATTCCTCTTTTTCTTTTGTGTGAGCACTTATTAAATTAAAAAAAAAAACTATTTTAGCTGAAATATTGGCTAAAGGATAAGGCAATGTGACTTCTTCTCATACTGTTAATTTAAATACAAGATTGTTAGGCAGTCTCCCTCAATGTTTTTGCTGAAACATTGAAATAATGCCTACTAATCATCTTCAAGGGAACTTTGTGAGCTATGAGTAAGCAAATTTCATTGAGAAAGGAAGGCAGGAGGCTTACAATCATTTAGCAAAGATGAATCTCTCTGGGGTAGAATGTGAAAAGCACCCGAAGAAAGCTGAAGGTGGGGGAAATCTCTCTTCCTCTAGCCACCTGAAATCCCATATTATTCATCACTCTTTAGAAAACCTTTGAATGACAATGAAAGTATTTCCTTGGGAACAATACCATTTTTTTTTCCTAATACTTAGGGTGAATGTCTTATGGTAGCTGGAAGTCAGTGAGGGAGAGCAAGGGAAAGAGCTCAGGAAGATCTGGAGCTTGAGTAACTTGACCAGAGAATACATATTTGGGTTGGGGTGCAGAGGTAAGCACACTCTAGGAAGGCCTTGGCTGCCAGGTGGAAGAGATCACCAAAATGAAGGATCGAGGAACAATAACCTTACTTCACAATGTTGCCAAGGGCAACAATGTATACCTGGCACATTTATTACTAAATAAGTTCACTACCTCATACTAAACATCATAATAACATGGAATAGTGGTCTTATATAAGCTAAAAAAAGAAATATAGTCAAAGTACTTTAAACCAAAGAAGAAAGGGGTATGAGTTTCCATTCCTGTCAATGACTGGAGGTCTTTGCTATGAGTTTCATAACATTCGCATGCCCTAAATAGGTGTCAGAGAGGAAAAGGACAGGAAAAAATTAACACAAACTTCAATTCATGTGACTTTGCTTCCCACGTTGATGCCAGCGGAAAATCAATACATAACTGCAAAATAACTTTAAAAAAAATTACATGACTAAGCAAAACTGATATTCACGAGTCAGTTCTTCTTTTTGTAAAGGACTCGAAACTTGCTAACATAATAGCAGTGCTTTTCTCATGCCCAGAGCACCATTTTCACATCCCACATTTTGCCAGTTTGGTATTTCCTTCCCTATTGCTTAAAAGATTGTCAGATATTTAGAAAAGAGAAAAGAAGTCACTTAAAATACATGTAGACTATTCTTTAAAAATTTTGATAAGACAAGGAGAATTTAAAATATCAAAAACTAATATGAAGTTTTCTGAGAAGGCAAGGAACTTAGGTTAATGTTCTATATCTTTGGAGGGAAATGCTATATTTGTCTTAAAAGTACATTTTTTTCATTCACTCAACAAAAATAATTCACATGATTTCATATTATTTTTGAGTTGTCTCAAACATTATGTCCACATATAGCTTGTAAAGAATACCAAGAAAAAAGAAAAAAATTTCTCCATAACACATATATTTAGTATTACAGAAGGGACTTTGGGAGTGTAGTAATTTTATTTCTTTTTTTAATCAGCGAAACTAGTTTTTGTAATAGACTTTCACATGGAATGTCAACATATAAAACACACGTGGTCACCCTGGTGGGAGAGGGGACTGAGGACTCCAATGCAATTTCAATCTGGTATTTATTTCAAGTAAACTTTCTTCGTTTCACTACTTTATCATATCAGAGTCTAGCAGAGGATCTAGCACATAATAGGGACTCAATAGATATTTGTCAAAGAAATATATTATGCCGCCTCAGTCAATATCAAACAGAGATCATCCCTTATAATACATATGAGAAAATTTATAAAAACAAACAGATCATATAATAATAGAAACTATTATTTAGTGTATCATTTTTAACAAAATGATTGACAAGGTAATAGTTGGCCTTAGAATATGTTTGGGTACTTGGCAAAGCCATGTGAATTCATTTTCATGTGAGATGTGTATTTCGTGTTCAACAGTGTGCCGTGCCAAAGTGAACCGAAAAGATCGAACAGCTGCTGTCCACTTACTCTCTTCTCTGGTCTTTGCATGACTGACTCCTCCTCATCTTTCACCCTTCAGGCTTCAGCTAAAATGTCACCTTCTTTGAGGCCTTCCCTGACCCTTTCATCTAAAATAGCCTCTTCTCTCCAGTTGGTTACATTTTATCACATTACCCTGCCTCTTTCTTCCATACATTTTATTGCAATCTACAAGTATCTTGTTTATTTGTTTGCATGTTGAACATGACATGTTCTGCCTCCTTTGGGGCAAGACCCCAGGGCCAAGCACAGTGGCTAGCCTATCGCCAGGGCTCAGTGAATATTTTTTCAGTGAATGCATGAATAAACATGTGAAGTGCCCAAGAGTACACAGCTGCCCATGATGAGCTTAGAATTTAATAGGAATTGGAATACAGGTTGCACTTGGAATGGCTGTGATGGAGGGGAACCCCAGGCATGGGGAAGAAGTCAGGAAGAACACTAGACTTTAATATCAGTCACTATGGTCCCTTACTCAAACGCCTTAGATCCATTTCTTTCCATCTATGGTACTTATCTTCACCTTCCTCAGCTGTAAATGACAACACTAACATTAATTTGATGCTCATTAATAAGAGTTAATTTTGATGTTCATTAATAAAAATCCCTTATCTTCACAGGAAGGGCTCACATGAGGCAAGGAGACTCTACAGAAGTGCCTCATTGTGTGCATCAAGGGGATGAGAGACAGCGGGTGGATTGACATCCAACTGGGAATATTTGGACTTTAGTTGGAGAGGGTCTACCAGATATTTGTCTGCATGAGAGACCTGGGAGATTTCTGGGAAGACTTATTTCAAAGGAATGTCTTGGTTACTGGAGAGGAAAGCCAGTTTTGAGTGTTGCATATTGTTTATCATTCAGATTTGAAGAGCTTGTCATCATATCAAAAGCAAGAACTGGACAAGGCATTCTGATAGAAGAGTTTTAGTGGGACACGGAGGGAGAGGGAATGCTCTGCTGTCCTATGTAGCGTAGTGATAGCATGGTGGTCTCCCCATTCACCCGATGGCACCAGAAAGCCGACCTGCATCTTTCCGCATTAATTGAAAGCTGAGAGGATATATCTGTGGGATTTGCAGGGGGGAGGCTAGGAATCTTCCAGTCCCATGTAGAAGACAGAGCCTAAGAAACACTGTTTGCTACTGTTAATTTCCACCTTTTCATTTTACTTTCTCCCTTCCATGCCTCCCTCATAGAATATTTTGACGCTTAAAAAGAATGAAGTAAATCTATATGTATTGATATAGAATATTTTGCAAGACATATTATTAAGTATAAAAAGATACAGAACAGTATATATTACACTAACATCTATATTAAGGGAAATATACATATATTTATGGGTATATGGATAGAATACATTTAGGAGGATACACAAGACCATTTATAGTGACTAATTCTGAGAAGGCGACTTGGTGTAGAAGTCATTATGAGTGAGAGACTTCATTCTTTTCCCTTTTGTACTGTTTGAATTTTTTATATCCATATATATATGAATATAGATCTAGATATAGGTATAAACATATTTGCAATATATTATTATATATTTTTATAATATATTTAATATATATATAATTTTTAAAACTTTTATGCATTTCAAAAAATAAAATTGAAATTGATTGGTAAGTTAGTCTGAATTTTTTCATATTGACTATTACTATCTATCCCAAATAAAAGGAAAAGAACACATCATTTAGAATATGATATAGGCCTTTTGAGCCACACTTCTCTTGCTCAGGCCTGCTTCCATATCTGGAAGTGTACTTTCCCTTTTAATAAAGCTTTACTTTTCTGCTGTATTTCGGTAAAGAAAAAAAAGAATATGATATATAAATGTTTTTACTTTACATTCATATGTATATTTTTTAAATAAGGGATTTTTCTTATTATGAGTAGATCAGTGTCTTTTTCAGGAGCAGATCAGAATAACGGTGTATAAGAGATCTGGTTCTGATATCAAACAGCCTGGGATCCAATCTTAGCTCTGCCAGTTACTGGTTATACACCTTGATACATTACTTCACCTATCTAAGCTTCAAGTTCATTGTCTTTAAAATGTGGGAGAATAGTAGTATCTACTTTATAGGGTCGTTTATGAATTTTGAATAAAATAAAGCAGTTGAAGTGATTAGCACACTGGTCGACCCAAAGTAAGCGCTTGATAAATGTTATTATTAGAAAGAGTATATTCATAAAATAAAGTCAACATTTGTTTTCTTTTTTGAAAAATGTGGACATCCAGCGACAAATAATAAAGCACATTTAGAGAAGCTCCATTTGTGTAATTAGCAATCTAGTAATTTCCTGTTACTGGTTGAAGTTTGAATCTCCCAAGGGTGGCAGACAATTGATAGTTGAGTGGGATGTGGACAAAATGGCAGGGCTTTTTGGCCAGTCTAGAAGAGACTGTGTTACCTCCTTCATCTACCTGTCTTTCTGGATGCTCTTACTATTCATAGTTTTCCTGTGTGGCACTTAACAAAGTGGGTAAACCATATGCTGAAGAGAAAGAGAATAAATAGTTCAAGCTTGACTCTAATGAGCTGGGTGACCTCAGGGCCACAGTGGCCCCACTAGTAAAATAAGGAGACTGGCCCAGATCATCTCTGAGATTCTTCTGGATCTAACAGTTCTATAGAAATGCCATGTCTGCTTAGCCCTTCTTGTCTCTACCAATTCTATGTCCAGCATTGTTGCATTCTGATGAACTCAGATTAGGAGGCGACAGAGAGCTTTGCAAAGCTTGAACTAAAAATAACCTCTTCCCATAAATATTTTATGAGAAGCTAGAGAACTAAATAAAATAAAGACAATTAAAAATCAGTATTGATGTCCGTTTTCTGAGAATTTTCATTTTATTATTATTTTTTTTTCCTGAAGGGAAGTTTCCATCAGTGGGAGGTAAACTAAATTAAGAGTGAAAATCTTTTAGAATTTAAATAAAACGACTCACTTAAATTGCTAAAATATATTAAGAATAAGATTCATTATGCTTTATATCTCCTATTTAAGTGATACAGTACTGGTGTACTCATTTAGCTCATATTTTTCACCATTTTGTAGAAATATTATACCTTATGCATAACAATGATTAAAAGGCTTTACATTTGTGGGGCTGGTGCTTCACAGCTTACCAAGAGATTTTACACTTTAATAACTTAAAATCAAAACATCTATTGGGTTAAGAATTTGATAATATACAATACAGCTCTCTCCTCTTGTCAAAAATGATAAATTGATATTTAGGTTAAAGTTTATTTTATAACACAAGCAGTGTAAGTTGGTAAAAAAATTCGTTTAATAGAAATGAAAAATAGGGTGGTATGTTCTGAAATGCTTCTTTTTTTCCCACAATAGTGAGTTAGGCAATATTCAAAGAACTTCCTTATTTTAACTTTAAAATTTAAAACAACTTCTCTATACCAATAAAGATTCATTGTTTTTCACCAGGCAGGGAGTTCACCTCATTATTTGATATGCAATATGGTATTTTGTATAAAGCAAGTTGTTTAACCAGGCTATTGAATAATGATATAATACCAAGTCACATTTTATAGAACTAATCTTCTATTATATATAATGTCAGGTTCTCATGCAGAATGTAATATCTGTATTTGCTTTAGGAAGGTGGGACAGAAACAGCAGTAGCAAATTTCATTGTTTCAGAAACTGAAGAGAGAAATTTGAATTTTGATACATATTCATTTTAGATATTTTATTATCATTAATTTTCAAATAGATCAAATCGTTGTTTAAATTGAACTGTCTCATTTGAGTAGACTGGGGAAATTCCATTTTGGCTCTTTCCTCTGTATTCTGAAAAATGACAATAAAGAACAATAAAACATTTGATTTCTTTCTGGGGTAGAAATGCGAAGTGAATCATTCACTCATTCATTTATTCAACAGCAATTTGTTGAGTACTTATTATATGTGTGTCATTGTGTTATGCTTCATAGGAAAGAAAAAGAAGTAGATAACTGGGTATTTGCATACACACAATGATAACCATAATTGTTTATAAATGATGGGTCAAACTCTAAGCACCAATAATGGATACTTTAATAGAATTTTAAGGAGTGAGGGCACTCGAGTACTCAGGTAAGACTTTGCCCAGGAGATAGAGCCTGAAAAGATAGGTTGGATTCATATAGGGGAAAATAAATGGAGAAAGCACCTCAGGGAAGAGAAACAATATACAAACAGTATTGTGTTAGTCACACAGAAGTTATGTCCCGAAGATAATAAATAGGTCATAGAGCATAGAATTTTATAATTATGTAAAGGGTGGTCCATGGACCAGTAACAGTAGTATCCTGTGGGAGCTGGTAGGAATGCAGAATCAGAATCTGATTCCATGTGTTCAAGTTCTTTGAGTGCTTTTTATAGATGTTAAAGTCTCAGAAGCTTTCATCTAAGCTAATCCTTCATTTTCCAGAAGTCTCTGAACCAGAGTGTTTGGATGGCTTCCCTGATGGTAATGCAAACCTCATTTTAGAACCAAAACCTAGATAGTTCTGGAAACTGAGTTTCTCCGCCCAATTCTATGATGTTTGCCTGAACAGGAGAGAGGTAGTAAGTTAAATCTGATTGTGCAAGTATTTGAATGCCGAATTGAGAAGCTCAGGCCTCATTCTTTCATGAATTCAAAATACATTTATTGAACTCCAATGTGGTGGTGTTGGGGATACAGGTAAGAATGAGAAAGGCCCTGCCCTTAAGGAATTCAGTTTTCTGGGAAAGTAAGTAAACAACAATTATAAATATCTTTGTGTAGTGAGTTTTAAAGGTTTATAATAAAGAAATTAACATGATTTATTCAGTTAACATATATTGAGCACCTACTATACACATTCTTGGTGATTAAATTAAAAGTTAATTGTGTAATTTAATTTTAAAACACAGATTTAGGAACTACTATATGCACCTATTATGCTCTTGCTCTTTTCCTTTTCCCCCTCAATATTGACTATTCAAACTGCCAGCTTCTGTAAGCTCCTCTATCTGGCACATATAACTGTGGCATTAACCTATCATCTGGTAGGGACTGAATGAATCTCGTTGCGGGAGACTTAGTGGATGGAGTGTCTGGGGTGATTCCTGGGCACTGATGCCATCACTCAGTAGTAGATCTCTCCTACCTATCTGACATGTTGGCTCAGTTCACAAAACAGAGCTTCCATGTTAGTCTCCGCAGAAACCCTTGTGATCTAGGCAAATATATTCACTTTATAGGGGAGACAGCAGAGACTGCAGGGGAAAATTTAGAGTTATGGTTGATGGTTTGGAGTTAGATAGATTAGGGCTTAAATTCAGGCTCTGTCACTTTTTAACCAGATGATCTTAAGCAAACAACTTCTTAAAAAAAAAAACTTATTTATTTTTATTGAAAGTAATCCTGGCACATGGTATAAAATTCAAACAGTACAAAAGGGTATATGATAAAAAAAGAAGTCTCCCTGTACTTCAGATCTGCAGGTTCTTCTGTAGAGCAACCACTCTTAAGGGTTTCTTTTGTAAACTTTCAGAATTTCCATGCTTATGCAAGATGGGGTAATACAAATGTGGCTGTGTAAACATATGAGCATATCTATATCAATTCCTAGAAGTGGCATTTTTATCGTGGGTATGTGCATTTAAGTTTTTGTATGTAGATACTGCCTAAGGGCAAGTCAAAGATTGTATAGCGGATGAGAGTGACAATTATCCCACATGCCACTTCTTAAAAATTTTACCAATTACATAGATGAAAATGACATTGTCATGTTATTTCTTTAATGTTTTTGAAATATAACACATAGAAAAGCACACAAAACATAGATAGATATTCAGTTCAATGAATTATCAAAGATGCATACAAGTCAAGAAATAAAATATCAGAACATCCCACAAACTTTCCTCCTAATCATTACCCCCTTTCTCCTCTCTAAAAATTCAGTTTTGCCTGCTTTTGTACTTACATAAATAGAATGATACATAGTATGCATTCTTTGATGTCTGGCTTCTTTTGCTCAATAAGTTTGTGAGATTTCTCTAGGTTGCTGTGTACAACTCTAGTTCTTCCATTTACATTGTCACACAGATTTCCATTACATAACTACTCTGCAATTTATGTATCCATTCTACTGTTGACAGACATGTGGGCTGTTTAGTTTTTTATTATTAGTGCTATATAAATACTCTTGTACATGCCTTTTGGTGTACATATGCGTGCATTTCTTTTAGGTCTATACCTAGGTGTATGGCACTGCCATAGCCATGACAAATCAGTCTAGCCTCTTTGAGGATGCAGGATTATATGGAGAGAGAGGCCAATCAACCTAGCCAATGTACCAGCTGAATACAGCTGCATGGGTGACCTTAAGTAAGACCAGAAAAAGAATTGCCCAGCCAATCCATATGATTATAATCTAATTATCGTTGGTTTCAGTCCCTACATTTTAAAGCAGTTTGTTACATAACAATGAACAACTGACAGAAATTGGTACCAGAAGTAGGGTACATAGAAATTTAAAATATGTGCCATTGACTTTGAAACCAAATGGTGGATTAGAGGCTAGAAAAATGAAAGGCTTTTAGTGAGAGCTGGAGGAATGGAAAAAAAAAAAGAGTGAGAGAGGCTAGAAAGGCAGTGAGGAAATATTTGAGGTTAGAAAAAGAGTGAACTGATAAATAAATGTGAAATGGTGGGGAAAATGTTGCCTGTGGTAACTTGAAATATAGATGATATATCTAATGAACTTGGTAAGCTTGCCAGGCAGAATATTGAGAGTGTCATTTGGCTTCTTAGAGTTGAATATGATGAGGTATGGAAAGAGAGAAAGGCACTAAAGAGAGAACTGTTCAGTTTTTAAGAAGAATTTGTTCCTTATCTTAAGTTTCTCCAGCTGCAGGAATCTCAAAATGAGAAGTAGCTTTAGTGTAAAGATCAAGTCAACTGTATAGTTGTAAGAACTTGTATTAAAATCTCAGAAAGAGTTAAGGTAGTGGTTATTAGGCCATCTGAGGTAGATAAAAGGGGTTGTTGGTTCTAAGAATCTTAAAGGAATTGTTTCACATCAGCCTGACACTTATGAATGTGGTTTTTGAGGCATGGAATAAACCTCAATAAGATTCTTTGTAAATTTACTAAGTTTTTAAAAGAGCTATGTTGATGAAAACACTTCCAGGCTTACACTAAAAGAAACGGAGACAATTACAAATGGAAAGAGATCTGTGAGTCCCCAACATATTAGGGACAGAAAGCAGGTGAAAATCTACTAATTTACAAATAGGAGCCATTTTTTATGGAAAAAGAAGGGTTTCTCATGATGGAGTTAAGAGTTTAGAGGGCATAGCTAAGAGCCACAGAAAACAATGAAGAGACAACAACCACTCCCAGGGAGCAGAACTGGTCATAATCAAGGAGCATTTCCCATTTCCAGAGCAGGCGGCCTTGGTGACATGTGCTAGGCAGAATTTCACAACTTCTGTAGATTAGTCCTAGCTAAATGCCTTTCACTTCACCCCTAATTGAATGGGGGTGTCTATGATAATTTTTCTATTTTTGTCTTACCATTGCAGATTGAGTATATGAAGACCCTAATTTGTGTCCAGACTTGATGATCATTGCAAAAAATACTGATTTAAAACATAACATTGAATGAAACTTTGAGGGTCTTGGGAGGGAGTAAATCTATTTTGCATTTGGAGAGCTGTGAATTATTGGTCCAGAGGACAGACTTTGTAACATAGTCATTATAAATAATAGCTCTCTGTCAATCAATCACTCTTCCAAGTATTCATGATCTGTGTACCCTCCTCCCACACTGACTGTGGGCTTGGCCATGTTACTTGTTTTGGCCATGGGGACACCAGCAAGCATGATGCAAACAAAGTCTTGTTAAGCTTGCACATTGGGGTTTGTCCTCTCGGAACACTGCCATAAATAGCATCAAAGGTCATTTTGAGGATGAAACACCTCATGGAGAGTGCTCAGCTATGCCAGCAACCTGCCAGCTAAATGTTGTTGCATAAGTAAGTCTAGGCAAAATAAGCAAAAGAACGGCACAACAACCTACATAACCATAAAAATAATAAATTGTTATTTCAAGTCATTGAGTTTGAAATAGTTTATTACACAGCAGTAAAAAAAATTGAAATGCTCCCTCTCCTCCATTTCTATAATGAGATTTAGAAGGCAATAAAGTAATGGGAGAGACACTCTCACTTTGGATATGATAATTTTGATAGACAAGCCAGTCTTGCCCTTGGTAAAAAGAGGAAGGTGGGGGGAAGGGTTTGGGTTGGTAAAGAGGGCAGACTCTATAACACTTCTGAAACCACAGACTTTGGGCTACTGTGGCTTGTGTTATGTGCTACCTATGGAATGAGGATCTGAGACACAGTCCTGCCTCTTCAGCTCTCAGGAACAATGAGGACCATCATAGCAAACCATGCTCTGGGAGGAGCCATTAACACAGTACTTAATGCCAGCTACAGCCACTACAAGGGGGCAAATACTGGTATTAGAAAACATCTATAGTGAATATCTATTGTGTCCTCAGCCAAATCTATAAATTTCTCCTTTCCTGAACCATTATTTACAATTACGGTGCATGTGAAGGCAAATATGATCTTTCAGTGGGTCGTTCCCCTAGCTACAGTTAATTGGTCCAAGTGTGGGGATCTGATTCCAAAGAAATTAGTGTGTGAGTATGGAGGTAGAGAGTGCAAATGGTAGGGATGATTATGAAACAAAAGTGACTATAAACTATGGCCATAAGCTGATGACTATAATAGATAAGTGTTAGGTACATGGGGATTCATTGAAAATAATTACTTACTAGAATATTTTGAAATTGTGCATTAAAGTCAATATTTTATGAAACTTTTCATAATGTTTTTAAAAAACTAAATTGTTAATTTTTATTTCATAAAAACTACATTTATTTTTCAAGATAAATTAAAAAAAATAAATAAATATTCTCATCCCTAGGTGGCAGGACCATCCTCAGAGTGTATGAAACCTTTGTCATAAAAATTTAACACCGTGAAACATCCACCATCTTTAATATAAAGAGAAAAGAAAAAACCCTGGAATAAAAGCACTTAACACAGCATAAATGAGTAATTCTTAAACTTTTTGAATCACAGGCAGGTCCTTTGAGAATTGGATGGAAGTCCTGAACTGTCATTCTGGGGGGAAAAATTCTGGAAACAATTTCAGTCAGTTCACAGTCTCCCAGAAATCTATGTATGGATTTCTATGATGCCAAATTAAGAACCCCTAGTCTTAAAAAGAACAAGATACTCAAGAATAAATTTAACCCAAGAAGTACAAGACCTGTACACTGAAAACCTCAAAACTTTGTTGAAAAATATTAAATATGACCTTAATAAATGGAAAGACATCCTCTGTTCATGGATTGGAAGACAATATTATTAAGATGACAGTACTCAAATTATTCTACAGATTCAATGCAATCCCTATCAAAATTCCAACTGCATTTTTTTTGTTTGTTTGTTTTGTTTTTTTGGCAGAAATTAATGAGATGATCCTAAAATTCATATGGAAATTCAAGGGACCCAGAATAGCCAAGGCAATCCTGAAAAAGAAGAACTAAGTTGGAGTGTTCACACTGACTGATTTTAAAACCTACTACAAAGCCACATGACAGGATGGTACTGGCATAGGGTAGACATATACATCATGGATTAGAAATGAGAGTCCAAAATAAATCTGTACATCTATGGTCAACTGGTTTTTGACAAGGGTGACAAGACCATTTAATAGAGAAAGAATAGTTTCAACATAGTGCTGGAACAACTGGATAGCCACATGGAAAAGAATGAATTTGAATTCCTACGTCATACCATATATAAAACTAATTCAAAGTGAATCAAACATCTAAATGTAAAAGCTGAACCTACAAGACTTGTGGAAGAAAATATAGGTGTGTATCTTCATGAGCTTGGATTAGACAATTGTTTCTTGGACATGACATCAAAAGCAAAGGCTACGAAAGAAAAATTAGATAAATTGGATGTCATCAAACTTAAAAACTGTTTTGCATCAAAGGACACTATCAACAAAGTAAGAAGACAACTCATGGAATTGGAGAAATTATTTTTAAATCATCTATCTGATCAGTGTCTAGTATCCAGAATATATAAAGAAATTTTACAACTCAACAATAAAAATATAAATAACTCAATTAAAAATGGACAAAGGATTTGAATAGATACTACCTCAAAGAAGATTTATCTGTAGCCAATAATAAGCACATGAAAAGATGCTCAGTGTCATTAGGCATCAGGAAAATTAAAATCAAAACCACAATGAGATACTACTCTATACCAAGATGCATACAATTTAAAAAGTGAAAAATAAGTGTTGGCAAGGATATGGCTAAAAAAAAAAATCCTCAAACATTGCTGGTGCAAATGTAAAGTGGTGGAAAACAGTTCCATCAAACAATGCAGCTGCTGTAGAAAAGTTTGGTAGTCCCTCAAAAAGTTAAATAGAGTTACGATATGACCCAGCAATTCCAGTCCTGGGTATATACCCAAGAGAACTGAAAACAGATATTCCCATGAAAACTTGTACACAAATGTTCATAACACCATTATTCAAATAGCCAAAAAGTGGGAACAACCCAAATGTCCAACAACTGATGAATGGATAAACAAAATTTTGCATATCCACACAACAGAATATTATTCAGCCATAAACAGAAATGAAGCTCTGATCTATGCTATGTAAATAAACCTTGAAAACCTTATGCTATGTAAAATAAGCCAGACACATTGACAAATATTGTATGATTCCACTTACATGAAATATCTATAATAGGTAAATTTATAGCAACAGAAAGTAGATTAGAGGTTACCAGAGGCTAGGGAAGAGGGGAGTGGGGGGTTATTGCTTAATGGGTAGAGTTTCTGTTTAGGGTGATGAAAGTGTTCTGGAATTAGTGGTGATAGTTGCAAGCCTTGTGAATATACTAATAATTACTGAATTGCACAGTTAAAATTGTGAATTTTATTGTATGTGAATTATATCTCAATTAAGAAAAAAATCCCTTAGTCTAGAGAAATTCTGCTCTGTTGCCAAAATATTTGTTATTAAAAGGAAACATTTGAAATTTAAGGCATATCTTGATTTGTGAAAAATCACACATCTAATTGATTTAAAAATGCTCCTTTTAAAAAATACAATTATAGACAGTAACATAAGCCCTTCTGAAGCTTATATTTATTACACATATATTTACACTTGCCTTATTTCATAGGTTTCTGCTTCATGGAAAAAAAGCCAAGCAAAAGAACATAACTTTCACTAGGCAATGGATCGCACAGAAATGTTAAGTTTCAAATTTGGAAACTGCAGCAAATTCTTGAGGCATGAACACGTTTGAAAATCATTTTACCAAATGTGTAGATCAGTTGGTAAATGGCTCCGTTACAGGAGGCATCACAATCTAGTTACTTCCATAGACTCTGGAAGTCAAATGCTGTTGCCATCCTGGCTTTGTCGCCTAGCTTGTTTCTATTTCTTCATCTGTAATTAATGTGGTTGAAATTGAAGTTCCTAGTTTTAAGATTCTGAACTTATTTGATCTTATTGTGATTTTATAGTTAAGTATTTTAAGATATTTTACTTACTTGGACTGCATTAAAACATTCACATTTAAAAAGTTAGTAAATTGGACTACAAGATTTGAAAAGGATTAAATTTGTCCACTCAATGTTTAATAAATTGGACCAACTGATCGTATTCAACTGAGAATTAGTCTGAAGCAATAACACCACCTAGTGGCATTTCTTCAAATATGACAACTTTCTTGAAGATGACAATTTGGCTATTTTAGGTAACAAGTTTAATAATATTGCATGCCATATATTTAAGTTTATTAATATTTATGGTATTGGCCTTAGGAAATTATTTTATAATTTAACAAATATTTGTTTAGTGCCCAAGTACAATATAGTAAACAACATAAACAAAAATACTTCTATTCATAAATGTTACATTCTAGTAAGACAAAGTAGGCAATAAATAGTAAGTGTAAGAAGTAAAAAAAAATTATATGGAAGTTGTCTTTAAAAATCAGGATAAGGAGGATGTTGAGTAGGTTGCAATTTTAAATATATTTGAGCAAAGACTGGAAAGGGGTAAAATCAATTCTACATGCCTGTCAGGATATAATTCCATAGACTTTTAATCTAAATATTTAGTTTTAATTCCAGCATGCTGCTATAATTCTGCTTCCTCACTATGAAATGGTAGTTTTATCTTATTTTTTCACCACCTTAACGTGTCATTCACACATTGAAAGTTGTGTTCCTATGGAAGTAAGAAGTATTCTAGTCTTAGAATTAAGAGAAGGGAGAAGATGCAGGTGGGGTGTAATTGCCAACATAGATAAATTTCCCTAGGCTGTTTATGGCTTTGCAATTTATACATTTGTCTCAACACTTTTTGAAGCCATTTTAATTTTGTCTTAAACATCCTTGAGTTAATGAGTGCCTCTAAAAGTTAGAAATTCTGAGAGCAGAGACTTTTAGAATACTTAAGTATAGCATAAGACCTTGAACATAGAAAATGATCAGAAGAAAGTTGTTATTTGTACAAATCCTACTTTAGGAAGTTATGTTATTTGTACAAAACCTACTTTAGAGAAGCACCTTATTTTAATATTTTGAGATTTTTTCTTAAGATCAAAGGTTTTTGTCAATGATAAAGAAGTTTCTGTTTTTCTTTTTTGATGCATCCAGGAAATTAAATCAGACCTTCACAGACAAAGCAAAGAACGGGTAAATTTTCAAAAATTAAGTTCTTGATCAAATTGTCTAAAGGATTTTTTTAATCACTATTATTTCCACAGTGACTTGCAATTAGGTGCTTAATACACATTATTAAAGGCTGAAATGCTATCGAATATTATTAACAATGTTTTTCAATTTGTATATGGCACTTCAGTTTACACAGCATCCTCACCTATATCTCATTTGCTTATTTGGCTCAGAATATACAGTGTGAATATAAAATTTAAAGCATATCTTTCCTTTTGGTTCTCCTTTAAGGGGAATCTATTTTCAGGAACCTACGTGCATTGTACTGGAAACATAAATTTGACATGGGCATAAGTTTGAAGAAGCAATGGCCAAGGTGTGCCAAGTGGTAGCAGCTAATCTTGAGGAAGAGACTGGAGAGGGATGAAGAAAAGGTGAGAAAGGTCAGTGGAATAATAGCAAGCTGAGGTCCAAGAGTTGGAAAATATAATGCTTAAGCACAGCCTTTAAAAGGTCTAGGTGGTTAGGTGAAGAGTTGCTCAACACTCCCCTTCTCACACAACAAAACAAACAAATCAGAACACTTAAACTTTTCCTTGCAAGAAAAAATGTCTGTGAATTTAAGATTTGGGAGCAGAAAGGGGAGATGAGAGAGATAGGCGAATCTAGTTCAATGCTTAGGCAAGATTAAGAAGTCTGAAGATTGAAGTCAAAAACAAAAGAGAAAAAAACAGGCAGTCCATACACTTCCATTGAATGGATGAAAATACCTATATAAATAAAAATAGTAAAAATTATATTTGGAAGGAGACCCAAGGAAGTGTTATCAATGGTTTCTTTAGGTAGAACTGCGGGATTGGGGACTAGGGATAGGTTTATTTATCTGTGTATCTTCATGAATTTTTAAGAGATCATGCTCAACCTTTTAAAAAATTAAGTCTAAGAGAATCTCTTCTCCCCATCTTCCTACTGTCGTTTCTTTCCTCTCACATTTCACTGTTAAAACGTACATTACTCCTAAAAGACGACCCTCAGGTCAACAGGTCTCCAGCCCAAATCCCCATGGCCGGGATCAGCCCGTCAACTCTGCGGATCACGGAGTGATCACGGAGTCAGGTGCATAGTCAGATGGAAGAAAGGGGTAAGGGCCGCTAACGCTGACCCTGCAGACCACTGCGACGCCAAAAATCTCCAGTTATGGCCTTAAGTGTAAGGTGGCTCAGCACTGGTGGCAGGGAGGGTGGTCTTCCTATTATTATTACGTAGTCCTAGTGCCTTATCAGAGAAAGTCCCCAGGCAAAGCTTGACCGCTCCCGCAGGTCGCTTCGGGACCAACAACTCTCGAGGCTCCGCATGCTGCGCCCATGTCCAGTCGGGCTGCGGCATCCAAATCCGACTCGCATTCTTGGTTAGCGGATTCGCCACTTTTTGGTGTCAGAATTTAAAATGAAAATCCAAATTTCCCTGCTTCGAAGCCCTTTCTTCCAAGAAAACAAAAGTAAGAAAGATTTGAGTCCTTGAGTTTTTTTTTTCTCTCTCTGGCTTCCACAGTATCTACACCCAAGAGCGCCGGGGACTTGGTGTCGAAAGCGACGACGCGGACGCACAGGCCGCCATTCCAGCGCGCAGGCGCGGCGGCCGCTCGTTCCCGCCCCTGCCGGGTGTCCGACGTGGAAGTTGCTGGCGGACCAGGCTTCCAAAGAAACCGCCTCCGAGCCGGAGCGGGAGCTGGAGGCCAAGACGAGCGGAGGCGGCGGCACTGGGGCTTGGATAAGAGTTGCTGCCGAGGCCGGGGCCTGTCTCTGACAATCGACGAGAGCAGACAGGCAGTTCATCATGGGTGAGGGATCTGAGAGGGGCGTTTGTGCGTGTCTGAGGGGGCTGCGGCCGAGGGCTGGGGTCGCGGGGAGGAGAGGGCCGGGCCTGGGAAGCCCAGAGCAGCCAGCTTCCCCCGGGGCGTGGCACTTCACCTGTGGGGGTGGACTCTGCTGCCAGCGGTCGCCCCGGCCCTTATCCTTCCCCTTTCATCCCAGCGAGGTCGGGGTCGGGGCGGCGGCCCGGGACCCCGGCCCCGAGTCCTTTCCCCTGACCATGAACTTCTCCATCTCCGATTCAGACTAGCTCGATTTGCTGGGCAGAGTTGGTCTTGGGAAGAAGCTTGGCGACATGTCAGTCACGGTTCGCTGAGGTTTCTTGGGTAAAAGATGAGATATGACTCCATAGTGGAAGCTTGATTGTCTCTCCCCTTGGTCACTGGGACTGCATGCATTTAAAAAATCCAAGGAGAGGTGTTGCTCATAAATTTTTATAGCCAACTTGACACTTGTCTGTTTATCTGTGTGTAGCTTTTCGTGTAGAGAATAGAGTAAGATGGAGAAGGAAACGGGGAGGGTGTTAACTTACTGGTCATTGAATAACATTTTAATCTCAAATTTGGAGTGTTGATCGAGGGAACTACGTCATCATCACAAGCATCGGGTAAAGCTTCCTTCCCCGCTATATCCTCAAATGAAGGTGCAAATTCTTTAACTTGTTTACAACCCTCCAAATGAAGATGGAAATTCTTTGGGTAGTGGGCGATCATAATAAGGTATCCACAGTCTCTTGAGTAGGGAGTGAGCTCCATGAGAGCATTGGTTATATATCTCTTGTTCTTTCGTGTATCTTCTGTGCTTTCTTGATATAGTATCTAGGACATGGTAACAATTAATTACTTGTTTGATGTTGAATAATATATTTCAATGGGGGCAAAAGTCTGCATCTATGAATCGAGAAAAATATAATATTTAATTTGATATAGTTTTCAAAGGGCAAGATTAATTTTTCTGTGGACCTAGTTCACAAAATGGTATTTAATACGGTTTTACTTTTTATTATTTTTTTAGGTGGCTTTTTCTCAAGTATATTTTCTAGTCTTTTTGGAACCCGAGAAATGAGGATTTTAATTTTGGGATTAGATGGAGCAGGAAAAACTACAATTTTGTACAGATTACAGGTTGGAGAAGTCGTTACTACTATTCCTAGTAAGTGTTGGTGTGATTAATTATAGGGGCTTTTTGTTTCTCATCTAACATGACTTTATTTCTGAATTAATACTTCATATAAAAAACTAATGATAAGGTTTGTAAACTTGTAGTATGAACATATTATTGGTAATACTTTTTTTCATAAACCGTGAGACAGTTTGGTGTAATTTATGGACCCTGGTGCACTACTAGGGTTTGCTTTTTAGAGCTGTTTTAAAAATTAGTTTGAGGTAAACCACTTACTCTCATTGGGAGCCAATATCTTTCTTAATAAAATGAAGATAATATCTACTGGCTTTGAAGGTGAAATAAGTGAAGTGTATAAAATACTTTGTAAACCTCTTTAAAGAATTATATAAGATGTTAAGTGATATTGCATGTGAAGTGTGTTTTTTTCTGTATTTGTTGCTGTGTATTTTAATTTATGATTAGTTTCTCTTAAGTATTTCTATTGGTTACTTGTAAATATATGAGATGAATAGACTGAATATTGAATTGATTTGGTACCTAAAAATATCAAGAGAAGAAACACCTCAACTTTAAATCGATTATTGCTATCTTAGAAAAATATTCTCAAATAGTCCTCTTTGACTACATAAGAATACTGTTGTGTTATTTATACTTTTTCTAATTTTTGACTTGAATTTACTTAGAGAAGATGAATATATTTAAACTAAGATTAAGTGTTCAGAGTTTGCTCAAGAGTATTTAAATTACATCTCTAAAGTTACTCTTTTATTCAAGATATTTCTATATTCAGTAGTATTTAAATTTATAAATTGAAAAAAGGCTAGTTTTTATGAAATAAGAACTTTTAAAACTTTGTGACATCATTTCTCTCTTTTCCACCTTCTATAAATTTTAGTTCCCTTGGTTTTTGCCTCTGAAAATTACCCATCTCTGCTGTGTCTAAGGCTTGGTGGTCCCTGCAGTACCTTCAGCCCATTAGATTGCATCTCAGTGAATGCTAACTTAAACCACACTCTTGTCCTTTGCATATAAAGTGTTTCTAATTGTGGTGAAGATGGTGATTACACTCCTACCTAATCCTAAGGGAGACATCATGAACTTTTTAATTTTTCACTCCAGTTTGTTACAGTATAGTTATTTTTTAGTTATAATAGGCATGGTAGTCATATACACATATGAATCATTTACCAATATAGACTTAAATCTAAAACAAATATTAATTGTTCCGTTATAGCTGTTAGTCAGTTTTTACTATGATTTTTAAAAATTTATTTATTTTAATTAGTTTCGAATATACAGTACATTGGTTAGACATCTATATAGTTCGTAAAATGATCCCCCCAATTTCTCCCTCCCCTGACCCTCAACCTAGCCAATGTATTAATACTAACTGCATTCCTTATGCTGTGTTCCGTATCCCCGTGACCATCTGTCAGCTACTAATTTGTGCTTCTTTAACCCTTCTCCCCATTTTCCCAGTCCCCCAAACCCCTTCCCTTCTCTCCATCACCAAATTGTCCACTGTATTTGTGAATCTGTTTTTGATTAGTTTGTTCTTTTTATCCCTTAGATTCCACATGTAAGTGAAATCATATAGTGTTTTTCTTTCTCATTCTGACTTAAATACCTTCTAAGTCCATCAAAGCAGTATGTTTTTCCATCTCCTTCCTTTTAATCTATGTGTCTTTTAATCTGAAGTGAGTATCTTATAGGCAACATGTAAGGGTCTTGTTTTCCTTTCCATTCATCCACTCTGTCTTTTAGTTGGAGCACTTAATTCTTTTCCATTTGAGGTACTTATTGATAGGAATGTAGTTGTTACCATTCTTTATTCCTGTTTTTGATATGTTTTTTCTTTTTAAAGACATCCCTCCAGCATTTCCTGTAATACGGGCATAGTGATAAATTCCTTCAGCTTATTTTTGTCTGGAAAGCTCTTTATCTGTCCTTCAGCTCTAAATGATAGCTTTGCTGGATAAATTATTCTTGGTTGTAGACCCTGGGTCTTCATCCTGTTGAATATTTTTTGCCAAGCCCTTCTGACCTGCATAGTTTCTTTTGAGAATCAGCTGCCAGTCTTATGGGTTTTCCCTTACAAGTATCTGTTTTTCTTTTGCTGCTTTTAATATCTCTTTGTATTTAACGTTTGGCATTTTAATTATGATGTGTCTTGGCGTGGGCCTCTTTGGATCCCTGATTTTTGGAATTCTCTGAGCTACCTGGAGTTTTATGTCCACTTCCTTCACCAGGTTAGGGAAGTTTTCTATCATTATTTCTTCAAACAGCTGTTCAACATCTTGATTTTCTTCAGTTACTCTGATCAGATGGATATTTGGACCCTTAATAGTGTCCCATATGCTCCTTAAATTATTTTTATAGTCTTGGCATCTCATTTCTTGCCATTCTGATTGTGTATCCTTGGCTTTCTCATCCTCTACATAGGGCATTTGATTCTTTTCTTTATTCACTTTGTTTATTCCTTTGTTTATTCCATTTAATATACTTCTCATCTCAGATAATGTGTTCTTCATTTCAGACTGGTTCCCTTTTATAATTTCCATTTCCATTTTTATGTTTTTTTATGAAATTTTCACTGAATTTATCTACACTTCCCAAAAGTTCATTGAGCATCTTTATAATGAGTGTTTTGAGCTCTGCATCTGTTAGATTACTTGATTCCGTTATTTCTGGATTGCTGTTCTGTTCTCTCTTATAGTTTCTGCTTCTTTGTCTTCTCATTTTGGCTGCCTTTCCATGTCTGTTTCTATGTACAAAGCTCCTAAGTCTCCTGGTCTTAGTGTGGATTTGCGAAGTAGGTGTCCAGTGGCACAGTCCAGAGAGGGATTCAGCTGCAGGCCAAACTTAGCCCAAGCCTCTGTTCCTCTGGGGCCACCTGTTAAGATTCAGCGAGCAGTCCACAGATGCTCTGCTTTTAGTTGCCTCAAAAGGCCATGCCAGAAACCAAGGCCAGCTGCCTCCAGTGTGAGTCTAGGTGCTGCTCAGCAAGGAGCACCTGACTCGCTGAGGATAAACCTGGATATGGCTTGGTGGGCCGTGAGTTGGGGGAGGCGGGGTTTCAGGGAACCTTCTGGGCTGAGCGACCTGTTATCTAGTCTGATGACCTCATGGCAGCGCTGTGCCTGCGCACTGGGAAGGGGGAGGGCTCAACAGGGAAAATGGCCACTGCGGGCACTTCTGTACAGAGTGAGTCTCCCCTCGTTCCTCACTCCGACAGTGTCTCCCTGTAAGTCCCTGGTGCCCCCCATGTGCATCTGAATGGGCACTGGTCCTCAGAGCGAGAAGGTCCATCACTGTGAAAATCTGCTGCGGACATGGCCCCTTTAGAGGCGTCTGCCGCTGCCGCAGCCTCCATCTCAGCTGCTCAGGTCCGGGCAGCCCTGCATCCTCTCCCCATCCTACCTTCTGCCATTGCAGGGTGATTTCTTGGATTTCTCCCTAGTTGTATGGCTTGTTCCTCTAGATCCCAGGCGATTTTTCCTTGCTGCTGCTCCTTGTTTCGGTCACAACTTTGATTTGGTCGCCAGAGGGAGGAACAGAGCCTCTATCGTCTACGCTATTCTTTTCCCTTCTATGATTTTTTTTAACCTTGCAAAATTATAGTAATCTTTGTAATATGTAACTCCTAAGTTTTTCAGCATCTTCTGCACCTTCCTTTAAGATTCCTTTCAGTGAAAATAGTGGTATCCTGCCTCAGCTGTGTGATGCCAGAGCTCCACCTCAGAAGGATGGCTGGTAAAGGGGATGGGACACCTCCCCTCTGGCGATTCATCTATGACCTTATTACAAATGAGTTCTTGAAGTCCACAGAGGGTTTGTGAGGTTGCCAGCCTAAGAGAACCCAGTTTCCATAAAGCAGTGTATATATATAGCCATTGTGGTGCCTTTACCCACTAAAGTTTAGAATCTAGGCTTTCTTGGTTTTGTTCCCTGTTTATTTGCTATCCAAAAAATCCAATTTTTTATAGTATATTTACAACTGTCCTTTGTAAATATAACTTTCTTAACACTTTTATATGCTAGTAGTGTGTTATGAGAGGAGTTTAACATAATTTCCATTGAGTTAAGAATTATTTATTTGCAGAGGTAATTGGATTCTTACATAACCTGAAGATGGTGCTGATCTTGCTAATTAATTTGTGTGTATGTGTGCACGCACGTGTGTGTGTGTGTGTGAGACAACATACTGTTTTAAATGGAATATATCAACCAACAATATGATTCAACAATTACTGTCCATTGGGGAAACTCTACGAGATTGGATATTTTGAAGGCAGAATGCATCCGTCTACAGAAACCGATTTGATTTATCTTCCAGCCATTGGATTTAATGTTGAGACGGTAACATACAAGAACCTTAAATTCCAAGTTTGGGATTTAGGAGGACAGACAAGTATCAGGTATGGTACAAAGACCAGATTATTTTGTCATTTTTAATGTTTATTGACTCTTATAGGGTTAATAGCAGTAAATCAAAATATATCTTTTGTAATTTAAATGAAATAAAATGTTTAAAATGAAGTAAAACTGCCTAGTCTCAATTAAATTGAAATCTAAGGAAGCCAGTTTTTCAGATATCACTTAAACAAATAGTGTATTCATGAAAGTCTCAAGACCTAATTACTTTAGTAGTTTTTTTTTTTTTTTTAAAACTAAAATGGGTCTTCTATTTGGTTCTTGTCAGCCCCTTCCTCTTTGAGACAGACTATTTTGGATTTATAAAAAAACCTTATGGGACCACCATTTAGGGCCAAGGTAAACATAGATGCCCTCTGGAACTCAGGTCTCCTGCCCAGCATTCTGTCCTTGACATGGTGACTGAATGCTTGATGGCTGGCAGTGGTTGCTCACTATGGTACCATCTTAAAAGATTTAATGCATTCCCCAAACACCCTACTGCCTTTTAACTTGTTTTATTTCTGGAACCACTTTTGAGTCTGTTTCTAATTTTAGCCATTTCTATTTCTTGGTGTCTTTAGTGATCAATTTAATGCCTATTATTATAAAACGTATTAAAATTTTTTTAAAGAATTCATTCTTCTTAAGGAATTCCTAGTTAAAGATTTATAAGATGTAAAGATCAGGTCTGTGTACAACTTTTTTTTTTATCAGTACATTTAGTGATTTTATAAGTTATATTGTCTCAGCATAAAGTCTGAACTCATTCTGAAACTCCTTGGTCACATGATTAAATATTTATTAACATTCTTTCCACCCCTTGGCGTCAGAAGGATATAATTTATATCCATCAGAAACTATGCATCATTACAGCATTGATTCTAACATGGGTGGGGATGATTGGCATGTAACCCCCCATTGTTGTCAAGTCCTAGCATATGAATTAACATATTCATTTCTCCTTTTAAATGATAATCTATTCTCCCTTTCCATGTTTTCTTTAGGCCATACTGGAGATGTTATTATTCAAACACAGATGCAGTCATTTACGTAGTAGACAGCTGTGACCGAGACCGAATTGGCATTTCTAAATCAGAGTTAGTTGCCATGTTGGAGGTAAGAAAACTATTAAAATGTGGGGAAATCATTTATATTTGCTTGCTGTATCCATTGTTTATTATTACATGCAGGAATAATTAAAAGGAAAGCAGGCATTTTTTCCTCCATGCCTCTAGTATCATTTTCTTTTGTGCACATTACTTCCTATTCCAGAAATACTGCTGGGGAGAGGGTTGAAGACCTCCCCCCAAAATAATAATAATAACAACAGTCTTGTAATTTTTTTTTTTTTACACTAGATTCCTTGATTTCCAGGAGTTCAGAATTGAACTCTTTCTAAACTGAAGTAACTATTCTGTCACTCTAAGAAGTGATTTTTAAAAAATGTCTTTATTTCTAGTTGTATAAATTAGCTTATGGGAACAGCTATGGGTATAAATTATAAGAAGGCATATTTGTTTGTTTCAGAAACATTAAAGTTCAGAGAAATACACATTTCTGGGTTTTTGGCACAATTATGGTTCCAGCTTACCTCTCCCAGCTTTATCATTCTTTACTCTTCCTTGTGTTTATGGTGCCTCATCCACACTGACCTTTCTGTTCTTTGAACACACCGAGCTTGCACACCTGATGCCTGGCATAGGGCTTTTTGCACTTGCTCATCCTTCTGCTTGGAGTGAATGCTCTTCCCCAAATCTTTGCATGGCTGCGTTCTTGACCTGTTTCATCTCGCATGTTTCTTCCCTAGAGAGGAATCTGTTATTTAACCCCCTTATTCTACTTTATTCTTTTTACCATTTATCATTTCTTTCCATTATTTTAAAATATATGTTTACTTATATATAGAGAGATATATATATCTACTTATATATATAGAGATATATATGTATCTCCCACTATCACTGGTATGTGGAATGGTGTATAGCACTTAAGAACTCTATATTATATTCACTGAGGTTCATAAGATAATTTATTGGCTGACTGAATTCCATGATGCATTAAGTAATCAATTAGAAGTTTTAAAAAAATCTCCATTTGTTAAATAAGTTTTTCAAATGTATTAATGATTAATTAATAATGAAATTGCCTTTGCTCAAGAACATTAGGTTTCTTTCCCTTGTGAAAACAATGATTCGGAATTATCCAATCATTGAATGTTTAAATATAAGTTCTAGGCCATCTGATTACATAGGTAGAAGCATTCTCAGAATACTTTGGATTTCTGATTTCTTGTACTACTGACTTGTTACTGACTAGCAAGTTATAAATTGCAAACCTAATAGTTTTAAACTTTGGCTTAGTGTTTTTTTTTAAACAACATAGCATATAGCATCATATTTATCACAAGAGCCTCTTAGACCAAATTTAAGGATAAAGAATTTAAAAGGAATGTTTAATTGCCTTGGGTATATTGGATTTATAAAATAAAAGTTTATTTAGATGTAATTCACATGGTATAATGGATTTTTATCATATAAAATATTACATAAAAAATGATTATTAACCTCAGTTTATAGTTCTCAAGTTGCGCTGGATTGTTGATAGGTCATTTGTGGCATTAGGATTTGACCTGTATAAACTTATGGAGAAATAACTAAGTTATTCATTAGGAAGTAACTTTTAATTGAATGAATCAATAAATATTAGATAAGACTTTGTGTCTATAAATTCTGATGTAATAGTCCGATTCATACATGACACAAAGTTAATTTGTTTTATATTTTTCGTATGCAAAAATCTAAATGGAGTAAAGAATTAAATGTAGAAAATAGATATTATTAACTATAAGATCTGTAAGCAAATATGTTTAAAATTTCTGGATAGGGAAGGTCTTTCTAAATCAAAGGATTAAAGGGAATTACAAAAGAAAAACAGATTTAATTATGTTAATACAAACAAGAAACCCCCAAAGCTCAGATGCCAGATAATATAACAGGGTAAAACCAGGGAACCATGACACAGTTTTATAACCAGTAACTAAAGATTAATGTTTTTATTCACATTGAGACCTTCTGCCACTCAATAGATAAATGAGTACAATTCACAGGAGAAAAATATATTACTAATAACATTCACATTTTTAATACTTCAGTAATAAGCATATAATGATATGCTTTGTTTGGAAACATATATAATTTCCATTTCTACCAAGGCTTCATTGAAGATAGGCCCTGTCATACACTTTTGGTGGAGTTAAAGTTGTTACAACTTTTCTGAAAAGCAGTTCATTAATATATGTAAAAAAAGAAAAAAGCTCATACTTTGATTTCATTTTTAGAGACTTGTGCTAAGGAAATAGAGATTCACACAAAGATTTCTGTATGACTGTCACTTGGGTTTCTCTAATAGCCAAATGAAAAGAATCTAGTAAGAGTTTAATACTGGAAAACAATTATATAGTTTATGATGCATGCATTCATAGTGTATATTTAACCATTAATTTTTTTTTTGAAAAACTTTTAGTGGTTTGGAAAATCATTCATGATTTAATCAAAGTATGGAACTATATGTGATTTTAACATGATTTTAAATGTGTGTATTTATTTACTTAATAAACTAAATATCTAAACTACAAAGCAGTAGAAAATACCTAGAATGTTAACAGTCATCACGTTTGGGAGATAGAGTTATGGGTGAAGCTTCTTTACTTCGTATGTCTCTATAATTTGAAATAACTTATAATGAATGTTGTATATTAATAGTTACGAAATATGCTTTTAAAATAATGTATTTTTTGACATTTCTTCCTAAATCAAGGGAGCAAATTGATAAGAGGAAATTAAATATCTTCTATTTAGGAGGAAGAACTGAGAAAAGCCATTTTGGTGGTGTTTGCAAATAAGCAGGACATGGAACAGGCCATGACTCCCTCAGAGATGGCAAATTCACTCGGGTTACCTGCTTTGAAGGACCGAAAGTGGCAAATATTCAAAACTTCAGCAACCAAAGGCACTGGCCTTGATGAGGCAATGGAATGGTAAGCGTGTCTCCAGAAGCCAGCTGTGTATTTCTGTGAGTGCAGCTGTGTACATACATGTAATTCCCTTTCATCTTGAGGATGAAATTGAAATTACTTAGCAGTTTATAATATTAAGTTCTTCCAGCCTTTTCTCCCACTTTGTCTTCATTTGCATCCACTTTTATTTCAACAGCTTCTTGATTATAGTTAGATAAGCCAGCTCTCTGCCATTTTCCTTTTTTCCTACCTCACTTCACCCTCCAAATCTTTATCTTTCAGGAGTTAGGTAAGGCTTTCTTCTCTTCAAGAGTCTTCCCTGACATATCTCTGTACCCACTGCCTTACCATGCACATAGTTAGATATTCTTGCCACAGATCAGTGATAAAGTACTTGTTATACTGTCTTGTAATTGATTCGTGCATCTGCTTATTAAATTATCAACTCCTTGAGGACAGAGACTAGTTTTCACCTCTGAATTATCCACATCTGGCTTGGTTTTAGCAGTAGCAGCCTAAAAAGTAGATATTTGGTCTTTTGATTATTCATCAAAGAGTGAAAGCTAAAAGACCCTTGTGAAAATTGAGTCCACAACCTCATTTGCTAATGTCACTATAATAGACTTCATAATTTAAAATGCTTTAGAATGCAGCACCAATGTAAAATTTATAAATAATCATACTTTATACCGGAAAGAAGTTAATGTTATGAAACCATTTTCTCTTCTCACAGGTTAGTTGAAACATTAAAGAGCAGACAGTAATTCAGTCACTTCTGCTCCTCTGAAATGAAGACCACGTCACATATCCTTTTCGAAAGTTAAGTGTGCTTCACACTACTAAATGTTAGAACTGTGGATGTTTGTTGGCATATACTGAACTGACTGCAACATTTGTAATAAATATGAAAAATAAGTATTTGGTTGGAAGGGTAACTCATCGTGATTGAACCAATGGAATGTCTGTTCTTTGTAATGTAAAATACTCCTTCCTTGCTTTCTTGTGTAAGGTATATGCTCCATATTCTACTTGTGTGGAATTCTTATTCAAATACGGTCCTATTAAAGACTGTACTCTTATTGAGGAAAAAAACCCTCATATTTTTGAATTAGTGGTTGCAGCTTGTTGGCATAAACACTAATAAATATCTTAGATTTTTTTCCCCCTCAAATGAATTAAGTTTTTCCAAAAATTTGACCCTGTAGAGTAGGCTACATCTTTATTTGCTTAATGACCACTTAATTTAAGCTGCTTTGTTTAAAAGCTTTTGGTTATAGGCATGAAGTTGAATAACTATTTTGGTGGTTAATTTCACTGACTTCTCTGTAATTATCACTTTATAGTACTTCACAGTTGTCGCAAAAAAATTTACATATACTGATCTAATCGATTTGTACAAGAACCTTATGATGTAGACAGGACAGGTTATAATGTCATCGTTTTATGTATGTGTAGAATCTTGGGTTCTGATAGGTTGGCTACTCAACTGCTAGTGAGTAATACTTCAAAAAATACTTCAGGGTCAGAAGCTTTTCCCATAAACTACACCTGAAAATGCCAACACAGACAACCTAATTCCTTAAATAAAATTATGCTCACTGAAGTAGACT
Source organism: Eidolon dupreanum (assembly GCA_028627145.1). Lineage (NCBI taxonomy): Eukaryota > Metazoa > Chordata > Mammalia > Chiroptera > Pteropodidae > Eidolon > Eidolon dupreanum. Next base: position 12,263,006 of record CM053503.1, read on the forward strand.
GTACATTTACAGTAATGTCTATAAATTTATTTGTCCATACTAGTAGAGGTAGTAAGAACAATGGTAAATGGTTATATTTGATGGATTCACGACAAATTAAAGTTCACACTGAGGGAAATAAATATCTATTTTAAGAAGCATTGTAAAGATGTCTTTACTGTCTTTCATTCCTTTAATCTACCTGTAACTGGACATGTAAATTTGGTGAAAAGTCAGTCTCTTTTTTCCTGATTCTAAAGGGAGAAAATAAGAATTCTTGGTTTTAATAATTAGGCTTACTTCTAGGCCATCAAAAAACAAGTATGCTCAAAGGAGCTTTTCAAACTGCCCAGTCTGCTGTAGGATTGGCTGCAATACGACAAGTAAATATAGTCCATAGTAATTTCTAATATTGGGGAGAATTTAAAAAAATTTTAAGTTGGGCAACCAGCATTTAAAAAATTAGATGCCAGTGAAGTGAACTGAAGACCATCATGACCCTTAGGTCTCGGGGACACTAGGGGTTCATTTCCTGTCTCCACCATTGACTTCCAGATGTCGGCCTCTTCCCTTCACACTTTTGGTCATTCCCTCAGCTCAAATAAATGTGGCTTTCTCTCACCTGTGGGACTCTTTCTTACTCTCCAGCACCCATTCCTAATTTGGTCTGTGTCTAGTGGCGAAGTACTCTCTGGGGGTTCATGATCACTGTGAACAGGTGGGGAGAGGGAGGCCCTGGCAGGCAGATGCCATCTGGCATGGAGCCCCTGTGTCTTGAATACTGAGGAGGGCACATGAAGCTGCAGCAAAGGTCAGCACTTGGATGATGCCGATCCCTCTGGTTTATCACAAAGAACAGGATGGGATAAATAGAGCATATTCTTATTTTAATATGGTATAAATTATAAGGTTCTTGTCTGGCAGGAAACTTGGTATGTTACAAGAGTTCAGATGTTGATATTTATAAAGATCTACTGAACACTGTTCTGTGAGAAGCCTGAAAATGGGAAAAGCACCAAACTTAAAGTCAGAACACATGAGTTCTAGGCACAGATGGCCGCTCCTTCAGTTTTTCTTTTCTCTGTAAAACGAGACTTGGACAAATAATATCAAAGGTTTGTTTTAGCTCTAACATTCTATTTTATAACTGGTTGGTAGTTGTGCTGTTATGTGATCACACTGAAAAATTAAGAAATCTAGAGTGGTGGAATTCTGTTACCGGAGTACCTGAAATGCACTTTAAATTGCGGGAATGTAAGCTCCTTGACGGCAGGGACCATACTTTACTTACTGTTAGTATTCCTTTCATTTAGTGTGGTGCACCTGGCACATAGACACTCAGTAAATATTTATTGTTACACAAACATAGCTGTGTTCAATATCCCTGAGGTATTTGTTCTTTCTGAGTTTTGTCTTAGCATTAACTTTTTTTGATTTTTAAATTTTTTACAAAAGCAATACTTTAAATCACTTAGAGGTAATTGAGATTGGCCGTCTGAGATGCCCCATCTTCATCCTTTTGGCACATTACAAACCCCTTGGAGGTGTGAGAACGCCTGTTTGAGACAAACCTACATCAAGACGCAGATGCTGAAGTTATGAACGTTTGTACAGTTGATTCCTATGCCATAAGCTAGAACAGTCTAAAACCATAATTACAAATTACAAAGAGCTTGGGTTTTTAGTCCTGGATTTAAATCCTGATTATGCCACTTATAACCTATGTTACCCTTATGTTGAATAATCTGAATTGCAGTTTACTCATCTGTAAAATAACTAATTTTAGGGATGCTCTAAGGAATACTATGAGGATTAAATAAAAGATACACAAAATGCCTGGCACATAGGATCAATCTTCTGACTCCCTTACCAATATATTGGGCACTAAAGAATATTACTTCCACATCAAGTATAGAGTGAAGCAAAGACACCCTATAGTTGAACAAGATAATGCCAAATCGTTTTCCGAGTGGTTTACAAGAGTTCCCTTTGCTGTACCCTGCTTTAACATTAGTATTGTCAGCTTTGTCAATCCGAAGGGTTCAAAACAGAATTTCATTCTGGTGTTAATTTGCATTTTCCTAGGTATTAGGTGGAATATGGGAGCAATTCAAAATATTTTAACAACTAGGCATAGCTGATGTAGGACCTCCACTTGTCCAGGTGTAAAGCCTTTAATTTCTGGTGTGGGGAGGTAGGGAGCCTAGGGACTCGTGTAGCCAGGGTGGCACTTGGGCAGGGGTGGGTCTCAAGGAAGTGACTGTTTACCAACCAGGATACTGTAAGACTATAACCATCTAAATGTTAATGTTTAAGGGCCATTTATATTTCTTCTGTGCAATGCCTGTTTCTTTTGCCACTTTTTCTACTGGATTATCTTTGTTGATTCATTAGGGATTCATTATATAGCCTGAGTACTAGTAATCTTTTATCAGTATATGGTACATACCATCTCCCAGTTCTCTTTTCCTAAGGAGTTCTTAAATTTAATAAGTAGATTTTATCACACGTTTCTTCTATAGATAACACTTGTATGTTTTGATATCTGACAGGAAAAGCCCTTCACTCTGTTCTTTTTAAAGAGCATCATGGGTATTCTCAGCTTATTTTCTGTATAAATTTTAAAATCAGCTTATTAGGATAATATGAATAACTCTCTTGGAGATTTTGCTCAGATATGCATTTAACCAATGAAATCCAACTCGGGGAAAAATTAGCATCTTATGATATAATCTTCCTATCCATGAACATGGTTATATTTCTCCATTTGTGCAAATTTTTTTAATGTCTTTTGATAAAGTTTTACAATTGCCTCCTTAAGGGTATTGCAAATCATATGATTTATTCCTAATTTCCTCTAACTTTTGACTTGCTATTTTAAAATGTATTTTAAAAAAAATACATTTTTAATTGTATCGCTAGTGTCACAGGCTTTTTAGACAGTGAAGATACAGTAGTAGTAGTAGTATGAAATGTTTTAATTAAAAAATAGATGATTACATTAAACTGTGTAATAATAACAATAATATACAATCTCTGCTAAAATTTAACTTAAATAATAAACGCTGCTGTGATTTCACACCAGCAGATACACTGGAAAGTTCATGCTCTGGGGTGAGCTGAGACACTGTCAGCATGGGGGCACTTCACTCCACCATTGCTAAATCTTTCAGGCTGTGGCTCTTTTGTCTCTTGGCCTTATAGCCTGGACGCAGGAACTCTATCTTTCTCTTCTTTGCTTCACTTTTATTCTTGTGTTTCTTCAGCTTTTTCTTGGCGGCAATATCAGGATTAGTTACGAACTTGAAAAAAAGAATAGAAATCTTATGTCTAAAGTAAATGTTAAAAGTAAATGTTAAACCAATAAAAATCAAATGCACAAATGGACCATTTTGTTGACTTTTAAACATAACGAATGCAGTACATGCCCATTAAAGAATCTGGAGCCCCAGCTATAAAGTCCCCACTTCTCAAACACTACTAGTACTTCCTTCCTCCCTGAGTTAAGTACAACACACACACATGCACACACCCCTGGTTAAAAACAGTTATTAAGCCTAATGAACATGGCATATTTTCAGACAGCAAGCTTACCTCCAGAGCCTTCCTCTTTTTCCGGAGTGCCCTTTTCTCATTAGCCTGTTTCTGTACAGAAGCAAAGGCTAATGAGAAGCTCTCTAGCCCAACCAGCTTTTTGAGTAATTCTATGATTTCCTGGGATAGATTCTTCAGCAAAGGATCTAATTACACACAGAGTAATAATTAGACAGTTACATCGGAAAGGATACATTTGAATATTTACAAAATCAACAAGCAAAATTTTAAAATGTGGCATTATCAATTCTATTACTTCAACATTAAACACATCTGAAACTAGCCTCTATGTTTCTGAGATGAGAGAACAGCAAAAGTGTTGGAAACAGTTTACAGCCACCTCATCCAGGATGCAACAAGAGATCAGAGACCGTGAAATCCACTGCTTGGCAGAATTTGAGCTCAGAAGACATTACTCTGAGAACTGGACAGAAATGTTTTGGGTTACCTTTGTTAACCTGCTCAGCTCTGCAGATGGGGAAAAGGTAAGCATGTTTTTCTAGGCTCTAATTCATAGGTCACAGAGGCTGAGCTCTGGCCACAACTTTTTTTTGTGTGGAGGGTGGATCAAAGACTTCTTTGAGCAGCTTACAAAAGCTCAAAAGCTCTCACACCTTTCCATGCCTTCTTTTTCCCAAGTGCAAATAACCTACAGATTTTGGCATCAAGTTCAGGAGAGTTCAGGACATTTGTTCTACATTGGCAAGTTTCTTGAAAATAGGGACTAGGCCTATTCCACTGTTGAATCTCCAGTGCCTGCAAATATTAGGTGCTCAATAAATGTTCGCTGATGAGAAACAAAGCCGACTTGACATTCACTGTTGCTTTTTCCTAAGAGGAAGGAAACTTTCCTTCAAGGTCGTAGGACTAAAACAGCTCTAGCTTTGACATTTACTCTATCTGTTTTAATTTATAACTTACGATCCACTTTACCTCCCTCTTTCCAGCCCCCAATTCCCTCTTTTCCTATTAGCAACAAACATTTTAGGGTCAGCCAGGGAAATGTATCAAATGCACCAGCAAGGAAAAAGATAGAGGAGAAACTGAGATGATACTTAAACTAAAAACTGTTTCACACTTTTGCCTTATAAATCTTGAGAATCTAATGATATTTCATTGTTCATTATTATTCATAGTACTATGAGGTTTAGAACCACCCCAAATGGTAGTTTTCTTTGAATATTTAATCTCTGCTTAGGAGTAAAATATTATCTTTTAGGAAACATTCATTCTTAGATACAAGAAAGCATATAGGAGAAGGTAGTAAAATATGACACAAATATGCCTTATTGGTTTGCTATTAACCGTCTTGAAACCTGGCAAGTGTTCTTGCTTAGAATAACTTAGAAGAAAAAGGGATGCATTCGGGAGAGGGGTGCAAGGGTTCGAAAGGGAGGCTGCGGAGTTACCCTGGTCCGAATAGGTGCTGTTTAGTTCTCGGTACAAAGGAGCTATGATGACTGGGAGATACGGCTTCACCTTGTCTTTGCCAAGATCTATTGCCACAGCTCCAAGAAACTTAAAGATGCATGTTCTCTGAAAATACAGATTATTGTCCATTAGAAGTGTTTCTCTTAAACTTGCAGCCATGCACACAGTTAATTTAGAAAACAAGGTCTGTTTTGGGGCAGATATTATTGCTGCAGTTTGGGGTTCAAAAGTTCCGAGGAACTTGGGAGGATCACTAACACAACTAAAATACTTTCAAAATAAGATGCTTTCAAAAAATAAATAAAATGACGCTTTCAATCACTGCATGTTATTCGCACCTTTAAGGGGTTCCGAGGTGAGTAAGAGGCTTCCAGTTTTGCGATGCGGGACAACTTCTGGACCAGCCACAGCAGCGTGGCCGGCTTGCTGTGCTCTTCCTTCGCCTCGTCGTTCTCCTCTCTGTCAGATTCTACCTCCTCAGGTGCACAGGCCTCGTGTTCTCCTTCCTCTCTGGCCACACCGTGCCCTAAAGCTTCTTGTTCTTCCAGGTCTTCTTGTATCTCACCTTGCTTATCCCCAGAATCGGGTTCCAGTAAATATAAGACTTTGGCTACGAACAGCAAATTCTTAACAACCTTAAAAAAAAAAGGAGAGGGGGATAAGGAATGGGGCTTTGACTTTGCTTGGTAAAGCAGAAACTAAAATAGGTATTCTACAATTAGAAATAACTGGGTATTGTACTATTAAACTGATGATCGTTCCATTTTTTGGTTTTTTTTTTTTGGTAATTCTTCAGTTCTCCCTTACAGTGTGTCCAAACCCATTTTCATGTAACTTTCATGCATTTGGCCTAGCCCTACCCTTTAAGGTCACACAAAGTAAATAAATAAATCCATTCTGGACCATCCATTTACATTTTTGTGAGAGCTTTCATCCTCATTCCATGAAATTACTTCATTCATTATAGAAATAACAATTTCCATGACAAGTAGCTTTGTATACAGCATTTCAGTTCAACTTTACCATGTCCCTTTTAGGTACCATTATCAGGAGAGAAAATCAAGGCAAAACTCAAAGACAAAGTGAGCGGTCAGCCAGGGTTCAAAGGTCTTGAGAATTCAAGCCCAAGTTCTTAACCACTGGCTTCTTCCTCCTCAGATCTTATCTGATTCAGTTAAACAGCGCAGGGACAATTTTAGTCTTAAAATAATAGACCCATTTATTGAGTCCCTGGGACATCCATAAAGTCTCTGATGTAGGTATTTCACACCCCTAATGTGAAGGAGGAAACCATCCTGGCTATTCTGCTAGAGGTGCTGTGTGCCCAAAGCTCCCCAAATGTAGTGCTCAGAACCCCACCCATGGGCCAAGGCTAGCCTGTCCTTTAAGAGTTAATACCAAGGTTACAGTTTCCTTCTTTTGGAAGCCTGGCCTGCATGAAGACAGTCGCAGGTTTGGAGGCCTTTTCCCGCTGTGGTGGCTACTTCACATTGTTAACTCACTCTAAGATTACAGTGAACTAAAATCTATAATTTCTTTCATCCTGGGTCAGTACTAGTAAATCTATTCCTCCCTGTCCCGAGCTTGTATGGCCCGTCAGCCTCTATCAAAACTGGTACTGTCCATCCTGGTAGGACAGGATTTCTTTGGCCTCACTGCTATCCATTCCTTCCCCAGCCCTGCCATATAATGAAGTATGTTATATCTTCATTTTAAAAAGAGAGAAGCATGGTGTTTATGGCATGCCACCTAAGATTAGAGGGGATGCACCTAGTTTCTAGTGCCCCTATTCTTTAATCTGCATTGCTCCAGCTTGTCCACAATGACTCACAAGAGACGTGGTCAACTGCCTTGCTCATATCCATATACCACATCCGTGTCACCTCATCATCTATTGCCCAACTGCTCTATCAAAAAAGGAAAAAATAAAAGCAGCAGACCAAACCATCAAAAGCAATTTACATTTATCGCATATTTATAAATGTCTTCTCTATGTTTACATTTTACTTATAAATTTTATAATGTGAAAACAGATAAAGCTTTTTAATGATGGATTTATCTGGCTTCTGTTACGGACAGACACTTCTCAGACCGCACTGTGGCATGAACATTATTGCTTTCTCTTTAAATTCTAGGGGTAAGAAAATGAATTCAATATTAGTTTAATATAAAAACAATCAATGCCCTTCAAAGCTTCAATCACAATGTAGTGTAGATACGTTAAAACTGAAAATGAAAAGATGTAATAAACAGCCTTGTGCTCATCTTTGTTGGGAATTTTAAATGGAGCCATGAGTAATCCCAAATGGATCCCAGAGTCAATGAGATTATATGTGTATAACTGAACATGTATTGGAGTGTATGTTTATATTTCATTTAATTCCCTAAGCATGAAACTAAGGAAAACAAAAAACAAACACCAAAAGTGAGCCTATTTCTAGATTACTGTTAGAATAGTTTCCTTCTATTTAACTGGATAGGATTATCATACGTACCTGCTCTCCTAGAGATTGATCCAAAAATTTGGAATGTAATTGATGGCAGGAGGCTAGGGAGATACTTTTCATCTGTGAAAATAAAAAAAAACAGGACATTGGCAGACACAATGCAGGGTCTTTCCGAGTAACCTTAATAATATAACTGAGGTACTAGTGTTTGCTCCAAATTATCACCTGTGTAGATCTGGAGAAGGAAGGTTCAGAACCAGAAATTGTGTAAATTGGGTAACTAGTACCTTCTACCTGCCACAAGCATCTCAGCCCAAAGGAATGGGATATTTTCAAGCTCTAGGGAGACACAGGTCATCATCCCTTAGAACTTTGCAATGTTCCAATACATTTTTTTCTTCCTCTTTTTTTTTCCCGTCTACCCTTCACTCATTCAGTATTTGCAAAGTTCCTACTATGAGGTATTGTGCTAGGCCCTAGGAAGTCAGAGATGGATATAACATGGTTCCTACCTAACATTTTCATGAATGTGATTTCATTTAGTCATCATTAAGATTATGAAGGAGGCAGGACAGACAGTATCGATCTCATTTTCCAGTGTTGACAAAGAACTTAAACATATAAAGGAAGATGAATGTGCTAAATAAGCAAAGCGAAAGTCTGACTAGACTGAGTCTAAAATTACCTTTGAAAAGCCTTGGCCTTGAGGGTGACCCCTCTCCAGTTCCTACAGATTCACATACGCAACAAGTTGTTGGCTGGAAGAATTTCTCCCAAGGGTCAACCCCAGCATAGTTACGTGAGCCGGAATGAACACCTCACATGGGTCATGAAGGAAGAAATAGGTTTAGAGAAACCTTACCTTTTGGTCAAGGTCACTTGTTAGGAACCTGACTGCTGCAGGTTCTGAGAGTTTCCTTTTGGTTTTTTTTGCATTCTGTTTTCTAATAAGCTCCTCGGGTTGGCAAGAGGCAAAGAGCAATCCAAAAATCTGGGCTGCAGTGAGCCACACCCAGTTGTGCGGATGTCTCAGGTGATCGTGCACGTGACCTAAGGGAACCAGAATGCATTCTCAGAGGCCTCACAGCTTTCCAGACTCTTTGGTGGTAAACATGACTAGTTTTGGCATTTCTTGAGTATCTATTATGTGCTTGGATTTGGGAACTAAACACAAACAAAAGAGCCCCTGCTTCCCCAGAGGCTCTCAAGGAGCTAGGGAGAAGTGAGGTGGAAAGACAATGGAAACGACTAGGAAGCCAACTCCTGACATGGTAAATGACACGAGTGAGGCACGAGTATGCAAGTCTAAAAAAAGAGCAGCTCCATAAGAACTAGTTTCAGATTCAAGGGAGATAAGGTGGCATTAGCATTTATAATTTCTAAATTAAAATGAATGTAATTATATGCAGGGACACATTTACTTCTCAGAAGTATTGAAATTGCTGGCTCCAAGTAGCTGACTGGAAAGGCACCATTTTTGAGGCTTGCTATGTGCCAGGCACAGGGCCGAGTGTGTTACACATATCTCATTTAGACTGCACAACAGTTCTGTGAGGCTGGAATTGTCATTTCCATTTTACATTATAGATGAGGAAATGGATGTTCCAGAGGGGCTAAGGGACATGCCACGCCGTAACAGGCAGAACCAAGCCTGGGCCCCAGCTCCATCTGGCCCCTTAAATATGACCCCTTAAAGGTCACAGTCTTAGCTATACGCATGCTCCATATACCACACTTGGTAAGTACAGTGAAGAAACCTGTGCTGGGGAACGGGATTAAATTTCTGGATCAACCATGTCATATCTGAGTTTTAGTCTGCGTTGCTGTACTTCATGAGTATGGCTTTACTTTTGTTCTGTGTGAACCTCTGTGATAATCTGGCCATGTCTTAGTGGAGCCACACTAGAGTAGGCCACATAGTAACTTAGTAGCTATTATTTCTCATAGGATCATGAGTTTTCTTAAAACAGGTGGGTACTTAAAGCAGTCATTCCAATATCTATTTCCTACTGACTGATCAAAATTGAATATGTTAAATTAAAAATTCTAGGATCTTATTTTTCATTAAAGGAGTGATACATAGCAACTTAAATATCTTTTAAAAGTGAAATTGTTTGGTAAATTATGGCACATTTACATGATGGAGTATTTATAGCTACTTAAAAAGGATATCTACTAAGTATGTTCTAGTAATACGCTTACTTGGGTACAAACAAACAGGATATAAAAGTTCATATGAATTTATGCAACCTCAAAATAAAACAAAAAGACTGGATGGAAATATATACCAAAATATCATAAAATAGCAAAGAGGACTTTGAGGAATTTTTTCCTTTCTTATACTCCCTCATAATTAATTTTCTTTCTTTTATAAATGAAATGTATTACTTACAAAGCCATAAACATATATATATATTTTCAGAAAGAAACATTTTCACTATAATCAACATGAAAGGGCCCTTTTTCTCATGGACTTTTTCCTTGACATATACTTTCTGAAGTATTCATATTCTAATCTCCCAAATTTGTTTTCAATAATTCTATCACAACTAATAAGTTTTAGATTTAAATAAAAAAGGCAATACTTACTCCAGATTTTACTCAAAGTCTCAAAGGGCTTGGTAAACTGAATAAAATTACATTCCTTGATGAGTTTACTGATCAGTATAAGAAAACTAAACAGAAGGCGATCTGCAGCTTTTTCTTCAGTCTCCTCCACGATCTAAAAACAAGATGGACGCAAATCAATTAAGACAACAATCTCAAAGTATCTGATGGACATTTGTACTTCGGCATGTAAATCTACATCAGGGTTTCTTGACTGTAAGACTCCTGCCATTTTGGGTCAGATAATTCTTTGCTGTGGGGGGCTGTCTGTGCACTATAAGGTATTTAGCAGCATCCCTGCACTTGACCCACTAGATGCCAGCAGTACCTACTACCTTCCAGTTGTGACAACCTAAAATGTGTCCAGATATTGCTAAATGTCCTCTGCGGGGCAAAAATCACCCTGCTTGAGAATCTTTGACTCTCATATACTATAGAAGGTAGATTACCTTAAACCTCATTTTAAAAAGTAGATCTAACTGCATTGAATTCTTGCTTTTATTAATAAAAATTTTTAAACATTATTTAACACGATGTTTTAATCTATATTCCCTCAAGTAAAACTATAAAAATTAGTGAAAGTTTTATTCCCTAGCAAATAACTTACATCTTGAAAGTTTTCAGGATCAATTTCCTTTTCAATCACAGGAAGAACAGTTCCAAATCTTCTCTCAAAAGTGATTCCTTCACTTTCCACAAACAAGCCACAGATCTGGGCAGCTAGTTGTCTATTTAACCTCTACCAAACAAACAAACAAAATTAAAAAAAAAAAAAAAAACCCACAAGACAATGTCAACACAACTTGGGAGGCTGTTTCCAAAATTATAAAACGCAGGTGTGCATGACTTTGTCATCAATGGTTCAAGATACCAGAAATCAATGGAGAACGGATTTTGTGGCTAACAAGAAAAATACAAAGAAACCTTCATATCCAAGAATAACATTTTTAAAAAGTGGTATACATCATTATCCACTGAACAATATTTTTTCTCATTTTAAATAAAAAAAAAGTTTCATACCATCTCTCTACCCTCCAATCTGACTTTAATACTTAAATCAGTATTAAGATATGACATGAGTTGTTTATGTTCCATACGGATGGGCCAGCAATGATGGTGGTAGAGCCATCAAGTAAATATAATCATTGACAAAAATTATGTTCCATAAATTGAATAAGCAAAACTGGAAACAAAGGCTAGTTAAGTAAATTATGATACGTTCATATAGTGGGGTAATTGCTTGACATCAACAGTGTACTGGGGATACAGGTGATTTTTACATTACTCTCTGTAACTTCTTTCATTTTCTGAAATTTCACAATAAGAATATATTGTTAGCACGATCAAATAAAAATAAAACTATCTGGGAAAAATTACTTCCACAATGTATATGCATTTGTCCTTAAAATAGGAACACCAAAATCTAAGACTTTGCATTGAATTATGACTAAAAGCAACCCTAACCTTCTTCGCTCCAAACCAGGTGGTAACCATATTGAAGAGCCAATCTCTTTTCTCAAGGCTGATTTTACTGAGTAAGGATTTGATTGTCATGGATGCCATCTTCTTACACATAGCAGAGTCATCGTTTGCCATCATTAGACAAAGGGGGATAAAGAACATTCCACAGTTCTCGTGGAGCAGTCCCTGGAAGGGAACAGGCACTGATGAGCACACGCAGACTGGATTCTCACAGGTGCCCTCATGGGGGAGGACCATGGGCTCCTACGGGCTCAAGGGAAACCCAGGTAAGTTTGTCTTTGTGATTCACGGTACCTGAGGAAACGTGTCAAAGATATAAGCGATCATTTCCAGGGCGGACTCTCTTCCAGTCTCATGTTCATAACTAGGGCAAGAACATCAGAAGGACTTGTTATTATCTTATACATTTACCAATAATTATTTTAAAGTATTTGAAACATTGTTTCAAGGTCACAGTCCATTTCTTAAAAAGTAGAAAAAAACTCCATTTTCCCTATTTTAATGCTCGTATTTATCATGCTACTGTGCAGTTTTAAATGTAGTTTTGTTAGATTTTTACCATTCTCCTAAGTGGACTCTAATGACAAGTAGTGGTCAGACTGAGTTGAAAAGCGACTTACAGAACTGCTCTGTGAAGCCACGCATAATGCTTGCTAGTCGAGTCCATGATTCATGGCATCATCCTCAGAGAATGCGCCATTATGTTTAGGCTTTGTTCTTTTTAGGACAGCTGCTGCATTAAAAGGAGAGAAGAAACTCCCCCACCACCTCTGTGTACTTTATGGCTTAAACTTACTTCAGTTGTGCGAGCATGAATTCCAAGTTTGGTCTCAGTTTATCACCCAGGGGATAGTCAAGAAGATATTTCAGGAAAACCTAGGAATAGAAGTCACACAGAAGATTATTTGGATCCTCTCTCTTCAGGATTCCTGTTTCCTAAGCTGCTTTCTGAGACACACTGGTAGGTTAAAAAGACCTTTCAGAAGGGCAATCAGTTGGGTGAAGTCGGCCTCCTGAATTGACAACCCTTCTTCTCTCCTCTCATTCACTCACACAGGTCCTGCCCTATGTGCCTAATGAACAGTCAAGTCCTAGCCCACCAATGGCATCGTCGTTCAGGGCTCCAAATCTAAGCTCACACGTCAGAAGCTCCTTTCTCTTTGATAGGTGGTGTGATGTGGTGCTGGGCTATGGTTCAACCCCGTGTTTCCTCTTGAATAATAGTAATGGTGATAATAATTTTAATATTGATAATAACTATTGCATTTACTAAATATCTTCTACGTGCCTAACACTGAGTTAAGTGTTTCTCGGTTAATTTTCATTACTTCCTTGGAAGAGAATGTTAAGTTGGCACAGAGAGGTGGGTAACTGGCTCCGGTGGCAATGCTTAGTCTATCTGCATCCAAAGGCTCTGCTTTTAAACTATACACTATTCAGCCTCTTCTGTTGATAAACTGTGGGAACTAAGGCACATCATTAAACTTTCTGGGCCATTTTTAGCCCCAGCTATAAAATGGGGGAACTATTTCTTTTGAAGGACATTTACAAATAGAAGTCATGTATGTAAAGTGCTGGGCGCACAGCTATTGCTGAATAAATAGTAGCTGGCCCTCCTTCCTGACAGTCATTAAGGAAACTCTAAAGACAAGCTTCCTCCCTTTCTACCCTGGCCTCCTTAGCAGCCCAAATCCTCCTTTAACTCTGAGTTCGTATTTCCCACTCAGACTCTTCTACCTCCTGGGTTGATATGCACTCATGTTCATACATTTGTATGAACACAAATCTGCTCATTTTACTTCCCTGTCTATTTATTTCAGTAATTTTTGCTATTCTAAATCTTGAACAAGACCACAAGGTCTTGCCTGACCTGACTCCCTTCCCCACCTCGCTCACTTTGATTTAGCTGCTTCAACAAGCTAAGCTCTGACTCACCTAAAGGCTAACCTTCCTCAGGCATCTGCCACCCCCTTTACCTGGAAAGCAAAGCCTTATCTTCCTTTCAAATTTTGGTCACATGCCATTCCTCAGGAAAGCCTCCTGACTCTCACGCTAGTGTGCTTCTCTACTGGTTCATATGCTCTTATTGTGTACTTTTCCATATTTCATCAATTCTAAGAAGTCGTTTTTCACATTTTAACATCTAAAATTAGGATGTGTCTTACAATTGATGGGATCTTACCCTTGTGTCACAATGTTTTTCTTTTTTTGAGGTATATAGGTAATGATATTACAGTACCTTTTCCCTCCTGGCACTTGCAACATCTGTAACTAAATAACTATCTGTGGAATTTGTTTTGTGCCTGCCTACTGTAAGATGGGGGACTCTAGACATTTTGTTGAGCGCTCTGCCAGCAGCACCTGACACACAGCGATGTGCCTAAGTAGTCGCCGACTGGACTGCTGGATGGAAACCTTTGCTGCAGGCTATCATGCTGCAGAAGGAAAACGTATTTCTTTGTCAATCTGAAATATGCTACATGTGGTGAGCCATACTCAAAATGCTCCTTGTTAACTGAAAAATGCCCTTACGGCAAGGCCAAGACCCTTCTCACGCTTGGAGGGTACATGGGTCCGAGTCTCAGAATGAAACATCAATCCGACACAAAGTCGTCTTCAGAATTCAGTCAATGTTGACATCTCCTTACTGAAAAACCAAATGGACAGGGCAGGGCCCAACCGTTGCTATAGGAATAAGTTCTCTACAAACCTGTCTGCACTGGACCCTGACAGGCTCACTTTGGGCAGAAATTGCCAACTTGGATACTTTCCGCATGACATCATCAATTTCTGGGACCAGCAACTTTCTAGATAAAATGGCCTAAAATACAAAAGGAAAAGACATACTCTTCACATTTTACTGGAGATGAGCATAAGTCTACCTGACGCTATACTAGTCACAGGCAGTTTTCAAGCATAAAGTACCTTCAAAATAATAACATATTTCAAAACGTTTGTGAAAATGGGCAAGTTTGTGTTATATATCTCAACACAACTAAAAAGGAAAAGGAAAACAATGTCTAATATGATAAATACAGGTAGAACACCTGTTTTTGCACAGAATAGTCTGGAAGTATTAATATAAAGTTCACATTCAAACATTTTAATAAGTACATATGTTAGCTTATAATTAATCCACCAAAATCATCATTACTTTTATAAATTACTTAATTTTGGAAGTCTAAAACAGTCAAAACACAGTGTTCCCATGTTATTTTAAATATCTGACTTGAGGCTCATAAACTGTAAAATCCACATTCTGGTGACACCATACCTTCAGAAGACCAAATGCAGTGGCTTGTCTTGAAGTGTCATAAATGTCCTCCTCAGCATATGCGAGTAGAACTTGAAGCTGCTTTTCGGTTATCTGGTAAGACTTCACTTTCTTCACAAGTACAGTCACACACTATAAGTTGCAATAGTGAGGTTAATAGCCAGGATGTCCCAGAAATCAGGATCCAGTGAAATCATGAGGACTTAATACAATATCAGTGCTTTTTCACAAAGTATATCAACCCTCTGGTCTTAGCAAATTAATCTGGAAAAATTTTTGAGCAAAACCACAAAGGACAACGTGGGAAACTAACTTTAATGTTCACCCTGGGCCTGGCTTTTCCTAAGTGCAGGCAAAAACAACTCACCTTGAAACAATTTACCACCAGGTGGAAGTTCTGGCCCTTGGCAGCCCCAAGTTTTGCATAGTCTTTCAGCAAAAGGAAGAGGTGTTTTGTCAGCTGTTCCGCTTTTGTTTCTATGGAAGGCAGAGGGAACCTCAAGACCCAGATCAGGCATTGCAAAGCACCCGTGATCACCTGAAAAACAAAAACAGAACCAATCAACTTATGAAGCGACCACACCCAATAACCCAACACCCAAGGCTGTATAGAATCTATATGTAATCAGGCTGAAGGAATGAAATTCTCTGCCCAGCCCATTCTGAAGAACTGTGCCACAAGTGTAAGAAGATAGGGAAGCTTCTTATTCCCTGTTGCAGAAGAACTAACTGCTTCTCCAAGGCAAGTGAAGATATATCACAACTTTAACCTATCTGTGTAATTGACTGCATGGGTTGAACAATTTTAGCAATCAAAAAAACCACAGTATAAATGACTTTTCTATTTTCTAGAATGGTACTTCAATTTAATCCATTCTTACTAAGCTTGTATTATGTATCCGAAGCACTCTAATGAGTATTAGAAAAACAAAAATAAACAGGATGTCAAGCCTCATGCAAGGAGCGGATAGCTAGCTCAGAAATTAAACATGGGAAACAATGAACTATAATTTAATACAATCAAGAGCTGTGCAAAACGTATAAAAAAAAGTGTGCTGGTACCAAGTGATTACATGAGAATCCCCGAACCAAGCGAAACCTCAGAGATCAGCTGGTTCATCAGTTAGCTCTACTTGGTGGGGACCCTTACTGCTCTGGTTGCTGTGACGGCCTGACTGGGTTGGATTAGATGAAGACATAGAGCAAAGTGCTCAGGAGTCAGAGAGACCAGGGCTCATAACCCGGCCCTGCAGCTTTTACCTACTTGAGTACAGGATGCTGCTTAACCTCTTGGCACCTTCTCCGTAAAACAGGAGGACGTGGGAGAGGTGTAGGTGTTGGGGTCTGACAGACTGAGGCTCATATCCTTAATCTACGCTCTGTGGTGAGTCACTTAGCCTAAGCCTGGTTTTCTCATCCATAAATCAGAAACGATAATAATATATGCCTCGTGAATGGTTCTGGGGATTCACAGCAGTGAGTAGTGTGACCAAGTGACAATGATGTGGTGGTGATTACTGACATGGGCACCACCACTCACAATCATGAAGTTGTTGTAAGGATCCAATGAAATCAGTAATGTAGCTAGGAGGGCTTTTAAAACTTTAAAGGATGTGCAAATATATAGGATTATTAAATTGGGGAGCAATTTAAAGCAGGGAATAGAGGTGGCTCATGATGTCATAAACCCCTTTACAAACTTTAGCTATTGGGTGAAGCACGAGCCTAGAGCCCAGAGCCAGGTGTTCCGCACCACACGGCCTTGTGAAGGAGCAGACGCTCACCCGCACATCCATGGAACCCAGGCAGTCTACGAGGAGAGACACAAAAGGATCCAACATTTCCAGGACATGCTCGCTTGAAGACTTGATCTTGGAAGTCTTCAGACTCAGATGCAGCAACTAAAAGATTTAAAAAGACATTTCACAGCAGTTGCCTATAAGCCCAGATGAGTTAGGTAATGGTGAAATGATTTTAAGAGACAAACCTGAAATGTTAAGATGCTTCTATTAGATAAGCACAAATTTTGAAAAAATGGGAAACTCCCTGGGAGAGTCTCAGTAAGTGAAGAAGGTGTAAGCTCACTGAGCAGGTAGATTCTAAGTTCATTTACCAAATGACAGATAACTCAGCATCTGCTTTGATGCCAGGTGCTGGGTTGGCACGCAGGACACAGACATGACCAAGCTGGATGTGGTCCTGCCCTGATAGATCTTAGCCAGGAAGACAGACTGTAGGAATAAATAACCACAAATGCAGGTGCTTTGAGAATTCTGCAGGGACCTGGGCAGAGGGTGGAGCGGGTGATGAGGGCAAGGAGTGTGCAGACTGTACAGAACTGAGGGGAGGCCAGGTGTAACTGCAACGTAGATTGGAGTGGGACATGATGAGGCTCGGCCCTGTAGCCCAAATGAAGGACTGGCTCTCTCCTGGGAAAATGAGAGCCAATGAAGGGTTTAAAAGGAAATTAAATAATCAGATTTGTGTTTTTAAAAGCTTTTAGAAAACGTTCAAAGTAGTTTACAGGTGAAAACTCACAGGCAAAGCAACAATGAAACCATAATATTAGGTCAGAATCATTAATTCTGAGAGTTATATTATCAAAGTAAGTACTAGAAGAGATAAAGAGTAAATGGACCGATACATCTTCTAAAAAAATATTCCATAATTTATTTACAGTAAGGCATTTATGGTGGAAATAAGCAATATTAGAAATTCAGCAGAGTAAAAGGCACAGACCCAACAGTGGGCGGGGAGTCTCACTTTAAGGTTAATTCTTACCCGAAGTCCAGACTCAATAAATATGTGCATGTTGGTTTTCCTGCTCACAACAGCTTTTTGCCCACCTCGAACTGGAGCTGGGGGGAGCAGAAGACAGCTCTGGGGTGGCAGACGTGGATCCGGTGCAGGGGCTGCTGGATTTCTATCAATCATAACGAAATAAAAAATAAGTGGGTCACAAATTACTGTGACCCTCTCTGGTCATGAGAGTTGAACATTAAATAATGTGCTGTTTGCTGTGGGTTTTTTCCTCTCTTAATCAGAAGACACAGAAGAGATAATTAGATTGTTGATCAAGGTTGCTAGCACAACCCCAGAAACAGAGGTCAGAATGATGGACACACATTCAAATGAAGATGAACAGCCAGGGGACACTCCCTTTGATTTCTGAAAACAGATGCTAAGGAGTCTTTTTTGGAACACAGAAGCAAAATCCAAAAGAAGTTTACTAATAAGATACCTTAAAATCTTCTAAGGTCTAAATCTGTTTGATCAGAGCAAGAGGTATAAATATTTATAATCCATCCAAACTTTGATTTGAGAAATATTCAAAACAGAATGCTATCAAAGAAATATGAAAAAAACTGGCTGCTGTCACATTAGCTACCTCATTCATCAGAAAATAATCTTATGTTCAGATGTGTCACTTAGAAGGATACCACAAAGTAGTACTATCTTATAACTCAGATATGTATTTTTTTTTTTTTACTAAAGCAAATTATTAAATTAATGCATTTAAAAGTAAATAACAACTGAATGACTAATTAGAAGTAAGCATTTAAATGACAGTTTTTTTTTTTTTTGGTTGAACTTACTTTTCTTTCTCTGTTAACAGGGGGAGATTTTCACTGACCAAACCATAACTGAGCAATAGAATGGATTCTGCCGTCATTTCCTGATTTACAATTAATCCCGCAATGATTCGGCGTAAAGTTTCATGAACTTTCCGGGCCAGTTTTAAACTCGTGGTATTTTGTAAGATCTAAAGGCAAACACAACTGTCATTGCTGAGGTAACACAGAACTGCATTTTGATTTGTTGTAATGGTAGTATTTTTTTTAATATGTATTTGATTTTTAATGTTTTTTTCTAATTAAAAAAGAAACATTCTTAATAATATTTCAAAAAGATATAACATATAAAGTCAAATTTAACCATAACCTCAACCCCAGAGATAAGCACTGTAAGCAGTGTGTATGCCACTGGATTTCTTCTTGCCTTCCCTCTGTGCTGTTTGTTGGTGAGGCCCGAGGATGCAAAACTGGAGATATGATATGACATTTATAAGATGTCAACCTTTCAAGTGCATTAAAAGCTATTTCCTTGCATAGGACCTGGTATTAATCACGTTCATTACCTTGGAGGGATCTGATAATATACACGGAAAATACATGCACTCTATTGACTTTTTTTTCATTCTCAAAACATATTTAACATTCTTAGATCAGGCTAAATGCTTTCTAGGAACACTTATGGAGTTACTCTAGCATCAAAATATTTGAAGTTATAGTTAATTTAAGCCATTAGATAATGCTTTTTGCTCTGGTTTCAGTACATAAAACTGTGATAAAATGAATCAGTACTGTTTATTGAATGTTCACCCCTGCAATAGGCACAGAGAATACTTTGAAGGTAGGTAAATTATAGTCCCTGCCCAACAGAAGGCAGAAAGAAACAGCAGGAAAATGTGAGCTTTGGATCAGAAAGACCTGGAACTAAACCTTGACTTTCTCTCTTAACCATGTTCCTTCCTACCTTCCCGAGCCTGAATTTTCCTATCTCTAAGATGGAAGCACCACTGCTTTCACAGGGTGATTGTGCCGATTAGAAGAGACAATGAAGCACAATGTTTAATACATGTTCCCAAAAGGTCAGTTTTTTTCCTCTTGGCAATCTGAGAGCAGCAGTCTGATTCCATAGGTTATGTTCTTAGTTGCTGACTGGACCCAGCTGTACAATTCACCTGCATTTCGACTCTTGTTGCCTTTTCTTCTGCATCTCATGGTTTACATCAGAGACTCTGATCCATGGATTAAAATGCTCAACTCAGGGCTGGCTGCCACCTAGTGGCCATATGTATTGGTGTCCTTAGCACCAAGGGAAATCGTGAAGAAGTGCAGTGTTAAGGTTTGCCAGGCAAGGCTCTTTTTGAGATCTGCTGTGTTGCATTTGAGTCCTTACCTCTTTGAGTGGAAGGATAAGTTTTGTAACCTGATCCTTTCCTACAAACTTGCCCAGGATTTCATAAGAATCATAGCTCTTGCTTCTTCGTGCCTCCATGACTTTGGAGAGGATCTGTTTTACCTCCTTCTCTTCAGCGATGGCACCAAACAACTCATGATTAAAAATCTTTAAAAGAAAAAAGCCAAAAGGCAATTATGTACACTCAACAAGATATGCCAACAGAAGCAATCTTTGAAAAGCGCATTGGTACGTTCAAATCAAGTAAAGCAAGTTGGACTGAACTGAAATTGGGTGGTAGGAATGTCTATTAGATTTCACTTTTTTCAATGTAGTTTAGGTACCAATTACTAACAAACAAATAGAGAAACACCTGAAGATTTATACTAATAAGAAACAAAAGAAGAACATCGTAAGTCCTCAGTGTTGTCGACAGGTTCTGGGACCTTAGGCAAAATGGCTTATAACAAAACCAATTTTACTGTGGGCTGGTGGATATAAACAAGAGTTAAGTTCCTATGACGTTTCAGTATCGTTATGACAATGTTATTTGAAGACTTGCTATACTACAGAGATTTACACATATAATATACAGACAGGTTTTTCTCTGATATTACCAGAGTAGCTCAGTTTCTCTAAGAAATTCTCATGATATTTGCAACTTAGTTATCGAAATTAATGAATTTATTCAATGTTAGTAAATGTCTGTATTTTTAACTAAATGAATAAAAGGTTGTGTGGCAAATTTGGTCTCTTCCTAATCTTAGCCACCCAAATTATAAATTGTTCAATTTTAAAGTTGATTGCTATTAATTTTTCACTATTATAAAGTTCTGGTGAACATATCTTTATATAAACCCCAGCTCACATCTCTCATTGTTTTTTTAAAACAGATTCTCAGATGCAGTTGAAATTTTTGCTCATTTCAAAAGCTTAATACATGATGCCAACTTCCTTTCCACACAAAGGCTATTCCAACCCATGACCTACCAGCAATGGCAGAGGGCCCATCTCACTTCACTTGGGTCTTAGCTATTTAAACCTCTAATTTAAGAGATGAGACAGTACATTAGTTTCATTTTTATAGGCTATTATTGTTTCTTATTCTGTGAACTGATTTCTTGTGTCTTTTGCCCACTTATAAAAAATTTGGAATTCCTTTCTTTAAATCTTACCTCGATCATTATGTCTAAACAAGAGTCCAGATCCCCGACTTGTAGCTTGTTGGTGAGGCCATGTAGCAACATGTGAACGGTGAAAGTCAGCACATGGACCTAAAACGAAATGCATAACAAGAATATGGATGGTTAAGGGTACTACATGGGGAAATAAAGAATGACACTTCGAGAGTACCGTTTTGATAGTGTCTACGTGATTAACACTAAAACCCAAACCATTTGTCCTCTCATCCCTATTTTAGTTATTTTAGCAAATAATAGGACAGACTTGAAGAACAGGTGGTTAGGGAAAAAAAAGGGGCTACTCATCTAAATACCTTAGGTGCTCCATTAAAACATGAATAACTCCTCAAAGACGGAGTTGTACTATATTTATCGTTATAGGCTCAGTGTCCAACACAGTACCTCACACTGAAATAAATGCTGGCTGAGAGACTAGAACAAAAATGGACAACGACAGAGGCTCCAGCTCCAGGTAAGATGGAGAAAGTACATTCTACCCTGTCTCAGAGGACAGAGAATGCAGCTGTGGAACCTGCACAGGATGCAAAGAGCAACTAGAGAAGAACACCAGAATGCAGGTACCACCAAACTTCACCCCAGCCCCTCAGTGCCCCAGTGGTGACGGCAGTGGCCCAGAAATGGGGATTGGCAGGGGCCACAACTTTGTGGAAGAGTGATCTTCCTCTCCTCCAGCAGAACTGCAGTCCCGAGAAGGTGGGCCAGCTCTCGTTGCTTTTCTCCTTCTCTGTCCTGCCACCACTTGGCCCCTGATGGAGGTTGCAGAAAGCACATGGCAAAGCAGAGAGGAAGAGCCCCAGCTTTCTAGCTGAAGGACTGAAATGAAAGGGAAATAAATTGTTAGCAAAGCAACAAAAGATATAAAGAACTAAACAGAAACTTAAGAACTGAAAAAAGCCAATAACTGTATTAATAAATAAAAAAAATTCAATGGATAGACGTGATAGGATTGAGATAAGAGGAAGCAGTCAGTGAACTTGAAGATTGATTAACAGAAATTATTCAATGTATACAACGCAGAAGAAGACAGAAAAAAAATATAAACAGAACCTCAGTGATGAGTGGGACAAAAACAAAAAGTCTAAGATTCATTTTACTGGAGTTCCAGGAGAAAAGAGAGGGCAGTACAGAAAAAGTATTTGAGGAAATTATGACTGAAAATTCCCAAAATTTGGTTGAGAAGCTCAGTAAACCTCAGACAGGTAAAGTCAAAGAAATACACCCTTAGACACATCATAATCAAACTGCTGAAAAATAAAGACAAAGACTTTAGAGCAGCCAGAGAAAAGCGATACATTACTGAGAGGGAAACAATGACTGGAACAACTGGATTATGCACTAGAAATGCCTGAAGGAAGAGGTACAACATTTTTAAAGTGCTGAAAGAACTACTATCAAAGCAGAATTACACATCTAGTGATAATATCCTTCAGGAATGAAGGTGAAATGATATTCGCAGATGAGGGAAAATTAAGAGAATCTGTTGCTATTGCACTTGTTCTACAAAATTGTACAATGGTGTTCTTTCGACAGAAGGGAAATGATACCAGAAAGAAACTGGGAAATTCAGAAATAAAGAGCAGCAGAAATGATAAATATCTGGGCAAAATAACAGACTAGTCTTCTTGAATTCTTTAAAATATGTTTGACAAGTAAAAGCGAAAACTCTAACACTGCCTGATAAAATTTCAACAAATGGCAATGTTATACGTAAATGACTATAAGATAAGAGAAGGGTGAAGGGACCCACACGGTGGTTAAGGTTTCCATGTTCCACTTAAAGTGGTAAAGTACTGACTCTCAGGAGATTATTAAAAGTTATCATCTCTGATAATCCCTAGAGCAGCCATTAAAAAACTAGCAAAGAGAGATGATCAAAATGAATACTGATAGTTTTAGCTGTTAGACTTATGATGTGTGGAACAGGAACCTTACCTACGAACAAATTAGGACATAGAAGGTAAGCAAAGCGAACTGCCAGGAGTCTTGGTTGGACTTGGAAAGAACAAGCTGCAGGATTCCTTTACCTTGAGATCACCCAGGGATCTTAAAAACAAACTAAATTATACAATTTGAGAATAACCCTCTATAAACTGTACAAATAACAGGAATAGGAATGCGGTTTTTGTAGGTCAAGTGCAGGGCTCTAAATTCTGTATTTCTAACAAGGTCCCAGGTGCTGCTGATGGCGCTTGTCCAGGGCCCACACTGGGAGCAGTGAGGAGCTAGTCGGCCAGGTAATTACTTAGCTTTGCATTCCACCTGGAGATCTTATTATTTTTATGGCTTTTGTCACATGTTTCAACTCTTACACAAATGTGTATGTTCTTTATTGTTCATATTTGTGGCAATACATTCAATATGCATTCAATAAGAATTTTTTAAAGAACTCAGAGAATGCAGATCTTGGTATCAAGTGATTTGTGAGAAAAAGACAAGTTATGAAAAAGACAGGTATGACTTATAAAAATAAAATATAGAAGCTTTTTAAAATATCGATTAGAAACTTTTGAATATTGTTGATTGCTATTCTCAGTGGATGAACTTTACTGAAGACAGACCCAAAACACCATGACTCATAGTATTCAAATTGCAAATACTGGAACTCCAACCCAACTTAAATATAAAATGCATGAGGCAATTTACCTGATATCCACGGACAAGGGTAGTCTGTAATTCTTTTAAAATATATTGTAGGTAGTGCACACCTAGATCTTCTATTATTTTTGCGAGAGTGCTGCGTGCAATGTCTCTGATTTCCTGTGCTCTGTTCTTGAGGAGGGCACACACTTTCAGCAAAATACTAAAAAATGAGAAATGGAAAAATAATAATAATAAAAAAACCCAGAAGCAGATAAAAATATAAACATCCTTTTCTCTCTTCATTACTTATAACTCACATTTCCCAACTGGGACTCTAAACCACAGCTAATCCTGACAAAAGAGAATCAAAAATCCGAAAGAAAGAACTAATTTTAGAGCTTCACCGAAGTTTTCCAATTTGTCATACACCATACCTTGGTAGATTAGTTTCCAAAACTTCTTGTGGAAGGGACTGCATTAGTTTAACCATGGCAAAAGCTAAAGGAACTCGAACTACTTCCTCATCATTCACAACCTTGGATTTAACGAGCTTGTGTTCTTCCTCCCTTTTAGTCTGCGAAGAAAGTTTAGGTTAAAGTAAAACAAAAGCAAATGGATCAGGGACCTACCAACACTGCAACCTTTCCTTTGAAGGATAAACTCTTCTGATATATGTTATGTGCATTCCTAAGTTTAGTGCCTTAAAAAACAAACTAAATTATGCAATTTGAGAATAACCCTCTATAAATTATAAAAACAATAGGAATAAGAATTTTTCAAAAGAGTAACCAGAAAAAAAATATAGCCGTATTTTCAATGATGTTGGTCCAGACTGTTGTAAAAATATATAAAAATCCTATAAAATTTGTATCAATAGAGACTTTCAGGTGTTTGAGTGACATAAGAAATACAGTGCCTCATATAAGGCTAGTTACTAATATTCACTGATGAAGCTACTCAACTCTGCTGTGGTAATACAAAAGCAGAAATCAGACTAAATGAATGAATGTAACCGTGTTCCAATAAAACTTTATTTACAAAAACAGACAGCAGGCGAGATTCAGCCCATGGCCTCAGTTTGCCAACCCGTGGTTTAAATTGAGAAGGGCAGGCTCTGGCTTCATGAGAATCCACTGCTAAATGTTATCCCTGTCAACCTGGGGGAAGATAATTTTGAACAGCAAAGAAGTAGCCAAGAATGAAAAAAGGCAAATAGACTCTAATTTTTAGTAACCTGTTTTGGAAATGGGAGTCATCTTAATATCTACTTCAGAGATTGAAAAGCATATATCTACTACATGAAAATCATAATAAAGGAACATTATTACCTAGCTGACAAGATGACAAGAGAAAAGAAGTGAATTGTAAAATGTTGAGACAGAAAAGAAAAAAAAATCCAAAAGCTGAAGTCAGTCAATAATAGTTAGAAAATAGTCTGACAGGGCCCCACAAACACCCCAATCCACACAGACCTGTTGGGCCCCAAACACAAGGATTACCGTAGATGCCAGGCACTTATGTAGCCGGGGTAGTATATCCCCAGTTATGGTTCCATGGATATTTTTAATTGTTCTCTCTAATTCTTCCTTATTCTGAGGAAGAGAAGAGGTGGACTTGGTGATACACTCAGATTCCTTAGCCGATGTTCCTTCACAATTGACTGGATCAGAGATTCCTAGTTCTTCATTGTTGTTCAACAAACTCTTACATCTGTTTTCCTTTTCTTCCTCGTCTATATGCTCTAATTCCATGGCTTCGTGCTCTGGCAACTCAATTAGTTCTATTGCGCCTACGTTTAGTAAACAACAAAAGTCATCTTAAATCAAATAAAGAAACAAGACAGTCATGTTAAGTAGTCTTTTCCGTCAACATCCAGTAATGAATGTCTAGTCACCAACTATGGGAAGGCAAGATAAGGGCACAGGAAATCCTAATAAATGAAAGGGTTATGATTTTTTTTTTTTTTTTTTTTGCTTTCTTACAGTTTAGATTCTAATGAGGAATAGAGTGTCAAGTAAACTGACAACTATTAAAGATTGTGAACTTTGGGAACACATTGGGAGGCCAGTGAGTGGTGAGGATGTTAACCGAAAGAAAGCTTCTAAAGTACTATGGTTGGAGGTTTCCAAAAGCAAACACCTACATTCATGAGCACGAAAATCATAATGGTAGCTATCAGTTCTTATACAGAAATGTCCCTACTATAGGGTTCTCTTTATTGAAATTCAGCAGTACAGTACTGTGGGGCAAGTCCAGCCTTGGCTCTGCTAACCAGCCATGTGGCCAGTCACTTAACCCTAGTGGACTCTGGATTCCTCACCCGTAAAATGGAGATGGCACGTACCTTGCAAGGCTATTGTATTAAATGAGATAAAGTCTTTAATGCACCTATGCTATGTGTCTGAGACTTCACTGACTTCCAGAAAAATGGTAGCTATTAGTTTTTATTATTTTTTTTTAATGGCTGTGTAGCTTTGGGAAATTTACATTTCTAAAACTTAATTTTTCTTGTTATCTTGGGATAACTAATAACTAAGGTTCTTGTAGGTTCTTATAAAGATAATGAGATAATGTCTATAAAAACCCAGCTTATAGGAGATCTCAATAAGTGTTTTAAACTTCAGTCATATCTAAGAAGAAAAGAGATAGTTATGCAAATTAGTATTTTAATTTTTTAATGTTTCTATTTACAAAAAATTGCAAAATACAGATTCAACTGACTGAAGATAAACTGTTAAGGGGCCCTGCTATATTGTTTAAAACATGAACGGTTCCTACACATTCAAACCAGTCTTTTTTATTCATTAGAATTCTAGAGTGTCTTTACCATGAATCAAATTAGAAAATTTTGAGTAGGAACATCAGAAGACTGTGACCTGAGGGCCAGAATATTTCAACATCTTTAGCCGAAACAATTAGGATAAACACCTTGGCCTGTGTGAGTATTCATTCTTTTCCTAATTTTTCTGTGCTGGCTAGAAATTCTAGTTTGATGTTTGACATAAGTAGTAGTAGGTTCCTTGCCTCATCCTGGTTTTCAAGCAAAGACTTTTATCCTTTGCAATTGACTATGATGTTGCATTAGGTTTTTAAAAGGCATATTTTAACAGGTTAAAAGAATTTTTATTTAAGCCCAAGGAAGTAGACTCCACTGCAGAGTGGTTTTTCACGACCCTTCCATCTCACAGTGTTGACTCTTGGGGTGACCCAGCCCCAGTGCAACCGTGAACTTGGAGTGGGTGTCCAACGAGGAAAAGTTGAATCTGTGCCAGAAGTACTCTCTGGGTTGGTTTGTTTTCCTGCCTTTTCTCTGGTTGGTCAGCATCTTCTCGTTCTTCTGAGAGGCCTTCTTTGTCCCAGCATACACAGAACAGAGCCAAATCAAAGGATATGTCTGGCGCTCGGCTGTGGGCTTCCTCTTCTGGGTGATTGTACTCACCACTCGGATCACCATCTTCCAGATCTCCTGGCCCCGTTGGGGTGCCCTTGGGGACCACTTCTTTTACCATACCCCTGGGTACCCCCTTACAACTTCTGCACAGGACTGGATTTGCTCATTCTCCCAGGATGGGCTTCTTTACTCTCAGCCCACTCTCAAACCCCGAAGGCGTGTTCCTATCTCCTATGTTCTCTGCTGATATCCCCCAATAAATGACTCTAATTCTCAAAAAAAAAAAAAAAAGTTTTCTATTTATTCCTTGCTTGGTAATTGCTTTTATCATGACTAGGTATTGAATTTAATCAAATGTTTCCAATGTGTCTATTTAGATGATTACGTTTGTTTTCTATGTTAATGTGCTATATTCTATTAACCAATTATACCAACTTCAGGAGTTAGTGGTGTTTTCTCTTTTTCAATCATCTACAAGAGCTGCTGTCAAATTATCCATTCTTTGAAGGTTTGTAGAACTTACCTATAAACAGTCTGAGGCTGCCATTTTCATCAGGAGGTTTTAAACTTCCGATTCAATTTCTTTAGTGGTTAGAGATCCATCCAAATTTTCTATCTCTTCTAAAGTCAGTTTCTGTATTTTATTTTTTTTTAGATTTTGTACATTTCAGCCAAGTATTCACATTTATAAGTATAAAGATCATAATATTATTTTACTTTATTCATTTGTAACCTTTTAAAATTCCTAATAGTGTTTATAATGCCTTCGATTTTCACTAATCAATCTTGTCAGAGGTTTGTCAATTTATAATCTTTTCAAATATATATTTTCAGTTTGATGATCCTTTCTTATTGTATCTACTTTATATTTCATTAATTGTTGCTATAATTTTTAATTCTTAGACTCTACATTCATTGCTTAACGCTCCTTCTAAATATGAAGGCAATAAAATTAGATTTCTATGTAAATAATCTACAGCTCAGATTTTTTTTACCTGTATCATTTAGACTGGCCTCTATTGTTAAATAAGTTTTTACAAGAATACTCAAACTATTCATTTTAACTTCCTCCTGACTTGTTTACTGGTCACTGCTCCAAGAGTAAATAAAAGGGGAAGATAAGTTGAATTTTCTTTTCTTTAATTTATGATAATAAATTATCCAAAAATGGGATGGAAATCTAATTTTAAAAAGTTTAAAAAACTTACTTTCTTCATTCTGAATTTTTTTCATTTGTTCTTCAAGAGTTTTATGGTCAAAGTGGAATGCTTCTAGTACTATTACTAGCAAACTGTTAAAAAAAAAAAGGTACACAGAAATATTCATTTGATTAATAATATCATTTGCTAATTAAAAGGAGAGGGAATTTAAAGATGTATAAACATTAAAATTACTTTTTACCAGTTTTAGGTATATTTCAACTTTAACAAACATTAGTAGAACTTCATTAATATAATGTAAAAGTAAACTGAGATAACAGAAAGACGATTTCAGGAAATAATCCAAAATTTAAATTTTAAAAATTAAACAAAATAAGAAGTTTGAACATACCTGACACCCAACTTTTGATTGATCTGTCCTGTCTGTAAGACGTGAATGAAATGTTTCAAGTAATATACATATGCTGACCAAGATAGATGTCTGCAAATAGCTCCAATAATCTCCGTGGCAGCAATGGTTATATTTTCATGCTGGAAAACATGAAAAATCAAGAGCATCAATGTAAAGCAAGCATTTGCTAATAAAACATATAGCTAACTTGGTATATATTAAAAAGCTAAGATAACAGGTGATCAGCAATTAGAGAAAAGAAAGAACGCTCAAACTATAATCCATTTCCACCCCCTGCCTCTAGAAAAAGATGCTTAAAGAAATGACACATCAATTAAAGGATAGTAACACATTTTGGACTCTTTCCACTCAGACTTCCCTGATAAGTTCAAGTAAATTCAATGTGTAAAACTTGATAAATGCCAAACTGCTAACCGTAGATTGTACTGCTCGACATTTACATTGCCTCAGAGACCTCTCTTTCATACTATGATAGAGAACAGGAACTGGATTTACCTCATACTTTAACTAGAAAACAAAAATATATCAAACAGTTTTCAGAATTTAGATATCAAATAGTACAGGGGAGTACTCCCAAAGAGATGGGAAATAAATAAAGTGTGCCTTATAATGACCCGAATCACTATGTGAAAAGAATTGTCAGGTTATAGCACAGGAGGGGAAACCCTGAAAGGCCTGGTGCCTGAGTTAAGGAGGCAGAGTTGAGGCAGAGTCAACAGGGCTGAGTCCCAAAGAAGAGAGAGCTACACAGAGAGGAAAGCTGCACAGGCATACAAAGAAGCAGAAAAATATCTCTAACAAGAAGGAAAATCAAACAATAGAATCAGACCCAGAAATGACATGGAAGACAGACTTAGTAGACAAAGACAGTAAAACAATTGATATAATTTATTACGTATGATCAAGAAAGGAGAGGAAAGCATGAGCATGTTAAGGAGAGATATGTAAGATATAAAAAAAGCCCAAATGGAATTTCTGGAAATGGCAAAGACAATTCTGAGAGGGCTGATACACTTGATGGGATTTAAAGCAGATTAAACTCTATAGAAGAAAAGATCAGTGAACTTAAAGACATATCAATAGAAAAATAAAACAAAATAAAACTCAGCATAAAAAAAAAAAGAGCCTCAGTGAGTTATGGGAAAACTTCAAGTGGCCTAATATACACTGTAGTCTCCAACTTCAAGAAGGGAACCCAAAAATATCTTCGAAAAAATAATGGCTCAAAATTTCCAAGTTTGATAAACACTACAAATCCATAGATCCAAGAAGCTCAATAAACTCCAAGTATAAGAAACATGAAAAAAACTTCACTAGGGTACATCATAATCAAATGGCATAAAACCAGAGATAAAGAGAAACTTTTATAAAGACAGCCAAGGGAAAAAAAAGATACATAATACTCAGTGGAACAAAGATAAGAATGACTTGTTGAAAATGATATAAACCTGAACATAGTACAATGTTACCTTTCAAGTACTGAAAGAAAATAAAAAAAAAATTATCTTCCAAAAACAAAGATGAGGAAAGACAAGCAAAAATTGAAAGAATTCATCACCAATAGCCCTGCACTACAAAAAATTTAAAGGAAGTCCTTCTGTCAGAAGTAAAATGATACAGGATAAACATCTTGATCTACACTAAGGAATAAAGAGCAAGAGAGATTATACATACGTAAGCAAATATAAAAGATCTTTTCCTTTTCTTTGAAAAGATCTCTTTAAAAGATAATTGTTTAAAGCAAAAACAACAATGTATTGTGCATGTGGTTTAAAACTAATGTAGAGGTAAAACCTACAAAAATAAAGTAGCACAATGAGCCAAGGGACAAAATAAAATCATTAAAAAATATCTAATTAATCTAATAGAAGAAAAATAGGAAAAGAAAAAATAGGACAAATGAAAAATAACAAGATCACATAAATTTAAATCTAAACCCAATAATAATCATATTAAATACAAATGGTCTAAAACCAATTAAAAGGCAGAGATTGTCAGATTGGATAAAAAGGCTATGCTACCAGAAACCAATTTTAAAATCGAAGTTACAAATAGACTATAAAAAGAGATATCATGTTAATGCCAGTCAAATCTAAATATAATTTATTTGTTCCATCTATGCCTCTTTCCTATTTTACTGCCATCAAATTCTGAGTTGGTTGTGCTCACTGGGTCTTTAAACTGGAATTTAGGGTAGTATTCTGTTATTTACTTAGATAATCCTTTAAAAGTTTTTGAATATCCTGAAACAACAGAGGAAACCTATCCTTGCAAAACACCATGTAATCAATACAGTATAAATTCAAGTCACAAATCCTGATATTACCCCAATTAGACTTGAATTTCGACGTACCGTCTGTTATTAACCTATTTAATCAATAAATATTTATCAAGTCCTTACCATCAAGTCTTTGCCAGGCAGTGTTCTAGGCACTATGTAGTAGAGTATCCTAAGTTCAAATACTGGTTCTGACACTGTATGTCTTTGGGAAAGTTAAATAATTTCACTTATTCTTAGATTACTCTCCTGTAAAATAGTGATAACAGTCTCTACCCATAGGGTTGAGCTGTGGTGAGAAAGAATTAAGATCACATGTTCAAGTTTTTACAATAGTGTTTGTATCTGGTACAGTGTTCAAGAAAAGGTAGATATTGTTTTATTTCATTTCTTATGAGCCATTTGGGAAAAAAAACTCTTCTGCTGATTAGTGGAATTTATTAGAATTAAGTCCTATGAAATAAGAATAAAAGTATGCAATCTTAGTAACATGATCATTTCTAAGAGGGGAAATATTTTGTGGTTGGCCTTTGTGAGCTTGTAACAGCAAAAATAAAAGCTACCTTTTATAGAGCATTTACTATGTGCCAGGCACAATTCTAAGGGCTTTAGAACTATTCTAAGGCCTCTAATTATAGCGACAACATCAATACTGATGCCACCAAATTTAGATGCCATTCCCTCATCTACATTTTGGGAAAGTGTGTCATGGTATGGGTAGAGGTTTACTGGTTTCTAGATCTAATGCCATACCTTGACCATTTTCTCATCAAAAATTGGAGTCATAGCATAAGGCATGATGTAATTCTGAAGAGATTTAGAAGACAGCACAATTTTGCCTTCCATCAGTTGTTTTGCCAATTTCTTCAAGGCTCTTGCTCGTCTGTGGATCTATGAATTGGATAAAATATGAATTAGTTACTGAATAATCTCACCTACAACCAGCTCCATTTCAGCTATCAAGTTCCTTTTCCACAAAAAGATTAGGAATGAAATACGGTCCATGTGTTACATGAGAAAACACCTGTGCCTTGATTTGCTTCCAGAAACATAATCCACAGCACCTGTTTAACAATGGCTCTCAAAGCCCTTAAACTTCTTAAAATACAGCAGAGAAAGGTGACACTATTGTTGTGGTTTGTGATAACACCAAGGAAATAAGACTTCAGGAAATGACTGTCTCCTATACAAATTTGACTAATATGAAGACCAAGGAATGAGAAGTTCAAAACTTTTTGGAAAATTAAAATATATTTTATTAAATGAGACAGAACTGTTTGAAATGCTTATTTTATAGGCAGGGGGAAAAAAGCAGAATTGTCTTCTACCTGAATGTGCTTCATATTCTCAAAGAAGTCCATCTCTGGATCGTGGCGATCAGTAAGCTGTACCAAGTCTTTAAATTCTGGTTGATTTGGAAAGGTTTGAATTAAACAGGAAAGCAGTGTGGTATAATCTTGATGAACACTCTGCAAATGCCAAATTGAGAAAAACAAATTCTTTTTTATTTTAAAAAGAATATGCTTCCTCGACAGTACAAAGAAACACAAAAGCCACTAAAATTTTTTTAAAAAGTGAAACATTCCCACTTAAAAACAAACTACATAAATTCAGAAATGATTGCTCTTTTCCAGTCCCACTTCCCTGTGAAAAGTTTGATAAATATTTATACAATCGAGTATTTAAATGTACTAAGCCTGACTGCTTTTCTAAGCAGAAGTAGGGAAAAACAAAAATATAACCCCAAACCACAGAGAATAGTACTTAAAAGATACAATTACAAAACAGTACTTAAAAGTTACAATTGCAAGCCCCGATACCTCTGTCTGGCTCTTCAATCCTTTCCTCAGTTTCTCCAGGAGTGAACGATGAATGATTTCTCTATATTCTTTCTCTGTGACTTCCCAGGCAGCTAGCTTTTTGATGATAGTCATCAGGCACATACTGGCATTATCACTTAGAGACATGTCTCCTAACTGGAAACAGGAAAACAAATGCAAATTATTCTGTGTAATAACTATAATATGGAATATTATTTCCTAATGAAAGAGTTTATAAAATTTTGCCACTGCTCTGTGTAAAATTCTCTGCTAAGAAATGTTCCCACAGGTACTTCATACCTAAGGAAGAACCCAACGTAGGGTTGTGAGGAATATAGCAAGTAACTTTGAAATATCTTGCTTACAGAGAAGTGTCACTAAATTCCAGAAAATACTATGACATATCCTTTTAAATTAATTTTACTTCTCAAAGTAAACAGAATAAAAGGTTTAGTAAAGCTATTTTTCAATATTCAGTATCAGGTGATCACTGAAAATGACAGAGTTAGAGGGTTATAATTTGGGTGAAGTTGCACTAGAGCTCCTGGTCTGAGAATGTAAGGCGTGAGAATACAGAATATATTTCCAACTCAGCCAACCAGGCAGTGATTCAGAATACCCAGTGTTAAAATTTGACATGATATATGAAGAATGAGCCCCAAGTGGGGAGATTACTTTTTCATATATTACATAACCCTTATAATCAGATAAATAACTATAAAATGGCACAAAGAGGTTATAGATGCCTTTATATGGTTAACTACAATTCAGGGGTTTCATTTTGCCCATTCTTGGGTCTTAATTCAGTTCAGCAACATTGTAAATATAGTCCAAACTCCTCTTATTTATGCCATAACAACAAAAGAGGACAAACTGTTAAATAACATAGTTACATAATTTTGAAAAATTGAGGTATAATGACATACTATAAAATCCATCCTTTTAAAGAGTACAGTTTGATGGTTTTTAGTATATTCACAAGGCTGTGCAACCATCACAACTATCTAACTTCAGAACATTTTCACCGCCTCCAAAAGAAACCCTGTATTGGTAAGATGTCCTTCCCCATTCCTCCCTCCCTCCCAGGGGTTACCCTCTGGGAACCCTTACTTTACTTTCTCTCTCTATGGATTTCCTTGTTCTAATACACAGCTTTTTTAACTTTTCAAAGTGCTTCCACATATATTATTTTATCCAAAATATTTGTCTTTCAAATCATGAGAATAATAACTTGGCCTTTGACAAAAGAAATATTCTACAACTAAAAGAAATTTTATACTAAATCTCTTGTCCTCCTTGAAACACAAATTAGGAAATTAGATCATGTAGTAGTATTATCAAAACAATAAAAAACAATTCACAAAGTTTTGCTATAAAAACCTACCTCCAGATTATAGAAACAATTATGCATCACTGGAATTAGGTAGTTAACATCCACGGTTTGCATCTCTTTGATATAAGAGGTGATGGTCTGGAACGCTGAGAAGCGAACATCGAAGTTGATATCGTCCAGATGTCTTTGATCAAAGGCGTTAAGCTACAAGAGATGCCATTGAAACCACACAAATGAGTATATAAATCTTAAACAAAAATGGTAATACTTTTGGAACAAAAGAGAAATAAGATTTTCTTTCCTACCTTGACAACATCAGTAATGTATTTTAACCCACTCTCAAAATCAGAAAGAGTCTAAAGGAATGAAAACAGTATATTATTAGTGAATAAAACCTTAACTTTTCTGTCCTCCTCCCTTCAACTCTCTGACTCTAGTCAAAGGGGTGATTTGGGGTAAAAATGAATATTACAGACCTGGAAAACTGTACAAAGCAACTGTCTTGACAGCTTATTCTTAATAACTGAGAAGAGTTTTGCTAGAGGCTTGAGGAAGCTTGTAGGGTCCAGACAATGTTTCAACAGGTTTTGGACTGTCACCAGAATATCAACCTCTGTATCCTTAAAAAGAAATATTAAATTACATTTCAGTCATTTATGAAACTGCTCAATTTGGCTTTAATATATTACAGCACAGGAAAAATATTTGAATAAGAAGTAAAAGTAGTAATTGGAAAAGTTATTTCAGTCTTTTAAAAATTCTTAGCATTTTGACACAAAACCCACAATAATGCCCATTAACAGTTTCTTCCTTTAATTCTCATAGAAAATATGCATGGTTTTGAAAGAACTGTCTGGTCAAAAAAAGAGCCAAGAAAAATGAGCTTGCTGAAAAAATAATATATACACTTCTGGTTGCCTACAGATCTGTGGTTTTCTAAACTGAATTCCTACAATCAGTTATAGGTGTTCAGTGTAACTATTGAGGCCTTGTAAATGAGTTTGAGCCATGGGAAGACTCCTTTAATCAAGACTGAACTAGGGTTTTGAAAATCATATCAGAAACTCTTAGCTATGTCCACATATTAAAACAGCCTAACTTTTCATTCAGTTTTGTCACTGTAATCCATATTTAAGATTATATAATGCACTTCTTGGGTTCCAGATTTGTTATTGATCAAGGTCAGAGAAAGAGAAAAAAAATTCATCCTGAAGTAGATGAGAAGCTAAACAGAGGGGAGGGGGAAAAAACTTTAAGTGTTACGGTAGGTGATGATAGCCCCACCTTCTTGCCTGCCCCCATTCCTAATTTCTGTCCCAATTTTTCTTGACTTTCAATTTCTGTATACAGTCTTTTCACAAATATTTTGAGACAGGTGCATCGCAGAATCTAACCAATAAAATTACTGATCATGAATAAAGGCAATGTCCCGTCCATATATACCTGAGCGATGTTGCCACGGTGGAGGAAAGGAAGGAGAAGTGTAATGAGCAGAGAACTTTGCTCTTTGTCTTTCATAAACTTGCTGATCCTAGAGTAGGAAAAAAACTGGTGAGGAAGACATACAAGTATTTCTCTAAGAAGTTATATATTTTGTAGAATAACATCAGTGACAAAAGACACAAGTACTTTCAAGTATGTACGCTTGTATAAAAAGTTTAACTCAGTTATTTAACAGTGCACACTCTCATTTCTCTCCAACTACAGGCTACTAGTCTATTTCTTCTGTAACATCTGACTGTGTAGGTGGGTTAGAGTAAACTCCAATGCTGTAATCTGGCAGTTACTAATATACTTATTTTGTCAGGAAATAACATTTTTTAAGTGCCAAGACTTGTTTAGGGCTTTATGTAAAGTATTGCAATTTGAGTCTCAAAATTGCTCTATAATGTAAGAATTATTAACTCCATTTGCCCAGAGAAAACAGAGACTCAGGGAAGTTGATGTCACACTGCTAAGAAGTAGCAGAGCAGGTGTTTCAAACCCTGGTCTCTCTGGTACCTAATCTGTCATCATCTTTCCACTATCACATAGCTTGTGATAGAATTTAATGAGTGTATTTAGTGTGGTTTCCATTCTGTATAACTTAGAAATATAACAGTATAAGTAACATTTAAAAAGAAGTTCCAGGAAGGTTCTAATATATCATTTTTTTGTTGTTGATGAAAGTGACAGAAAAAAAAAATATTTCAACAACCAAATTCTGTAACCGTTAGGGCTTTAGAATCATTTTTTGCACTCAGGTTTATCAATGCTGTACTTCATAGAAATCACAGTTATATATTACTAGGTCTACTGCCAAAGAGAATCTTTAAAAACCCTTGCAAAATCTTCTTGACTCTTAAAAACAAACTGTTAATTTAGTTATTTAAATTAATTAAACTAAAAAAAAAACAAACTGTATGATCTCATGTAATTGAAAATTTTAATTGAAAACATGCAAAGGCCCAAAGCAAATCTATTAGTTTGCTTTAGAACTGTGAAAAGTCTGTTCTCTTTTATAGTTAAATGAAGGCAGATGCCATAAAAGGTTTCTAATGAATATTCCAGCAGAGAAATAGAATTCTACATTAACTTAAAAATAAAGGGTATTTCAAATACTGAAAATCTTTTTAGTTTCTTATTACTACTTTAAAATAACTGAAAAACTGGATATAATTTAAACAATTAAAACCACGGATGGTAGTGTTATCTTATCAATATATCTTACTTTGAAAGAATGCCAAGTTCCTTACTGACTTGTGCCCTGTTCTTTTTCTTTTTCACCTTTTCTGTACTTATTGTGGTTTTGCTGAGATACTGGAGAATTGCAGGTACATGAGGTAGAATTAATCGTCCTCCCATTGTGATAGACTCTGAAATAAATAGTGACAAATGTTCGGTTTTAATTAACTTTTCTCTTAAAGGATAACTGTGCAATGTTTTCATAATGACAGAAAAGGAAAGCACTTAATTACTGTGAAATTTTAATAAATTGTAGCCCTACAGATTAAATTTTTTCTTAGTCAAAATAGCTATATTTTTAGCTAAATTAAAATTTATATGAGGCCCCTGAGGCTTCTGTTAGGATAATATGGTAGGACTAATTCAGAGACATGACAGGAGGAATCATTTGATAACTTCCTGGATAGTTGAGTGCAGTGTAAATTTCTGCAGTGTAAATAATCTGAATTTCTACTACGGCAAAGAAAATTCAGTTTATATAAATTGGTATTCATTTCTAGAGAAAATAAACTCTTAACAGCACAAATTATTAATAAAGCCAAATTCTACTGATCTTTTCCTTTTTCAGGGAACAAACACAACCTCAGACGTGAAAGAATCATTTACTTTGTGCAGCACACATACCATCTGCACTTTCTGAGTATACGCATCCAGTTACAGGCAAGCTCAAAATTGTTTCTGTGGGCTCAAAATCTGGAAGCGTAAGAAGGTCATCGGCTATATCTACCACAATACTGGCTGTGGCTTCAGAGAGATTTTTTGCTGAGAGAATCGCAAAAACATTGGTCAGGATATCACATTCTGGATGCCCAGGTTTCTGTTTAGCCAGGAAAGGGAAATATCTGCAAGACAAAAAAACATTGAAATAGTCATCTTATTTCTCAATATTTACCTCTAAAAACATCTTCCACTTGAATTTTCATATTGAGTTTAACAATTATATGTGTGTATGAACATTAGTAAGATATTCGAAAGGGAAATTACTTTAAAATCTAAAATTTGATGGATAATAATTTTAGGCATTTTACAAATATTACATTATTTAGGTACTTTATGTACATTTCTCGCTATTTCTTGAACAGCAATGTAACTGATGACCCACAGCATATTGGGCATGCTCCATGCTTAAGTGTATGTATGGCTCAATCAGAAACTTCAATCACTTGATTTGACATGCAATGAAAACCGATTAACCTTGGATCAAGATGGGGAACCCTTTGGAGAGGAAGCATACAACAAAAAATGCAAATGGTCTCTGCCCTCTAGGAGCATTATACAGGTAAGCTATAAAGACAGATGAGTGCAATAAAGGCAGAATGTGGTCACAGAGCCTTCCAGGAGTGGACAGAACTCAGAGGAGGAAAAGGCTGAGCCACGCAGGAGTCATGGTGTTAAGGACCAGAGTGGCTGTTAAGAGAGTGGCCAGGGACAGTTACAGTTTATGGCTTAATAATTTGTAGCATATTTTTTCACCCTCAGGAATGTTTCCGTTTAGACAATAGATTAGATATTATATGATCACTTTACAACTAAGACAACTTAGTCTTAGTTGTAAGTTTTAAGATATTGGCTATAGTTCAGCTTTACCTCCATTTATCCAAATATGAAGTAAAATGCTAGACTTCCCTTTAGATGTAAACATGTTTAAATGTCTGACTGACATTATGTAAACTATAACCATACTTCAAAATAAAAATTTTTTGCTGAAGAGTAACAGTCCCATTAAGTGGTTCTGACATAATTACATATCTATTGCTATGGAGATTTCAGGGGTAATCGACGCTTCTAAAGATTTCTTTCATGTAAGTGTTAAATAGAAAAGAAAAAAAGAAGTTGTGCTGCCGAGTTCCTCCATTAACATGTGGCTTCTGTTTGTCTATAACCAAAAATGAGAGAAACTGCAGAGGAGAATGAAGTGGCATGATGTGGATTTACACCTGGAATAAGGACTCAGCTAACATAAAATTGAATCACTATCATAAAGTCTCCTTGGCTGAAAGTCCTTCATGGCTTATTTGCATGAAAATTACACAACTATAAAACATTTCTCAAGTGTGTCCATCACATTCTGTCCAGTGATAAAACAAGATTTGAAACTGCTTCCTCGAACTGGGAAATAAGTGAAAAAAGCCCTTCTTGGTAGTAAAAATAAAACAGGCTGTCCTGAGGAAGACAATGTAAAAATCTTAAGTTTGTTTTTGAAGATTATTTGATGACATAGGGAAATGTTCATGACATAATGGTACATAAAAAAACCAAAATCGAAATCAGAAGATTATACAGTATGAACCCAATTTTGTAAAAACCGAAGCTATGATTTTAACATCACTGAATCAATAATAAAACATGTTCTTTTATTCTATCTTTCATTCTTCAAAATAGATAAGGGCAAACTTAAGTCTGTTTCCATCACTGAGATAGACAACATAGGTAAACTTTCCATACTTCTCGGTAAATATACATTTGGTCTATAATGCAGAGATGCTTCTCTGAACCCTCAGTGGATGAAGGTTCTCTAAATAGCTCATAATGTCCTCAAAAGGATGTTGATTTATGACCATGAGAGCTGTATGGATGGTCAGATGGAGTTTTACAAGGAATAGAAGATGATGTATAGAAAATCTAAATAGCCTGTGAAATTTTTCTGATTTTAAGTGAGAACTAAGAAAAGACACAGAATGCCAATTACAAATTAGCTTTTATTTTTAAGCAAGCATGCAAAAAATGGTAATATTCATGTGCTGATTTAACGATCTGGTATGTTTTACATTCTGTTTTTTTTCTTTGTCAGGCCAAATCAAACTGCTGACATAATTACTACACACTACACCTACAGTAGTTCACTGTATGCAAACACCATAAATTTTATTATTAGCACCCCTAATTTTAACTATATTAACCTAAAAAACTGCCCTTTTTAAATGGGGTAGGGGGGTGGAGGTTATATACCTTGTGTTTCTGCTCCAGATACTGATTAGTTTCAGCAGAGGAGTTGGAGAATACTGACTCTCAGATCCAAGCCTGCTAATCTAGGACACAAAATAAAAACAATACTAAGTAAAATTATATACAGAGTTGTAGGAAAAAAAAAACCCAAAAAACTAAAAAACAGAACAAGCACAGAAACCATGCCAGAGGTTAAAAGACCCAGTTAAAGAACAGAGTGAGGAAAAAATAAGGTAATCCAAAATAATACCTTTACTGGGAAAAAGGCAAAGATGGAACCTGGAAATGCTACATTCTTGGAAAGGACCAGGTACTTTAGGTTTCAACTGGTCACAGACAATGGAGCTCAAGCAGTTAGAAATCTTGCCTAAAATCAAGCCTCTCCCATAGTCTTCTTTGCTTTAACTACACCAGATTTCATCACCAAGTGGTCACAACCAGAGAAATTAAATAAGGAAACATGTTTCAAAAATACCTGTGTATTTTCTCTCATGTTTGTCAAAATCCAGAGATACATCATGTGAGGTGCTTCAAAACATTACATTTGCTTAAGAGATACAACCATGCTCAAATTAGCCTTTAAGTATAAATGTAATATTTCAGAAACTAGCTCTTGGGCTTTAGGTGGTAGGGGAGGCAGAAAAAAGTGTTCTAAAACTTCCAGAAATAAAGAAAGGCTCGATGTAAAAGAAAAGACCAGGACAGGCATTCAGGTCTAGGTATGAACTATGTAGGTGCAATAATAACAAAGGAACAAGCAGATAATATCAAGGTAGAATGTAGAAATCAAGGTCTACCTGGGGCCAAACTGCACCATGAAATACTGCATCGATCTCTTCTGTTCTGAACTGGTAGGACTCCCAGTCCAAAAAGATATCAGTTACCATTTTGATTCCAAGACGTCTTAAATTTTTCAATGGGTTAATAAACCTCAGCTGTATCTGAAAAACAAAGATCTTTTATTAAAAAAAAAGTATATATATATATATCCACATATATAATATACATATCCATATCATATATATATCCATAGAATTCTCAGGGCAGAGTTCTAGAGAGGAGAGAGCTACATTAAGAATGACTTCCACAGATATGCAGAACTTACCACCAACTGACATTATTCTCATTATTTGTATATTTATTTGTTATTTTTCTCCTAAAGATACCGAGTCTTTACCTTTCTCATTCTTCACCTAGAGCAATGTCTGGTAAATAGATAGTAGGTGTGAAATAAGTATTAACTGAATAAGAAAATTGACAGAATTTTAGTTTGCTTTGTTTTCTGCTCCATACCCAGCACTAACAACAGTGCCTGACACACAGTAGGGGCTCAATTAATATTTGTTGAAGAAAGGAATGAAAGAATAAAGAAAAACAAATGGTGCCTATCAAAATTGAAGGTGTGTTCTAAATCCTGGACCTTGGTAATCAGAGAATACTATTTCATTACTAAAGCAAATTGTTATCCATGCATAGCCTCCAAAAACAGCAAAAAGTTTTGGTTGACCATTTTCAGTTATCATGACCATATCTGAGGCAGTTCACCAGGCATATCCATAAATCAAATGAAATAAGATGGAGTCAAATTAAAACTATGC
Organism: Eidolon dupreanum; assembly: GCA_028627145.1. Lineage (NCBI taxonomy): Eukaryota > Metazoa > Chordata > Mammalia > Chiroptera > Pteropodidae > Eidolon > Eidolon dupreanum. The sequence goes on from CM053503.1 coordinate 12,304,226, forward strand.
CTATTTAATCAAGAACTGAGACTCAACAGCAGAAACCTGAGTCTGGATCTTCACTACAAGCCCCATTTTCTCCAAGAAGCCTTCAGTCCATAAAGACGTTAGTTTGCCTAAAGATCAAGAGTGTACTTATGTCCACCTGTTTCAGAAGAACATAAATAGATCGTCTTGAATATAATTCAGAAAATATATACTAGTGCCACCTCGTAAAGCCTCGTGGTAGTTAGCTACTTATCTTTATTCAAAATATTGCGCTTACAGCAGTCAAGCATTTACTTTTTAAAAAGCTCTGGGTAACTGTCTCAAAATAATAAGCATGAAGCTAACAGTATTCTACTCATTCTCCAACCTTTCTGGATAAATGAACACTGGAAGATGTCCTACCCTCTAAGCTCCTGAAATGAAAATCTAAGAAACATCAGCTCAACTACGCCTAACTCTGGTTTCTGAGATGTATATTGAACTCACTCACTCCATAGTATTTCACCTCCTTTTAAAATATACACTTAATATATGAAAAGATGCTCAACTTCACTAGCTATTAGAGAAATGCAAATCAAAACCACAACGAGATACTACCTCACACCTGTTAGAATGGCTGTCATCAACAAAACAAGTAATAACAAATGCTGGAGAGGATGTGGAGAAAAAGGAAGCCTCATACACTGCTGGTAGGACTGTAAATTGGTACAGCCACTATGGAAAACAGTATGGAGGTTCCTCAAAAAAATTAAGGATAGAATTACCATATGACCAAGCAATCTCTCTTCTGGGCATCTACTCGAAAAAATTTAAAAACATTTATTTATAAAGATATATGTACCCTTACGTTCATTGCAGCACTATTCACAGTGGCCAAGACATGGATAAAACCAAAATATCCTTCGCTAGATGACCGGATAAAGATATGTGGTACATATAAACAATGGAATACTATTCAGCCATAAAAACAGAGGAAATACATTTGTGACAACATGACTGGATCTTGAGAATATCATGCTAAGTGAAATAAGTCAGATGGAAAAAGTTGAGAGCCATATGATTTCACTTATATGTGGGATAGAAAACTAAAAGCAACAAACAAACAAGAAAACCAAACAAAGACTCACAGACAACAGTATAATGGTTATCAGATAAAAAGAGAGAGGGAGTAAGGAAGGGAGACAAGGGCAAAGGGTGTCAAAAGGGTATAAAAGGCTGACAGGAGGATATCTGACTTTGGGTGGTGCGTGCACAATGCAGCATACAGATGACGTATTATAGAATTGCACACTTGAAACCTCTATACTTTTACTAAACAATGTCATCCCAATTAATTTGATAAAAAAAAATACACTTGATATAAATTGCATTTTTCTGGCTATACATAAACATTTATAAAATGAAAATTCCCATTATGTGGAAAACTTTTTTTTATTTTTATTTATTTTATTTTTTGGAAAACTTTTATAAAGAGACACTTTACATAAGACTTAATCTGGAAAGATTACATATTCAGGTCCCAACCAATTTCTCCAATAAAACACAGACTCATATTAGTCCCCAAAAAGCATATATGGTGAATCTCTCTCACCTTTTCTCGTTGGTCAAGGATGTGTGATACAGTTGCTGTCATGCAGAGCAATATCTGCAAAATCTTTGGTAAGTATGCACTAATCAGATGACTAATGTTCTTCAATACTATTTCAAGACTATTTAAGATACCATGCTGACGACCTAAAGGAAGAACTTTAGACAAATCCAAATCTTCTACTGCCTGAATGACTGCAGAATGGCATTCTCCTAGTGGAACGGAGGAACAGAGACATTGTATAAAAGGAAATATTAGTTAGTTACTGTTTATAATTATAGCTTCCTTTCAATTTCCCTCAGTAACAGTATTTCCTATTATTATAATAATTTATAGATGATAATGTATCTTCTACATATATTTTCTCCTTTGGATTCTTACCAAATATTCAATGAGCTGGGTGTGGTAGGTCTTACTACTATTACTTCATAGATGAGGAAACAGAGGAACCAAAAGGTAAGAACCAAGCATCTAAGCCCACATCTCATCTTACTTATATGATTTCTCAAAATCTGAGTTAGTCTTTTATTCCATCTAGCATCTTTCCATACATTTTTTTTCACTCTCAGCTTTCACTGACTATGCTGACTTCAGTAGTTTCACAGAAAATGTCTTGCTTCATTATAATCTCCTTGAAGGGTGAAAATCAAATAAATCATGTTTTATTTCCCTGTAGCCCCTGGTGAATAAATAAAATAATAGTTTTTTATAAACGGGCATCATACTTATTACTGAAAAGACCTGAATTATTATTGCTTGAGTTCTACTTGAAACCAACTGGTATAAGATGATGAGCCCTCTAACTCATATAACTATATGGTCCATCCATACGAGTAACATTTATAATTACCCTCTTACAATGGTGGCTGATACACTGAAAAAAAAAAAAAGGAAAAACTTTTGTAATCGTTACAGCCAACTTCTTTCTGGAGAAATATTATGGTGAATGAAAACCTTTTTAACTGCTGGATCTATTATCATAGAAAAAATACAAAACAAATGCAACGCATTACTCTGCAAATAAAAATCTATGTTTGTCAAATGCAAAGCAACTATGAGACTGGAGTAGAAGTTTTGTAGTCAAAAATCCCTGGGCTCAAATCTCAGCTCTATCATTTTCTAGCTGAGTGACCATCGGTAAGATACTTCTTTAAGCCTCAGTTTCTGCATTTATAAAATAAGGACAAAAAGTAATGATACCTCATGTGGTTGTTTTAAGGATCAACTGAATTGAATTGTATGTAAAAGGGCCATCATAATATTTGGCATGAAGTAAGCACTCAATAAATGTTAGCCATTATTATTACTATTAATTACTAACATTGCATACCAGAGAACATACCACAGAGAATTACAGCTCACTGAATACACTTTCTACACCCACTTTGTTTAGACTATGAGGTTGAAAGCAGAGATTACAAATACTCACTTTATTTTTGACAGTGTTGGGGCACAGGAGGTATTCAATAAATCATTACTCAATAGATGAATGACTCAGTGAATGAATAATACCAAGACAATTAAGATTAATTTTGTTGCATGTTTAAGTTTCTAAGGAAAAACCTATTCGTTATTATGGACAAGTATCATTTTTCAAATAGCCTAAATGCCCAACAAAAACAACAACAAAATACATATTTTCTAATCAGGGGCATACTAACACATGGATATTGATCAACTGGGATCAACTGTGAGCTCCACCTAATTCAATCAAGGTTTAAAATGAATTGCATTTCAGCAAAAAGACCACCATTGAGATTGGGGGGAGCAACCCCATTAGAAAGATACCTAAGAGCAGGGGAAACCTAGCCTGAGACAGAAGTCTACAGCAGACAACACACATTCAGGCTCAGGCAGTTGATAGCTACCATTCTTGAAGTGCTTCACAGGTTCAAATAGCAGGTCTAAGAATATCTGGATCTCCTCGGGTTGGGTCCCGGCCAGGAACCTCAGAACAATGGACATGCGGGTGCCAGAAGCAGATTTCCCCTGAGTTTTACTCCCAGTCTTATTCTTCATTCGGCCATACAAAATTCTAAAACATCAAAAGAACATTATTTTGTTTGCACATTAATCCTAAAACATAATACTAGGTGTTCTGTTTTCCTGGAAGGCTAGCATACCAATTCAACCAATAAATGGATATATTATACAAGAAGGAAGAGTTGAGATAGAGATGAGATGAGATAATCTAACACAGACATTTAGAAAAACAACATCGACAAAAAACAAGGCTAAGGGAAGAAGGAAGAAGGAAATAATAAAGATAAAGGTTAGAAGGTGGTTCTTTGTAGGAGGAAAAAAGCAATAAAATAGGCAAGCCAAAAGTCAGTCTAATCAAAGAATGAAAACAAGAATAAAGATTCAAAAGAAATAAAATAAGAGAATACGACTATAAGGAAACCAGAAAGGTTTCAATTAAATTAGTAATTTTCTGGGAAAAAAAACAAACATACCAACAAGTAAAAAGAACTTAAAAAGAAAACCTAGTTAGATCTGTAATCATGAGTAAACATGGAACTCATATAGTTTTACAGATGAATTTTTCAAACTTTCAAGGAAAAACAACGTCAGTGCTATAAAGTTTCATAGAAGAGAGAAAGCAGGAAATAGTCCTTTTTTGTTTATGAAGGCAGTATAACTGTATATTAACATGGAATAAGGAACCAAAATAAACTATATACTAATCCTGCTTATGAACATAAAACACAGTATTTCTAAATACAGTATCCAGTGCTGCATTAAAACAAGCCAAATAAGAATTCTCCCAGAAATGCAAGAATTATTAGTAAAACCTATTAGATTAATATAGGTCCATAGCTCATAGAAAAGTTAAAAGGATCACTTAAAACATGCTTAACAGGCATTCTAATAAAAATGAACATCTATTCTTGATAAAATATTAAATAATCTAGTAATAAAAGTCACTCTTTTAACTTTTAAACTTATTGACTTAACATTCAAAATTCAAAGAGAGTGGTTTTCAAACTTTTCAATATTAGGACTCCTTTATTGATCTTAAACATTATAGAGGTCTCCAAAGAGCTTTTGCTTTGAGTTTTATCTATTGATATTTATCAAAGTAGAAATTAAAACAAGTTAACATAAGTAACATTTTAAATGAAAAATAATTATAATTTCCAAACCTCTCCCCATCAAAAATTAGTGAGACTAGAGGCCTTGTTTTACTTTTTTTTTTTTTTCAAATTTCTTTATTGACTGGGTTATTAGAAGACAACTAGATTCTCATATCTGCTTCTGCATACATTAAAACATAGAAAAAAAAGAAATTTTATATCATAAAAGAGAACACGAAATTAACTCAAACAATATTTATGAAAGTAAAATTTAGAGCAATACTGGATTTAATTTTATCAAGGCCGTGGAGTTTACCTTCTAGCTGGGGAGATAAACAGTAAGAAAGAGGCTATGTTGGATGATTAAGTATCATAAAGAAAAGTCGACTAGTAAAAGGACTAGAGTGTGATGAGAGGGTGTGATTTTAAATAAAAACATCAAGAAAGGCATCTCTGATGATATGACATTTGAGATGAGACTGAAAGAAGAGGAGTAAGCTGTCACGTGTTCCAAGCAGAGGGATGAGCAAGATCAAAGACTCTGAAGGGAGGTCGAAGGAGGGTAGTGAATGGAAGAGATGTGGTTAGAGGAGCAGTGTGGGGCAGGATCATTCCAGGTCCTCTAAAGAGTAGCAAGGACTTTCTATTTTGTTTTCAGTAAAATGGGACCTCAAAGATTTTTAAAAATAGGATTAACTGTCTGATGACCATTATTTACTATAGGATTTTTAAAAATAGGATTAACTGTCTGATGACCATTTTTCCACCAAGAAAATCAAACATAAACTATTAAAACAAATGAAGTTCTTCGATATGGATGGTTAACTACTTAAGATGAAAAATCAATAGCCTGTGTGTCTCATACTTAGGTACATACCAATAAATAAATTATTTTTATTATTTTAATAGCAAAACTTAGAGCAATATTGGATTTAATTTTATCATTAATATTAAAATAATACCATGGCAAGATCTTTCCTCATGTTAGGGACAAAATATTCTAAAGTAAGTCCCTATAACAATCTGACTACCCTAAAAGGTCCAATTAAAAAAATTTTAAAAGAAAATACAAAATGAAATATTCCATTACAATTGCTGAAAGAACCATAATACTAATACTCAGAATTGTTTTTGTGATCAACTATTAAAAAAAAAAAGTTTTTAAACAGTAAAAATACCTCATCAGAATAGGAAACAGATCTGCTCGGTGGGCTGTTTTCACTATTGTATTATCTTCCGAAAGGCTAAAATGCACTATCTCTTCCTTAAAGCTTCTGTCTTCAAGCAATCTTTGCAAGTTTTCCCTTTAAAAATAGAATACAGTACAAATCATCACTTAATAATCAACAGTACTTTTAAAAAATGCAATATAGTAGAGTACTATGCGTAACTAAAATGGGTATTAAAGAATAGTCCATAATGTAGTTGATATCCATAAAGGACAACTTTTATAAAAATAATTTTCCAAAATGACAGGTTTTCAAATTTTAAGATAAACAAAATTATAAGGAGTTAGACTTAGTCAATAATTCAACTGTTTCAAAGAACGTAATACAAAAGCCTTCTTCAGTTCTTAGAGTGATGATTATGACTCCTTAAGTAATCACCAAGATTTTAAGACGTTACATAAGCAAGGAAGAATGATATAATCTCAACACCAACTTTTCAATTAATATTCTCTTTCCTACCTTATCATCTATGGAGAAGTATTCTACAAATACACTCCCAGTTTTTATTTCTTATCTAAAATAGCATTATGATTACCTTAGAAAAGAGGGAAATTTCCCAAGCCTTCACAAAATTACTTTGAAAGAGGCTTTCAGGTAGAAAGTAAAAAAAGAAGCCAAAGAAACAGCATTTCTTTAGCTTCAAATCACTTACTTATAAGGGAGAATATGTGGATGTTTATACGTCATTATGCAATCCAGGGTTATTTTTTGCACCGTTTGATCTTGGTGAAGCAACAACTAAAAATGATATTTCATAGAATCAATGAAATCACATATACACATACCATAGGATAGTAATTTACTTGTGTTAATTTGCAAAAATAGATTTCTTAGAATCTAAATTTTTAGGTGTGAGTTAAAGCTGATTCCTGGCAAAAGCCTAACATTTTCCTGGAGTTGAAGGAGGATGAATGGAATATGTGCAAAGACCAAGATAAAAACAAAACTCTGACATTCGCATCCCACATGCCAGACCGTCAGGTACATCAGTCTCTTGGCCAAGGCCAATTCTCTACATAATCTGGATTTACATCAAATGAACTGGTCCTGTCACGAGCAAAAGCTCTTATAATACTGTGAAGGCAATGGCTGTCAAAAATATGCCAGGGAAGACCTGGCTCTGAGGCCTCTGATCAGTCAGTTCAGAATTTTACTTCTTGTAGACAACAGAGACTTTCGAGCTCTGGCTTTATAAACGAGCCATACCCAAGTTACGGGCAGAACATGGATAAATTCAGCTGACGTGAAACATTTCATCTAAAAAACATCCAAATGAAAAAAAGAACATTTTGTTTCCCCAGACGGCTTAGAATGACACCGAATTCTTACTCTGCTTCTGAAATTAAATTTTTTCTGCAACCATTTCTGGAATTTAGGGTCATATATTGTAACAGAATATTATTCCAATTATCTTCTTCCACTCAATGTAACAGATTCTGAAATCCGTGCACTCCATCAAGCTAACTTACCGAGAAGTGAAAATTAGCCAATTGCTCTTGGCACAACCCCTACTTCCTTCTAAAAGCTAATTCCCATGACATAATTAATGCTTTGCTACACTCACTGTTAATATAGCCCCATTGATGTTTAGTCATCCAAAATACTTTAAAATCAACTAAATTAGTACTGTCTAAAATTGTGTCTCAAGATACAGAAAATGTCTATTAACTTAAAAAATATATACTTAAATGTAGATGTGGACTCTATTCAACAATTATTGAAAAGTTAAAAGTTGTTTTACAAAGAAAATGATAAGAGGACAATTCACAAAGAATTGCAGTGGCAGAATTTATTTTACTTACCTGAAGATATAACTCATATAATTTGGATTCCAGATATAAGGCCCGTGGATTTGAAAATTTAGAGAAAACTTGCAAATGAGCAATTAACTGCCTAGAGAGAGAGAGAGAGAGAGAGAGAGAGAGAGAGAGAGAGAGAAAGAGAACAAAATTAAAGAACAGATATTATTTTCTTAAGGTGATAGCACCAATTTTATTGTGACAATTATTCCAAAAACCTTGACAAAGTCTCCCTATTAATTACAGAAACAAGTATCAATTATTTGGATTTATGAAATTATTCTTCAGAAATTCCAATTCTCAGGCAGGTCTTCCCCTGAAGTCCAGGTTCCCCATTTCAGAAAATCATTCAGAGTGTGCTTAGAATGCTTTAAAGTAAACCAAAAGTAGAAAGAAAGTAATAAAAACAGTAATACATTTCGAAGTTGAACACAGATGAATTTTGGAATGATTCTTTGTCTAATTTCTTGCAATAAACAGGGAAGTGGTAAAATATATTCTTCCTCACTTTCCTATAACATAAATACAGATGTCAGGCAACAGAGTTCAAGTTTAGGTAACCATAGCTCTTGCTTAAGCGAGGCGGAAGAAAAAACAATACTCTGTGGCTGAAAGTTACACATGAAGATGGGACTGCCTCAGAAAAAATTATATATCATCTACTACAACATACCAAGAAGAGAATTCCGATCGTATTTCCTCACTCAACCTCCTAATCCATAGACTCTACAGGGTTTTAAAAATATGTGAGAATACTGTTTTCTATGTGTGTATTATAAGACATATTAGAACTTGAAAAACCATGAATGAATAAAATGTTAAGATTTGGACAGATTTCATTTGCCTAGTACAAGAACATAAGCAGGGAGGAGTGGAGAGAGGGGGTGCCAAGCTATACGTATGACTGTCACTCTGAGCTGTGTGACTGTGGGGGAAAGTTAATTTAATTAATGTCTCAGATTCTCAGTTTCCCGATCGTGACAAGGACAAGGACTCCCAGGTTTCTGTGAGGTTTAAATGAAAGAACAAAAGTTGCGGGGCCTCTGCTCCTAAGAATTTAGCAAACAGTGCATTTCTCTGCTCCTGGACAAAAGAAAGCAAAACTGTGAACGTCCTACTAGTTAATATAGAGAACGTAAACTGGAAATTAAGACTTCTTTAGATATTATAGAGTAACAAGAGAAAAGGGGAGCACTGTTGTGTTTATATTTAACTTAAATAAATATCTGTGATGGTTAGTCTTTTGAGTCAACTTGGTTAAATTAGAGTAACCTTAACAATGTAATGCAGCACTAGGTGTTGTGATGCAGTATTTTGTGGTTGTTGTTAACATCCTCAATAGGTGGACTTTAGCTAAGAGATTACCCTAGATAATGTGAATGGGCCTTATCCAATCAGTTGAAGGCCTTAAAAACAAAAACTGATGTTTCCCAAAGAAGGAATTCCACCACAAGACTGTACCATAGAAACCTTACCCTACAACTTTCAGGCTCAAGACTATAGCATGAAATCCTGTTTGAGTTTCTAGGCTGCTCTCTTGCTCTGCAAATTCTGGACTTGCTGGCTCCCATAAGCATGAGTCAATTCCTTAAACAAATTTCTTTAAACACACACACACCCCCATATGTATCTCCATTCTATTGGTTCTGTTTCTCTAAAGGGCACTGGCTGATGCAATGTCCTTGTAATTACTTATCATTAAGCCCTTGCAGTTTAACAAATGAACTTAGGATTTTTTTTTTCTGTTGAAACATCCATTTCTTCCCCTAACATTAGGTATTTTTATGTGCCATGTAGCCTTAAAGAACCAAAGAGAACAGGAGCTAATTTACACATTCTCATTAAGTACTTGCCAGTGGAGTGTGTTCCATGAAGGATTATAAACTTGGACTACGAATATACCGAGATGGGACCAAGAACGTGATTATCAATTTACTCACATTTTCAGTCATGGTGTGTGTTAGCACAGTCTGTTTGATTACAGGGGACAGAAAAATTAATTAAGACAGGGACCTTTTCCTTAGAGTTCCTGATTTTCATGAAAGATCCATAAAAAAATCAACATTCAAAGCAAGCAGTAGCACCATGATAGAGGTAGAAATAGCTGTTAACGAAAATTTGAAGTTGGGTAAGATGACTTTCAGTTTAAAAGACAAGCACGTTGTCAATGAGGAAGCAGCACGGGAACTGTGCCTTGAAGTATGAATAGAATTTCAGCTGGCAGAAATGAGACAAGACTATTGTAGAAAGTAGGAAGGGTGCAGCAAGGTTTAGGGGTGAGAAAGGAAGGCGTCTAACTGGATAAATAGTTTACTCATCTATTTAACAAACATGCTGGCTATTATGCTGAAGCATATGAAAATGAAACAGCAATCTTTGTCTTAGAGGAAGCAGTAGGGGATAGATCACTCAGAGTTATGAGAAGGTAGAAGTAGAGGAGGGACTATAGTTTCACAAAGTTTGGTCTTTCCTGCCCCTCAGCTTTATATGCTATTTCCATTAGCTGGCAAGTCCTTCGCTGCCCTAGCCACTGGCAAACTTTAGTCTTTCAGCTTCAGAGTTGCCTTTCTACCCATTAAAAGTCTTCCCTTTGTGGTAGAATTGTCATTTTTTCAGTGTGTTCCCATAACTTCTTTAAAAATATTTCCTCTACAAAAATATTTCACCACGCATTAGACTGTACTTTCTGCATTGCAGAGGTTAGGTACCATCCATCTTTGTAATCCAGCACTTAGCAAAAGGCACTCAATACAGTTGCTGAATGGATGAACTAATAAAGGGTTCATAGGAAAAACTCAATAAATGAACATACTGAAATGGGATCTCAAGTGTTAAAATAACACAGTAGCACCAAATCTAGTGGCTCCTTGATACCTCCAATTCAGACGAAGAAGCTGGAATAACTTCTAAAAGCATGATTGCTTTCTTTTTCTAAGGTTTCTAAGAATTTAGGTCAATGAATTACCCAGAAAATAAGAAAGAGAATAGAAGAGCATGAAGAGAAAAGGTAACCAGAAGGAGACAACTCAAAAGGCTAAGTAAAAGTGCTGACGCGTTTATTTCTCAGAAAAGATGTTCCATTACATGTTCTCCAAGCATATAAGTATAATGTTCCAGCACTATGAAAAATGAATGACAGAGGTTAAAGACCATTTAACTACTCTAACCCCCTGATGCTCTCATACATAAAAAGAAATGAAGATTAGATGACCCCAACTCCATCATTCTGTGGCTAAAAAAACCAAACAAACAAAAAAAGCAACCAACCAAAAAATTAACTTAGAAGACTGACCGTTTTCTTTGGGCTATAAAAGAAAACTCCAGGAAGACACAGAATTTGTGTAAACGATTCTCTGAGCAGTTCATTTCGTCCAAGGCCATCTTCCATTCAGGCCAAAAGCGATCTCTTCCCATTTTTCCGAGAACTGTAAATCTGTGACCTATCAGCAATGCTGAACTTACTTTGCCGCAGCTCTTCTCGTCTTTTTCTTCTGTGAGGGCTCATCTTGGGGCACCAGCCCTTCTTCCATCTCTTCATCGTCTGCAGCAGCCGGTTCCTCTTCCGGTTCCTCTGCGGCCACCGCTCTGCCTTTTCTTCGCAGATCCTGGGTTGGAGCGATCTGCAAATCTGCTGGGTAATACTCATTGCTACAGTGGAAAGAGAGTGATATAAGACAAGAAGCTGAAATGTCCTATTTCTGTTTGTGACAGATGTTATGTCCACAATTCGCAGAATCACACAGGGACATCAGAGGCACCTCAGTCAAGCCTCTTCTGTCTGCATCATCGTTCGTTCATTCATGGTCAGCCCCTCTGAAGAACTCCAATTGACAAGTCAATCTTTAATTGCAGAGGACAGCCTAATCCATTATTGCACTGTTGAAAATACTTGAAATGTCTACTTTAGATTGAGCTGAAATCAGTTTTCCTGTCTCTGGAAACGCAACTGGGGGAGGCAGGTGCAGGGGTGGCTTATATTAAATAATGAAAGTATAACATTGAGACCATGTTGGTCACTTTCTACCAGATGCATTCTACTTTGTCAATGTCCTTTCAAAAATACAGTGATATAACAAAATTCAGTCCTCCAAATATGGTTTGATAAGACAGATGGAACTATTGACTCCATTGCCTTTGGAGGCAGTGACAACATGACACAGATTCAAACTGAATGTCCAGGCAACAAAAATCAGTAAAGCTTTCTCCTCTAAACTAAGCTTGTACAGTTGGAATGTGCATTTGTTTTTATTGAATTCCAGCCCTTTAATTTTGGTCCATTGTTGCAGGAAACTGACATTATCTTGAAGACTGTCACTGTCATTTACTGCATTCATTTTGTGTCCCTTTGACTCATTCATCCAACAATTATTTTGTGGTCTATTTTGTGCATGGCACTGGGCTATAGATATAAGAAAACTGATCAGATATTCAAGTCCTCACTCAAAAATGTATTGATAAAACAGTATGTTTTAGGACAGTACCCTACCAACACACCTGGAAGAAACTCCAGGTTAATACACTAAACTACTACTGGAGGGCTGAGACACTGCCATATTCAACTTTGTGTTCTCACCTAGCACAATCTAGCAATTAACTAGAAAATGGATGAACAAATGAAATGAGCAAAGTTGCTGTCAGTTACAAACTATCTCATCATCGATTTAACAACATCTGAATTATACTCTTAACATCTAATTAACCACATGACATATTTTTCACCTTTATCTTCATGCACAGCATGCTCACTCACTCATTTATTAAATAACACAAAGCATTTACAAGTATGTCTACATAGCAAGTACTCATTCATTATGTGTCACTGTCACCTATTATTGGGATGTTTTGCCATTCTTAGTCATTCATTCCTGGTTCTGATTCTTCTCAGAGAATGTTTATAAGAGATTCACGAATTAATTCTAATATCAAAATATTTGAAGCATATTTAGAAATATAAATTTCTAGCCAAAAATAAAAATAAAAAGCCTATATTTCAAAGCCAGAATTAAAGGTGACATTTGGGTTTTCCATAGTTTGGATCATCTATAAAAGTATTAGATATAGGTAATTGGTGCCAACTAGTCTTAATTAAACATGTTTAAAAAGTGTGTATTTTTAGCCTCTAGGTCTTCTGAAATGCAGAGACTCACTGCCTGTTACAGGCTCCTCTATCCCCATCCTCACAGCATCTGGTACTGTTAGAGGAAGGTCTCTATCCTTAGGCTAAGAAATAATCTATTTCTTTCTTGAAGGAAAAACTTAGAAAATTATCATGGTAGGGAATTCAGATCCTATTGACACCATTAATACCAGCTTGCATATGCATAGCCCTTTGCAATTCACAAAACAACTGATAAATATTATTTTACATGATCTTCCAAATGAGGCAAAGAAGCTAATATCACTGTTCTCATTCTATTAATAAAGACTAAAGAGTTATATGAAGGAGAGAAAATCAATACTCTTCTACAATCTCATCTACTAATCTGCCCACATCTTTGCTTATAACCTTTCCTTTATGCATGGGATCCTATATTCTCTTAGCTATTCAAAGACGTGGTTCTAGCAATTTTATCCCCTCTCTTGCATTACGAATTTTCCCCTCCTTCTGGATCATTTACACCAGCATTACAGACATACATGCTGCTTAAATCTTAATAGCAACTCCTAAAACAGCTCCCTATCTGATCCCACAACTCCCTCTACTCAGGTTTGCTTCAACTGTTAATACCTGTTTCTGCCATTTTTCTTCTCAAATTATCTCTTAAGGCCATTTGAATTAGGCTTTTATCTCCATCAAAATAAACAAAACAACCATATTAGGGTCACCTCCAAAGCCACTGTCAATTATTATTCATCTGACTGATGTCTCAGACACACTGGATACCACTGATCACTCCCTTCTTAAAGTCCTTTCAAGGAATACTAAGTCGTTTTGGTTCCTCTTCTATCACTCTTTCCAGGCCTCCTTTGCTGGCTCCAACCTCTAAATATTGTTGCCAGTCCTTAGATTTCTTTTTTTCTCTACATTTACATTCCCAGGTGTGATTTAATTCCCTGTCCCAGAATTTAAAAAATCACCCATATACTGATGAGTCTTAAAATTTATTATCTTTAGACCAGAGTTTTCCCTTAAACTTTAAACTCCAAATTCAAGTGCATACTTGACATCTCTATTTAGACTTCTATTCAGCACTACAAACTTATCTTAAATGAATTCTTGATCCTCCCCACAAATCTGCAAACTTCTGCATTTCTCTCAGTCTCGGTAAATGGTAACTCTCCTGTTCCAGCTGCTCAGGCTAAACCTTTTGAGACACCCTTGATTCCTCTCCTTCCTGTACCTTACCCCTCCCGTACCCCCGCCATGCCACATATAGATTTGATGCAAATCCCAAAGGCTAATCTAGTTGTAATTCTCCAAAAATAATATCTTATTGAATTGAAATCCATCAAAAAATATTCAGAACTCAACTACCTCTCATTATCTGTATTACTACAACTCTGGGAAAGTTACCACCATTTCTTGCCCGGATTTTTGCATCTCCTCCTAACTCTCTATTCTTGAGTCTCTCTGCTCTCACCACTGCCATCCTAGTCTTTTCTCAATAAAGCAGCCAGAAAACTCCTTAAGAAAACTTAACTCATGTCATCCTTACGTTTAAACCTTCCAATGGCTTCCCATTTTACCAACAGCAGAAACCAAAGTCCGTACAATCACTTAAAAGCCCTACACAGTTCGGTCTCCTGTTAACCTTTGGCCCTCACCTCCAAATATTTTCTTCCGGGATCACCACAGCAGCCACTCAGATTTCCTTGCTGTTCCATGAAAAAACCTGGCATGTTGTGGTTCACTGCCTGCTTAACCTAACCCTATAGCATTTTCATATGTCATGAAATAGTCTTGGAAAACATACATTTATTGATTAATTAGTATTGTTCTATCTACCACAACCCTTATCGTTAGCATTTTAAAGCAATCTTACTCTCATACAGCCTATCTAGTCAAAACAGAATAATGTTCCAGAAAGTTCTTATTCATTTTTGAGAGTACATTCCTCAGTATCATGGGAAACATTCAAGGGATTCAAACAGAGTGACTGGAGTTGAGTTACTGGAAAATGCTGTTAAGCCCCAGGCAAACAATAAAACAATGAACAATGAAGCAAGAAATAGCAAGGTCTTTGGACACTGAGCTAACTCAATATGGCCTTTCTTATTTTGTAACCTGGAATTTTTTATTAACACTATTTGTGGGCTAGTTAAATTCCTGTAAAATTAAGTGGTGAACCAGTTTAGTTGTTAGCTGATATGGCCAGTGCTTTATAAATGTGCCAATGATTTGAAAACATGACAGACGTAAAAAGAACTCAGCCAATTTGGGAGCTTAATACTTTGTAGTTTCTCTTCCTCATACCCTACAGGAATGTATTCTTAGAGAATACTTACTTGATAAATCTCAAGAAAAGTGGGGAGAGCTCTCTGGACCGTGGCTCTACCCTTTCTGGGAATTTTGCCAGAGCTCGCCAGAGCAAAAACCGAAAATTGGTATGGTCCAGTCTTTCCTGACAAGTGGTTTTCAATGTTAACTGCTCAAAATAAAGAGTTTCAACATCTCCTTCCTGAGTCTGCTCCCAACTTTCATCTCCAGTGGACTTCTTCTCATCTCTTATGTCATTTTGTAGTTCTTTCTCTGAAAGAAAAAAAGTCATCATCACTACTAAAGAAATGTTTTAACATGTGTCCTATATATTTCCTCAAGTAAGGGCATTTCTTTATCTAGTAATATAAGGAAACAATAAACCATATCCACAGGTTATCAAAGATAATACAATTCTCATTTCTGTTCCCCAATTTCATGTGTAATTAAGAAGGAAAAATTAAACAATCATTTTTCTTCCCAGCTCTCCTTCACACCCCATACATACCAGCATGTGTAGCTGCTTTTTCTAGATGTTCATAGTAGACTTTCCAAAATTTCTTATTTTCCATTTCATGTGCATGAGAACTAAGAGAAAAGATCACAAAACAAAATATTTGATATGATTTTAAAATATGTGATATTATTTTGAGCTATCTCATAGAAAAAGAGTGAACAGATATAACTAAAATGCTAATTAGCCTATCCCTGAATGTGGGGTTATAGACAACTTTTGTACTTTTCTATATTTATCAAAATGCCTGCATTGAGCACAGATTATTTTTATAGTCATAAAGTACTAAAGGGTATTTTTAAAGACCTAAGTAGATCTCTATAAGAAAACTATTTTTAAAGTCACAGTAATGGGAATGGGGAATGAGGTATAAAATACAGTCTATTACGAGAAAGAAAGGTCTCTGTTTAGTAGGAAAACTCAGTTTGTTTAAAGTTAACTTTAAAGTTTTGTTTTCACCTCCACCAAATTCAAATACACTTATCACCACAAAGGCAAAATAAATATTCACTAACTGCATGCAACATATCTTTCAGAACTTAAGAGAAATTTGATCAATCACATAAGTGTGTTCATATAATTTGATATCCTAGCAACAGTATTCTCAAAATGTTTATATTCTTTCTGTCATTAATTTTCTAAGAATATGCATAAAGTTTACATGTGACATGAACTACATATGTTGTCGACTATATATAAAAAATAAACCAATTTTTAGACAGAAAGATGTACCCAACAGGAAGACAGCCCAGCCAGCTATAGAGAAACACTAAAGGTGCTCAGTAATTGAAGAGCTAACAATTTTGACAGTGGGCTATTGGTAACACATGTCAAATTCTTCCTTAATAACAATAAACAAAATTATGAAGTTGATATTAAAAGGCCTTGCTTTCAGCATACTGGTTTGACAACTCTGAAAGGCAGGAAATGGCAGACAAATTGGTTTCAAATTGGAAAAAGATTTGTTTATTTTGCTTCTGTCAAATAAGAACTAATAGGGTTTTGAGAGGTATATTTCCAATCTGACAAAAACCAGAGTAGACCATTTTAAGACAAATATTTGTTAAAGGACAGATTTCTACATATGAGGCATAACATATTATTATTAAGGTCCTTTTTAGAATTAAAGGAATTTTGGATACTAGATAGCAAGGGTTTTAAAGTCCTCATTTTTAAATTAAATTTTGGCTCAATAACTCAACATATATAAGTAATGTTATGCACTTACACAATATGTTACTGAAAAAAAATTCAACAATACAGATGTATTATATAAAGTAAAAAAAGAAGTCCTCCTAAGTAATTTCTATGTACAAAGAAATATACATATAATATTTGAACTACTAGAAACTTGGCAATGGAGAGAATAATTAATGTTTACTTTTCTTCACCCTGTCCTTCATAAAGGATTTAAGGTAGCTATAAATACTGTACACACCTATTCATTTAAATCACACTTAGGAGTATAATACTAACTCTATCATTCTGTAGTAGTTAAAACATTACAGCTTCATCCATCTAACCCATGCTTACCTTATGAGTTCAATAACAGGATCCCAGAGAGGACTGAAATTCACATATAACATGCCTAATAAGTAACGAAGTGGTACCTGCAATTATAGACAAGTTTAGTAAATGGGTAATAGAACAGCACTGAAATCCAAAATATCGCACCTCAGACAATCTGAGGTTTGGAAAGAACTTTGTGCTTTAAGAAGAAATTGCAGGTCTCAATCCAAAATTCAGTGAGTAATCATTTTCCAACTCTCCCCAAAATTTCACTCACTGTTTAACGTAGAAGAATTGCTAGAGCAAAACACAGTATTCAAACTCACTCCAGATGTTCATGCTCAAAAGATATATTTGAATAAACAGATTTGACTCTTCATTAAATTTCCTTCTAACAAACACCGACATCACTATCACCTTATAAAACAAAACTTGAACAGTAATCAGTAAAGCACAGATGCCAAAGAACCCAAGAAAATATGCTGTGAATAGCAGCTGTGGCTTCACAAACAGATGTCTGAGTTATCTCACTATGCATTAAAGGAGTTCCATTCAGAGGATCTGAAATTTTCTCAGCCACCTTTTGTAATAACAGTCATTACCAGCATCCCCATTTGCTAGGAAGGCATCATGTAGAATGGAAGTTCTATTGAGGGTGGGATGTCTGTAACTAGTTTAGCAGCAGAGCCCCTTTTCCAAATGAAGCATAACACAGGACACTAATATACAAAGCACGGTAAGAACAGAACTGCTCTGATTGAAAGGGGAATGCCTCCATTTGGCCTTGTTCTCAAAGGGGCTGGTGATGTATTTTCAAGGGCTATGAATAGAAAATCTCTGCTACAAAAGGTAGAAGACTGATGTCCTGCAACAATGAACAAACTGCAGAAGATATCAGGCTTTAAACTTGACATTGAGTCTTCCTGTCGCCACTTACTATCTTCACATGATACACACATATTCAGGAGAAGGGGGACAGTAAATTATTTCCATTGTTGAAAAGGCGGGAAGAGCTATTTAACTCAAAGTATCTAAAACAACTGAGGCTTTATTTAGTTTTAAAATTCTTTTGTGTGTGTGTATGTGACTGCTTGGTATGTTGCTCTTTTCAAAAGCCAGCCAAATGGATCCTAACGCATAAATTAAGTTAAAAAAAAATGAACATTTTTATACCTCCTGTAACGGCCCATCGGGGACTGCAGTCTGTACCACATCATGTCTTAGTTTTCTCAGATGAAGAAGCTTCTCCCTGTAATCATTCACAGTTGCGGGAACAAGTTCTGCCTGGCGTAATATGGCAAAGGCAGACTGACGCTCTGAGAGCCCATCATCCTGAACAGCCCACAGAAAACCAAGGAGTCATGTCAGTATTTTGATTTTCCAAAAAAAGCAGTCAATGTGACCAAAGGCCTAAAAACTGGGATATGTTAAAGTTTTAAGTTAAAAAAGCAACACGTTTGGGGAGCAAATGATTACATTTCCCTCATACCCTTTACTTTCTGGCAGATAATTTAATTGGTTTTGTATCTAGCATAGAAATGACAAGAAAAAAACAGGAAAGTAATTTTCAAAATGGCTCAAATTGATTGGCAACATGTTGAAATAAAGAAAATGTATATGTATTTTTGCTATACCATTTTACCTCTAGTAGAAGAATTTCTACAACAAAAAGTAGTAATGCGTGTTATGGAAGTATTTTCCTATACAAAGATATCTGTGGAAGGATGGTTACTGCAGAATTACTAGAAATTCTGAAAAACAGTAACCAACCCATCTAAGCATCCACTGACAGGGAACTGGTTAAATATTTTAAACTGGTTCTGTTATTCAAACTTTAAAAGAAATGAGTTAGGATTAGAGGGACTAATATGGAAAACCTTCACTACATCATTTGTTTAAATTATGTGTGTGTACAAAAATCTAAAAGAATATTCACCAATTAACTGGATTTTGAGTGGTGGCCTTTTTTTTGGGGGCGGGGTGGTTAGAGTAAAAATTACAAAATTTTTTTTTCAGTTTTTATGATAGATATTTACATAGTGTTGGAATTTTCTACAAAATTATCATTTTGGAAGTAAAAAAACAGATCAAGTTACATTTAAAAAAAAATCATCCAAACTAAAAAGTTAAAATACCTCCTTTAGTTCTGGAAGTCGAACCTCAAAGTGGTTTAGGATCCTTATTGTCAAAAGCCGAATCTGAAGAAGTAAAATGCAACAGAGACTCACGGACATGGACTATAGACTAGTGGTTACCATAGGGTAGGGGTTGAGGGTAAGGGGGAGGTAGACGGAGTAAAGGGGATCAAATATGTGGTGACAGAAAGAAATCTAACTATGGGAGGTGAACACACAGTGTAAATATATATTATATATGCCTTACTGTTAAAGTGTATAGCTAAAACTTATTGGATTTCGTTAACCAATGTCACCATAAAAAATAATTAAAAAAAGTAAAAGGCATGTTTCAAACTCCAAAGTTTAAACATAAGAAGAAACTGATTAATCGTGAGACCTAAGTTTTATAGACTTATGAAAAATATACTACTTTTCAGAGTAATACCTGTTTCAAATGGTATGTGGAACACTTAATGACCATACTAGACTGACAGGGTGAGGTTGCCTATAAAACCATGTCGTTTCTTTGAACTGTGCCACTATAAGCATCTCTGTACATAAGTGCAAAGGATCCGCATAAGCTTACAATTCCATTGAAATTAGTGATTTTTATTTCTAAATAATGTAACAGGTATTTCTGTACATCTGAATGAGCAGCAGAATAACCTAGCTTTAAAAAACCATGCAGATTTTTCAGTTCTGCTCTACCCATACTGAACCAGAAATGTGGGGTGTAGGGGCCCAGAATTTATGTTTTTATTAAGCTCCCCATTAGACCTGCTGCAATCAGTATGTGTATGTCAGTGTTTAGGAATTAGTGCTTTATACAGAAACCACCCCACAGCAGCATTTGCTGATTAAAAAGCTCTGATAACCACTGGCAACATATACAGAAGCAAGAGAGAGAGATGGAGAACACATCACAAAGCAGCCTACCTTGGATGTGCCAGTGGAAATGTTCGCTTGTAGCTGGGGAAATAATTCCATTAAAGCTTCCTGAGAAAGCAGCCCTTTGCAGCCACACAAGGATAATCTCTGATAATAGAGATCGGCCAACAGCAGCACAGATGGCTCTAAAGGAAGCGTTCTGCAACAGGATAATTTATTAGACCCAAACTGCACCACAAACCCCAGAGTCTTTAGACGATACTAGAAACTACAGATGATTATCACCTACGAAGGAAATGTAACAGGTAACAGGTAAAAGTTTTATGTGCTCATTTAGTGACACTTTATTAGAGATGAAGAGTTGGCAGCCTAGCAATAGTGAATGACGTGCTCAGGACACACAGCTAGTTGGAGGCAAAGGCAGGATTAGAATGTGCTATTTTGACTAAAATGTAATGCTGTCTTTTCAATCCATATGGTCATATATGACAATGGGTTTACGGATATAGGAGGAGATATAATAGTTACTAAGTGTTTTCCATGTGCTGGGCACTGAACTAATGAGGGAAGCTGCACAGAGGAGGATACAGGCTCTGGGGTCGAGCAGCCCAGGTTTGAAGCAGCCCCATCAACCAAGAGCAGTGTAACCTGGGCAAGTTGCTTAACCTCTATGAGCTATCCTTCCTCAACAAGCATTTGCTGAGTGCCTATTATGTACCAATGACTTTTCTAGACACTTGATATAGCAGTAAACAAAAGACAGAGTTCCTATCCTCCTGGAGCTTATATTCTAATACGGGAAGGTAGTAAGTAAATAAAGTAATAAATAATCTATATGACAGTAATGAGTGTGGTAGAGGGAAGTAAATCAGGGAAAGGAAGCTAGACCGAGAGACTGGGGTATGGGGATGTAGTGGGAGAGGGCAAGGAGGATGAAGAGAAGTGCTATTTGATACAGGGGTGGTAAATGGTTAATATAATGAAATCCTAACTGGTCTCTGTTATTCCCCTTCAGTCTCTTCTCAACAAAGCAGCCAGGGTGATCTTATGTAGACCTAAGTCACTTCCCTGTTCCATATCTCCTGGGTCCCCTCTCACTCAGAGTAAAAGCCAAGGCCCTATAATGGCCAAAGGTCATATACTGCCTGCCACCCCAACCTTTCTGTCCCCTTCTTCTATTACTCATTCCTTACTCTGTTCAGCCATAATGGTTCTTTGCTGCTGAAGCCAGCAACCTCCTGCTCCCCCGGCCCCACCCAGAGTCGGCATTCATGGCTTCCCGGGGCCTAGAACAGAGTGTCCAAGGTCAACAACACTGTGCTGTGTTATGGTTGGAAACAATTAGCATTACATACCCTTTACATTCTGTAACACTAGCTTACACACATAGTAGAACACTTCTGTACAAAGATGAACCTATATTTATAGACGGTGTCTAAAATTTTACCTATTTTAATTGGAGGATTTAAATCAATTCCAAATCTCCTATGTAAACACAGGATCAGGTATAAAATAGATCAAAACAGGACTTTTATTATGTCCAAGATTACAAAACAGCAGCTTTCATTTTTTTTCCCATTATTAAGCTAAATGGAAGATATGTTTACTCACAATATTAAATTCTTCACACGTTCCACAGGAATCAAATGAAGAAGTTCAGAAGATTCTTCCAAACTTAACAGAGTATTTACAGCCTGACAAAGAACAAATAAATTTCCTAAGGGCAGAAAAACGGAAGAAACTATATTACTTATTTCTTTGACACAATCACTATCAGACATCTCATTTATCTAACACTTTTTATACAAATTTCTTAAGTAAATATGAGCCTTTTAAAGAATTACCTGTCAAATGTTAGAATACAAAGAAACTAGAAAGAGAAGGTTCTGAGTCTTATATTTTAACTAACTTAAGAGAAAAATATATTCATAATCAGAGAATAAAAATGTATATTCCATTAACTGAGATGAGGAGGAAGTTCAATGGCCCCATCCACTTGCCTTAGCAAAATTAGAACTTTGGAGGAGAGGAGACTCAGACTTTTCAAAAACTAAGAAATTATCTTCATATAAAACTCACATTGCTTTTACATATCCAATTTATAAGTAGTCACATATCCAATAACTACTACTCAAAATCCACTCTATTAATATTAATTATACAGTCATTTAATCCTAGACCAGATGTTGGCAAACTATGGCCTGCAAATCAGATCTTGAAGGCTGTCTGTTTTTATATGACTGTCAAGCTAAAAACGTTTTTTTGTTCCAGTTTAGTTTTTTGTTTGTTTTTAAAAAAATATTTTTAAAGGGTTATTTAAAACAAAAAACAACCAAAGACAAAAAATCACAAAGACTGAATGTGGCCCACAAAATCTAAAATATTTACTAAATAGTCTTTTACCTAAAACCTTTGTCAATCCCCGCTCTAGACTTCAGAACAGTGTTGTCCAATAGAACTTTCTGCTATGACAGAAATGTTCTATACTTGGGCCAATATGCAGCCACAGTCCAGTGTGGTAGTCAGTAGTCGCATGGGGATACTAAGCACTTGAAATGTGAGTCTACTCACTCCTCCAATATGTCTGCTTGGTATCTAACATAGAATCTAGCACATTAATATTTAAATGAATGAATTACTATATACATGTGATACAAAAAATACACTGTGCTAGAATAAAACGAAATACCTACTTTTAAAATTGCTATTCTCAGGCTAGTTGGCGGGGAGACACACAAGTCTATAACAGGAAGTGGTGTTTTGGGCAGGGTAGCCTAATTCTGCCTGGAAGGGTCATGAAGGCCTTCCTAGAGGTGGTGCATGCTTGAGCTCAGTTTTGAAAGATAAGAGTTCATCAAATGACAAAGATCTAGAAAGAACTCCAGGGAGAAGGAACTCATGTGCAAGGGCAGCCAGAGGGTTGTAGAAGAAAGTCTTGCTTAGGATTAGCAAATGCTGGAGCCTAAGGTGTATGTACACCAGGTACAGACTAGGTGTGGGAGATGGGGAACGAGAGACACACGCTGAGGCTCGAGAATTGAGGAGGTATTATTTCTTTGACCTTGGCATCTTTTTGACGCTTTACCTTCAGATTCAGCTTATATTCAAGCAGTCATGACTCAGTCACCACATTATGAAGTAAAAGTGCAATGCCTCCCTCTTACCCTCTTTTTTCCTTATTTATCATATAGGGGGTTAAGCCAGAAAAGAAAGAGTAGAGAACAAATAAGATTGTAACTCACCTTTTCCAAAGTTCCCTCTGTCAACAGTCATGAAGAGTGACTCTATAAAGCATGTGACTAGTGGTATCACCTTCTCTTTCTCAAGAGGTCTGTCCAAGAAGTAGGGAGAAAAAGAGAAAAATTCAAACTAGTATGGCTTTTTTCATGGAAGAGCAAGGAATGGCTAATAAAAGGTTTTAATCAGCATGCTAAATTATCTTTTTCAAAATAAAAGAGTATTATTACCTGATATGAGGTAATACAACAAGGGCTGCCCAAGAGTGTGAAAGGTAAGTAGTATCTTTATTTGGGGGTAACTGAATGATAGATAACAGATGGTCCAGTACAGGGATCTGTGCCTTTTCTCCCTTGGATCTGGTCGTCTTCTGCTTTATAAAGGATCTGAAAGAAGAAAAGATAAATGAATGTTTAAAATAGAAGAGACTGTGATTGCTCTTGACCTAAGAAGTTTGAAATAAAATTGGGTTCCTTTCCATGCATAGAACATTTAGAGAGAGGAAAGAACTGGTAACCATGGCTGAATATAAACAACTAAACAAATGTGCATTGTTTATTGATTTTCCCTAATTTTACTTATTGGTTCTCCTTTCTTCTATTGTCTATTTTAATTTGCTTCATAACTTAAAGCAAGTCTTTTCTAGTTTTAAGTATTATTTTTGAATTTTGTGCTGATGGGTACATTTTTAAGAACTGGAGAGGTAATTTATTGGAATAAACCGACTTCTTCCATCCTCCCTTTCCCTTTTGACAAAATTTTACTATAGTAGTCCCGCCCTCTACCCTCCTCCCCCATTATCTGCGGTTTCACTAGGAAATTCCCTAAACAAACAATTCATAAGTTTTAAATTGCGTGTTCTCAGTAGTGTGATGAAATCACATACTATCGTGTTCCATGCCACCCAGTATGTAAATCATTTCTGTCCAGCTTCCCTACATGACAGACACTACCTGCCTGTTGGTCACTTAAAAGCTGTCTCAGTTATCAGATCAACTGTTGAGATATCACAGTGCTTGTTTAAGTAATCCTTATTTTACTTAATAGCCCTAAGCACAAGGGTAGTGATGCTGGCAATTTATTACACTATAATTGTTTTATTTTATTATTGTTGTTAATCTCTTATAGTGCCTAATTTATAAATAAAACTTTATCAAAGGTATGTATGGACAGGAAAAAACACATTATATATAAGGTTTGGTATTATTAGAGGTTTCAAGCATCTACTTGCGGTCTTGGAACGAATTCCTCACAGATATGGGGGGACTACTGCACTTCACAAATTGTAGAATGATGTCGCAAAGTTACCATGATGAATTTGACAACTGTTACTAAAATTATTATGATTTAGAAGTAACTTTCTCTGCTGCTTTAATCTGATAAATGGTTACTCAATGACGTTCTCTGATATGACATTCAGTTTTAAGTTATCTGTTACTTTGGCACTATTATTTGTCTATTTTTATTTTTGCAAATGAATTATATACCTCAGCCTTCTTTAAGACAAAAACTTAATCAAAAGAAAAACCACAGAAACATGTAAAATGATTTGTTTTTATAATTTATCCTCCACGTCCAGTTTGCTTAGCTTGTTACACCACAGAAGTAGAATATTGGATTTTTATTTCAGTATCCTATTTATCATCAAAATTAACTGAAAAGTTGTATTCTCTTTTGTTTCCTACTTAATGGAATATTGAATGTTTGAAAATTATGAGAGTTGATTTCATTAGCAATTTCTAAAAGTCACTAAACCTTGATAGTCTTTCGAGTACTAACCATGACTCAACAATCTGCAAAAATCTTACAAATAAAATATAAAGATGCGATTTAAAAGTGAGTCTTATAGTTGCCATGTCATTTCCCTGCTTCATCACATCTGCCAATGAGCTCCTCCAATAAATTTACACTCCTTCTGTAAGGTCCTATGTGATCTGACTCTTGTCTACTTCTCTCACTTCCTGTCATTCCACTCTCCTCCTTGCTCAATGCTCTTTACCCACAGAGGCCTTCTCTTTGTTCCTCAAACATACTGGGCTTATCCTGTTCCAGAACCTTTGCAGTAACCCTTCCCTCTGCCTGGAAGGCCTTTTGCCTATCCTTTCTTGGCAAAGCTAGATCCTTCATCATTTGCTCAAATATTTCCTCTCAGAGAGGTATAGTACAGCTTCGCTATTCACATTTCCTCTCAAGACCCTGTTTTTCTTTTTATCGTTATCTAAAATTGTCTTTGTTTATTCGCCTCACATACCCTCCCAAGAGCATCATCTCCTCAAAAGAAGGAACATTTTTCTTCATTGTTGTGCCCTAGTGCTTAGAACAGGGCCTAACACAATAAATATCTGTCAAATGACAGAGTGAATTTATCTTCTGAAGAGTCTCTTCACATGGATGGGGTGTGACAAAGAATATTCACAAAGATGACTGACAAGGTGTGACCTGCAGCCTCAGTAGGGCCCTTGGCTTCACCTCATGGAAGCCAATAAAGCCGCTCACTCCCATTGCCCAGAACCTAAAGTTTTGGCCATTTGCAAGGAACTTGCCTGTTGGAAAGTGGCATGGTATGGCAAAGTCAAGAGAAAATTCCAAGGAAATAATTCTACAGGGGTTATTCATTTCCTATTCCTCAGGAATCAGAGCTCAGTAAAGTAGAAAACTAACAGGATCTTATTGGTATGTATGTTTTGATAGCGAAGTTATTTTTAAGGTTGGCAGAAGAGTGACATGTAAAGAAGATGGGTTCCTCCAGAATCTCAAGCAGATCAGACTCAAAAAACTAACTCTGCTGTGTGACTGTGGGGACAATGATGACACCACCTCATGGGACGCTGTGATGCTTCAAAGCTGATTACTCAGCACAAACTCAAGGAATGCAGCAACAGGTCTAACTAATCCAAAAGAAATAAGAAAACGATTCCTTTGTATTCCTATGTATATAAACGTGTAGGAATGTTAAAGAAACTGGTTTCCTGATCTATAATTTCTAGAAGCATACCCACTACAACTATTTTAAAAATGATAAGCAGAATCCTCTCACATAATTACATAAACTTTGTTTTCAAGTTTGAAAGAGTATGCAATAGTTTTTAGTAGAATTAGGAAAGTAATCCATGGCCTTTTCTACAATTCAAACAATGCAAAGGTATACAATCTAAAAGTTAATGGTCACTTCTTTCTTCCTCTTACCAGTCCCTTGACATAAACAAAGTTAATAGTTTTGTGTATCCTTAGAGAGATGTCAATTCTCCTCAAATTGATCTTTAGATTTAATGCAATTCTAAACAAAATCCCAGTAAGTTTGTTTGTTTGTTTTTGTAGACATAGACAAATTTCTTTCAAAATTTATATAGAAAGGCAAAGGAGTTTACGGCCAAGCTACCCTCAACAAGCCCAATCCAGCCTCATCTTGGAAGCTAAACAGGGTCAGGCTTGGTTAGTACTTGGATGGGAGACCACGTAGAAAGACCAGGTGCTACAGGCGTAAGAAATACAATAAAATAAAAAAATAAGGAATTGTATGCTGATAGGGTCCTTGTAATCTGTGAGGTCAACCAAGGGTTGCCTCACCTTAAAAAAAAAAAAAAAGGCAAAGGAATAGGTATAGCTGAAACAATTTTGAAAAAGAAAAAAGTGAAATAATTTTTTTTTCAAGATTTTGACTTAATTTATAGCTATAGTAATAAGACAGTGTGGTATTAGAACAGGATAGACATAGGTCAATGGAAAAGAATAAAAAATCCAGAAATAGACACAAATATATGCCCAACTGATTTTTGACAAAGATACAAAAGTAGTTCAATGAGGAAGAAAAACCTTTTCAACAAATGTCAGAGCTGTGGACATCCAAAGGCAAAAAAAAGAAACTTGACCTAAACCTCATACCTTATATAAAAATAAACTCAAAATGGATCATGGACATCAATGTAAAACATAAAACTATAAAACTTTTAGAAAAATAGGAGAAAATATTTAGGCCCAACAGCTAGGCAAAGGTCCTAGACTAGATATCAAAAGCATTAACCATAAAAGGAAAAGTTGATAAACTGGACCTCATCAAAATGTAAAACTTCGCTGTGAAAAATCTTGTTAAGCAAAGAAAGACAAGCTACAGACTGGAATAAAATATCTGTAGACCACATAAGGACTTATACCTTGTACACATAAAGCACTCTCAAAACTCAGCAGTAAAGAAAGAAACAGTAGTTAGAAAATGAGCCAAGGAAATGAATAGATATTTCACTGCAGAGGAGGCAAATAAGCACATGGGAAGATGTTCGACATCATCAGCCATTAGAGAAATGTAAATGAAAACTATAATGAGATATCACTATGTCCTATCAGACTGGAAAAATAAAAAAAAAAATAAAAAAACACAAAAAAAACAGTGATAGTATCCAGTGCTGGTGAGAATAAAGAGAAACTGGATCACTCATACTGCTGGTGGGAATTTAAGGTGGCACAGCCACTCCGGAAAACTGTTTGGCATTTTCTTATAAAACTAAACATGCACTTACTGCATAACCCAATGAGTCTGCTTTTGGGTATTTATCTTAGAGAAATAAGAAGCTATATCCATCCACAAATGTTCGCAACAGCTTTATTCATAATAGCCCAAAACTAGGAATGACCTAAATGTCTTTATATAAGTTAATATTTAAACAAACTGCTATATCCATACCATGCAATACTACCCAGCAATAAACACAAGACGTTGGCTATAAAAAGGAATGGATTACTGATACACACAACTTGGATAGGTCCCAAGGGAATTGTGTTGAGTGAAAAAAGCCAATCTTAAAAGGTGTACTATGCAATTCCATTTATATAATATTCTTAAGATGATAAAATTATAAAAATGGAGAATAGATTAGTGGTTGCCAGGGGTTAGGGCTGGAGTAGGGAGTAGCAGGATGAGTTCAAAAAAGTAGCACGAAAGATCCTACAGCGATGGAACAGCTCTGTATCTTGACTCTGCTGATAGTTATGAATATACATGTGATAAAATTGCATAGAACTATATGTCCATTTACATACACAAGCATGTAAAACAGGTAAATCTAAATGAGGTCAATGGATTGTACTAATGTCAATTTTCTAGTTGTGATATTACAGTAAACTTATGTAAGATGTCATCACTGGGAAAAACGAGTGAGGAGTATATGGAACCTCTGTGCACTATTTCTTACAATTGCATGTGAATGTATAATTATTTTCAAATAAAATGTTAAAAAATTTAATAGTCACGTCTTTCTTTCACTTGCTTACCATCCTCCTGACATTAACCAAGTTAACCTGTCTGTGTATCTTCTATGTGTTTTCCTGTGCTTACATATCCTTTTACTTTTGCAAAATGGGATTATACTTCATGTACTATTCTACAACTTGCTTTTTTCACATGACAGTATCTCATGAACATCTTTCCAGTTAATACATACAGATCTTCATTTTGTACAGTACTGTTAATGCATTATTTTCAAATGGGTAATGCTATGAACAATACAGGGAATAATGATTTAGAACTTACCCCACCATCTGTTGTGAGAAAAGCAGAGGGTACTTCTCAATCGCCATTGAGCCGGCAGTGGGAGGTGCTGCTTTGTGTAGAATGAGCTTGGCCAAAATGGCCAAAGCTTCATCTTTGGCTGTAGCATCATCGATTAAGAAGCAATTCTCAATATATAAGAGAAAG
This sequence comes from Eidolon dupreanum, assembly GCA_028627145.1. NCBI lineage: Eukaryota > Metazoa > Chordata > Mammalia > Chiroptera > Pteropodidae > Eidolon > Eidolon dupreanum. Next base: position 12,333,269 of record CM053503.1, read on the forward strand.
CTGGGTAGAAAAAGCTAAAAATAAGAAAGAAAATCACACTGAGTAACAGACAGAAATTTCAGAACACTTAATGAAAAGGAGATTCTAACACTGCCACAGAGAAAAATATAGATCGCAAAGGATTGGGAATCAGAATGGCATCGGATCTCTCCACAGGAACAATGTAAGCCAGAAGACAACAAAGCCTGAGAAACTGAGTAAATGACAGAGTCTAGAATTCTGTACCCAGCATAGTAGGATTACAGTGTGAGGAGAAAAGAAGACATTTTCTGATGTACTAAATCTCAAAATTTTACTTTTATTCACCTTTGAAGAAACTTCTGAAGAATGTTCATCAAAATAAGAGAATAAACTATATAATATGAGAAAGACATGGGATCCATGAATCAGGAGAAAGTAAAGGAAGTTCTAAGGTGACATCTGTGCAGGGGGCTGAGGAGGCACCTATTCAGATTTCAAGTGCTCCAGGAAGAGTGTCTCTAAGAAAGGAAAAACAAAAATGAGCTGCTAAATTATCTGACCAATTTGCCTTGTTGAAAGGCATTCTACAATGCTGCTGGAAGACAGACTCACTGACCAGTTATTCAAAAAAAATTATTTCCAGTTTTTAAAGAAAGAGGTAATTTCAGGAAAAATAAGAAGTTATACAAGAAAGGAATATAATTATGAAATATTCCTTTTTTAAAAAAATAACAATTAAGTATATAGTGAATATAGTCAGCCAAAATTTGTGACCTAACTCTATTTGGGAAATGAGAGGTGTCCAAGACCAGAATCCATCTACCATAGGAAGAAGTCTACAGATGATGACTAAAACTAAGAAATAAGGGAAAAGCAGTAAGTTCAGATGATGTAAAAATAGAAAGTAAATACCAGAAAAAAAGCTAAAAATCATTAGATGTGTTTGTTCCTGGCAAGTAAGATGAGAGTGGAAATCAAGTGACTACCTTTAAGCCCTCCTTCACTTTTTAAGACATAGAGTACTCTGATCAAAATAAGATATTTTAAAAAAGACCAAAGGAAACAGGGAAGAAGGAAAAGATGCTGCTGTTAAGAAACCCAGAGCGAGATAAAGGGCTCTCGCTGGGCAGGAAGGAACAGGCTAGGACACGTACAAAGATTTTTTTTGGATGCAAATGATAACATGCATTATTAAAGACTAAAGGGAAAAATGAAAGAACAGATACAGAGATAGTTTCCATGAAGATAACTGTAAGATTACTAGTTATAAAGAGCGGCAAATGTTTGATGGGGGAGGGGGAAAGGATAAAATAAATTCAGGATTTCATAAGAAAGAGTTCTACCTCTTTCTATCAGGTATCTATTTTGTAACAATGAAAGGAATCTGCAACATTCCTCCAATGCAAAGTGTTTCAGAAACTATTTTCTCTGCTTTGAATTTACATAAAAGTTCCTTAAGCTGTTTTTTAAATTTAATTTTACTGAGTGGTTCTATAACTTCCTAAAGAACCATTTAAAAACAAGCTGGCTAGCTAATATTATTTGAAATGCCTTTGAGTATGGAATAAAATTTCACTTGTGACCTAAAATTGGAATATAATTGCTTTAAAAATATAAGGACTAAAACATCTAATACATAAATTGTTTTTCTTAAAAAAAAAAAAAACCCACAAGATTTTACGTTTGATTTTATCATGACATATTAAAAACAAAACAAATCCAAAACTTAATATCCTTCTCACCTGCTCAAACTGCTTCATAGCAAACATGACTTCAGAAAAATCCAAAATTAAACGTCTTTCAAATTGGCTGTCAAAAATCTGTGGACCACAGGTAAAAAGTACTAATGTAAGTACACAGAGAGTACTTTCCCCATTCCTGAAAATAAAAAACTTCCCAAATCTTCAAGGTCCTCTTACTTGCAAGGAGGAAGGAGTAGGATGCTTGATATAAGTTAATATAGTCACGGGAGGCAAAAAAAAAAAAAAAAAAAAGAACTTGACTGCTAAATTTGCCTCTGTGAAGATGGACACACCCAGGTGGGAGACATAGGCACTGACTTCTCCTCTGGAAAGCAGCTAGAGTAAAGGAGTGGTGGGCACATTTCAACCAGTATTCTGTCCAATGCAAGACCTTCTCCATAGGAACTTACACACAAGCAAAGGGCACTGGTTCTGCCTAAGAGCAGCTCAATTCTCTCCCGGCTACAGAGAATTATGGAAGAACAAGCAGCACGATTTTACACCTTCCTCTATACTTTACACTGCCGTACTCCATGAAGCTAAGAAGAACTAAACTGATCTATTTTTAATCCCCCTTTCCTCCAATCCATCTTCTAAACTCACTAAAACGCAAATCTCATCAAATCATTTTCCTGATTAAAATTTTTCCAGTGCCCTCCAATACCTGCAGGATAACATCCAACCTCTTTTAAAAACCGACTAGAGACTTGCTGATATACATCACACTTCCTCGTATGTCCATATGCCTAGATGGCATACATTTTTGAACACGTCTTCGCTGTTTCCCCTCCTAGAGGTTTTCTAGAGTTTTTAACCCCTTTTCTGACTGGCAGACTGCTACTTAACCTTCAAGGACCATCCCAAAATTCAAGTCCTCTGAAAAGTAATCTCTGTTCCTCAACCCCAGATGGAATTAACAATTATGTTTCAATATGACATCAACAGATTAGTTTAACAGATTATGACTACTCACTCCCATGGCCCCGCTTCCCTAATAATCACAGGCACCATAGTGTCCACTCATGGTGTCCATCTAGTCCAGACCCAGCACACTGGAAAGCTGTGCATATTTCGTGAATATCTGCTGAACAGATTTAGCTTTTTATCACACTGTTTTGCTTATTTCAATTATAGCTTGCAATTCACATCTCCTTAACAAGATTATAAATTCCCCAAAGGCAGAGCCTTTGCTATGCTTCGTTTATACTCCCCAAGAGGCTTATATAATGCTAAACATATTAACTACTCAATTAATATTTGCTGAAGTAAATTACTTTTTCTATGGTGTCTTTGATGAGGGTCTCTGGCAAGGAAACATTTTCACCTAGGACCAGAGTAGAAATTACATCCAAGAGGGTCTCCCGGCAAGATGTAGAGAGATTGGCTATTTCTAATGTTTGAGCTAATACCTGTAAAACAAAAGAAAAAATAATGCACATCTAGCAATCAGCTTTTAACGAACAGACTTGAAGCAAATAAAGTTGGCAACTCACGTTACAAACATCAACAGGTTTGGTTATCTTTGATCCACTTCCATGTTTCACAAGTATCAGATATGTTTCTAACAACCTCTTAATCTGCTCAGAACTTTCACCACAGTTACTTGTGGTTACTCTTGTATGTAGATCCAGGAGTGATTCCTGCAAAGAATTTAACAGAGAAAATATGTAACAGAGAGAATAACTATAAAATATCAAACTCATCTTTTAATCAAATAGTGAAAGTACTGTATGAAACAGTTCAAATTTCCACATTCTTTTACTTTGAAAGGAAAAGACACATTTCTTGGGAGTCAATAAGGATAATAACAGCTAACATTTCTGAGTGCACAGTGTTAAATTCTTTATAAGCATCTCCTCACAATTCTCATGGTGACCACGAAGGAGGGAGTATTATTAGCCCGTTTACCAGATGACGAGACTGGGGAACAGAGACTTAGATAACTTCTCCACGTCATACTAGCAATAACTGACAAAGCCAAGATTCAAATGAAGGCAGTCTGGCTCCAAAGCTGCTCCTCTCAACCGCTATGCTCCACTGCATCTCAAAATAGCACGTCAAATAAAAATAGTACAGGGGGAGGAGAAAAGGAAAATCCTAAGACAATAAGGACAATTATAAAATACAATCTTCAAAAATGGTCTGCTAAACTAAGAGCAAGAATGATCAACGCTTGGACTCCTCATCACATACAAATCCTGAAATTTAGAACTTACTTGCAAACATTCGAAAAATGTACCAAAATGTTCCTTGTAGATATAGAATGCAGTGGATCTGACCATGTTTTTGAGTGTTTCTCCAACTAAAATCCATGGTAGTTGAATTTCTGTTTCAGTAACTGGTCCTAGCTTTTGCAAAATTAGCTTCACCGCCTATGGGAATCCAAGAGTCATTCAAATAAACATGTAAGCCCTCATTTTAAAGTATTACGCTGTGATTTTTCCACTCTGATTGTAGCTACCTTAAAATCTTATCTAGGAATAATCAAGGATATAAAAATGTTGATAGTTAAGTTAACTGACCCAAAGGAATTTCCAAAAGAGGATGAGGAATTTTATCGTACGATTGCCCACTCTCCACCCATTTTTGCTCATTAATCAATTGATGTTACCTTCTAGGATCTAGGATGAAGAAAGCAATGATTTTGTAAGTTAAGATACTTAGTGGCCCAGAACCTACATTAGGTAAGCATTGCTATTAAAGTTTTAAAGCTCCCCATTCAGTGTTATTTATTCTAGGCCACCTACTCTCCATCATTTCAGTAAGTCTTTTCTATTTTCTTTTTAATCCCTTTCACGCAGACTCAGTATTCCTCCCAGTTATTTACCTTTCCTGTACAGGAGTGAAACATATTTCTCACTCCTTTGCACATTTCAAAGAGCAACTGTCCAACTCCTTCTACCTTTTCTGGATGTTCATCAAGATCAAGAAACATTAAATTGAAAAGTCCATTTTTATCAGTAACCTAAAACACAAAATGTAAATGGAAAATTGTATTTACAACATAAACGCATCCAAATGAAAAAATCTGCTATTCTACAGATTCATATTTAAATATAATGAGGACAAAATTCTAAAAGGAATAGACACTTGTAATGTCTCAAACTACTGTAACAGTATAGAATCACTTGCAATGTCACAAAAGAGAATAAGTAATTCACTGGTATAAGGGAAGTATCAAGAAAAACTACATAAGGCAACATTCCATCTTTTATAGAAAATCATATACTTGTATTTTAGGAGTATAAAAGAAATTTAATACCAATGTGTGTGTTTTATTATCAAAACTCTTTATGATATGCTATGGAAACAAACACAAATGATGCTGCAGTCAGTTCCTTCCAAGAAATCATTATAAAATTCCTGTTAATCCCGCTGTTCATGTATTTACTGACTTGAATTATGGGTTACTTTATACACGTGTGTGCGCACACGCGCTTGTGCACACATGCACGCACACACACACACACACACACTCTGAAAGGTACCAAAAACCTAAATAACAATAAAAAAAACGAATTATTTCACATTAGTGAGCAAAGACTAAACCTTATGGTAAGATAAACTTAGTATTTAGAGGTTTCTGTGTGTGTGTGTGTGTGTGTGTGTGTGCACGTGTATAAAGCATTAGTCCATAATAACCACAGTATAAAAGATATCAGCTTCTGTTCATCAGATTCTTTAGGATTAATGAGCAATAAACATAAATATCAGACTAACCTTTCTCATCAAAAAAGTAAAGCTTTCGGCAGCAAAATTTCTTATATGTAGTTTTTTGTGAGCCAGGAGTGTACTATACATACTATAAATGAGAAAATAAGACATGTTTAATGGTCATAATTTTAATAAAGATGTACTACATGTCAACTGTATATCGAACCAACACTGTGCTAGGTATGAAAGGGATACGCAGCAGGTATAAAACGAGAAGTTTATAATCTCATTCAATTACCAGGACAGCCTTATGTTGAACAGACATTAAGAAGTGCAGGACTAGTGGTGCTGAACTTAAAGGAAAGACTCCATGAAAAGTTGAAACTTATAAGTGAGCCCTGAACAGGAAAAATTCAGGTGAATACGAGAGTGCGTATCACTAGAAATCAAAGTGAGATCAAAGATGGGGTGGGCAGAAATGATCATGTTGAAGAGATAACAAGGAGGTTGGTCAGTCTAAAGGAGGAAGAACAGTGTGGTTGGGGCAGGCAGCTGCAGATAAAGCTGCCAGGTAAACACGTGGCTCTGAATATCCAGTGAAGGAGTACAGACTCTAGCTGACATTTACATAAGCACTTATTGTTACTCTACCTAATTGGCACAACTACATAGGGTAGATACTATTAATATCCCCATTCTACAGATAATAAAATTGAGGCAGAAAGGCTAAGTAACCTGCTCAATGTCATATAACCATGTAGCTATAACTATATAATTACTTGTATAACTGCATGGTTTAAATTGGTCTTCCTAATGACAGGAGAGCATGAAATATATCTTCCTATTTTTGCCATTTCCCTGTTACCTAATGGTTCCTTGATCATAGCAGGTACTAACACTGGCTAAATATGGAATGAATATTTTCAGAAAGATTAATTTGGCAGCAAGATACAGGATAAAAAAAGGAAGAAGAGACTAGCAGTCCTACTAGAAAGCTGCTCAAGCCATACAATCTTGGGTGAACAAGGGCATGAAAGAGGCTGGTGGTAGAGGGGAATGACAAAAGATGTTTTCCAAAAGACATTTCAAGAGTCCATTGCAATGGAACCAAAGACCTTACAGTGTCCACAAGGCCCTTTATGATCTAGCCCCCTACTACCAAGCCCCTGACATTGCCTAGTTACTCTTCCCTTGCACACACTGCTCAACTAGCCAGGCCTCCTTGCCATTCCCCATGTATGCCGGGCATGTGTCCAGATGTTTTCCCTCTGCCAAAATGTAAACTTTGCATGAAGAGTACTTTTTATCTGTTTTGTGATTGTATCTCAAGTGCCTGACACATAGTGTTCAATAAATACTTACTGAACTGGTTGAGCGCATAAATAAATAATAGAATCAAAAGGATTTGGAGTCCTTGAAGACAGTGGGTCAAAGATTCCTCTAGGGTGCCAAGTCTCAGTGATGGGAAGAGATGGTGTCATTGTTAGAAACTGGGCAACCAAATAGGACCTGGCATAGACTACATATTTACTCAATATAAGAATAAATGAAGAGTTGGCTTGAATGGGAATGTGTTGACTCTGGTTTCAGTAATACTCAGGAGAAAATATCCAGAATGTTGAAGATGTCATACTAAGAGCAAATAAATTTAGAACTAGAGAGTCTGACTTGGGAGATATAAAAGTAACAGCAGAAGCCATGAAACCAAATAAATTATGTATCTCCTCCCCAAGATCTTGCTGGTTTTTAATGAAGTAATCTCAATTTCGAATACATTTTACCAAAAGCTTCATAGAGAACTAGTAAAAGCTGAAAAAATATCTTTCTCTTTCTTTGTTCAAAAGAGGGTAGGGTCAAGGGTTGGGGGTGATACAAAAAGAAAATCTACAGTCTTATTCCTTAACCACTCCTATGGGGTGGGAAGAGAAGAGTTAATTTTATGTATTTATGTGGCAATTAAAGTACATAGAAATAATCAGACACCAATGGAAATCTCCATCAAGTCCCAGAATGATACAGATAATAAACAATCCTTCCCTTACTTTAAACAAAAAGCTACTATGGAATTTATTCTCTTTCCCTCTCCACATTTGCTCACAAATACTGAGTGTCTCTTTTGGCTTAATAAGCATGATAGGCACTAGAAAATGCAAATATTTAAGATGAGGGTCTTGAAGAGTTTATGTTTGTTGAGAATACCATTACATTGTGAACAACTGTTAACATAATTTGTGTCACGGAAGTGGTATAGAATGCCACAGGGGTTCAGAGTACAAAGCTTTCATTTCTGGCCAAGGAAATATTTGTGGAGGTTATGAAATCCAGGCCAGGCTTTGATGGGGAAGGGGAGATATGTTTTCAACAGTTGGCTATAAAGAGACTGGTGGAATAGAGTGTGGATTACTTTGGCTGGAGAACCAACTTTATATAAGGAAATAATTAGGGACTGAATTGGAAAGGTGGTTAAGAGTCAGAAGCCAGGGAAAAGGCAATTAAAGAACATATTTGAGTCAGGTAGCTATGTCGGCAGGTACACGTGATGTTATGCATTATGCATATTTTAACCAGACACGGTGAGAGTCAGAAATTCTCTCTTGGTTGTCAGTTTCAACAAAAACTGCCCTTGACCAAAACATAAAAACTTACAAAACTTAAATGTTAAAAAAATCTCATTATTGAGGAGGATCATTCTATTTAGGGGGCCTGAAGCACACAGCTGTTTTCACAGAGGCAACCTTGAATATTCAGCACGCATGTATTGCTTTCGCTCTCAAAACTAATGCAGATGGGAGCAGGACTGACTGCAAACAGGCAGGGGAAATCTCGTGGAGACGATGGAAATGTTCTTAAACTGGATAGTGGTGATGGCTGCACAACTTTATAAATTTACTAAATGGCACTGAGTAGTCAATTAAACACAATAGAAATTAGAAGCAAAAGAAAAAAAAAGAAAACCCACATTAGAGAGAAAAAAGGGTCACCTGTATATACTGGACATGTCCTTCACCATGAGCCTCCACAGGTACTTGTAAAGATACGACAGTGAGGTGAAAGCCCATTCTAACAACTCAGTGTCCTGAGTCTCCAGGATTGAGGTGATAGTCAGAAAAAAATCCTGAAAATGTGGATAGAAGTCTGTCTGCAGATCTCGTGCCAACTGTACAACCAAACTGGATTAAAAATAAGAAAAAGTAACTGTTTTTGAGACATGTAGACCAAAAAACAAATACTGTAAATCTATTTCACAAATGATAGTAGATTGCCTATGATGATAGAATTAATTAAAGCTTCCAAATCAAGTCTCAAGAGAGAGACAAAATTTTTCAAATTCTTCACATTTTAAGAGTTCAGCAGAGAAATCAGGCTAGAGCAAGAGGTGCATTCTATCACAAGTGATGTTCAATTTTTCCTATTATGTCAAAGAAAAATGGGATTATCTTAAAAGTATAAAATGATAGTTAACAAAGTACACACCTAAGATTCTGTTTTATGGCAATGCACTAATACTCAAAATAAATTCTTATTTTTAAATTACAAACACCAGATCTATGGCATGTATAGCTATAAAACACAACTACTCATAAATGCAGACATGCTACTTACTCCAAAAGAGGTTGATAGGCCAAACTGTTCTTGATTTGCAGGTGAGCCTTTAAACTCTGAACTATCTCATTTTGATGATAGACCAACTGATTGAATGACTGGCATTTGTCAATAACTTCTTTGTAAAATTTCCCTAGATGAAAAAAATATATATATTTTGCTCTTCCATCATATCACTATTTAGTTGTTTTGAATATGAAGTGCAAATGATGAGTGAATGAAACAGAAACAAAATAGAAAATACCAAAGTGTTCCGTAAGGTTCAATTCCCTCCATTTCAGCAGTCCTTCAAAAAAGTAGGTTTCGACCTCCTGCCAAGATTAAAGCAGTCCATTAATCAGACAATTTAAAATATGATCAAAGTAAATAAGAATAATGATATATTAATATCTTAAGACAAGTTAAACTTCTAGGTTTATTTTATGGTCATTGACTCATATATTTAAAAAGCATTCAGGTATACAATATGGACAGATGCTTTATGAAAACAATGTTTTGTTGATTTGGTTGCAGCAAGTAATTCTCTAAAAACCTATATAATTGTCACACTAAGGAAAAAAACCTCTTTTTCTATGTTTTTTACACTTTTAGGCCCAGAAAAATGTGCTGACTCTTCAGAGTTCTTTCATTCTGCTTTTGGAAATATTAATTGCTGCAACCTTGTAGGGAAGTAATCAAGCATTTTGATTAAAATTATAAACAGAAAAATCCCCTTTTGTAGACATTTCTTATAAAACTTTCACATATTAGTATATAGATGTTTATTCAGCTTTATTGTAGTGAGAGGAGAACATAAAATAGCCTAAATATTCTAACAACAGGAAAATGGTTGGAATAACTTGTGGCCTATAGATACTAAGGTATATTATGTGGCTATTAAAAAGACCTATATCTATATTGAACAAGAAGGATGTTGATATTCCTTCCAAAGTGATAAAAGTTACACAGTCTATAAATGTTTGCACATATTTGTATTACAGAAAAACATGGAAAAATACACATATACCAAAATACCAATACTGGTTTCCTTGGCAATAGTAGGTGGAAAGGTGAGATATGTTTGTCTAAGTTCACCACTACATTATTTAGCTTGTTAACACAGTACATATTACTTTGTCCACATATATGTGTGTATCTATGTGTATATGTATGTATGCGTATATATGTGTATATATATGTATGTGTGTGTGTATGCCCATAGAAAGAGAGAGAGAGAGAGAGAGAGAGAGAGAGAGAGAGAGAGAACAAATACATAAGCACATACACAAAAAATTTAAAAAGTGTAAATCTTTAAATTGTGCTTTGGAAATCTTTAAAAAATAAAAATGAAATAAAATCAATAGAAAGAATAGGAAGGAAAGAGAATCCAATTAAATTTTGTTCAGTGTCTCTTAAGGCAGAAGGGAAACATACCTAACAGTTTAAAACTTAAATGGAGAAAGAATTCGTAGCCTAGCACAGTGACTGGCACATGTCAGCCATCTGTGATAGACTATGTCCCCACCCCTTTGCAATGTGACTGGCAGCCTCTATCACCTAGAGTTGGAGTCTATTTCCTCACCCCCTGAACTTAGCCTGGCCTTGTGACTTGCTTTGACCAATAACATGCAATGGAAATGATCCTGAGACTGCCCAAGCTAATCTTTAAGAGGCCTTGTAATTTCTGCTTTTGCTTTCTTGGAAAGATTCTGTCATCGTGAAAAGAAGCCTAGTCTAGCTTATTGGAGAACAAGAAGCTATGAAGATGAGCTAGGCCAACTAGCCCCAGTCAACAGCCAGACATTTGACTGAGGTCATTCTGGACCTCCTAGCCCAGAATCCTATCCTAGGCTCTCTTCTCTGCTAACTTAACACTCTATCCCTTGGTGCTTACAACCTCTCCTATAGCTTAAACTAAACCATTTGCTGAATGTTAAATCTAATGTCATCTGTACTCTTCCAGATCCATACATCCAAATGTCTTTTGGATATCATCATTTGGTGAGCCACAAGTATATCAAATTCGACAAACCCCAAACAAAATCAACCTCACGCTTCTCTTCCTAAATCTATCTTGATGAATGACATCCTCAACCAACTAGTTGTTGAAACAGAAAACTTAATCCCATTCCCTTCCTCCCTGCATGTCACAAGTCCTAACAAGTCTACTTTTTTAATATCTCTGGAATCCTTCCCTTCTATCCATCTTGACTGCCACTATAATAATCACCTCTTGGTTAGATGACTATGAAATCTTCACAACTGGTTGCCCTAACTCCAGTCCTACTCTTTATTCTACACTAAAGCCAGAGAGATCTAAAACTTAAACCTGATCATGTCACTGCACTGCCTTATAATCCTAGAATGACATCACATAACTTCAGGATAAAATCCAAACTTAACTTGATATATAAAGCCCATCATGATCCTTGACTACCTCTTCTGCTTTATCTCTCACCAGATATTCCTTCTCCCATCCCAGTTACTGTCAACTGTACATACACTTACTTATATACAAACACCATATATACAATTATAACCACAATAAACTGCTCTGTAGTTTCTTGACTGTGACATGCATTCTCTAGCCTGTTCATTTATACAGGCTTCCCCCACAGCCTAAATAGTCTTTCTTGTCTTCTTTGCCACACTAAAACCTATATAACAGACTAAATTCAGGTATCACCTTGTCAATGTTATCATTTTTGACACCCCACCCTACGCCTCCAAAGAATTCAGGTTAGGCTCCTCTGATGATGAGTTCCCAAAGTGTTATGTCCTTACTTAGATGACATCATTTGACAAACTGAATTCACACATTGGAGAGAAGGTATTCAAAGGCAGTGAGCAGAGTCTGACTAGAGCCAAGTGACAAATAGTAAAAACTGAGGTTGAATCCATAAGTTAAAAGCATGTTATATGGGATCTTAAAAGGCTAGCAGAAAAATAATTACTTGATACAACAAAAAGCAAGAATTTTGTAGAGGTGTGAGTGAGTTAGAGCATGGCTAAAAGAAGAAAAAAAAATATGAAATTCTAGCCCCAATCTTTTTATAAAAGAGTAAACTAAGCCTCAGAAAAGTGACTTGCTTGAACCCTTTTTAAACTGTAGCTTCAAGAATATGGATCTGCAACAGTGCTCAGAATAAACATGGGAAAGAGAAAGGCTAGAATCACAGAACCACCTTGGTATCAAAGCTATAAAACTTTCTGCAATGATGGAAATGTTCCATATCTGCACTTGTCCAATATGGTAGCAACTAGCCACATATGACTACTGAACACTTGAATTTTGAATTCACTTAATTTAAATCTAATTTGTCATGTGTGGCTATTTTATTAGATAGCACAGGACTAATGCATTTCATGTCCACAAAGAAATGGCTTGAAAATCAATCCATTTCTAAGAGCAGAGACTAAAAAAATGACTGTGACTACTCTAAGACTGATTAGTATAACATTTTCTTACCTCATCATAGCTCGCAGTTCTATCAATCCGGTGAATAATATCGATATTCACATTCCCCAGTCGTTCAGCAAATGTAAGAAACTGTGGGGGGGGGGTGGAGCATAGTTAAGATACATCATCATTTAATATTTACCACATCTTGAGTATCTGTTTGAATGCTGTATAACAGTCATATGTGGACAATTCCCTTGTGAAAGTGGAAAGTTTAAAGCCTCTATAAGCCTCCTCATGTACTATCACTTAAATAATAGTAGGCTTCGCTTGCAATTTCGGACTTGTATTTTCAACCAATCATAATATGTATAATTGAGTTTTTAAACTAAAAGTAGGTATCACTGATGAATCAAAAGGTAAGTTTAAAAACAGCACGAAAGAACATAGAGCCTTAAAAAAAATGCACTATGCTACAATAAGATAATAGAATACTTCTATAAATATGTTTGCATAAATTCTTTCAGTTATATCATTTCAGATAAAATTTTCATGCTAGACTACAGTAGACCTGGGTGAAAGCTGATGATGTGGCCTTACTAGACCTATTAAGTTTCATACCCCCCTACAAGCACAGGGATCTGACTAAGTCGTTGCAATAATAGTGATTTTAAACATATACAAACCTATGACTGTATCACAAGGAAGAAACTCTCAAGGGGTAGAGAAAGTGTGGCAGCCATTGGCTGGAAATCATTCAAGTTCTCCCACCGGCCCGCCCCCTAATTTGGCCTTTAAAGGTAAAACAGCAGGGGTGAACAGCTCCTAAGGAATTAGTTTGTGAGAGTGAATTTAACTCGGACTGAAGGAGTTTCCCACGCACGCTAGACCCCACAAACCATGGGCGACATTTGCTGCCAGACTTATTTTCGCACTTCATGTTTACTACACGCGGAGAGTCTCCCTCTTTTGCCAGAGTCTCGGGGCAAAGGACTAACGCTTGGCCCAGAACTCTGCAGCCCCGGGAGTCCCGCTCAGAGACAGTCCCACGTCTGAGACACCAGGGACTCACGGCTCCTGGCCCAGGCTCCCTCACTCACCCGATATGTGTTCTCGGTCTTGTGGGAAACGGGCTTTGTCTTCATGGTTGCAGAGACGCAGCAGCCCGCGAGGGCCTGCGGAAAGGTCGAAGGGATGCAGCCGAGGTTAGGCAACGGAAACTAGGTGACACTGCAGATTCCCAGGTGTCCAAACTCTCTCACGTGCAGTTTGAGCCCCTGGACGCCGCCATGTTTGAGACGGGGCGGAGCCTGAGAGGGCCACGTGGGCGGAAGAAGGGGACTGAGCATGCGGGGCGCCTCTCGCCGGGAACCGCGGGAAGCCGGAGAGAACCGCAGAGTCCTGGGCTGGCGGGTATGTGGATGTGCAGTTACTCCCTTCAGTAAAAGTTTATATATTTTTGTTGTAAAAGAAAACACGTTTGTCATCATTATCAGCTAAAACTCACTACCACTCAGTTTGTATCCTGCAGCGGGTCTTTACGTTCATAATTTCACAGTAAACCCTGTACACTGAGCAAGCGTGTTAGGAATCTTTGTCAAGAAATACATGGTAAAGATTTATTCAAGGGTCTTAGAGTTTGTAAACAGAAAATGCAACTAGGCAATACCCAGAGTATTGTGCAAAAAAGAAAAGCGGAGGGTTCTTAGAGTAAAAAGTACATTCTTGAGAAGAATCAGTCCTGCATTTTTATCTTAGCCTCTGGTTTGATGAGAGATGGTAATCCTGTAAATGATCCTATGGTCTGGATAATGGACCTCACTTGGCTAAATACATTACCACTCTTTCCTTAGTCCCTCAGGGGGGTAATCAGAGGGCAGTTTGTTGTGTATCGGGGTATTTACACAGGACTGGAAATTTCAAAAGGCTAAGTTCCCAGGCTTCTTAAAACAGACCTCTCCTCATATCACAATATACTTGATTTTAGTAATTTAGCAGCTTGGCTATAGTGACTCTTTTATTTATTCACTTTTGTCTTCAAGCACATTGTGAATGCTGCCTGAATATAAATGAGGTGCATATTTTAAAGCCCATTTAGTATATGAAAAAAGCAAGAAGTGGCAGTCTGGCAGAGGTCACTCAGCTCCAAAGTCTGATATTTTTCACCACTATCCTCTAAATAAAATTGAAAAATAGAAAAAGTTTTAAAGAAAAATTTTATATTTCATGCACAACCAGTTAACATTTTGATGTTTTTTCCACCACTCTAATGATATGTTGTTAAACATAATTGTACAAACAGGTGTGTGTGTGTGTGTGTGTGTGTGTGTGTATATATTTCATTTATTCATTCAGCAAATATTTCTTGAGAATCTGCGATGAGCCAGCCATTCACTCTTCTGTGAGCTGAACAAGACAGACAATAAAATAATAATAATAATAATAATAATAATAATAATTCTGTTTGGAAGATTTAGTCTGAGATACTTACATCTTAGATAGCTAAGGAGAGATGTTAAGTAGACAACAAAATACATTCCTACTTAGGGATCATTGTAGAGGTCAGGGCTGGAGTTGTGAATTAAATACCTTACATACACTTAACTACTGAAAGTGTAAGGTAATTAAAGCCATGGAACTGGATGAGATCACTTACGGAGAGAGTGATGAAAAGGAGGATGAAGGAGAGAAGAGGACCCAAATTGAACCCTGGAGTGCTCTAACAATTAGTAGTGGCCAAGAAGGTGACTGGGAAAAAGCTAGTGAGATAGAAATGGACTAGTATTGTCATGGAAACATAATCTGACATGGTGAAGGTCCCTGGTGACCTTGACAAATACAGTCCATGTGGAGGAAAGAAAGCAAAATATGCATGGATTGAGGATGGAATCAGGTGAAGAAGTGAAGTAGACATAACACTTTTACATTATTAACATTACAGTATCAAAATTTTCTAAGTCAATAGTTGCAATAGTTGTAACTTTTTAATGGCTCCACAGCATTTATGGATTTGATTTTTTAATAATAAAATATAGAAGTGTCCAGCATTTGGCTGGCTTCCAGTAGGCTAATTGGCTTTTCCCCTCCCTTTCTTTAGGTGGTTCTTTTCTTTTTATGCCATAGATTCCTTAAGGAAGACATAGAAAGCTATAGAACGTCTCAGAAAAATGCACATAAGCTCATTTACACTAAATTGTGTAGATAATTTTAGAGTTAGAAGTCTGCAGTTACCTGAAGGTCAGAACCCCCACTCTAAGCAATGTTCCCAACCTGTTGCCAAAATCGCCTCCAGATAATTGTGTCCTTTTCCTTCTATTTTATTTATTTTTTGGTAATGGAGTTAATGTGACAATAAGGAGTGGAGAGAAAAATAAAAATCAAAAATACTAAAAGAACTGACACAAGTTATGTATCATATTGTTACTTATTATATGATTCTCACTGACAACTCTGGTTGAATAATTTATCAATATAACATGGTGGTTAAGAAACCACTGGATGCTAGACCCAGATTGCCTGGGTTTGAATCCTAGCTCTATCATTTGTTAGTGGTTTGACCTTGGAGAAGTTACTTACATTCTCTAAACATCACATTTTTCATATGTGAAGTGAAGCTAATATAAGTCTCTAACTTATAGGGGGCTATTATGCAGAGTAAATAAGCTAATGGATGAAAGGTGCTTAGAAGGTGCCAGTACCATAACTGTACAACCTTTGACAAGTTACTTAACCTTCCTAAGACCCAACTTCCTAATCTATTTAATGGAGATATTAATAATACCAATCTTTCAAGGTATTGTTTTGGCATATAGAGCATGGAATAAATGTTTGCTGCATAGATAAATAATTGGCCATTTATTTTTTACTATCTGGCTACCTGACAAGTTTCTTAAGGGCAGAAACAATGTGCTTTTTCAACTTTCTATCAAAGCATATCGTACTTTGTTTAACCCTGACAAACTTAAGACTAGTATAACTCTTGCATTAGATACAGGTTGTACCATGTGATTTTTAAGGTTTCTCCCAAAGCTAAGTTTCTAAGATTCTGTGGTATAGCCAAATCAGCCATGAAAAGCACTGCTATTTAGAACCTCTCCTTGTCCCCAGCTTTTGTGCTCTGTGCTAAGAACTTGAATACCCCACGTCAACCTGTTTCCTTTTTTCACTATAGTTTTGCCTGCCCTATCCATTGAAGCCAGAAAACTTATATGTAATTCCTTGATTTCTTATTAAGGTTGGTCCAGAACTCCTGGCAGTTTTGCTTTTTAATATTTGTTTCTTTAGTGTCTAGCACACTGCAGTTGCAAACCCAGGGGACTACATGAGCACATGAGAAGTTTACCCACCTTAGATATGGAAGTGAATCCATAGAAGGCTTCTTGGTGGATATGACATCTAAGCTGAGATGTAGAAGATAAACAGAAGTTAGCCAGGCAAGGGAGGAGCATAGATATGAAGGGTGTTCTCTAGGTAGAGGGAACAGTATATGGAAAAGTTCAAAATAATTAAGTACAAATTCAGTTATTTTTAGTTCCTAATCCAAAACCACATCTTGTCAAATTAGCACTAGGCATCAGTGTCACTCTTAGCATCTTTGGGCTAATAAAAAGGAAAACATAAGAGACAGAGTGAAATTGAGAGGTGGGGAGAGCCTTGGTTTCCTTATCTATAAAAGTGGGTACAGGAGTAACACAAGGCTATCGAAAGATTAAGATATTGTACATGGTGGTCAGGAAGGGAACAACTCTGCCTGGGGGCATGGTCTTATCTAAATAGGGGTTCAAGGGGTACAGTATATCAAACCAGAGATTATCCCCACTCAGAAAATGGGACTAATGAAGTGAGATCTCAAACCAATGGGAAGTGAAGCAAAGGAGAAGAGTGGACCAAGAAGGATATTTTAGTAACTCTTAGTTATGGTAGTAAAGTAAGCTGATCCACAGATCATTTATTTCTTAAGAGAACTATGTACTATTCATAGTTGTATGTGATGCAGGAGTCAGAAAGAGCATGGAGTTTGAATTCAGAAGAACCAGCGGGGTCTTAGTTCTAGAATTTTCCATATGTTAGTTGATAACTGAATTAGTGACTTAATCTCTGAGCCTCAGTTGTCTCACCTTGAAAATATTAGGCATAATAACTAAGTCTGCTTTTTAACTTTTTAGTTGGTAAGGAGATCCTTGATATTGTGTATGTCAGAGTCTCTTGTCATCCATATAACACTTATTATTATTATTTTCAGTTATGTGACCACATTTTAGCACTGGGGCCACTGAGCTTCTGTTCTTTTCCTTGTTTAAAGCTCAGGCATCACAGACATTAGATAAGAAATTGCAAATTGGTGGGCCTCCCAAGCCCAGTGTAGCCCAGATATGTTTTGTTTACCAACCAATATCCTTGAAATAAATAAGTTTATTAAAAATCTGGAGATTTCTGGTGAAAATCCAGATTTCTAGCTTCTCTGAAAAATAAAAAAAAAAAAAAAAAAGCACAACACTGGGCCCACATTCAGAAAAGCAGCAACTGGCCAGAGCTGAGTAGCGGTGGCCCCTTTGCTTCTGTCCACACCACTCCCGGCTGCCCTGCCCCTGGCCCATGCACTTGGCCTCCATAGGCATTTCATTTTGCAGCCTCATACATTAGACTTTTCCTCAAGCAGAAGGTTTTAAACATGCCTCTTGCAAATAGCAGGTTGTTGCAGCAGCTGCTGTTACTTTTATAGTCTAATCCAGTGAGTGACTCAACTTTTTACAGGGGGGTTGGTGCAGTTTTTCAGTCGGTGCTGAAATATTTGTAACACCCTTCCCCAACCCCTGAAACACACACATGCGCATGTACAAACCCACCATTGCCTTCTGTGTTCAGCTTGTTTTCCTTTCTCACTTTTACTCACTGTTTGCATTTGGGTCATGAACTTTACATTCCTTATTTTCTTTTAAGAGATACCAGAGGATAACCTGAATTAACCTATTTATTTGAGCAATTTGTACATCTGCACTGTTTTTACATACACATTTTCATACAATTTGGATTTATCCCAACCCTTCTCCAATCTCCCACTTCCCCTTGGCTGTATCTTTGCATCCAAATTGATTTTTGCCTCATTACATCTTATTTGCTGCTTGGAAACAGAGGTAAGCTCGGACTCTGCTGCTGGGCCTCCCAGACTCACATTCTTGCTCTACCACTATTGTATGAGCCTCAGTATACTTGCCCCCAAATAGGGTTGTTCTGAGGAGTCAGTGACCTAATACTTTTGTTCTCAAAATGTGGTCCCCAACCAGCAGCACCAGCATTTAATGGAACTTGTTAGAAATGTAAATTCTCAAGACCCACTCCAAACTTCCACTGAATTAGAAACTCTGGGAGTGGCGCCCAGTCATCTAGGTAATTCTGATGCAGACTCAAGTTTGGGAATCACTGACTTAGCGTATGTTAGAGTATTTAGAACATTGTCTGGCATATACCATGTGCTATAGAAAGTTTTTACTATTATTATTGTTTAGTCTCTATATAAGTGTTTGCTATTGTCATTATTAGATTGTCCTATCCACATCTATGGGATAGGTCATAATATCCTCACTCTAAAGATTAGGGATCTGAGACTCAGAGAACTTCTAAATGGCAGAGAAATTTGAATCCAGGTCTTCTAACTTTAAGTTCAGTGCTTTGTACTGCCCCACATCTTAAGAGTGTAAACTAGGAGAGACAGATGTAGAGAAATGAATGTTTGGCTCTTGTTAACATTTGTAGATTGCCTGATAGTTTTTGTTCTCTTTTCCTCTAGAAATAGCATCCTGATTTTCCTTTGAGGAATCACTGTTCCCTCATTCTCAATGTCTGAGATTCAGGTAAGTTGCCAGGGAGGGCCTGTGTCCTAGTTGGTATTTCTTTGGTCAGGTAACTGGTTCATGGATGACCATGTGTCCCAGCCAGGGCAAAAGCCCTACCTGGAACTTTTGCTAGAGCTATGGAGAAAGAGGTGCTTCTTTTTCTTGGATTTGCCAAGATGACAGGAGGCTGAAGGTGGCCATTGTTGTTACTTCAAGGAGGTGTCTGCCTGAGAATTAATTAAGTCTATGCAAAGGAAAATAGAGAAAGAGAGAGACTGATTTACTAATTTGAGTCACTGGATCCATCCAGTCCTTGGAATTTTCAGTTTCATTAGTTCATGAATTCCCCCTTTTGTGCTTAAGCCATTTTCAACTAAATTAGCTGATACTTTTACAGCTAATTTAAAATTTTTGTGTTGCTAAAAAACAAGACTGGAAACTCCAGCCTTCCAATGAACACAGATATTTATAAGTTGAGTAATAATAAAAAAAAGTCGAATGTAAAATTGTAATGATAGCAGTCATTGTGATAGAATGGAAAGAATGTCAAACCGGAAGTCAAGAAACCTGGGTTCCAATCCTGGGTGATTAACTTAGTTGTGTGACTCTAAAAGTAACCCCACATCAAAAGAGGTAATGTACATACACATACATACTTTTATTGTTGCATTATCTGAAGTCAAATAATTATTAGAGTTGCTTCCAGAACTACTTACATACATACAATAGTAAGTTTTCAATACTAGTTGGGGGAGGTAGAGAAGGGGATGTTTTTTGGTTTCTTTTATACCACTCTTTGATTTCAGTGATAGAATACCTTTAAAGACAATATATCTTAAGATAAAAGACAAGCTGCAGACTAGGTGAAATACTTGCAAAACACATATCTATCTGGTAAGAGGCTTCTGTTCAAAATATGCAAAGAACTCAGAATTCAACAATGAAAAAAACTCAGTTAAAAAATGGGCAAAAGATCTGAACAGACACCTCACCAAAGAAGATATACAGATGGCAAATAAACATGAAAAGATGCTCAATATCATGTCATTAGAGAATTACAAACTAAAGTAATGATATACCACTACACACCTATTAGAATGGCTAAGCTTTAAAATGCTGAAAACACCAAATGCTGGAGAGAATCTGGAGTGATAGAAACTCTCATTTGTTGCTAGTGGGAATGAAAAATGATACAGCCATGTTAGAAGACAGTTACCTGTTTTTTAACAAAAGTGAACATTGCTTATATGATCTAGCAATCACCCTCCTATGTATTCAAATGAATTGAAAAATTATATACACATAAAAATGTGCACACAGATGTTTATAGCTGTTTTATTCATAACTGCCAGAACTTGGAAGCAACTAAGATGTCCTTCAGTAGCTGAGTAGATAAACAGACAGTAGTGTATCCATACCATCAAATATTCAGCAATAAAAAAAAAAAACTGAGCTATCAGATTATTAAAAAAATGGAAGCAGCTTAAATGTATACTGTTAAGTGAAAGAAGTCAATGTGGAACGGCATACTGGATGACTCCAACTAAGTGAAATTCAAGAAAAGAGAAAATTTTAGAGAAAATAAAGAGATGGGTGGTTGCCAGAGGCTTGGGGAAGAGGAGAGGGAGGGATGAATAGATGAAGCACAGGGGATTTTAGGGCAGTGAAACTAGTCAGTATGCTACTGTAGTATTGGACACATGACATTTGTCAATACACATAGAACTACACAACACAAAGAATGAATCTTAAAGTAAACTTAGACTTTAGTTAATAATTGCTCTAGTCATTGTAACAAGTATACTGCACTAATTAATGTAGGTTATTAAAATGGGAAATTGTGTGGGGAAGGAAAGTAGGTATATGGGAACTGTCTTTCTGTTCAGTTTTTCTCTAAACTTAAAACTGCTCCAAAAATAAAAGCCTATCCATTTAAAAATTTGCATCTCCTCTTAACTCCTTCTTCTTCGAAACCCAAAGTCCTCTGGAGAACTTCATGGCGATCTTAGATGGGATCTAGAAAGAGAGCACCTTGCTCTTGAATCATTGGAGCACCAAGAGGAAGTAGGACCAGAATCTCTTTAACACTAGAAACCAAGAAAATTTGGATCTGTGGGATTCAAAATAAGTCAGAAAGAGGAGTGCTGCAGAACACCAGCAAAAACAAAACAAAACAAAAACGAAACAACAACAACAAAAAACCCCACTTATTTATTCACCCAGTGAGTCTTATTTATTAGGTACTGATCTAAGGACTGAAGATCCAGTGGTAAATAAATTTCCTCCCCTCATGGGGTTCATTTTCTAGTGTGAGAAGACAAAAAAATAAACATGTGACTCCATAGACAATCATGGCAGTAAGTGCTGTGGAAATGAATACGGCAGCAGATAGTGTCGCAGAAGCTTTTAATTGTTCCCTAGATTTCATTCTTCTTTTCATCTTTTAGAAGAAGAACCTCTACCTCAAGTTTTAGCTGGTAATGTGGCCTTGCATTACAGACTACATTTCTTCCCTCTCCATTTTGCATCTGGGGATAGAGTTATGACCAAGTTCAGGCCAATAGGATATAAGTGGAAGTGCGTAATTTCTAGGTCACTTGCTGAAGGATTAAGCCACTTGCTTTCTGCTGGCTGGGAAATGGCATGACTGGACCACCCTCGGAAGCCAAGTAAGGAAAATGGCAGAGCCCCCAGCTTTAGAGTGCTCAATTCTTGACACTATCATTTCAAGATGTACTTTTGGATGTATTCTCTTAATCAAATGCTATATTTATAGTCAAATGCTGTTTGGGATGATGTTTTTCCAGAGATTCAATGGTGATTTAACCTAAGTGATAAGTAATTTTCTACCATGAAGTGACCGGAACCCTAATGCTCAGGAACATCTCTGTTACAAGAGCTATGCAGTCACAGTATTATAAGCATTCATTTTATAGACTTGATAAAATGACTCACCAGAGACGATACAGTAAATTAATATAGCACAACAGGGAGCTATAATCCAGGTATCCTGACCCCTAGTTTAATACCCTTTCTATTATAGTCAACTTTACTTCGTGCTAGGTACAGATGGTAGTGGTGGATATTTCAAATCCCAAAACAATTCTAATAACTTTTGAACTATGTTGGGTTGGGGAATCTATTATTTTAAGTCAGCAGCAGATTTTCTTTCCTAATGATGCCTTGCACAAAACAGCAGGGGATGAAAGACTGCCATGATTGCACACAAATCAGATAATCTGGATGAAGATAATTAGTATTAATAAGACCTTTTATTATAAAGGACTTGGAGGTTTTCAAAGAATTTAGCATCCATCATCTCCTCTGATCCTTTGGCTGCCCTGTGAGGTAAGCAGGGTAGATATAATTTCCATCATATTATAGATGAAGAAATAAAATAATCCGAGAAACAATAAGTGACACACTCAAGGTCATATGTCTTTGATCGATGTTGCCAGACTTTATTACTCCACGTTCAAAGGTCTTGTTGTCACATGCGTCTTCCCAGATAATTAATATCTCTTACTTTGAACTAGATGATATTCCAAGTGCTTTGCATATAATGACTCATTTCCTCTTTCTACAAGATAAATTCTGTTATTACCATTTACTGATGAGAAAACAGGCACAGAGAGACTGAGTAACTTGCCCAAATCACATAGTCTCATAAAGCAATCAGAGCTGAGACCCAAACATATGCAGACTGTACCCAGAATCTGTGCTCTTAGCCACATCACTATGCCACCTCTCCATTTAGGACATAGAAGCATTTTTATGATTCAGATAGCTCATGGGCACACTTTAAGAGTCTTTGAGATCAAGTTCAGATACCTCGTAGCTCCTATGACTGTCATAAGCCCTCCCTTTGATGTGATGGCCGCTCAATCTTATTGTCTACTTATGTGATAGATATGATCAGAGTTTTATTTTTAGACCACCTGGGCAGGGTGGAAGAAGCATTGTGCATAATAATAGCTACTTTGACATCAGTGTTGAAAAGTTTTTATAGGTAGGAGTGAACTGCCTTCTGTTCTTCAAAAGAATTAATGCTATTTTATTACTTCATTCTCTTTTTCTTTAATTAGTAATACCAAAGAGTATAGAAGACATATGTTGTTTTCTTCTATTCCTCATTCTTTTGGTAGCATTGTTTTGATTATCCTGTAGTAAATCCCCTCCTCGTTTATTCTTAGTCCATGTGATTTTAAAACCAACCTATCCCCTCTTTCTAGGGTTGGATGATCCAGGCCCAGGCCCACTGTATCTCTCTGAAAAAACAAAGTGGTTGGTTCAGGGATAGGTGTGTGATGCTGGTCAGTTCAATAAAAGTTGTCCTTAGGACTTTTACTTGAACTATTGTAAAACAGAAATCCTCTTTCTACTTAATGACTAATGTACAGCAGAGTATAAGCTGGAGAATGTGGGTGACCATCTTACACCATGAGGGAGTATTTGCCTGAGAATGAAACTAAGACAAAAGCAGAACCAAGAGATGGAGAGAATCAAGTTGCCAATATCAAATTTGAGTCATCTAGATCTAGCTGTGTTTACCCTTGGACTTTTCAATAACATAAAATTTCCTTGTGTGTTTAAGCAAGTCTAAGTCAGATTTCTGTTGCTTGCAAACCTAGATTAATGTTAGTAATTAATAAATTGTTCTGTTTTATACAAGCGTAATTCATATACCAGATTTCCTGCTTTGCCTGAAAGCTACACTATATCAGTTATCTGTTGCTACAATAAAGCTGCATAAAAAAAACAGCCATAGTGGCATGCAACAAGTCTGTGGTTGGCTGGGTGATTCTACTGTCCTGAGTTGGCCTCAGCTGATCTTGGTTGGGCTCATTCAAGTGGTCTGATGACCAGCTGGTCAGGGACTGGCTGATCTAGCATGGCTTAGGTTGAATGACTTAGCTATAGGGCTCTGTTATGTGTGGTTTCTCATCATCCAGCAGGCTAGTTCAGGCTTTTCTCATAGTAAGGTACAGGCCTCAGAGAGCCTGGAAGAATGCAAGGCCTATGCTCAGGACTGTCACACCACCACTTCCACTGTATGCTACTGGGCAAAGCAAGTCACAAAAACAGCCCATATTCAAGGTGTGGGGAAATGGTCTCTATCTCTTGATGAGAAGAGCTGCAAATTCCCATTGCAAAGGGCATAACTGAAGGGAGGAGTGGAGAATTAGAGCCATTTTTGTAATCAGTTTGCACATTCATCCTCATTCCTTTTATAAAACAAATATGGTAAAGAGATAAAACAAGCAAAAGGACACTGGGATATAACCTCACCAAAGGAAGCGAATTCCTTCAGTTCATCAAGCAGGGTATAACACTACCCTGGTTCTTATTTCACTCATTTCACATGTGTGATTTTCCTTGAACTTGATTCAGAAAGGGTTCCTAGATTCAGAAACCCTGTTCTGAAAGAGACTTTAAAGGTCATCTGGCTCAACCTCCACAATTTTCAGAAGCAGAAACCAGATCCCAAAGTTAAGGAACTTTCCCAGGGCCGTACAGAGGCAGATCTGGATCCTTACCTGGTGACTTCCAATGCAGCAGGCTTTGATCATCTTGCGCTGTGCCCTCCCCACACCAAGGCAGGATGTAGTAGAGGTCATGTGCTTGGACTTGGAAGTCAGTCTGGGTTCTAATCCTGGCCTTATCACTAATAAACTCTGAGACTTTGGAAAAATTATTTAACCCCTCTGTGGAGGATGGTAGTACTGTTTCCCTCATATGGTGGTTGTGAGAATTAGATGAGAGAAAGCAAATAAAGCACACAGTAAGTGTTCAATAAATTTTAGGTATCATCGACTCTTAAAATACAGCTTTTTTTTTTTTTTTTTTTTTTTGGCTTGTTTCTGCCTGCACTTAGTCTGGGTTTGAGGGTTTACAGGAACTGAAAACATAACTCCTAATATTTAGATATCAGGAATAAATGAATCTTTTAAAATCATGCTGGATTACAATTCCATGTTTTCTTATAAGAAGAGATGCTTGTTGCCTAATTCATCTGTTTATTTTCTAATAAACATTTCCTAAGGGTATACTCAGAGTTGGGCATTGCATTAGTTTGCTGTTGCTGTAGCATATTACCATAAACTTAGTGGCCCAAAGTCGTGTATAATCAGGTCATAAGCCTGAAATGAATCAGCTGGGCTGCATTCTGAACTGAAATCTGAACTCCTGCCATCTCAAGAACCAAGGCTGTTTGCATACCCATCATGCCCTGCACTGGATGCCCCTCATGTACCACTTACATCCTGTCAGCCTAGCTTTACTCCAGTCGTTGCCACAGCACCCAGCTGCCAGAGGTGTGAGCCCACAGTCCCTCACCTCAGGTGTGCTACATTTCATTCTGCTCTGGGGCTGCTCTTACTCCACTTCTTTGGACACCTGAAGAAATGTGTTTTGACTTTCATATGCAAGCATGCAAGGGTGAGAGTTGGCATCTCGTGGAGCAACTTAACCACTGAAGGACAGGAGCTAGTGGATAAATGTTTCCATCTTCCAGCTGTTGGGCAGACCATTCTGATAGGGTGACCAACTTATCCTAGTTTTCCCAGGACTTGTTTGGGTTTTGCACTGAAAATCCTACATTGCAGGAATCCCCTAATTCTGAAAAGCAATCTATAAGACTCCTCATGGGGTCCCATTGAGTGAGTCCCAATTTCCTAGCGTTTAATAACACCTGTATTGCCTTCCCCTGCTTCCCTGGGTTATGTCCCAAATTAAACTACCTCTGCGCATGCCCCTGTCTCAGGCTGTTTTCTGTGAGAAATCTAGTTGGTCTTTGAATTGGGCAGTCCTGAGCTTACCTGTGCTGTGATGAGTGTTTAGATCCAGAAGACTAAACACAGCAGAGACAGAGGAAATGAGTCAGGGACCCAAACAACCACTTTCCTAATGTTGTTACAAAATTAATCTGAAAGATATGGTATTGTTTAAAGATATTATCAGATGTTTATTATAAGGCTTAATTGCTTAAACACCAAGGTGTTAGAAAAGATTGCAGACAGTCAGGAGACTTAACTTTTAGTCTCACTTCTAGTATTTAAAATCCTATCAGACCTTTGTCACTTTCTTCTCCTTGAGCCTCAGTTCCCTATCTGTAAAAGGAAGAGGTGGGACTTGTCCCTTTTTGCTTTTACCAGTTGTCCTATCCTAGGCTGTTGCAGTTACTCACGAGGTGGGGATAAGGGACCAAGGTTTGGGTGGGGTCAATAGGTGGGGTCAATAGGTATGATAACAGGGGCTAAGGGTTTATACCTACCTCAGTAGTTCAGACATGTTACAGAAAGATTTTATAATGGGTCATGGTGGACCAGGAAGAACCCCTAACTCATTTCCCTAACGTTTTTGAGACTTTACAATTAATCTCAAATCTTTCCATAGTGCCAAGTAGATAAGATTTCAGGGCCAAGGATATTTGCCTCTGAGTTTTAAGAAAGAGCTTCATAAATACCAAAGGACTTGAGACCATGATCATCACGGCTAAGTCCAACACCTAGCTAGTGGTGTGCTGGAGTAGCTTGTAGCTGCTTGTGAGAGCTGTTTGCTAAATATTCAAAAATTCTGTGAACCAAACAACCATTGGTATCTTGAAGCTGGCCATGGTAGGAGTATTGACACCATAGAAATCAGCAAATACAACAAACTGGGGCTCTCTCGGCCCTCTGAGTTGGTTTACCAGAATGTCCCTGCATCTGGCTTTGAACACTGGTAACTGCTTATCCAGGATTGTGGATAAATTAAATATGTGTGTCTAAAAACGGATTTTTTTTTCTTCCCTGCTTTTTGGTTTATAGATACAAAAAGCACAGTCTCAAAAACCTTTCTTTTTCTCCCCTCAACAGTGGCTTTCTCTACAGATTCTATGACTCTGAAAGATGCAGATTCCTGCAGAGGTCTCGACAGGACTCCACATGCCCAAGCCATGCAGGTTCTGACAGGCTGGGCCCTGCCAGGAAACTCAGAACCACATCAAGGTATTGTGTGCTCTTTCAAGAGAGTTTGTCCTCATGAATTGCCTGTTTCGGGGGTTAGGGCAATTCTTTAAGGATTTTGGAAACCTCATGAAAATCCTTGCTCTCCCTCTCAGTAGCCCTATGACTGGGGAACTTAACCTCATTGAGCTTTCTTACACGTAGAATGGATAACACATACTTGAGAGGGTTTATGGGTTTACCATGAAGCTAAGGAGTTTAAGTACAAGGCACCTCACTTGTATGAGCCCCTCACTGGGGGGCCTCAGGCATGTTGTATTTTTAATTTTGTAATCTAAAAGACTCCCACCCCAAGATATTTAATCTTCAGGCCTCACACAACTTGGATCAGCTCCCGCTTGTGGGAGTGAATCACAAACCATGTGTAAAACACTTGACCCAGAATCTGCCCCATTGTAAGAGCTTCATCAATAGTCCTTGTTGTAATGCATGTACTTTCCTTCCATCACCACGCATCACACATAGTTTTCCACCCCTCCCTAAATGTCAGCACCCATCCATGTTTTGTTCAGTTTGCTTCTCTTCCACTTGTGACATTGGCTTCTCCACTTGCCACTTGCCACTTTGCCAGACTGATTCGATGAGGTGCAGTATGCAGGGCCCCACTGCATCCATCTTAATAATGGGAAAACAATGTTTAGCAATTATGTTCTTCACTGAAGTAATGTGATGGCAAGGAGAGATCATAAATAATTTGCCTAAAGCGCCTTGGTGTGATGGGAATCAAAGTCATGTTAATGCTTAATGAAACACCCAACAGGACGGGAAAACAAAGGACAGTTGAGGCAATGCTGTAATGTTTTGCCAGTTGTTAAAATAAGAGGCCAATTGTTAGTCGATCATGACGTAGAGAAGCGTCTCTTAGAGCAGGTGTATCTTAGAATTATCAAAGGTCTCTAAGTCACCCTAATAATGGGCTTTTACCACAAGCAGAAAGAACGTAAGCCACATTTAGTCTTAAAAGATACTGTACTTTGCACTGCAGTTGTGACAAGAATCTCAGAGCCATTGTCCTTGCTCACGGTGATTGAAAGGAGCGAATGAAGTGCCTGTGAGCCTGACGTGATCCTTCTTTCCTGAGCTATAAGAAGGGAACTTGACTCAGATGCACCTAGGTACAGCCATTATTGACCACTTATTTATTGTAGACAGGTGCCATAAATGGTGATGAGTAAAGCCAGATCTCCGGTGCTTTCTAGTACACCACGCTGGAAGCTGCCTGGTCAAGTGGAGAGGGTGGCCGTTGAGATCAGCTGAATCTAGTTTAGTCCTGGCTCTGTTTTGTACAGGGTCTGTGATTTAAACTATGTCATCTCTTTGAACCTCATATTTCCTCATCAACAAAATGTAGAATAATATCACTCACCTTGCAGGATTGTTGAAACATAGCAAGTACTTAATAAATGTTAATTTTCTTACCCTTTCTGAAAGCACTAAATCTAAGTGCAATGTTTGTTGGTAGGCTCAGAAACTGTTTATGTAGCTTTTCTGAATCTTGTATTATTTTAGCAGTTGAGACATTTTATTACAAAATTGTCTTATTACAAAAGCAATGCCTTTTTTTTGTGACACAAGAATTAAAATATTTAGATAAACAAATAGAAAAAACTAAAAAATTATACAGAATTTGAATATGTAGTTAGAGCTTCTGGTAACACTCTTGGGTGTATCATTCCAGAACATGTTTTTATGCCTATAAATACTTATTAAAAATGTAATTATATAATATTATTTTATAACCTCCTTTTAAAAAATACAATAGATGTTATTATGGAAACCCTTGGGAAAATCTTTCATGACAAGGTTAGGTAACAATTTTTCTTTGTCATGGGAAGCAGTTGAGATGAACACACTATGACAATTATCTATTATTAAGTGAGTTACACCAAAATTTCATTGCCCCTTTCCCAGAGAAAGGCCACTTAGCTGCTGTAAGGAAAGAAAATAACATCTACAAATCTCCTTCTTGAAGCCCCTTTGTTTAGAAATCATTTTTGTTTTCTTTAAAGGGTTGTATAAAAACTAGAAAGAAACTTACCCTTTATATTCAAAACAAGGCAAAAAGAGATTTGTGATGGGATATTGTCTTAGTTTGGGCTGCTAGAACAAAACCACAGGCTGGGTAGCTTCAACAACAGACACTTATTTTCTCACAGTTCTGGAGGATGGAAGTGAAGATCAGGATGCCAGCAGATTTGGTTCCTGGTGAGAACTCTATTCCTGGTTTGTAGATGGCCACCTTCCAGCTGTGTCCTTACGTAGTTCAGAGAGAGAGAGAGAGAGAGAGACAGAGACAGAGACAGAGACAGAGAGACAGAGAGACATCTGGTTTCTTCCTCTTCTTATAAGGACATTAATCCCCTCATGGGGGCTCTACCCTGATGACTTCATTTATTTAAATCTAATTACTTCTAAAGGCCCAACTCCTAATAACATCTCACTAGGGGTTAGGGCTTCATATGAATTTTGGAAGGGGACACATTCAGATCATAACAGATATTATTATAAGCTCATAACTTCTAGAGAAGACAATGAATGGGGGCAAAATACCTCCCACCCCTTTTGATCCATCTTGTTAGAAAAAAAAAAACTGGATTGACTCAAGCTGGCAACCAGGCTGCTGTGTGGATGGTTTAGGAATTTCACCCTTGGGTAAGGGATAAAAGCAGTACAGGTAACATCTGTATATTACTTAGTGGAGTATTTCATAGGGAACCAAGGTAGAGTGGTGCCTGTTGGTCAGTCTGCTATATCTTGTGTCCTCAATAACCTTTTCATTGAAAGTAAACGAGAATCAAAAGTCTTGCCAAGGCCTTTTTTTATAGGGATGGAGGCGCTACATCCCAAATTTGGGCAAGCTGACTAACCCTAACTTATCTTTCCATAACAATACATATGTTTGCTTAGTATGCAGTTGTACAGACTGTTCCCTCAGCTTCTCAAATGGAGAAGGTGATTGAGAAAGGGATCTAACTATTTATATAAAGCCTACACTGCATTCCAGGGATTGCCTCTCATTACCATTCAACAAGTACCATCCGAGCTCCTACAAAGAGTACTTGTGGTCCAGGCCCTCTTTTATGTGTTAGAGATACTGTGGTAAACAAGACAGGCAAGGTTTCTCTTCCCATGCTACTTACATCCTGCTATTTGCTGACATAAGATAACGATTATAAACTCAACACTGATGACTCTAGGATTTCCACTTAGTGATGCATCAGAAGCAAGGTGAGGGAAACCACAATGTGAAGGAGTATCTTTCTGGAATGTGACTTTCACTTGAGGACTTAAGGGAGAAAGAGCATCACTTTTTAAAACTAAAAGAAACACTAAACATTTTTATGGAATTGAAGCCTAAATTTTTAATGAGATTATAGAAGAAACAGGCCACACAAATATTTCTTGTTTGTAAAATGTGTTCACGGCTGCACCCTGGATCACACGGGGGTGAGAGTTGGCTCCCCTCTGCGTATTGAGGACATCATGGTAGAATTCTTTGAGAAAGATTGCTCTTGAGTTTATATCTCCTTCATAGAGTTGTTGGGAGAATTAGACGAGGTGACCCATGTAAAATGCTTAACATTGGACTGGCACTTAGAAAATGCTCCATATATTCATTTCCTGTCCTGCTGTCATTCCTTACAACAGTGGTATGGAAAATCCATGGGCTTTAGAGTCAACAAACCAGGGTTTGAACATGGGCTCATCACTTTGCGGGTATCTCCAAGTCTCATTTTATATATTAGGATGTCCTTTCCTGGGGTAGGGTGCCTCCAGTTTCCTCTTTTACAGCTCTGGGCTATACCGAACTAGGATTTACAAAAGGGAGGAGGGAGAGAGAGGGCAAGTCTATGTTGAGAAGGAAAAAGTCAGTGTGTTTGTAGACCAGAGTATCTGAGTTATATTGTGAGAAGAGACCAATAGCAGCAGGAGATTGATTTATCTTATGTATGTTTCTCTCCCAGGTGGGGAGTGAAAGGGCTATTTCTTCTATCCCCTTCACCTAAGCACAGGATCTGAAGCACTGTCTCTCTCACATCTAAACACTGCCGTTGGCTAAACCGAGGGGAAACTAGCCCTTATTTATACTTGTTGCCTGAGTGACATTCTAGAAAGGATGAGCAAGGCTTTGGAGAAAGACAGAGGAGAAAAAGACTGATAAGACCTTGAGAAGGTGTTTAGAGGGAAAGAATTCCCTAATGTCCCCATTAGTAAGGATGTGGTATGGACTAAGAGATGGCTCAAGGGGAAATCTGAGTATGCTTGATGGAGCAACATCCTCCCCACAGTGTCCAAGTAAAGAACACAGTGAAGAGGTCACATATTGGCTGGTAATACTACTGCCCTCCCTCTCTACTCTCATCTTTTAAACTCTAAAGGTTTAAGACCTAAGTACTGAGAATACTGTGGTGCCACTCTACCTACCTGCTGACCACCTCTGTTTGTAATTGTGAGTAGTTTACATATTGAACTAAATTTGGTGGCATAAAAGTTCCTTTGGCCAACTTGACAGTCTGATAAATTCAGCAATAATTCTGACTGCCCTGATCATATTGCTCATGCTTTCCTCTACCCAGAATGTTCTCTTAGCCTCCTTCCCTTGGTGAACTCTTGCTAATCCCTCCAAAGTCAGATGAGGCATCATCTCTAAGAAACTTTCCTTGGCGCAACTTTGAACTTGCACATTATATGTCTACCTTGTAGCTGTGTTTGTATGTTCGATCTGCTGAATATTTTTACTGGTAGGCTCCTGGAAAGCAAGCTAATGGTCTTAATTATCTTTTCATCCTCAATATCTAGTCATTCCAAGGATCGAGTCCAGGCCCTGCTGAATAAATAATGGCTGTTATTATTGTATTTATTACCCCTTTTATCTTTGATCAAAATGATAGTATGAGTACCTCCAGTTATGAGTATTTACAGATCAGTTTCTCTGAGAGGCAACCTGAGGTGGAAATTTGTTGGGAAGAGATCTCAGGATCAAACCCTGTAGAATAATGAATGAAGCAATATGTGGCAGAGGAAGAAATTGGACCACCATATTCCAAGGCTGCCATAACAAAAGCCTAAGTTAACCTCACAGGGACTTTTGGAGCAGGGATGGCCCTGCACAGTTGTCCTGAGCTGTCCTCAGTTAGAGCAAGGAACCAAGTCTTTTCACTACACATCAAGTCAAAGCATGCAGGCAGCTCCTGACAGAGGACATGATATTGGATGACGAGTGTCTTATCTGCTGAGGGCAGTATGACTGTTAGTCATCATTGACTCCACAGCTGAGGAAATGCATGTTTCAGTCCTGGAGGGATGATGCATGATGCAATCCAGTGTCCATCACGGTCCATACCTGTTGCTACTTGGATCTACCAGCTTCATGTAAAGGGGCTTTCCTGAACAGCAAAAATGACACCTTCCCTAAAAGGTCTATACATACTCCAACATGGGTAAAGAGATGATATTCTTGTTTCTACTTCAGTTTTTTGTCACTTTGGTGAGCATGAGTTCTGCCCAAGTAGGTTTCTGAACCTAAAATTTGAGGCCCAGACTTAGAATCTTAGAGAACCTGCCAAGATATTTAAAAGCCTTTTGAAGGCATTTATTAGACTCTCCATTCAGATCTCTTCATATAAATATAGCATTTCCTGAGTAATATAAATTTCTCAGAAATATAGTTATCTTCAGAGAAATATTTAAAATGAATACACACACACACACACACACACGAGGTTGCAAATTTATTGTTTCAGGCTCTTCAAATTAGATCCTAGACTAGGAACCCGCTTCTTCCCCGACCCTGAAAGTAACTTGCAAACTCCTACCTGAACAGCAAATTGGCCTCTCCTTTATGATAATTCTCTTTAAATGTAAAAGTTTTAAAATCAAAGATGGTAACCAAAACAAAGTGAAACCTTGTAAATTTAGAAATGTCTGAGGTCTTAGGAGGGTATTTTATTTAGTTAAGTTACTTGCCTGGCAGCTATAGGTATTTCAATTTGCAACCCCTATAACTGGAATTGGAGGCCAGTTAGAAGGTGAACATCAGATGAAAGATTACTGGAAACTGAACTAAGGCAAAAATATAGCGATGAAGATAAGAGGGGTAGATTTGAGAGCCATTTGAGTACCAAATAAAGTATTTGATGTCTGACCACATGACTGTAGTTCCATTACCTGGGTGTCCAAATGAAGCCAGTGACTGAAAAAGGAATACAGGAGGAAGGAGGTTGTAGAGGAAGGTGGTATCTTTGTACTTAGTCGTATTGGGTTTTGAGTGTCCTTTAGAAGGCTGCATGTGGGGTGCTTAGGAAGGAAGTAAGGACTGAAGATACAAATTTAGAGCCATAAGAATATGGGTAATAGTTGAAATATGAAAGTAGTTGAGGTTTCCTAAAGAGCAATTATAGTATTAGAAGACAAACCCTGTGGAACATCAGTATTTAAAGTGAACAGCAGAAGGAATCCAACAAGGAAACAGACATGGTTAGGAAGTAGATGAATCAGAGTCAGCAATTCAGGCTGGGCTCAGGAGGGTAGTTCTTCTGCTGGCCTCACCTGGGCTTATTGCATCTGCAGTCAGTGGCTGGTCACTTAGGCACTCTGCTTCTGTAGGTGCTTTATAAGAATCTGCCACATTTGCAGTGTTGTATTGGCCTAAGCAAGTCACATGGCTAATCCAGACTCAAGGGATGGAGAAACAGATTCTACCTCTTGATGGGAGTATCTACAATATCATCTTGCAAAGGCATAGATGGAGGGAAGGAAGAAATTGTGGCCACCTTTAAAATCTACAAGATGGTTTTATTATCCTCATTTTAGAGATGGGAAAATGGAAGCACAGAGAGTTGAAATAACTTGCTTATGCTCCCAGAGCTAGGAAGTGGCAGCGCCAGGATTTCAACACAAGTAGACTGTCTCAAGTCTGTGCTTTATTAACTATGTTACGCCACCTCTTGTAACTATGTTTACACCTCACAATAATAGGCACTCAACAGAAATAGGCTCTCCTTTTCATAATATAAAAGGCAGCATCAAGAAGGGCCTCAGAAACCATTAATTTTAATAGAATAGAAATGCTGTGTCAAAATATTAGGCATCCCTATCAATAATGATTGTCATGGATTAATATTGATTTTTAAGAACCAAGAATATTGATTATAAACTTTATTTGGCCAAAAGCATAGCAACAGATATTGCTTTCAAAGTGACAAGAGTTGGAGAAAAATATAGGGCAAATCAAAACTAAAGGAGAAAAATTAGTAGCTTTTTGAAGGTAAGTTGGTTAATTATTTTTCCAGTTATCATTTGTTAGTTGTTTTTCATACATTAACTTGGACCTCACAAACTGGCTGAATTTTAAATTAGTTAATGTGGAATTAAAACCTTAAGTAATGTGGAGACAGAAAGAAATCTAATTGTGGGCAGTGAACACACATGCAATTTATATATGACTTACTGGTAAATTGTACACTTGGAACTTATTTGATTTTATTAGTGTCACCATAATAATAATTAAAAATAAAACCATAAGTAAACACCATATCCTGAAACTCACAGGATAGGGTTCAGGGTTCAGATATGTGTTTCACTTCCCTCAGAGTCACAATAAAAGAGCGAGAGGGAAGGAGGTGCTCTAAGTGAATTTATGGAAGGTAAATGTTCAAACATTCAGAGGAAGGAGTTAAATATTCTTAAAGGGGCTTCAAGGATATAGGTGGCAGTAGCCACAGTGGGTACTTCAGTGTGCATATGAATCATGAGTGGTGGGGGAGAAAGTTAACCGAAAAGCAGATTCTCAGGCCCATCCCAAAGTATTGTAATTCATCAGGTCTGGGATGAGTTCCAGCAAACCAGGCTTGCTCATCCCCACCCCCAGGTGATTCTGATAGAGATAAACCCCAGAGCACATTTTAAGAGTAGATACCATAGACATTAAGCCTTGGAGAAAATGAAGAACAAAAGAGAGAGTAGAGCAGAATAAGGCCATTTAGGTAGATATTTGAATCCAAAATTTCAGTAGGATTGTGTTTCCTATACATTATTAAAGACCATTTTTTGTTTGAATGGAGGTCTTTGTTTATTAACCACTACTATTTTTCAGTAAGGTTTTCTTATACAAGTGAAATGATAAATGGGCATGTTCGTGCATTGTAACATTATATAGAATAACAAAGTAATGGACTAGAACCTACATATTTATCAACAGAGAACTGGCTGAATATATTTTGCAACAAATATACAATGGAATACTATGCAACTATGCAAAGAATGTGGATGAGGTACTAATAATCTCAAAACATGTTAAGTGAAGAAAATGCAGAGGGGTATCTATGGTATGTTGTGAACTTGAGAATGAAGGAGAGGAGCTATGTATTAGTATCCACTTGTGTATACAGGGAAACAATCTCTGGAAGGCTATACGAGGAATTGGTCATTTTTTGGGGGAAGGTGGGAAGGTGGGAACTGGCTGGATGAAGGTGGCAGAGGTGGGAGAGAGACTTCATTGTAATCATTTTTACATTCTTAGATTCTTTAATCAGATGAGTGTATAATGATATATTATCTATTTAAAATATGAAATAAATGGAAAGGGGAAGGGAGAAATGAAGGAAAGAGGGAGGGAAGGAAAGTAGGGATGGAGGGAGGGAAAGAGACATGCTTAGATTTTACTAGGGTCTACCTCAGGGCACTAGGAAGGCCATTTGGCTCAGGGTACGATATTTAGGAAGGGTCTCAAAATTCTATATACAAATGAGACTTTACCCACATAGTCACAAATACTATATTTACCAGCAACTTTAAACTTGTGTCCCATTACCAAGTCACACCTTCTATAGTATATTTTGAACTAATATTTCCATAAATACTTTAATTACCTTTTGAATAACAATTTATTCTTCATATTATGCTTTATTTATAAATTTATCAGTTAAAATTATTAACTTGTAAATATTTAAGAAAACCTACATATCAAGTAATCATGTGGTTGCATTTATTCACTTATATATACAGTTGGGAGATTCAAAAGGTAGTAATGGGATGAACTTCTTTCTCTGTGGCTCTGCACCAGCCCTGACTTATTTGGAGTTAATGATTGTACTCAGGAAGGCAGTCTGGGGTCTTCTGAAGTTAAATACATGTTGATTCTTCATAGCAAGACCTCAAACCAAAGTCTGGTTTATGAACTTTTGTGTATGAGTTCGTATGTGAAGGTGTGTATTCACAAACTATTGCTGAGTTTGAGTGGTGAGGCTTTTCTCCCCTGATAGAAAGGGACTGTATGTTTTTAAGTTCCATGGCCCTAACTAGAGAGAAGAGAGTCCGGAATTTCAGATTGTGCTACCTTCACAGGATGTAGGCATGTATTTACTAAAATAAACATGGCTGTACATATGTTCAGGCATCTCTTCGTGGAAAGGGTACAGGGTAAGAGGAAATATTGCTTCCACTGTTCTCGTGAGGCAGTGTGGGTCAGTGGTTAGGGGTGCTGGCTCCATAGCTGGACAGCCTGGGCTCGAATGCGGTGTCATTGTTAGCTGGAAAATCTGGGGCAAGTGATATTAATCTTTACGAATCTCTATTTCCCCATTTGTACAATGGGTATAAAATAAGTGTTCCTGTTAATAATTATATCTACCTCAGAGGGTTGTTTCAAGGTTAAAAAATGTTATTACTTTAGGCACTTACAACAGTGCTTAGCATGTAACAGAAACCATGTGTTAGCCGTTATCATTCTATTAGACTCCTAACAGGTCACACAGTACTGGCAATTTCCTAAGTAACACTTTTAGTGCATTCATTATTCATTCATTATTCAAACATGATATCCTGGCTGCCTAGATCTATCAGGCACTATGCTAAGCTCTGGGCAACTAAAAAAAATGCACATTTTCCATTTCCTTAGAAAAGAAAAACTGATTATTCATGTCTTTTCATGAACCTTTGTGACTGGCATCATGCAGTTGCCTTTATCTGGAGCATGATTTCAAGGCATGTGACCAGGCCCTGTGGCTTATCTATAAAGAACTCTGTCACTTCATCAAGCATGAATATTGTGGAGAGTATATTGGAATTCCCCAAAGCCAGCTCCTCCTGGGCATGCATTTGTGTCAACCCTGCAGTGGTCATAGCTGCCAGGATTGGCAGAGTATGGTGACATCAAGGTGGGGCTTGGTGTGGGGACATACAGTTCCTGGAATTTGCCCTGTTAACTTCTCAGAGAGCCTCTGTCCTGCTTTCCAAAAGCTCTCCTCTGTTTAGTCTAAAGCCCAGATAATGAGGCTACAAATTTTACTCTGAAAATTCTGACTCTATTCCAGGTAAATCTTTTGTAAATGTTGTTAAATGACTTGCATTGTTAGAAGGGCCAAGGGACTCCTGCAGTACATTCATTTTAATTTTACTTAAAAGGAATTCGTGAGGCTCCTTCACTTCATATTAAGGATGAGAATGTGGAAGGGGGAGAGTGGGGTATGAGAATTAACATTTATTTAGCACTTGCTCTATGCCAGAAAGTTTGTATATGTTGTCTTTTGGGGAACTTAGCCTAGACTAAGGACTGTGAGGCCAGGGGCCATGTCTTTGCTTCTCTGTATATCCACTGCAGCAACTAGCACACTGTTTTCTCCATACTAAGTGCTTCACAGGTCAAATGATATGAATATATACCTTTTATGTGTACCATGTCTGTCTGTCTATCTACATGTCTGTCTATCTATCTATCTACCTATCTAATTTTTGCTAAAGCTCATATCATTTAAAAGTACACTTACCTTACTTACCTTGGTTTTAGTTGAAGACTATCCCATAATATCTATGCCAAAAATAGATTTTCTATTTACTATTATATGATAACTGCAAAGCTAGTTAATTTGTTGTTATAGTCCTTTGAACTTGAAGATGTTTTCAGTTGTGTGGATTAAACATATCTGTGGGTTTGATGAAAATTAATTTTCTAATTAAAATGATTACATTGACCTTATTTCCATTTCCATAAAACAGGACTCCGCTATCTTCCTATGTTGAAATTTTGGCACTGAAGAGCAGTTGAGGATGATGCATGCATATTGGAAAGTTGAACAAGGAGGGAGAGAGAAAGTGGGGTCACAGGAGGGAGCATACTGGCATCTCAAATTTCACCCTTTCCAACACTTCTTAGGTATTTCAGGTCAGAATTTAGAATTGAGATGAACTAATTGGAGTTATCGCCTTCTGGGAATTGTTTATGCCTTGTAATTTAAATGTACATTAGGGCAGCGATTCCCAAAGTTTTGTCATTCTGCACTACCTTTGCATTACCTGTAGTAGTATTGATTTGATTTTTTAAATCAACTCTGTCTCTTAAAATTAAATTATTTTTAGAAAAGGGACTTCATATCATCAGCATAAAATTGGAGACAGCATCACTGGTTAAATGTTGAATATGCCTATGAAGGTAAATCTAATGAAAACAAAAGAAAATATTAGGAAAAATTCTAACTAAACCTGTCTTCTTTTATTTCTAAGCCAAAAGTATGCTCCCTATTTAGAGAGCTACCAGAAAACCAGCAGCAACTGAGAGTTTACCCTGGGTGTAATCAGAAGGAATGAAAATGAATTTTAAGAAGAACTTTTACCCTGTATAATTCAATGTATTTTAATACTTATCTGAGCCACCACCTAAAATTATCTCACATAATATACATCATCCCACACATTGCAAAACATTCATCAGAGGAGAAAATTCTCATTCTCATGATTTTGACATTTGCTGCATATCCATTTTTTTTTGTTGTTGTTAAAAACACCAGTCATAAAAATTGGAAAAAGTAGTCTTCCATGCAGTTTAGATATTTCAATTTGATGTATCTGGTAAAGATTTTCCAATTAAAAATACAACATCTTGACCACCATAGCAGCAGCTGTCTACCATGCTACCTTCTAACCAGTATCTCATGAAAGTATTGCCTCCAACTGCATACAGACTTCTCTCCAAGAGAAATTCTGGTAAATATGGAATATTAGATCTCTTTATAATCCTAGGGATTAAAAAATTTTATTAAACTATAATATACATTATAATCTGCACATATTAGAACAGTATATACATGAATTTTCATAAACTGAGTGAAACCTTATAACCAGCTCCCAGATCAAGAAATATTACCAATACTACAGAAGCCCCGCCGCATGCTCCTCTTCAGTGATTTTCCTACTCCCCACCCCTCTGCCAAGGATCACCACAGTCCTGACTTCTAAGAACATTGATTAGTTTTACCTATTTTAACATTTATAGAAAGGGAAGAATACTATATGTTCTCTTTTGTGTTTGGCTTCTTTGCTCAACATTCTTTCTAAGATTCATCCATATTGCTGTTGTAGTTATAAATTATTCATTTAAATTTCTGCATACGAATTCATTGAATACATGAATTTATTTATCCATTCTGCTGTTGAGGGGCACTTGGAAATTTCCATTTGGGGGCCACTAGAGTGCTGCTGTGAACGTACTAGCGCATGTCTTTTGATGAATACGTGTATGCCTTTCTGTTGGGTCTACACATAGGAATAGGATTGAAGAGTCTTAAGGGTTATTTACATTCAACTTTAGTATCAGTTTTCTAAGAGGTTGTACCTGTTTACACTCCTATCAGTGGTATATATGGATTCAGGTAGCTGCACATCCTTGCTAAGTCTTGATATTTTCTATCTTTTTCATTTTAGCCATTCTGGTGGAAAAGTAGTATATCATATTATGGTTTTAATTTGTAATTCCCTGATGACTCATGAAGATGAACACTTTTTCATGCTTACTAGCTATTTGGATGTCCTCCTTTGTCTTATGGCCATTGTTTTATTAAGAGTCATTTTCTTGTTGATTTGTAAAAATTATTTATATATTCTGGATATGTCATTTGTCTAATATAATCATTGCAAATATCTTCTTCAATTCTATGGTTGTTTTTTCATTCATACTCATGTCTTGATGAACAGAGTTCTCAATTTTAACATAATCTATCAATTTTTTTCTTTCGTATTAGTGGTTTTTGGGTCCTATTTAAGAAATCTTTGCAAACTTAATTCTATGATGTTTTATCATATCTCGGTGATATTTTAGAGGCCACCAGTTCAGGTCACTTCTCATCTATAATAAATATCAATTTAGGTTGATATTTAAGTTACTTATGAAAGATCCTTGAGTATTTGGTTTCTGGATAGAGTTGAATAACCAACAAATGTGTCATGAGATGTCACATTTCAGTAAAATATTGTTTTCATCTTACTTATATTTTTGGGGTCACCTCCTAACTCTCAAATTGGGAAAATAACTCAAATTCTTGTTTACTCAACTCTTTTTTCAGAGTCAGCTTTACTAAAGAAAAAAGGACCCATTCTGTACAAATAGGCCTTTGTCTGATGCTTTTTAGTAGCAAATCATTCTCTTTCTCTGAACCTTATAACCTCATCTGCAATGGTTGGGAAATAATTCCTGCTATGTCAATAGTATTGTATTGTTATGGAAGTAACAACAATGGTCATAATGATAAGATGGTAAAGTGCCTACAATGCACCAATACATTATGGAATAGGTACCATAGAAAGACACACTGCCAAGAATTTTGGCAGAGTGAATACAACACAATCTAAGTTTTACTGTCTACCAAGGGTGACAGGAAAGTATAAGAAAATGACTGAAATGTTTCATTGAGAGGAAGTTAACTCACATGGAGTAAACTCATTTGATTTCCTATGGAGAAATATTCTTTTTTGTACAGCTCTTCCCAAAGAACAGCAAAAGAAAAAAACAAAAAAAAATAAACAACAACAACAAAAGAAAACAAGCCAGAATGTATAGAGCCAAATATGTAAAAGTTCTGTAGATAAATGCAATTCTTTAATCTGATACTGACATTTGAAACAATACACAAATTGATGGCTCTGTTTTGTTAGTTCCTGCTCTAAATCTGGCTACCCCTTTCACTGATTAT
Source organism: Eidolon dupreanum (assembly GCA_028627145.1). NCBI lineage: Eukaryota > Metazoa > Chordata > Mammalia > Chiroptera > Pteropodidae > Eidolon > Eidolon dupreanum. Next base: position 12,374,408 of record CM053503.1, read on the forward strand.
TTTGGAAGGCTAAATACTCTTCTCAAAGGCTGCCATTGATTAAAACCAGCTTAGAAAACTCTAAGCACTTCTATGACAGCCAGTTTATAAGGCCCGTCAGAAAACCTGTCTACTTACCTTTTAATGTTGTTTTAACCAAAAGTGGCACTACCCTTCTTGGCATTAGACTTCACTTTGAAAAACTTTAGACTGTGTCTAAAGTCACAACCACTTTCCACAGAAGACTGTCATCAGTTAACATGTTCACATAGAAGTACCCAGGCATAGGGTTGGCAGAGTTAGCAAATAAAAATACAGGATACCCAATTAAATTTGAATTTCAGATAAATAATGAACACTTTTTTTAAGTATAAATATGTTCCATGCTTATACTAAATTCATATTTAACTGGGCACCTATACTTTATCTGGCATCCCTACCCAGACATTGAAGATAACTCTAGACGAGGAGTTTCTGACACTGCTTTGTATAATGGTGGCATTACAGGACTAGACTACAGTCTCTCAAGGCAACTACCATGAGATTTTTTTTGTAAAAAGAGGATCATCTTATCTCATTGTCAGACTTCATAACGTTACAGCCAAGAAAAGCACACGTTAGGAGGTAACAAGCCACAAAAAGTATGTGGATTTCATTAGTGTTCATTGTTTATAACACCTTGACCAATCTCTTATATTAGTGAATAAACAGTTCCTTGTAATCTCTCTAAAATCAACCTATGCTTATTTAATGAGTCAGATCAACTTTAAAGAGAAACATACCTTATTGAGGTATGAATGACATGTAATAAACTGTACATATTTTATGTGTACAACTCAATGAATTTGTGCCGATCAATTGGCTTTATTCAAATATCATAGGGAACAATGAATAAAATAAATAGCAAGTTGTACTACCTTAACAACAAATGAAAAGGGGAATTCCCCGTTGAAGATTTACCTTAACTTTGACCAGTTCCTGGTCTTAACTTTTTTCCTTTTATTACCCTGGTGGAGAAGTATGAGATTATCTGAGGAAGTGCCCCAGTGCCTCCTGTGTGTGTTTAACCATCATTTAGTAATAGCAGCTCATCATTACATAATCCAAACAGTAAACGCCATTAGCACACAGACGGTTTATAGAAATGAGACGGCTGAGGCTGTGACACATGAGGCATGCAGTCAGGTGTTTTGTGTCCTTTCAAGTATTTTACTGATGCTTATTACAGTCACTTTTTTTCCTGACACAGTGTGCCTTCTATACTCAACATGAATTTCTTTTGAATCATTTTTCTTTGTGCTTTCAGTAATTTCCAGTTTTATTTTTAAAAGTGAAAAATTACTTTTCTGTACAAGAAAATCAGTAGAAGAATTTTGTGAGCAAGCAGGAAAGGCAATTAGGTTCTCATTTGGTCAATAGGAAATGTCTTTTAATCATTCTTTGGCCAATTATTTCTTCAAGAATTGCATGTTACTGAGTACAAGGTGAGATGCTTAAAGTTGGAAGAAAATTGAGAATTGTTACTGCTTTTGCAAGTCTGAGTCTTAGCCTGAGGATGGAGAATAATTGGGATGTTAAAGATGAAAGAATTGCTAAGAGGTTCAAAGAAAACAAATGAAAAAAAAAAAAGAGAGTGATGGAAACAATTATTAACTCTATGATTATTAACTCTACGAAAAGCTAATAGTTACATATGAAAGTCAATTTCTTCTTAATACACAATACACAATATATGCTGATTTTTTTTCTCTAACCAAAAGTTATAATCGATCGCTATTGGGAAAATTGGGGATAGGAAGTATGAACATATACGGGTGAAGGTGGAGAAAGAAGGGAGCCTGATAATGGTGCCAAATTCTCAGTTTCCCTGATAAGAAGTTAATAGAAAATACTAACTTTTAAAACATCAAGAAATTGCTACAGTACATAGTTACTTAGAAATGTGGAGGCCAATACTAGAGGGAACAGCTCAAAGAATATAAAGTGGTTTTTCTGGGGAGTAGGAATCAGGAATTAGGATACCTGTGGAAAGGGGTATTGCTTATTTAGTTATAAGCCTTGTAGTACTATTCAACTTTTTTACTCATATACATGTATTAGCTTAATAAAATTAAAATTTTAGTAAAATCAAGATCCTGCTAAACTAATACTAAAATTTTTAAATGGTAGTAAGTCAAAAAAAGGAGATGATTATTTCAGGCAGGATATGAAACAAGATTTGTGAATAGATTTTAGGAACATAACCTGTGCATAAAGATGGAACTTTCTAAATTTCGATAATGGTACTAGGTCTGCCTTAGGAGATTCTAGGTATAACCTGGTTTCCCCTTGTTCAGTTCTTTCTCGTTACTTTTTGGGAGTGAACAGCATTGCCTCTTAGAGGACTGCAGACCACCAGCCTCAACAAAGCAAACGTGTCTAGGTCTATCGCATTCCGTTTTTCTAGGAATAAACATGGGAAATAAATATTAAGTTTTGGACCTTTTGGGTCCTTTTCTGACCTTAGAGTGAACTGGAAATTCATGCCTCTTTCCTTTCTTTGCTCTTTTTAAAAGGGTGAAGGAGATTCTGTTGGTGCTTGATAGGGAGAGCTTTTGCCAGATTAAGCACGTGAGGTGCTATGGGAAATAAACAATACAGTCAGCTTAATGAGACTCTGCCAACTTTCAGAATTGTTCAGTCCAGCTTCAGATTTCTGAGGATAAGAGAAAACTCTTAGTCTACTAGGCTTAGATTTGGGTTTAGATTGGGTTGCAGGTGCTTCCCACTTGGCTAGCAAAATCTCTTTAACTGCTAGAATTGGAAAAGCAGCCAGGGCTGAGCTAGGAGCATTTCTCATAGTGGTGCTAGGCCAAGTTTCCCCCAGGAACCAATTATCCTTTGACATCAAATACCCACTGGCCAGTGAAAGTTGTAACACACCTCGTGGTCCAGGTGGCTGCCCTTAGGGGAAGAAAGAGGCAGTGGAGATACAGTGCCACTGAGCAGAGCTCTTGCAATGTAGGGTTATGTTCCTTCCTTTCTGTCTTTACAAGAAAAGAAATTCAGAGTGTTTATTCACTATTGGCCCTTCTCATCTTAGAAGCTCTGGGCCCATTTGCTGCAGAATAAAGGCAATTGTGCTACTTCTGTCACAGAGGGGACTGGACTGGCTCCTTCCCCAAATCTCCAGTGATAGCCCATGTCACATAGAGCTTGAGAGTCAAGTACAGTTTGCTGCTGGGGTGCCACATTCAAAAACATCTACCTTAGACATTCCTAGGTGTCAGAAGAAGTAGAAGCACACCTTATGTTAAGCCCAAAATGTAAAAATTGAGTCATAAAGTAACTTAGCAAATGGATATCTGCTTTGAGATAGGTGACTTTACAAAATATTTACCACAGGATATGTTAAACTATTAGATTGACAAAAAATTTCATATATAATAATCCTTTTCAGACATATATAGGACAATAATGCTAGGGCTGGATATAAATGCTAACTAAAAAAAAAAAAATCACAGCTATACTTATGGATGATTTTCTGTTATTATAGATCTTTTTTTTTACTTCCTACCTAAGTCCTATTTACACAACTAGATTATAAGGTCCTCGAAGTCAAGGAATTTGTGACACATTTCTTTTTATCTCAGTTCCTAACCTATATCTTATGGTACTCAATATATGCATGTACTAATGATGACATTTACAAATACTTCTTGCTATATAAAATATTGATGAATTACCATCATAAAAATTTGGGTTAGATTAAGGGTTTTAGGTCATCTTCTTTTTGCTTATCTGCATATTCTGATTTTTCTATGATGATTGGGGATGGGGGAGAATCTCTGCCCTCAACAATATTCTTCCCTCTTAGAGGGAAAGAGGTCACATATGTACCTGAATGTGATAATAAAAATAAATAAAACAACCAAAGCTAACTTCTATTGAGCACTTACTACATGCCAGGAACTGCTTTAAGCGCTTTATGTGTGTTAGCTCATTTAATCCAAAAAATGATTCTTAATCACAGATGTCTCAACCTTGTCTAGTGAAACAGCTTGTGCTCAAAAGCTGGGTTACTTCCTAATTTTATGTAAGCAGATTGACCTACTTACTCTATGATTTGAATCATAACGATGTAGTAACATTTGTACATTCATTTGAAAGACTTTAGAGGAATGGTCACTATATTGGCACAAAGGTGTGCCTTCACTCATAATAATAGTAGGTATCATAAGTAGAAGTGCAAACAAATTGTTTCTTATGATTAGAGATTTTGAAACAGAATCAGCTGGGTTCCATGTCACTGCTTCATGGCATGAAGAGATTTTGCTCATTAGATAATAAATCTCCAAGTACTTCCCTGAATAAGTCATCTTATGAAGCACAGAGTGATTACACATATACTTGATGTGATTCTACTTAAAGTGAATAACAACCTGTAAATACAGGGTTTTTGAGGTTGGCCTTTTAGCCCATCAGGTGGGCAGCAGAAGCTAGTTTACCCTACCTGTGATTCTTTAGTGTCTCTAGGGAAGCAAAAAACATACGTAATGAAAGCAAAGAGAAATCAGTGTCAGCCCAGGGCCAACCTTTCACCCCAGCCAAACCAGAAAAGCAGGAGCCTAATGCCATGGAATGCGCTGTGCTTCTTCCTCCTACCTGCCACCAGCTAGACTCACAGCTTCCTGAAGTATTCTGACAGGGAGAGTGAAGTTGGGAGAAAAGATCACGCCACACTGACAGAAACTAGAGCAGTCACTGTAGGTACAACAGAATCTGTCACTTTAAAGAATCTATCACTTCATTACTAGTAAGTAATGAAACCAATTCCACCTGTTTAGGTTGGCCTATTGCCATTCTAGAACATTCCTCCCCTCTGGTCCAGAGTGAAGAATAGGCACTACAGAGGTAAGGAGCAGGAGTGGCTAATGTTGGTAGAAAGGAGAATTGGAATTTTGGAGCTGGGAAGTCCTCAGACCTTCTACTTCTCGAAGAGGAAACAGAGGCACAGAGAAATTCAGAGACTTACCTAAGGTCACACAGCAGAGTCAGTATTGAAATCCAGACTTTTGGACTTTAAGTTCAGTATGCTTTCACTTGGGACATTACTATTTTTTTAAATAAAACAATAACATTTTAGAAAATTTGGAAATTTTAGCATTCATATTTATTTATTGAATGTCTACATGTACCGTGTTCAGCTCTAAACAAAACAATGTCCCTGTCCCATAGAACTAACATTTCAGTGGTGTAGACATAGAATGCATAAATAAACAAGTAATGTACCATAGTCCCAACCAATGTGGATAATTGTTTATGAATAAAGGCCCTTATGGGAAGAAAATGTAACTAACATTGATTTCAATAGGAAAATACATTTTTTTCTCTTGAGTCTCCAAATTAACACCAATTCTATTAAAATAGATATAGTTATATCAGTTATAACATAGGTAAACAATTATCATAGGACGTATGTCTGTACTCACAGAGCATCCATATGATACTCAGTGTTTATGTAATTAAATGTTTAATGCAAAAAAGAAAAGATGGAAAATAAAGATTAAAAACATGGATGAAAATGATGCACAAGATGAATATTTTCTTGAGTACTTTAAAAGAAGAAACTTAAGACAACCAGCCTGATTTCCAGGACTGCAAGATTGACACACGGGCACTTATGCTGAATGTGCTCAGTGGCTTCCTAGCCCAAGAGATCCAAACCCATGCTCTAAATGTGAAGAATGCTCGAAAGCTGAAGTGGAAGTATTAAATAAAACTGATTAAGTCAAATTTTTATAACATACCCCATCCCAACACAGTTCTATATAGGGCAGGACTGAGTAGTATAATGGCAGGTAGTGACAAATGGTAGGGGAACAAACAAAACATATAATAATATGCATATGTATATCTATATCCATATGATATATTATATATAATATGTACATTTCCATATATATAATAAAAATAAAATATATATCAAGAGGATAAGGAATAATGTGGGTGGAGCAGGAGGGTCACATCTAATACAGAATAATTTGGGAAAGGAAGGTCTTACTGATCAGAGGTGACATTTCAATATAGCTATGAATGACAGGCAAGAATGAGCCATGGAACTATCTAGGAAAAGAGCATTTTGGCAAGGGAACAGTAAGTGCAAAGGCCCTGTGGTAGAGTTGGCTAGATATGCTCAAAAAATGGCAAGGAGACTGGTGAGAGGGAGCCCAATGAGGGAAGGCAAAGTGGTAGAAGCTGATGTTGGCCAGGTAGCCAGGTGCTCGGTTAGGGAGAGCCTTGCTGGCTATGCTCAAGATCTGAGTACTTTGGGAAGTAGTGGAAGATTTTAGTGCAAGGAGTGATACAATCAGATTCATATGTGAAAAACAGACTGTGTGTCATGGATATAAATTAAGAGAATATCATGGGATTTAACTGAAAGAAGGAGATAGCTTGGGTTAGGGTTACAGCGGTACAGGGAGAAGTAGTTATATAGTATTTTAGTTGTATTTTGAATATAAAGCCAACAGGATCTGCTTTGAGTTGAATGTGATACATCAGAGTAAAAGAGGAATCAATACTATTAATAACAGCAACAGCCGACAGTAATTTAATGTATACTCTGTGCCAGACTCTACGTGCTTTTTATGTATTAATAACAATAGCACTACTATGTTTCTAGTGCTTTCCTTATGCCAGATTCTAAATGCTTTAAGATACATTCACTCACATCTTCATAACAATCCCATAGGATAGGCATTTTTATTTTCATTTTTGGATGAGAAAACTGAGGCACAGAGAAGTTTGATGGTTTATGTAAGGATGACCCAGATAGGAAATGGTAGAGTTGAGCTTTGACCCAGGTAATCTAGCTGCAGAGTCAAGATTTGTAACTACTGTGCACAAGGCATCTTGTGATTTCAAGGTTTTGACATGGGGTAATTGGGTAGGTGATGGTGCCATCGACTGACACAGGAACATATGGGGCCAGGCAGCAGGTTTGTGGAATGGATATCGGGTTGGGGTTTGGTCACACAAAGTTTGAGACACCTATTAGACCTTCAAGTGGAGATGTATGACCACTGAATGTAAAAAATCCGGAGTTCAGGGGAGAAGTCAGAGCTGGAGAGAGCTATGTGGAACGATCAGCATATAAATTGAATTTAACGCTAAGGGAATGGATGAGATCACCTTCAGTGAGCGCTTTGGAGAGGACTAACCCCTGAGACGCTCCAACATATAGAGTTCAGGAATAGAAGGGAGCTCCTGCAAAAAAGGAGACTGGGAAGGAACAATGCGTGAGGCAGGTGGAGAACCAGAATGTGCTGGAGCCAAGAGTTTCAAGGAGAGGACCATCCACTCTGAAATGCTGCTGAGAAGTCCAGTAAAGCACATATGTGTCAGTCCTCATGATGCTGAGTTTAACTGCTGAATACAGTTCCTTCAAGTGGAGGAGTCCTTTTATCATTTACTCTCACATTTTCAGTTCCCTCTGCAGATAGCTCACTAAGTAGAGGAATAAAATTCATTTGACTTCAAGTTACACTGTTAATTTGAATTCAAATGAAATGCCTTTGGGGCACCAGAAACAGAAGTAAGCAAATCACTGATTTTTTTGCTCTTGAAAATGGACCAGGCCAGCAGGAAGAGGAATTGGAGAGGGCAAGAAAGGGAGGAGAAAGACCAAGAAACAGAAGAGAAGGAAGAAGGAGAATTAATGATATTGATATCTGGGGGTTGCCTAATGAAGTTAGCCAGAACACCCCACAGAAAAGCCCCAAACAGTCATGAGTCACTTAACGATGGGGATACGTTCTGAGAAATGTGTCTTTAGGTGATTTCACATCATTGTGCGAACATCATAGAGTATACTTAAACCTAGATGGTACAGCTTACTTCATATAACACCTAGGCTATGTGGTGCACCCTATTGTTTGTGTGCTACAAACCTGTACAGAATGTTACTAGACTGAATACTGTAGGCAACTGTAACACAATTATAAGTATTTCTGTATCTAAACATACCTAAACATAGAAAAGGTACAGTGAAAATACAATATAAAAGATAAAAATTGTACACTTGTGTGTACAGGGCGCTTGCCATGCATGGAGCTTGCAGAACTAGAAGTTGCTCTGGGTGAGTCAGTGAATGAGTGGTGAGTGAATGTGAAGGCCTAGGACATGACTGTGCACTGCCGCAGACTTGATAAACACTGTGCACTTAAGCCAACTAAATTAAAAAATGTTTTCTTTCTTCAATAATTAATTAACCTTAGTTTACTGTAACTTTTTAACTTTATAAACTTAAAAAATTTTTTTAACTTTTCTACTCTAATTACATTTAGCTGAACATAAATACCTTGTAGAAAAATATTTATATCCTTATTCTGTATTAATAGCAGTGAGTAATGCATTACTCTACAACATTACCACGGCTATGACATCACTAATGATAGGAATTGTTCAGCTACATGATGATCACTGTTGTACATGCAGTTTGTTGTTGATCAAAAATGTCATTATGTGGTGCATGACTGTAGTTGACAAACCTCCACTCAATGACCCGTCAAGTATGAAAGAAGAATAAAGGCTTTTTCAGGCATGCTGGCTCTCAAAAGAATTCCTCCTGTAGACTCTTTCTCAGAAAGCTATTAAATGGTGTGTACAGCCAAGACAAAGGAGCATACCAAAGAAGAAACATGAGATTCAGATAAGAGGTCAACTGGATAAAGACCAGGAAAACCTCTAGAGTATGATAAACTGAGATCCCAAGGCAATAACTGTGGAGCAGGTCTAGAGAGCAAACAGTCCACAGTGATTACGTGATGTATTGAGACATACTGAGTGGTGATTTACACTCTTGGGGAAGAGTTTGGGAAAGAGGTGAATGAGGAAAGTATGCACAGGGGGCGAGGTCTCTTCTTTTCTTTTTTCTTTTTTCTTTTCTTTTCTTTTTTCTTTTCTTTTCTTTTCTTTTCTCTTCTCTTCTCTTTCTTTCTTTCTTTCTTTCTTTCTTTCTTTCTTTCTTTCTTTCTTTCTTTCTTCTTTCTTTCTTCTTTCTTCTTTCTTCTTTCTTCTTTCTTTCTTCTCTCTCTCTCTCTCTCTCTCTCTTTCTTTCTTTCTTTCTTTCTTTTTTTTCTTTGTGAGTGTGTAGACATTCTCTTAGTCCCCAGTTTACAGTATAGAGGCTCAACCACAGTTGTGTCCAGTGTCCTCTGTCCAGAGTCTCTGTGGTTTAATGTCTTCTGTGAGTGAAGCTTATCTTTTGCTGGGGTGGGTGATGGGCAATTGCTCAGCAGCTGGAGTAGGTGAGGGAATGAGGTAAAACTTCCTTATGTACACAGATTTTTTCAACCAGTTCTCTTTCCTGTCCCCGTCCCCATCATCTTCCCCACTTCAAGAACTATTGTTATCTCCAATTCCTGATCCTTTTTGGGCTTCTGAGGCACAAGTAAACCTGCTTCTGGGCATCCTGTGCTGCTGGTTTAAATTGCAGCTTTCTCTGTTTTTTTAAAGTAAGTTTCTACTTATTGATCTTCTTTTCGGCTTCCAAAATTTTATCCTATTCTTTGGTTTTTACTTTTTTTTTTTTTATCATTTATGGTTTATGCTCTTTTTATTCCACTATAGTCATTTTAATAAGATTTAGGAGGGAACAAAAGGTAAATATATGTGTTCCACCTGCCATGCTGTTTAAAAAGCAGTGTTTTAACAAATTTAAAACATTTGCATACAATTTAATAAACAATTACAAAGCGAACAATCATTAACCAGTACTCAAACCAAGAAATAAAACATTGCTAGAACTCTGAAGGCCCTCAGGTATCCCTTCGTGATGGCAACTAGATTTCTAAATTTCACTTTTAGGAATTTTAGGGAACTTCTTGATGCCAACAAGCACTGTAAAGTGGGATCAGTATAACAGGTTTAGCATTTCCTTTAGGCAGTTAACAGTGCTCGGTTTTTTGAGGTTGCAAATATGAACAAGCATAGTCCCTTTTCTCAAGGAGCTTATCTCCCTTTCACAAGAGATAACTAAATGACACAAACTTTTAATAGAGAAAACACCTTTCAGAATATCTAGCCAGCTCACCACCCTCCTACATGGGAAACTAGTCTCCCTTCCCAACCCTCAGAATGAATTTGTGCAGCCCCAATGGGAACCTTACTCTTCTGGCCACAGCTGATTGGATAGAGGTCTCGGGTCATGTGACCCAAGTTGCACCAATTGGATTTCCTCTCCGAGGTATTTAGAATTAGAATTGAAAGGTGCTAATTGATTTCTTCTGCCCACTGAATTAAGGGCATATAAGCACTGGGTTGGACATTTCTCACTGTGTACCTGTGACAGTGCAGAGAAAACCCATCTGGAGAGACAGAGAGAAAAACAAGGCAGGCGTCTAGAGTGTCTTTCCAGTTCCTGCTTTTGGACTTATGTAATCCATGAAACAGTCCTACATTGAGAGCCTTTACTAAAACAACTATAGATGCATCTTGGACTTGCTCCAGGACAAGGCTCAGCTCTTGCCAGGCTAACTTGAGACATGTCTGACACAAGTGAGAGTGGTACAGGTACAACCACTTTCAGGTTGAAGCTTCAGAAAAGGACAGTGGCTTGAACATGCAGACCCTGTTGACAGTGACCATGAACTTGGAGATCTCAGAGTCACTGGAAGTTTCAAAGGCACCAGAGGTCTCAGAGACTGTGAAGGTCTCAAATGCTGCAGGGGTCTCAAAGACCGTAGAGGTCTCAAAGACCCCAGAGGTATAGGAGACGACTGCCGGTCATGTCTCACCTTCCACTAAGTTGACTGATACCCAGGTTCCAGCAGTTGAAAAGAAGAGTCCAGTAGGTGACACCAAGAAGCAGAATGCTGACCCTCAGGCTGTGACAGTGCCCGCCACTGAGACCAGAAAGGTCAGCTGTGTAGCTAATATGAAGGTCAATACAAAGGCCCTGAAGACTGAGGCTGCTGCCTCTCAGGCTCCAGAAGATGAACCGCAGCCTGAAGGTACAGCTGCCCAGGCTCAAGAGAGTCAGGATACTCAGCCCAAGGTCAAGGCCAAGAAAGCCTGGAAGGTGAAGCATCTGAATGGGGAAGAAGATGGCAACAGTGATCAGAGTCAGGCTTCTGGAACCACAGTGGCCGAAGGGTCTTAAAGGCCCTAATGGCTTCAGTGGCCTGCAGGGCTTCAAGGGGTCCCATAGCCTTTTGGGCCCACAGAGCATCAAGAACTTGGTTGGCTGCTTGGGCCCAGAGGGCTTTGTTTTCTCTGAGGTCTCCTAAGGCCTATAGAGGCAAGGCTCACCACAGAACTGCCAAGAGCCTGAAGTGCCACCACCTCATGAGGTGGCTCTTTTGCAAGGGAGGGCAAATGATTTAGTGAAGTATCTGTTGGTTAAAGACCAGACAAAAATTCCCATCAAGCACTCAGACATGCTGAAGGACATCATCAAAGAATACACTGATGTGTACCCTGAAATCATTGAACGAGCAGGCTATTCCTTGGAGAAGGTATTTGAGATCCAATTGAAAGAAATCGATAAGAATGACCACTGTACATTCTTCCCAGCACCTTGGAGCCCACTGATGCGGGCATACTGGGAACAAGCAAGGACTTCGCAAAGCTGGGTCTTCTCATAGTGCTTCTTAGCATCATCTTCAAGAATAGAAATCAGTCTAGTGAATCTGTCATTTGGGAGATGCTGCACAAGTTGGGGCTTTTCCCCAGGATACATCATTCACTTTTGGGGGATGTGAAGAAGCTCATTACTGATGAGTTTGAAACAGAAGTCTCTGGACTATGTAAGAGTCCCTAATAGCAATCCCCCTGAGTATGAATTCTTCTAGGGCCTGCATTCCTACTATGAGACCAACAAGATGAAAGTTCTCAAGTTTGTCTGCAAGGTACAAAAGAAGGATCCCAAGGAATGGGCAGCTGAGTACCGAGAGGTGATGGAAGCAGAAATGAAGCCTGTGGCTGAGGCTGCAGCTGAAGCCAAGGTGAGGGCCGAGATTAGAGCTCAAATGCAGCTGGGCCTTGCAACCTGGATGAAGCTGATATTGGACCCTGGGCCAAAGCCTGGATCCAAGAAGGAGCTGAAGCTGAAGTTAAAGCCCAAGAGATTAGTGGTGCCAGTACTGGTGCTGGTGTCAGTGGTGGCTTTGGTGCCAGTGCCAGCTTGACCCCCACTTCCATATTTCGGCTCTTCACTGGCCTTAATGGAGCTGATGCCAGCAGCAGTGGCAGCTCTAGTGCCTGTAGTTTCTCTTACAAATGAGATTTCAGGTATTGCTAATCCCAGCAGTATTTCTCTTCAAGCCAGGATGCATCCTCAGGAACCTACTCAGCACATCACTCTAGGCAGCTACTATCAATCAGTTTAAGTTGACATTCTACAATAAATCTGTTTGCCATTTCTGAGTTTATTCCTTTTTTTTCTTTTTCTTTTTCTTTTTTCTTTTTTTTTGGTTGGCTATCACATTTTGGTATAACAATTAAAAACGAATTGGGAAAGTTTTTTAAAAAAACAAACCCAACTATAATACTGTACCATATGAAGAGGCCTCAAAGCAGTAAAGAGAGTATATCTGGTTATAGAGCAGGTAGGATTAGAAGTAGTGAAATATTTTATGAAAATATTTGACAGTTGAGACCACTGTAAATGATGGGTAAGAATCTTAACAGGAGGAGATGGGGTGAGAGTATTTATAAGTGAAAGGAACAATACAAGGGAAAGAAAAATTGGGGGTATTCCAAGAGAATGGGGATGGTCATGTCTTCTAGTGAAAATTCAAGAGCTCCTTGAGCAGTTTTTATACTTGCATGAGCCATGACACATGTCAGCACATCCTAGGTCCTTTTTCCACTTGAAAATAATTACCAGCACATGTCAGTTTATTTCCATTGGCCTCCCTCTAGTTACTTTGCCTTAAAAAATATTGAAGAGGCCATACAAAAAAACTCCTGTATTTCTACAGAAGAAACCTACTCTGAAAAGGTGTAATTAATAATACAATGCTGTAATCTTCAGTATAAATTTCTTCCTTGTTTCCTTGTTTCAGAGTAAGTGGTAAAAAAACACTTCCCATCAGTGTGAAATAAGTAATAGGAAATTCAAACATAGTTTTATTCCAGCAAAACCTGTTTGGCTCTGCTGGCACTCCTCTCAATATCTGTATCTATGGCCTTCAGATGTAGCAGGCCATCCATTTTCAGGGCCACCAATTACTTTTTTGGGAATAAAGATATTTTCCCAAATTTTAAAAGCACACCAAAAATGAGATTTAAAAAAAAGTGTATAAAATACCTATTGTGGTTTAAACAGCCATTTCCACAAACTATTAAATGTGAATATACTTCTAAAACTTGAATGAACTATAGTTATAAGGCATTTACATAAATTGCCATATTTTATATTTTTACATGTTTATAAGTGCAATGATTAGTGAGAGGTGTAAAACTGAACTCAGTAGAAAAGTTTTGGAGAGAAACAAAGAAGTGAGATGAGAATTTGTACCACATAGCTAATATCATTTACCGTATTTAGGGTAAGATCTAGTTTTTATACTAAAATAACTTTTAGGCAACAAGCTAATGAAGTTATAAATTTGAAGGAAGCTCATGTAACACCCTTAAATGTTGATTTGTTCATAATTTTAAATATTATTTATTCCCAAACCAATCTTTATCATAGTCTTATATTTAGAACTGTGAGGTCAAAATCCTGTCCTTTTTTTCTCTGAGTGTCTGACACAGATATAATCTTATTACAACAGACATCACTGCAGCTTTTTTTGTATCATAAAGAGATTTTTATATTCGTCATAAAATAGTATCATATATATAACAACACAATTTAGATAGTGCCTTGTATATAACCTTAATGAGCTTTGACTTTACTCCACTCTATATGCTAAGTGTACTTCTAAAATCCATGCAAGTTAATTTTTTTAAAAGCATATCCCACTTCAAAGTGCACTTGAGAAATACTTTCTTCAAGGGATATGAGCAATGAAGAAGGGGCTTGTTTGCTGTGACCAGGCACTACACCTGTCTGCTCTGTGCTCTTGTAAGTCCTGTCTATTTCTATATGGCCCTAGTTCCAGTAGTCTTCTGAGTAGTTCCTTGAAGAGAGAATAGCTGTTTGAAATATCAAGAGGAAAAACTGAAGACTATCAACTTTAAGTAGAGAAGGGCAAAAGTAGGAACTAGTCATTATTACAGTTGATTTGTGTTTTTAAATCTGTGAACTTCTAATTACTACAAAAATTACTTTCTCCTATGATGAAAAAAGAAATTTAATTCTTGAGAATTGCTTCTGAACCAACACACCCAGTGGCTGGCTTCAGACCAGAGCACCATCCAATTAGCTCCAAAAATGACACACCCAAAGGGTGGACTCAGCAGGCATCAGAGCCCCACTAAAGCAGATCCCAATCCATGGTGTCAGCACATGCACAACAGTTCGTCTGCTGTAGTCTTGGCCAGTCCTCACAGCCAGGCAGGCAGCCTGAGGGTCAGTCCCACCCACTGACATGGCAACAGCAATCAAGGCTCAACTAGAATAGGAGGAGACACACAATCCACACAAGGAATACTGGAGCACTGGCTAAGGGGATCAAGAAGACTGTACCACTGGGCCTCAAAGGACACCTACTACGTGAGGCCATCCTGCCAAGATAGGAAGACGTAGCAGATTTACCTAATACATAGAAACAAACAGGGAGTCAGCCAAAATAAGGAGACAAATATGTCCCAAATGGAAAAACAGGAGAAGACTCCAGAAAAAGAACTAAACAAAATGGAAACAAGCAATCTATCAGATACAGAGTTCAAAACGCTGGTTATAAGGATGCTTGATGAACTTAGGAGAATAGATGAACTCAATGAGAATCTCAACAAAGAATAGAAACCATAAAAAAGAACCACTCAGAAATGAAGACTACAATAACTGACATGAAAAACACTAGGTGGAAACAACAGCAGATTAAATGAAGCACAGGATCGAATCAGCAATTTGGAAGACAAGGTAGTGGAAAACACCCAGTCAGAACAGAAAAAAGAAAAAGGAATAAAATGATATGAAGATAGTTTATGGGATACCTGGGACAACATGAAGCATAACAACATTCACATCATAAGGGTACCAGAAGATAAGAGAGAGAATAATGGATTGTAAACTTATTTGAAGAAATAATGACTGAAAATTTCCCAAACCTGGTGAAGGGAATAGACATATCAGCCCAGGAAGCACAGAGAGTCCTAAACAAGATGAACCCAAAGAGGCCCACACAAAAGCACATCATAATTAAAAAGCCAAAGATAAAAAACAAAGGGAGAATCATAAAAGCAACAAGAGAAAGGCAGTTAGTTACCTACAAAGGAGCTCCCATAAAACTGTCAGCTGATTTCTAAACAAAGTTTGCAGACCAGAAGAGACCAGGAAGAAATATTCAAAGGGATGAAAAGTAAGGATCTACAACCAAGATTACCCCACAAGGCTATCATTTAGAATCAGAGGAGGAATAAAGAGCTTTCCAGATAAGAAAAAGATAAAGGAGTTCATCGCTACCAAACCAGTATTACAAGAAATATTAAAGAGACTTCTTTAAGAAGAAGGAAAGAAGATAAAAAAAAAAAAACATGAATAATAAAATGGCAATAACTACATACCTATCAGTAATTACTTTAAATGTAAATGGATTAAATGCTTCAATCAAAAGACAGGGTGGTTGAATGGATAGGAAAACAAGACCCATACATATGCTGCCCACAAGAAACCCACTTCAGATTGAAAGACACACAGAGACAAAGTAAAGGGATGGAAAAGGATATTTCATGCAAATGGAAAAACAAAAAAGCTGTGATAGCAAAACATCAGAGAAAACAGACTTTAAATCAAAGTCTATACAAGAGACAAAGGTTATTTCATAACAATAAAGGGATGAACCCAACAAGAGAATATAACCCTTGTACATCATTAAATATGCCACATAACAACACCCATATTATAAAGCAATTATTGATGGACATATAGGGAGAGAGCAATGGTAATACAGTCATAGTAGGGGTTTTTAACACCCCATTGACATCAATGGATAGATCATCTATACAGAAAATCAACAAAGAAACAGGCCTACATGACACGTTAGATCTGATGGATTTAATTGACATTTTTAGAACATTTCACCCTAAAGCAGCAGAATATACATTATTTTGAAGCATCCATAGAACATTTTCCAGGATAGGCCACTTGTTAGACCACAAAACAAATCTCAACAAATTTAAGAAGATTAAAATCAAGCATCTTCTCCAGTTACAATTTTATAAAACTAGAAATCGATTACATGAAGAAAACTAAAAAACATGCAAACAAATGGAGGCTAAATATCATGATACTAATGAATGGTAACAAGGAGATCAATGAATAAATCAAAAGATGCTTTGAGACAAATGAAAATGAAACACAATGTCCCCAAACCTGGGGGACACAGACAAAGCAATATTAAGAGGGAAGTTCTTAGCAATACAGGCCTACCTCAAGAAACAAGAAAAATCTCAAATAAACAATTTAACATTACGCCTAAAGGAACTAGAAAAAGAACAACAAACAGAGTCCAAAGCGAGTGGAAGGAAGGACATAATAAAGATCAGAGCAGAAATAAACAAAATAGAGTCTAAATAAAAAAGTACAAAAGATCAATGAAGCCAAGAGCTGGTTCTTTGTAAAGATAAACAAAAGTGATGAACCTCTAGCCAGACTCATCAAGAAAAAAAAGAGAGGACACAGACACAGATAAATAAAATCACAAATAAAAGAGAAGTGACAACTAATACCACAGAAATACAAAGGAATATGAGAAAATACTATGAATTATTATATGCCAACAAATTAGACAACCTGGAAGAAATGGGTAAAGTCCTTGAAATGTCCAATCTTATAAGATTGAATCAAGAAGACATAAAATCTGAACAGAATAACTACTAATGAAATCAAATCAGTAATCAAAAAACTCCCCCCCCCCAAAAAAAAAAAAAATCCTGGACCAGATGGATTCACAGGTAAATTTTACCAGTCAAAAATTAACATCTATTCTCAAATGATTTCAAAATATTGAAGAGGAGGGAAGGCTCCCAAACTCATTTCATGAGGCCAGCATTACCTTGATTACAAAACCAGACAAAGACATTACCAAAAAAAAAAAAAAAAAAAAAAAAAAAAAAGAAAAAGAAAAAAGGAAAGAAATTATAGACCAATATCCCTGATGAACATAGATGCCAAAATCCTCAACAAAATATTAGTGAATTGAATTCAGCAGTTCATTAAAGAGATCATACACCATGATCAAGTGGGATTTATTTCCAGGATCCAAGTTTGGTTTAATATCTGCAGATCAATTAATGTGATACACTACATACACAAAATAAAGAATAAAAATCATATAATCCTATCAATAGATGCTGAAAGGCATTTGACAACATCCAGCATCCATTTATGATAAAAACTTTCAGCAAAGTAGGAATAGAACATACCTCAACATAATGGCTACATATGACAAATGCACAGCTAATATCATATTCAACAGAGAAAAGGTAAAAGTATTTTCATTAAAATCAGAACAATACAGACATCCATTTTCACCACTTTGTTTAACATTGTATTGAAAGTCGTACACACAGCAATCATACAAGAAAAAGAAATAAAAGCCATCCAAACTGGAAATGAAGAGGTAAAACTGTAATTAATTGCAGATGACATAAAACTATATATAGACAACCCTAGAGATTCCAACAAAAATAATTTAATCACATAAATGAATTCAGTAAAGCAGCAGGATACAAAATTAATATTCAGAAATCAGTTTTATTTTTCTACACCAATAACAAACTATCAGAGAAATTAGGGAAACATCTGTATCAAAAACAAAAACAAAAAACCATAGGCATAAATTGAACCAAGGAGGTAAAAGACTTGTACTCAGAAAATTATAAGACATTGGAAAAAGAAACTGAAGGATACAAATAAATGGATGCATATACTGTGCTCATGGATAGGAGGAATTAATGTTGTTAAAATGTCCATACTACTCAAAGCAATCTGTAGATTCAATGCAATCCCTATGAAAATACCAATGATATTTTTCACAGAACTAGAACAAATAATCCTAAAATTTACGTGGAACCATAAAAAACTCCGAATAGCCAAAGCAATCTTGAGAAAGAACAATGGTGAAAGTATCATGCTTCCTGAAATTAAACTATACTACAAGGCTATATAGTAGTCAAAACAGCATTGCCCTGGCACAAAAACAGACACATTGCTGAGTGGAATAGAATAGAGAGCCCAGAAATAATCTCACACCTATATGGTCAATTAATCTATGACAAAGGGCAAGAATGTACAATGGCTAAAGACAGTGTCTTAAATAAATGGTACTAGGAAAACCCAGCAGATACATGCAAAAAACAAACAAACAAACAAAACAACAAAAGAGATTAGACTATCTTCTTATACCATACATGAGTAAACTCAGTATGGATTAAAGACTTAAATATAAGTCCAAAACCCATAAAACTCCTAGAAGAAAACATAAGCAAACCCATAAAACTCCTAGAAGAAAACATAAACTCTTTGACATTGCTCTTAGTAATTTTTTTTTGGAGCGGAAGTGGGAGCAGGGGCGGAGGGGGGCGGGGAATGTGTCTCCTCAGGCAAGGGAAACAAAAGAATAGTTAAACAAATGGATCTATATCAAACTAAAAGTTTTTGCACAGCAAACCATCAACATAAGACAACCTACTGAATGGGAAAGAATATTTGTCAATGATACATCTGATAAGTGGTTAATATCCAAAATATATAAAGAACTCATACAACTTAACACTGAAAAAAGAAACAATCCAATTAAAAGATGAACAGAGGACCTGAACAGACATTTCTCCAAAGAGGACATATAGATGGCCAGTAGATGTATGAAAAGATGCTCAACATCACTAATCATCAGAGAAATGTAAAGTAAGACCACAAAAAGATATCATCTCACATCTTTCAGAATGGCTTTCATCAATAAATCAACATACAAGTGTTGGTGAGGTTGGTGGGATTACAAATTGGTGCAGCCACTATAGAGAACAGAATAGAGTTTCCTCAAAAAATTAAAAAATCAAACTACCTTATGACCCAGTAATTCCACCTCTGCATAGTTATCCGAAGAAATCCAAAACACTAATTAAAAAAGACTTATGTACCCCTATGTTCATTGCACTGTTATTTACAGTAGCAAGATATGGAAGCAACCTAAGTGTCCATTAATAGACGAATGGATAAAGAAGAGGTAGTACATATATCCAATGGAATATTACTTGGACATAAAAAGAATGAAATTTTAGCATTTGTGACAACGTGGGTGGACCTGGAGGGTATTATGCATAAAAACAGACACATTGATCAGTGGAATAGAATAGTGAAATAAGTCAGACAGAGAAAGACAAATGCCATATGTTTTCACTTATATGTGGAATCTAAAAAACAAACCAACAAATAAAATGGGAATAGACTGATAGATACAGAGACCAAACTTGTGGTTAGCAGATAGGAGGGGCTTAGGGGACTCAGTGAAAAGGTGAAGGGATTAAGAAATACAAATTGGCAGTTACAAAATAGTCATGAGGATGTAAATACAGCATAGGAATATAGTCAATAATATCATAATAACTATGTATGGTGTCAGGTGGGCACTAGACTTATTAGGAGGATTACTTTGTAAATTATATAATGTTTGTGCTGTGTACCTGAAACATATAATATTGAATGTAAACTAATTGAAATTTTTTTTAATTTTTAAAAATACAATAGAAAATACAATTTTTGAATAAAAAGATTTTGATGTTTTCTCAACTGAATTTTCTTTTTGTGTGTGAAATGAACAGATAATCTTGTATATTCAAAGGCTCATGAATAGAGAATTCATGTATTCTTTTTGAAACCATTGTTTGAATATGTATATCAGACATTTGAAGGATCTGAAAGATATATGTGTAGTTCACGATATTATGTAAATGTAATAAAGCAAGAAAAATCGGGAAAAGAGGCTGTTTCTAATAGAGGTACTTCCAAGATATCTCTTACATTAGCTCCATTGTCAATAAATTGGAAAGCAGCTAAACAATTACACAGTGCCAGCGCTTACAGTGCCAGGGGACATTTCACCTACCTTATATCGCCCGCATATAATCTCATTTAATCCTCTATAACTCCTTGAGAAAAGAGTTATTATCCACATTTTAGATATGAGACACTAAGGCATAGAAGTACTTGCCCAAGATATCATGACTAATTGATGGTTTAAGAGAGTGGAGTTTAATCTCAGGCTATGATTCTAACAAGACTACAAAGATATATTGGTCATTAGCTGCCTGAGGTTCTCTTCTTAATTCTAGATATCTAAAGAAAATGAGTTTTGTTTAAATAGCATTTTCTCATATCTAGAGCTATTGGCTTTAAAGGAAGTTCCCAGAAAGTAGATTCAATTACTAGAAGGGTTCCTAAACTGGATTCCTCTGTGTTATGCTTACAGGTTGCACTCTTTCTAAACATATATGTAGATAGGTAAATCTATATAATATATAAATATGATAAATTTCACATGGTTGGGACATAATTAATTACAAACCACATATTTTTTCAAGTAATTGCATTATTTGAATTTAACTTCTATTTCCTTCTTTCTTTCCTTATGAAAATGTTATACAAATAATGCCAGTTTACAAAAAAAAAAAAAATTAAATTTTATGTGGCTTTCTTCACGTACTGGGCTGGGCTAAATGTATTATGTGGATTGTTTACCAAGGACCAGCTGGTAAGTTATACAGATGTATGAAAATGAACATGAATGGCCTGAAATAGACCTTTCCCTGGTCACATTTGGCTGGAGGGTCTATTTTAAAAGAAAAACCTAAGATTACATTGCTTTACAAGTGTGACTCATGTGTTGTTGGTAACATTTCAAGGCAAGCCACTTAAAATATGTCCTCAGTACTGATACTGGAAACAATCTTGTATCCCACATGCTTTCAAGTGTCTTCCTTTAAGTGCACGTTTATGCCTTCATTTAACTCGTATCTACATTTGGACAGTACAAAGTACAGCATGTGATTAAGAGAACAAACTCTGAAATCAGAACTGGACTAAAAATCTTATCTCCAACATTTCCTTGGGCAAGTGATTTAACCTTTCTAAACCAGTTTCCTCATTTGAAAAATGGAGATGATCTGTATCTCCAGGGTAATAGTAAGAATTATACTAGTTGATGTATGAGTGCCAAGCACGTTATGTATCATGTGGAAAGCCTCAGTAAATAGTAGGTAGTATTAATATAACAGCAACTATCATTTCTATGAGACTGTTGGGCATCAAAAATGATTGTTGAATGAAAACGCAGGAAACCAATGGCACGGATTTCTTCATCTCCTTTATAACTGCTTGCCTGCCTAAGGACTGGCACCTCAGATGAGTGCACGGTCAACTCAGTCGCCTATTAATTTATCAAATACGGCAATCTGAAAACTCCAGGCATATCTGCTTATCAGGACCCTGACTTTTGAACTGGAAAGTTTACAGCGTAAAGGCGTGACAACTGCCCTTCGACCAACACTCCCCCTTCGGTCGCCTGCTCATTTAAATGGTGCATCCCTTCGGGTGCAGTTGACAAAATTTGCGCTGAGCGCTCCCTTTGGATTCGCGGGACGTGGCTAGAGGCTCCAGTTCTCACCTGCGCAGGTGTCCGCGGTGACAGGGAGATCAGGGCAATCCGGGTCTGGCACCTGGTGAGCGCTCAGCGCGGCGTGGGGGCTTCCCGAAGTCCCAGATCTAGGGGCTCTGTTGGCTGCATTAGGTCCAGAAGCTGCTGCCGGCGCATATCCCCTGACCCCTTTCGCTGGGTTCTCGCGACCCGCGGGAACCGACACCCGGAGGACGCCTCCCATCCCCGTAGGGCGCCACGCCCCCGCGCCCGGGGCGCGGGGAAATAAGCAGTGAGCGCCAGGCCGCCCAGGTAAAGCTCCGGGTCAGACGACGCGCCTCGGTGTCGCCAGTTTACGCACAGAGCCCCGGCGACCGTGCGGCCATGGACGCGTCGCGGGGCATCGGCACCTTCGAGGTTTGGGACTATGTGGTGTTTGCCGCCATGCTGGTCATCTCGGCGGTCATCGGCATCTACTACGCCTTCGCGGGGAACAGCCAGCACACCTCCAAGGAGTTTCTGATGGGCGGTCGCAGCTTGAACGCTGTGCCTGTGTCGCTGTCCCTTACCGCCAGCTTTATGTCAGCCGTCACCGTCCTGGGCACCCCCACCGAGGTCTACCGTTTTGGAATCATATTCAGCCTCTTTGGCATCACCTACTTACTTGTGGCGGTCATCAGCGCGGAGGTCTTCCTCCCGGTGTTCTACAGACTGGGAATTACCAGCACTTACGAGGTAAAAAGGACGAGGTGGTTGGGGAAAGAATGTAGGAGGATTTGTCAAGCTCCTGGAGGGATTTTCCTGGGGGCAGACTCACGTCCATGGCGAAATCTCTCCCTGCCCATCGCCTTCCCCGCCTTCCCCTTTTGGGAAGAGGTGTGCTTTAAGGAGAAAAAATATGGACCTTACTCTCGGGATCTCAATGAAGAGAGACTTTCAAAGTGATCTGGACTTGTGCTCCTCTGGGGCCCTTTCTGCTTTGACGACTTTGATTCCAAGTCAAGGGGAAAGATTTTAAAACTTTTTATCTTGGTGGAGGGTAAGTCGTTTAGGTCTCAGCTCCTCCTCCCTAAAATGAATCCCCTTGTTCCAGGTGCTCAGCCACTACTCGCTTTTCCAGGATAGGAGAAATATTTGTACTGTCCCTTTCTTTCCTTTCCACACACCCAACTTCCAAAGAGAGGCTGGTGCTCCAGTGGTTAAGGTGTGGTATCTCTTGACCCACCTGTATTTGAGACCAGATTCTGCCACTTACTAGTTGGGTAACCTTGGGTGACTTTTTTTTTTTTTTTTTAACATTTTGTGCCTATTTCTTCATCTTAAAATGGAAATAATAATGCCACCTACCTCATCCTGTTGTTAGGAAGATAAAATGAGATGATGCAAGTGTAGCATTTAGAATAGTGTCTGGCACAGAGTAAGTGCTGATTAAATGTTTGTTGGCTGTAAGTTTTGTCGTGGTCGTGGTAAAGGGGGTTATCTTGGAATCATTAGGAAAATGTGGCTGCACGGTTCTTAAACAGCTCTACTTTGTCTCTCTGTGGAAAGATGATTAAGGAAAACCATCTTTTCTATTGCACAGGTCCACTGGTATAGGTTTTCTTGAGTTGTCTGGAGGAAAGGGCTTTGCAAAGATGGTGAATGTTTGGTTTAGTTCAAAGAGCTGTTGAATGGTAGTGTCAAGGATAAAAACTCAGGGGACTAGTGGGATCCAGTTCAGTGTCCTCAGTGGACCTCTTCAATTAGGCACTAACCCATGAGCCACATACACAAACCTGCAGATGTTTCCTCTCTAATAGACCATGATCCAGAGGACTCTGAGCCTCATTCTCAGCAGCTGCCTCTGTCTTTGAATTTTATGGTGTTTGCTCCAATCCAGAGCCACTGAAAGGTGGTTTCCTAGTGAGAGTGGTTTAACTTGTGCTTTGAACAGAGCCCTAGTGGCACAATAAGTGTTGGTGACAAAGTACATGGGCTCTAGTAACATTATCTAGGACATGGCACCCTTGGGATACCATTGCCTTCCATTCTATCTGGTCATTGAGTTTGGCAGAGTTTAGTGATCAGCCCAGAAGTGAGCAGGATGGAATTTCTCTGTTTCGCTCAAATGTAACAAACTGGCTGCCCCAGGCCAAACTCAGTCTTTAGTCATTTTTTTTTCTTTTGACCCCCATGTTGAAAAAAAATTAATTTAATAATGGTGAGAAGTCAAATAAAACTCCAGATTCTGGCTTCTTTTGAAAACCCAAAAGACTGGTGACACTGGGCCTACATTCCCTGTGGCTGCAGGAAGCCAGTTTATAGCCTTTACTATCTATCATCTCTATTTCTATTCTTCGCCATTGTGTTTGCATGGTTGCTTTCTTCTGATAGAGAAATCTTAATCTGCATTATGTCTTTATCAAAAATGCAAAAGGAAGAATGGGCAGGGGCAAAGGGAATTCTTGTTTCAAGGGAGTTGTGAGAGAACATATATCTTAGTAGGTGTGAAGAATATTCCAACACGTTAACATATGAACACCTGGCCAAAGCCACTCGTGTGGTATCTCACAGGACCCATAAGCATTTGAGCCTGTGACCTCTGATAGTTAATCAACTCCAAAACTCAGAAAGGGTTTGAAGAATATGGCAAGAGGACTTTAGTCCTCACAGATGAGGTGCTGCTCACTGACCTGTGCTTCTCCAAGGCAGCAACATTAACTCAACCGGAAACAGATTTCCCACACATTTCCAATGGTGGAGGCTAAGTTAGCAGGGTTCTAGCTAAATATTGGCAAAAAGCTAACATTTACTAAATGCTTAATACATGCTAAAGCACTGAGCTGATAGTTTTATATATGTTATCTAACTCAATCCTCAAAACAGTCTTTATAAGGGAGGAACTATGAGAGCCCCATTTTGCAGACAGACTCAAAGTAAGCTAAGCTACGTAAAAGAGCGTAAGGCAGTGTAGACACTTGCCTAGAAGCTGTGCAGTGGTGCATGTTGGCTGCTTCTGAAGGCTCTCATGAGTCTTCTTGAGGAATATTTGTTTGTTTAATGCTGAGAGGTGGAGTCACTCATACAGAATAAGAAGTCTAGCATTGAGCGATACTAGCATTCTTGCTCAAGTATGAAATATCTACGTATATATAGTTCATTAGTCGAAATTGGCTCTTCAGAGCATTTTTGATATTTATCACTGCCTTCAAAATGTAGTCCTGATAGGTGTTTAGCAACTTCCAGACCCACAGCCAAGAAGTAAAATTCAAGAATGCAGTTTCATTTGTCACTTGTTCTGTATCTTTCTGGATCCAGGAAAATCTTTGTGTTTGAACCGTGTTGTCCAGACTCTCTCTTTTTTTTTAATATTCAGTGGAAGTCTTAGCATCCCTAAGTTAGTCAAGTTCTGAAGACCATAAGAGATCCTGATTGATGATAGTCACCTTCTGTAGTTTTGTCCAGAAATCCTAGAGCCTACTGCTTGCTCAGTGACCTGGACTTCTGGGAAGTCTCCAGGTGTTTCTTATTAGCCCAGTAACAAAGATAGCTGAGTTAGTGATAGACTTTTTGATTATGTCTTGAGGTGGTCTTATGTGAGCTTAAATCTATAGGTTTGCCTGGATCCAGGTGATCATACACACACACACACACACACACACACACACTCTCACATTATTTGGTTCAACTTGCTACATTCTTTCCTTCATCACATTTTCTCTTCAACTTGCTTTAGTCTCTAACTGTGGATACAGGTATCTAGAAAAGGCAAAGACTTCTATGTCTATTCATGTACATTCATTTTTAAATAGAGTTTTATAAAACAGCTCTGAAGAGAGGACACTGCCCTTTTTCTGGCTTTAAGACACTTCTTGAGTTTTCTAAAAAGCCTTCCAAATTACCTTTAGATGATTTTGACATATCTAATTCACTGAGATTCAAATTCTCAGGGCTTATGGATTTGGATACCAGCTTGTTCAAGTCTTCTAAATGAACAATTTACAACATTTCCCACTCATTTATTCCATTTGAAAGTCTCTAAAACCCTGCAAAATAAGAGGGAAAAGAATTATTTCTGTGATCCTCATTTTCAAGAGGAGGAACCTGAGATTTCGAGTGATTGCCCCAAGCTTGTGGAGTCAGGAGTAAAGCCGCGACAAGGGCTAGAACACTTCCACTAATGTGCTACACTACACCATATATTTTTTACTTATCAGTTATTTTTGGAGGTCCTACTATGTGTCAGTGCTACCCACTCACTCTGTATGTGTCTTAGACACATGGTCGATTTGTTTACTTGTATATTTTGAATAATGTAGTGCTTATATATACAAATTTTGGCATCAAACGGTCCTAGATTTGCATTGTGGCTCTGACAGTTTTTAGGTTGCAACCTTAGTGTTCTCTATGAGCCCCAGTGTCCTCGTGCACTTATACATAGTACCTTCCTGTGGAGTTGTTGAGAGGCCAGTGTTCAAAGCAAATACTCTATAAATATTAGCTGTGATTATGGAGGAAAAAATATCCAGTGTTTTTCCTCTGATTATTACCTAACGTCAGTTTTCCTTTTTTTTTTCCCCTCTGCTATATGAAAAGACTTGTCAGTCTGAAAATTCTCTCTACATGTAGTAATAATATTTAAATTAAAGAATGTCTTGGACCTCAGCTTTCTTCCAGCTCTGAAATTCTAGAATTCTAACTCTATATATAGTACATTATGATATATAATATAGGAGATAAGCAGACTATATCATAAGATATAGCAGATGTCAAGGAGAGTAGGAAGAATTGGTAGAGTTGTTGGCTCTGAACATAAACTAACCTTTAAGTTAAAAGTTAAAAGTTATTGGAAAGATATGCAAATAGCACATATAACAGAGGGAAAAGCTGAACGAACATACTAAAAAGGACAGAACCCAGGGCAGACTCTCCATGCCCCTTGTCAGAATCAATATGCTGCTCCAATCATTTTCTGTCTTTATATCTTGCCTCTGTGAGTCAAATACCTATTAGGAAGAGCAGCTGATTGACTGAGCTTGCATCATGTGACTCCGTCTTGGTCAGAAGAGGCAGGGCACCTTGATCGACAATTCCATCACAATTGCCTGCAGTGGGAGAGCATTGATTCCCCAAGTGAATTAAGGGAAATGTATGGAGTCAATATCAAAAGCATTTTGCTCATTCTAAAAATGCAGATTATAATTCCATTTATATGGCATTCTGGAAAAGGCAAAACTAGGGATGGAGAACAATGATTACCAAGGTTCAGGAGCAGGGAGAGGGTTTGACTACAAAGGAGCAACATGAGGAAGTTTTCTGTGAGTGAGGGAATTGTTCTGTATATGCTAAAACCTATTAAACTGTAGTCTAAAACAAGACTCAATTTTTATGTATGTAAATAAAAACAATAGGAAAATAGAGAAGACATATTAGTTACGAAATGACTTTAAATTTCTAACTTTTACTTCTTAAGCTGATGATTAAAAAATGTGTCCAGAGGTTTCACATATTAACCATTTTTCCTTTTTTGTAAACAGTATTTAGAACTTCGATTTAACAAATATGTTCGTCTCTGTGGAACAATTTTCTACATTGTTCAAACGGTAAGTAGCTCTCCATTAGTTTATTTTACCTTTTGTTGTCTAAAATGTTTTTAACCAAGGCATCCGGGCCAACCTCTTTTGGTAAACACATGAAAGATGAAAAGAGATGTTGCAAAAAGTAGGAAAAAAAAAGAAAAAATACTAGCTATTACACAGCATTAACCCTTAAGATCATTAGAGTGTTTTAGCAAGTGCATTACTTCTAGGGGAAACAGAATGATTTGAGTGAACATTAACTATTATGTTGATCAAGCAACAGTTACATTGTTTTAGGAAAATATACTTTTCCCTGTTTCACCTCCCCACCAAAGTGACAGTAAGGGCATTACTGAGATGATAAAGAGCTATAGTAGCTGAGAATAGGAATTGTAACAAAGGGAAAACAAGTTGTACATTTTATAGTATTTTTGCAATATGTCGCATGATAGGTTTGAAAAAGCTGACAGAAGAAGACATTAGGAAATAATTTTCTTTGTTTGAAAGCATACTTTAAACAATGAATCAACTCTCTTTTAAATTGAACCATAAGACCCAATTGAAGCAGTCACTGAGTGTGAAACAGCAGAACCATGGACCCCAGAGATGTTTTTAAAGTCAAGTACACAATCCAGTAATTCAAGAATATGCAAGTATAGGTTTACTGATTGACACAAATGGAAAGCAAAGATTTACCAAGCAGTCAGTGACAGAGAATGCTCCCCACTGTTCATTTATCCAGGCTGCTGGTAGCTTGTCATGATTGTTGTCACATAATTTATATCTCTTCCTCTTGGCAGCTAAGCGCTTTAGGGATGGGTTTGATAATAAAGTCTAGGAAGGTATTTTTGTTCTCATCTCTTTTTACAATACCATTTCTCCAATCAAAAGCTACCTAAGCATTGTTATGGTGTAACAGAGTACCTTTGTAAATTATTTAACTCGACTACATTGTAAATCTCTGTAAATTACATGACTTAAATTATATCGGTCTTTAACACTTGCAGTTTAAAAGGAAGGGAATCTTTGGGGTCTGGTAGAGATCCTGTCACAGAACTGAGGCTTATAGCTTATATTCTCTAACAATTCAGAGCCTCTTTGGATCATTGTTAGAAGTGCCAGTAGAAATGAAAAGTGAGGACTGGTGTTAAGAACATGTGGCCTGTGGTCATGTTTTCAAATCTTCAAGTAGGAGAGAATAATGACTGGAAGGCTAGTTCATTCTTGTAAAAGCGAGGGAAGCTTTAGTATGTCCCATTTGAAGGACTTCTCTTGATCTACCCATGTCATGTAATCAAACATTCAAATAATACATAATATATTTTTTATATGTTTTTATAGAGTAATCATAAAATTAGCTTCTATGTGGTATATTTGAAAGATTAAGTGTAATGAAAATATGATTCTGAGAAAAAAGACCTTATTTATCTTATTCACTATTATACCTCAGATTAATAAATATTTGTGAAATGTGTGAATGAAAAAAATAAAGAGTATAAAAAAGGTGGAATAGAGTTTTGGTTGGCTTTCAGGAGTTTTTAGTGCAGATCTACACTTTTGTTTAATGTGCAAACTTTACAAACCAGTTTCTAAAATTTTTACGGTTTTCCTAATTAATTATGCAGTGATTAACAGCAGTTTGAAGTATGAGGGACCATCTACTTTTAAATTTGTATTCTTTTAAATTGTTTTAGATCTAGGAGGATTTATTTTACCTGAGTTGATAGATCAATGACTACACTAAACACTACATGAAAAGTCCATATTTTTACACAAAATGGGTCATAAAAGATTTTTTAACCTATGGCCACACCACAAATGGAAAAGGAGAATCAACTTTACTAAAATAAAAATTTTCAAATTACAAACAAATTTTATTAAGTATATTGAAACTGTTATTTTAATTCATAATTGAACTTATAGAAAAATGTTGATGTTTTATTTTATAATTTATACCATTTATTTAGTTTTCTTTTCCCTCCCTAGGTTCTGTATACTGGAATTGTTATTTATGCCCCTGCCCTGGCTTTGAATCAAGGTACATTTTAGAGTTTACCAACTATGTCACATTTTGGGCTTCATTTTTAATAGACCTTATTCTGTCTTTGGTGAGGTGGGGTGATGGAGGGATGCTTCCAATAATCTGTATCAGTTTGAGGCAGGAAAGGTGAGTTTTAGGGTCTATACTAGTAGTTTCTTTGGGTTCCTGGATCTATAGCTCCAAAAGGTCTGTAGATTAGTGGAGGGACAGACCTCACTGGGCAGTAATTCCCTGGGACGTACCAAACAGCCATTCTCCATTCCTTCAGAATGAGCACCCTCTGTAGTCTAAATCATAAATGACTGCATTTCTTCCCTTTAGGACTAAAACCAGACCCCTTCTTGAAGAAGCTTCTGTATTGTTTGGCTCAGTTACACTGTAATATCTGGCAGGGAGAGAAGCTGTGCTTCTCCCCACTTCTGATGTGGTCCAGAAAGCAAAACAAATAAGTTTGGGTGATTCGAAATATCAGACAGTGCTCTTAAGTGACAAAAGGACAGATATTTATAGTGTCCTTGTAAACAAATGTATCAAGATTGTGCTAATCAGCAAATTACTATACTCTCTAGATGGGCAGATAATAGCAGTAAAACTGGGATAGTTTACTGAGGCACAGGTGTGTGTTAGTCATATCCTCAAAAGGTTTTGGGGAAACCCTCTATCCTTTGAATTCTTATCAGTCAAAAGTGAGTTTACCTCTGAAGCTTCCTTGTAAAATGGACAAGTGGACTCTGATGGGAAGAATGTGTTGCAGTTCCTGGAATTAATATGAAATGAAAAAAACCCTGCTAACTCCACTCTAATTTTTTAAATTTCATGATGAATAGAGAGTAGTTATCATCTAAGTGTATAAAGCACGACAGTATCATTACAAAGAACTTCATTATTTAATGTGCTCTTGAGCTCTAAATATTAGGCATATTCCATATCAATATTACCAACATCATGAGCGAATCATTTCATGTGTAAAAAACTGAGCCATAAACTTCATACGTTACCTCTTGGCTTTAAGTGTAATTAAAGATATTGGCTTTAGAGTTTTAAAGTGCAGTTCTTGGAAAAAGAGAATACCTTCAATCTGTGAAGGTGGAGGATTCTATTCTTATCACTTTATTGGAATAAGTTAGAAGCCAAGGGACTGCTCTTTGACCACTCACATATCAATTGTGGATTTCACGGTGACAAAGGCAGTAGGCACAAGCATAGACATATTACTTGGTTTGCAAAGGGTTCTCAGTAGAAACTTGTTTAACTGAATTAACATTTTCTAGGTATAATCTATTTTTTTTTATATGAGAAACTTCAAACATGTACTAAAATAGAATAATGTGTTGAACTCCAATGTACCCTTTCCGCTACTAATTATCAACTCTCGATTTAATTCACTCTGTGTTTCCCTTACTAGATAATTTTACTGTTAATCTGAGATATTTTATTATTTTATCTGAATTTAATGTCTTTTAAAAATAAGGATGTGCTTTTTTTTTTCATTGTGGTATAATTGACATATAAGATTACATTAGTTTCAGGTGTAAAACATAATGATTTAATAGTTGTATATTTTGAAAAATGATCACCACAATAAGTTAACGTCTGTCACTGTACACAGTTATACAATTTTTTTGCTTGTGATGAGAGCTTTTAAGATCTACTCCCTTAGCGACTTTCAAATATGCAATGCAGTATTATCAACTATGGGCTCCATACTGTGCATTACACACTTATGACATATATTTTATAACTGAAACTATGTACCAGGATGTGTTTTTTTTTTAAAATACAGTTATACCATCATTATAACTAAAACATTAATTCCTTAATATCGTCAGTATAAAGTCTGTGTTAGGTTTCCCTGATTTCTTTCCCAGAGTTTGTTAGAATCAGGATCCAAATAAATTTATTCAATTGTAATTAGTTGATTTGCCTCTTGAAGTTTCTCTCTCTCGCTTTTTAAAATTGAAAACCATTTTTATTGAGAGATAGCTTATATACAATAAAATGCACAGAACTTAAGTATACAGTTAGATAAATTTTGACTATTTTATACACCATGTATCTACCACTCAACTCAAGATACAGAATATTTCCATCATCCAATCCCAGAAAATTTTCTTGTGCTTCTTTCTAATACATCCCTACTATTCTGAGCAGCCAGTTTCTGATTTTTATCACCATAAATTCCTGTTCTCAAATTTTTTTAAATAAATGGAATCATATAGTACCTTTTTTGCATCTGGTTTCTTTTGCTGAACAAAATGTTTTTGGGACATTGATTTATGTTGCTATGTATACCAGTACTTTATTCCTTTTTATTGGTTGTATTTGTCATCTGCACTTACCAAAGTCTGTTTATCCATTCTCTTGTCTGTGGATGTTGCTCATGCCCAGTTTTAGGCCATTGTGAATTAAGGCTGCTAAGCACATTCTTGTACAGCTTTTGTTTTATTTTGCTTTGCTTCATGACACATGTTTTCATTTTTATTGAGTGAATACCTGGAAGCAGTATAAAATTAAATGTATATCTCTTCAGATCTAGCACAGAGTAGATGCATGTATGAAGTTTAAGAGAAACTGGCAAATAGCTTTTCTAACTGGTTGTTCCATTTTACATGCCCATCCCACAGTGGATGAGAGTTTCAATTACTGCACACCCTTGCCAACATTTTGTATTTGTCTTTTGATTTCAGCTATTCTAGTTATATGATCTATTTTTTTGTGGTTTTAATTTGCATTTTCCCAATGACTATTAATGATGAGCTTACTAGTTCGTGGAATAATAAAATGAATAGGAAAAGACAATTCACCTAGTAAAAAGTGGGCAAAATTTGAACAGACACTTTACAAAAGCAAATATTCTTTCAATCCTTTATTTGGTATATTTATTCATTTACCCAGGCCTTTTAAAATTTCTCTTGGTAATGTTTTATGTCAAAGTCTTATACATATTTCTTAGATTTATTTCTCAACAATTGATGTTTTTGATGCTATTGCAATGTTACTGTTTTATAATACCATTTTCTAATTATGCATCATTGCAAGTATATAAAAATAGTCAATTTTTATATGTTGATCTTCTATCCTGAGAGCTTGCTAAATTTACTTATTAATTCAAGTAGATTTTTTATATATTACTAGATTTGATTTGTAATATTTTGTTAAGGATTTTTATAGTCTATGAGGAATATTTATCTGAAATTTACTTTTCCTTTAGTGTCTTTGTCAGGATTTTTGTTTTAGTTATGCTGATTCATGAATGAGTTGGAACGTGTTCCCTTTTCTATTTTCTGAGTTTATATAAAATTGTATATTTCTTTCTTAAATGCTTGATAAAATTCACAATGAAGGCATCTGGGCCCGACGTTAGTTTTTGTAGCAAGGTTTTGGTTTATGGATTCAATTTTTAAAATAAATATAGTTATTTATATTTTCTAATTCTTATCGAGTCAGTTTTGGTAAACTATTTTTCAGAGAATTAATTCTTTTTATCTAACTTATCAAATTTATTGGCATAAATTTGTTTATAATATTTTCTTATTGTTCTCTTTTTGTTTATAGTATCTATAGTCCCTTCTAATTATTCTTAACGTTGATATATTTTCTCTTTTTTCCTTGATGTATCTTGCTAGTCTTTTATTGATGTTTTAATTTTTTCTAAGAACCGATTTTTGGCTTTGATTTACTTGTTTTGCTTTCTCTTGCATTAATTTGTGCTATTTATAATATTACAAATATCTTCTATTTACTTTGGGTTTAAATTTTCTAGCTTCTTAAGACAGAAACTTGGATTATTAATTTTAAATTTTTTGTATTTTCTAATGTAAACATTTAAAGTTATATATATTTCTTTAAGTACTGCTTTATCTACATCTCACAGATTTTGATATGTGTTTTTGTTATTCAGTTCAAAATATTTTCTAATTTTTCTTGTGATTTCTTTTACCAACGTGTTATTTAGAAGTGTGTTACATAATTTTCAAAAATTTGATTATTTTCTAACATATTTTTTATTAGTAATTTTAAAATTAATACTGCTTTGATCAAAGAATTATTATGATTTTAGTCCTTTGAAATTTATTGAGATTTGTTTTATGACCCAGGATATAGTTTATCTTGCCAAACATTCCATGTACTCTTATAAAGAATGTGTATTGTGTCGTTGTTGGGTGTAATGTTTTATAAATATAAAAGGTTCAGTTGGTTTATACTGTTTTTCAAATCTTCAGTGTCCTTACTATTTTTTTTTTTACTTGCATCAATTACTGAAGAGGGATGTTAAAATCTCCAAATATAACTTAATTTTTTCCTTTTCTCCTGTTCTGTCACTTTTTACTAGATGTATTTTGAAGCTCTTTTTTTAATAATTTTTTTTATTTTTTAGTTATAATTGGCATACAATACTATATTAGTTTCAGGTGTGTGACATAGTGATTAGACATCTATATAACTCACAAAGTGATCACCTCAATGAATCAAGTGCCCCTCTGACACTGTACATGGTTATTACAATATTATTGGCTAGATTCCTTATATTTTCTATCACCATGACTATTTTGTAATTACCAATTTGTACGTCTTAATACTTTCCCCTCTTTTCAGCGATACCCCCACATCCTTCCATCTGGTAACCCTCAAAATGTTCTCTGTATCTATGAGTTTGTTTCTGTTTGTTTGTTTGTTTGTTTTGTTCTTTAGATTCCAAATATACATGCAATCAGAAGGCATTGGTCTTACTCTGTCTGACTTAGTCCACTCAGCATACTACCCTCTAGGTCCATCATGGTATATCTTTTTCCATCCCCTTACTTTTAATCTATGTGTGTCTTTTAATCTGAAGAGAGTCTCTTGTAGGCAGCCTATGTAAGGGTCTTGTTCTTATTCATTCAGCCACCCTATCTTTTGATTGAAGCATTTAATTCTTTTTCATTTGAAGTACTTTTTGATATATATGTAGTTATTGGTATTCTTTATTTAGACTTTTGATACATATATTTTTCTTCTACTTAAAGAAGTCCTTCCAACATTTCCTGGAATACTAGTTTGGTGGTAATGAACTCCGTTAGCTTTTTCTTTTCTGGGAAGCTTTTTATCTGCCCTTCAATTCTAAATGATAGCCTTGCTGAGTAAAGTAATCTTGGTTGTATGTCCTGGGTTTTCATCACTTTGAATATTTTGTGCCAAGCCCTTCTGGTCTGTAAAGTTTCTGTTGAGAAATCGACTGACAGTCTTATGGGGTTCTCTTGTATGTAACCAATTGCATCTCTCTTGCTGCTTTTAAGATTCTCTCTTTGAATTTAACCTTTAGCATTTAAATAATGATGTGTCTTAATGTGGGCCTCTTTGGGTTCACCTTGTTTGGGCCACCCTGAATTTCCTGATATTGTATGTCTATTTACCTCCTCAAGTCAGGGAAGTTTTCCATCATTATTTCTTCAAATAGGTTTTCAATTCCTTGCGCACTCTCTTTTCCTTCTGGTACCCTTATGATGCGAATGTTGTTATGCTTGACATTGTCCCAGAGGCTTCTTAAACTATCTTCAATTTTGGAGATTTTTTCTTGTTGCTCTTCTGATTGGATATCCTCTGCTATCCTATCCTTTATGTTGCTGATTCAATCCTTCATTTCAACCATTCTGTTGATTCCCGCTAATATACTCTTCAACTCAGATATTGTATTCTTCATTTCTGACTGGCTCCCTATTATGTTTTCTATCTTTATTTTTATGCTTTTTAAAATCTCTTTGTTAAAGTTCTCACTGAGTTCATCTACTCTTCCCCTAAGTTCTTTGAACATCCTTATAACCAATGTTTTCAACTCTGCATCTGATAGATTGCTTGTCTTCATTTTGATGAATTCTGGAGCTTTTTCTGGAGCTTTTTCTGGAGCTTTGTTCTATTCCTTCATGTGGGACATGCTTTTTTGTCTCCTCATTTTGGCTGCCTCTTTGTATCTGTTTCTGTGTATTAGGTAGGGCTCCCAAGTCTCCTGGTCTTAGTAGAGTAACTTTATGTAGTAGGTGTGCTGTGGGGCCCCTTGACACAGACCTGAAAGGGGTCCAGCTGTAGGCCAAGTTCAGTTGCAGCCTGTATACCTCCGGGGCCATCTAGTGAGAGTCACCAAGCAATCCACATATGGCACCACCCATGCTGGGCCTATAGGTGCCTTGAGGGCCCAAGTCTGAAACCAAGGCCAGCTGCCACTGGTGTGGGCCTTGGGGCTACTCAGCAAGAGGTACAGAGCACCTGAGGCCAGAAGCTGCTTCTTTGGGCTTTGTGAGCCTTTGAGAGATTTTATGAACATTCACAGCAAGAGCGAAGACAGCTCATTTATATGGAACAAATAACTAGAAGTGGCTTGAGTAGGCCCACCAGTTGGGAGATGCAGAGTCTTAGGAAATCCCCTGGGTGGAGCGATCTGTTTTATCCAGGTTGTTGGCGCCTGCATCTGTAGGCTGGGATTGGGCAGGACTCAACAAAGGTATAATGGCTTCTGCTTGCACCTCTGTCTGGTCTCAAGCTGCCCCTCCAGTCCTCGCCTTGAGCCGGATAGCTCAGCATTTCCCTGGTGCCCCTCCGGCAGCTGCCCCAGTGCTGGAGTTCAGAGCGCGTGAGTCAGCAAGTAAGATCAGTGTCCACTTCCCACTGCCCTCCATCTCACTCAGCCACAACCTCCACTGGTTTTCACAGCCAGAAGTTGTGGGGACTTCTCGTTCCAGCAGTGGAACTTTGGGCTGGGGAACCCAGTGTGCAGCTGGGACCCTTCAATCCTCTGGTGGGGGAGATAGCTCTGCAGCTAAGATGGCCCTCCTGATTCTCGATTACCACATGGGGTTCTGAGACTACACCATTTCTCATCTCTGCCCCACCTACCATTTTCAGGTGACCTATTATTTGATGTGACCTCGTTGTAGTGCTTCTGTTCAGCTAGACCTCTGGTGACTCTATGTACTGGTTGTTCTGTAGTTTTGTTAAAATTTTGGTGTGGTTGCTAGAAGAGGCATGTGCATCCTCTATCTTAATCCATGTCATCTTGAGTTTCTAGCCTGACTCTTTTGAAGCACTTTTAAAATCTATTTTAATTTACAATCTCCCTCCTTTTTATAAACTACAGTTTATTTGTTGAAGAAATTAGGTCATTTGTTCTGTCAGGTTTTCCAGATTGTTGGTTTTACTAATTGCATCACCATGAGGTTATTTAATGTTCCCTAGTCCTCTATATTTTTTTTTGTAAACTAATAGTTGGGTCTAGAAGCTTTTTCAGACTCCAATTCAACTTTTTAGAAAGAATATTTTGTAGGTGGTGTCATTTATTTCCTTCAAAAGTCACAGAATGTTAGTCTTTATACATTTTTTTTTATTAGTGGCCATTAATGATCATTCTAGGTCTATTGTTTCATCAGGACTTATAAAATGGGATATTGTCATTCTATAATTCCTCCTTAATTAAGGAAAGCAGTTGACTTTTACATATTGACTTGTATCCTGCAACTTTACTATATTTGCTAATCAGTTCCAGGAGATGTTTTGCTGATTCTTTCAGATCTTCTGCATAGATGATCATGCCATCTATGAACAAAGAGAGTTTTATATTTTCCTTTACCATCTGTATACTTTCTATTTCCTTTTCTTGCCTTATTGTATAAGCAGGGACTTCCAGTGTGATGTAGAAAAGGAGTGGTGAAAGAGGACACCTTTGCCTTGTATTTGATCTTAGTGGGAAAGCTTCCATTTTCTCACCATTAAGTATGATATTAGCAGAAGGTTTTTTGTAGATAATTTTTATCAAGTCGAGGTATTTCTTCTCTACTCCTAGTTTACTGAGAGTTGTTATCATGAATGGGTGTTCAATTTTGTCTAAATCTTTTCCTGAGTCTATTGATATGATAACGTGATTTTTCTTTTTTAGTTTGTTGATGTGATGGATTCCATTAATTGATTTTAAAATGCTGAACCAGCTTTGCATACCTGGGATAAATCCCACTTGGTCATGGTGTGTAATTCTTTTTACATTTTTTTGATTCAATTTGCTAATATTTTATTGAGAATTTTTGTACCTTTGTTCATGAGAGATATTGGTCTGCAGTTTTCTTGTAATGTCTTTATCTAGTTTTGGTATTAGGGTAATGCTGGCCTCATAGAATGAATTAGGAAGTACTTCATCTTTTCTATTCTCTGAAAGAAATTGTAGAACTAGTATAATTTCTTCCTTAAATGATTGTTACAATTCACTAGTGAACACATTTGGACCTTGAGCTTTCTGCCTTGGATATTGATTCAATATCTTTAATAGATATAGGCCTGTTCAGATCATCTATTTCTTCTTGTATGAGTTGTGGCAGATTGTGTATTTCAAGGAATTGGTCCATTATCAAATTTGTGAGCATAGAGTTGTTACCCTTCTATTAAAAAATATATAATATGCTCCTCCACTTCTTAGATAAATGGTAGCAAATTGTATAGACTTCTCTATCTTGGTCTCATTTTAGTAACATACACAACTTGTCTTTGAAGAACTGTTTTCTTTGCATCATGATGACAAGTACCCTAGGATTCCATTCAGTCTGGATAACCACCTCATAGTATTAAGCAGTTTCTTAGTTTAATTTCAATGTAAACTTTTTCACGTATTTAATTTAGCCAGTGTTGAATCGTGAATGACATCTGAGTGTAAAATCCAGGTCTATTTAACTCATGAAATAGAATTTTAAACTCCATTTGTTTTGGTACATTTGGTAAGATTTGGGCCTAGTTCTAGGTGAGTGGGTATAGAGGTGGGTGTACAATAAATGATATAGCTTCCCCCTGATGATTTTTTTAGAAGTATTTTTATTGTGCATGTTTCAGTTATACGTGCATTTTCTTTTCTTCTGCAGTCACAGGACTTCATCTGTGGGGAGCTGTGGTAACCACAGGAGTGGTCTGCACATTCTACTGCACACTGGTATGTCAAAAACATTATTTATCCTTTCGCTCTTCACATTTGCTTTGCTGAACGGAAAATTCCAGTTAGTTGTGTGCTGTAGTCTGGATTGTTCATACCTCCTCTCCTACCTCCCTCAGTATAACTTTTTTTGTAAGGAATAGTCAGTCTGGAATAAAATTTGATTCTTTTTGTAGAACATTGATCATAACTGAAATTTTTTCTTTCATCTGAACCATACAATGTTGTCTAATGTTTTCTAATCTTACCTTTACTGTTTCCAAGTTAATATAGCTGTAGAAATCTAAGATAATATTTTTCTCAGCTTAGAAATCTAAGATAATATTCTGTTGCCTTTAGACAGTCAAAATATTTAAGAACCAGTATGGCATGGGCACTGATATTATTATGGATGTGGGTCCTTAGCAGTTGTGCAAGTCTTATGGGATCCCTGTTAGTTTAGGTCTTAAACCTTTAATTGCTGGACCTTTTAGAAGATGGATCATCAAGGAGAGGCTAGTTTAGCCAAGGTCAAAGGGACTGGAGGGGAATACTCGGGAAGTTTGTGGCAGCGACTAGTATAAAACAATTTCAGTATTTCAACAATTGGCATGACCTTCTGTGTCCATACTGGTTGAATATCAGCCCCGCCTATGGGATAAAAAATCTATGATATTGCTGTTCGAAATTTGATTCTTAAGTTTTTTCCCAAGAATGTCTCCACACCACCCCACCTACTCCAAAATATATGTATCTGGCCACACTGAACATGTCATGTACTTTGACCCATCTGTGCTTTCTCCTATGCTGTTTTTCCTTCTGGGAGAACCTTCCTTCTTTGCCTCTCTTATGTTTGAAGGTTCGGCTTAAATATCACCTTCTCTTTAAGGCTCTCCCAACCTGACTACCTCCCTTCTATGTACTTCTTGGCCAATATCCATGTATTTATTAACTTTGTCAAGAGTAATATATAAGCATGTAGATGCTTAATAATGTCTGATAGAAGTATTAACCTAAATACTCTTTGCCCTCAAAGGGTGGCCTTAAAGCGGTTGTCTGGACAGATGTTTTTCAAGTCGGGATCATGTTGGCTGGATTTTTGTCTGTGTTTATAAGAGCTACGGTGGTTCAAGGTGGAATCAACACTATTATAAATGATGCCTATAAAGGTGGAAGATTAAACTTCTGGAAGTAAGTTTCTATTTACCTCTTGGTTAATAGAACATTGCTTTTGTGTTTTTTTTGTGTAAAAATAATTTCTTTACTGAAACAGCAAGTTTATGTTATAAAACAAACAAACCACTAAGTATAGAAATTTGAAGCTGGCAAGTAAACATGTAAAGAATTTTCACTAGGTCAGTTAGGGGTTAAAACAGTCAGATGGTACTTAGTTTTAGGATAGTTCTTCCGCCTGGGAAGGGATTGGTGGCAAAACAGTATTTTCTTCTAGATATAAAAGTTTGGAATAGGTGGAAGCATGGGGTGTGGTGATAAGGAAAGTGATAGTGGAAAGATAAAAGAAGGAAACTTAAGAGAAAACCTCCAAAAGACAATGATTCCATCTTGACAGTTCTTTGTTTCAAACAGTTCTATTTTTGAATTTCTCTTTGATATTGCCCAAGCAATATATTACTACATTATTATTATTATGCCATATATATATATATATATATATAATGTAATCTGCATTATATACTGTTATATATTATTTCAAGAGAATTGACTAGAAAACTTATGGCTGATGCCTCGAATGTCAGTATAGCACATGATATAACATGTCTTACACAGCTGTTCAGTTTTCTTAAAGAAAGGCTAATGGAGAAACTAGACATTTTACCACAAATATGCCACACAATTTAAAAGAATATTTAAAACACTTTACCTTTTGAGTCATTAGCATCATTCTTATGCATCATGTTCATTGTGGAGAGGGGCTCCTTTTGATGTGGATCAAAAGCTTATTTTTCCTTTAAGTATCCCTCTTTTTAGATAAGCAATCTGAGATTATCAGCAAGAAGAAAGAAGAATCATTTTACTCTTGGTGCATCTCTTCTGGCCTTCTAAAAAGAAGCACTAATGTTTGAGAAGAGCTTTTCATAAATTGAACAGGGTCATTGTGTTAATTTTCAGGAATGTATTACAGAGAATCAACTTCAACTGTTTTCATTATATATTTTTTCTTTTGCCTCAAGGGTTAGATTCGCAGGAGGAGAGCCTGCAATCAGGCTCGCTTGGCCATGATTCTGCCCCTTAGCTAGGGCAGAGCAGGACGTTTTGACTGACAGCTATTTGGACTATTTAGTGGAGAAATGGCAGTTCTCCCAGAGCAAACCCAGGTTGCTGTTATCAGATGAGGGAGGAATGGATACTAAGCAGAAACAACCAGTGGCCACTCAGGAGACCTTGATTACTCCCAAATCTCTTCCTACTAGGCTAAGTCGAAGGGAGAGGGTGTGGAACTAACCATTCTTTTCCCCGTAAGATAACCATCATTTTATACAAAGGATACACATTGAAGTGACAACTTATACATCAATAAGAGAGTCTAAAAAGTAAAAGATTAGACATTTTTATAACCTTTACTTTGCCAACCAATTAAGTGATAATGAAAAGTCTTATTGTATATTCCTCATTATTCAGATATGTTTTAAGAATATTGTGGGCAAAAGATCTTTTCTGGCTGAGGTAAACGAAGAGAAGGATTTTGTGTTGTTATTTTCTGTACAGTCTGTAGTTGGTGTATATAATCTGTGTGGTCTAAAACCACTGAATTAGGTGTTCCGAATCTTGTATTACTTCCGTTGTATGAGCTCGTGGAATCCTTTTGGTTTTTTACTTCCGTTAGCTAATATAGTAGCTACTTTTTATGTGGGAGAAAGGATCAACACTGTTGAAGCTCATAGAATTTGATAATAAATGTTACAGAATGGAATAAGGGCTCTCATCTTTCCATAGGACTGCCAGAATATGCATAAATTTGGAATGTTTTACTCAATTGATCTCAAATATAAGATTTGAAGTGGATTTGCAGAATTTCATAATGTTCAGAAAGCTTCCACAAAAGTTAATTTTGCAGAAATTTTTCAAGCTTATATTGTGTATAAGAGATGAACAAGTGATATATTAAGAAGGGTTAAAAGATCTATTGAATGTGGAATTTGAGCTCTCTTTGTCACAGTATTTTGGACTTTCAACTGTTAGTACTTAGCTTGTGACCACAGCATTTTAAGAAAGCACAATTAGAATGGCATGGTAGTTTTAGAACATGATAGTTTTAGAATTATATAATCGATTGAATTCTTAAGCTTGAATATAAATTAGGATTATGAATATACATGTGCTAGGAGAGGAATTATATACACAAAATATGTCAGTTTTGTGTTCATTTCAGTACCATATCTGTTGCTGTGGTATGCTTATGAAACTTTCCTTTTCTTTTTTCAGCTTCATGCTCTTCTCTGACTACAGCATGGCAATCTTGTTTAAATTATTTCCTATGGCCATGGGAGAACAATTTATATAAATTCTCAGAATGATTAGAGCATTCATTCTCCAGTCCCATCCAGGATTCCCAAATCTCTGAAAATGTCAATTTTATTTAAATGTGAATTTAAGTTAGGAATATTTCTACCTTTTATAATTAATTAATAAATTTGGACATATTTATGTGTATGTATTTAGTTATGTAGGAATACATTGCGTGCTTCCAAAAAATACTCTGGGAGAATTCCTGGAGTGTTTTCTGCCAATAGTTCAGATTTGTTTTCTGTTTGTTTTCATTTAGTTTTGATCCTAACCCTTTACAAAGACACACGTTCTGGACAATTATTATTGGAGGGACCTTCACGTGGACCAGCGTATATGGTGTCAACCAATCCCAAGTGCAGAGATATATTGCCTGCAAAAGCAGATTCCAGGCAAAACTGTAAGCCAAGCTATGCTATATGTATCATTAATAACCTTTAGTTGTCTTTATAGAAACTCTTTCATAAATCAAGCTTTGCTCAAGTTTAAGTCTTTTGTTTTAAATGAAATTCCCAGAGATAAATGATATACTTACTTACAAAAGGATCAAGTAGAGCAATGTTGTACTGTATGTTTTAAATCAGACATTTAAAAAATTATATCAATTATTAAGTAAAATAATAATAAAATTTCTTATTAAATAAATAGGCATTTATCATGCATCTATTTGTATAAAGAATTATGGGGAAAGAAAATTATAATTATATGGCTCTTATCTTGAGGTAACTCAGCATCGAATTAGGAAAACATATGCAAGTATATGAAAAGTGAAATAATACTAGAGAGGTA
Organism: Eidolon dupreanum; assembly: GCA_028627145.1. NCBI lineage: Eukaryota > Metazoa > Chordata > Mammalia > Chiroptera > Pteropodidae > Eidolon > Eidolon dupreanum. Next base: position 12,416,945 of record CM053503.1, read on the forward strand.
CAACAGTTCCATGAAACAATATAATAATGGAGGGTATGTTCCAGAGCATTATATTGCTGGATGTGCTGGTGTATTTTATTTTCAAACACAGTCATGGGTTTAGAACCCCGCTCTAATACTTGCTACTTGAGTGATCCTGGGCAAGTTACTTAGACTACCTGAACTTCACTTTCTAACTTGTGAAATGAGCAGAAGAAATATTCTGTACTTCATGGGAGGTATTGTAAAATACTAAGTTCAGCACACACATGGTAGGGGTCCAGTAAGTGTGAATTTCTCCTTCCAAATCAAATCATGGGGTGTGAACCCTGGTTGAGAGACTCCTGTCAACCAAGCAGATCCTAACGAAGGATCACATGTGGGCAGGTGGAAAAGAGTGGAAGAGTATTTCAGATAGACAGAGTAATTTAGACAAAGCAGAGGTCAGAAGGATGACATAGTCAAGGAACTCTCAAGCCCATCTTGGCTTGAGCAAAGAGTGTGAACAATGGCTGGTTCTTTCTCAGGAGGCTTCAGATTAATGACCACCAATCCCCATGCTGGTAAATAAGGCCAACTTGGCCCACATGTATTTGGAGGGTCAAAGACTCTAAATCGGTTGATTAAGAGTAACAGAGTGGTTGGAGCAGTAGAAGTGGCAATTCTGTTTCTGTTTAAAGGAAAACATGAAAATATTGTAATGTCACATATTGGAACTTAGTCTCTTGAGAGTAAAGTGGTTTGGACATTATCTCTCTTTGGAAAATTCCACAAATGAAAGACCTGTATGAATATGAGTACGGTAACAGGATACAGAATCTCCTAAAGGTGAGCTTAAGAGTTTTTATTTGAAGGAACTTTGAAGGAATGTAATTTATATATCTGGCAATCCACCAGACTTTAAAGCTATGCCAGAGCTGATGCGTTTCCCAGAGTAATTGTGCACATGCTCTTCTGTTTCGCTGGGAACATGAAGCTCAAGAAGCCCACGTTTGCAACTAAAAGAACAGTATTAGAGCTTTCTTAAAAGAAATAATGTCCTTCAGAATAGCCTTATGGATCTCCTTAACAAGGCAGATTCCCTTGGGCTCAGGGGAAACATTTTCTTGGCTGTCTAACACTGTCTCCCTGGGAATAATGAATCCCAGCCCAAAAGAAAGGCAAGATCTACTGACATCAATTGACTGGGGACAATATCAGATGTTGATAAATGATCTATTTGAATGGCATCAAAGTCAAATAAAACTACGGTAAAGTATTAAACTTGTATATAAGAGCAGGGAAAGTCTGAGGAGGAAAGTCTGGGTATATTTTCTGGTGATCTTGAGATGGGATAGTTACTTGTCTTAATTTTAGACAATAGCAAAACATGCAGAAAATTTAGTCAAGGGGAAAAGCTAGCTAGTGGTTTGGCACCTGTTGCAGGGTGGGTTCTCCCAGAAGCAGACTCTGAGATGAAGGTTAGTGTGCCAGAGTCTATTAGGCAATCACCACCTATAGAAGAGAAAGAAGGAAAGAAAGCAAAATTGGCCAGAGGGAAAAAGTGAACTATGATGCAGTCTCAAGAGAGGCCTCAGGGGAGCTCTAAAGCCGTGATTATTCTTCAGACTTGTCCCAAATGAGGGTGAGGGGACTGAACTTTTAAACCTCTGAATCCAGTAGTCATTAGACTCAGGGGCCCCAGGGAGGGAGGCGTGGTTTGAGGGTAATTCGTGTCTTCAGCTTAGAGCAGCTCATCACAGTGTCTACAACAGCACTTGGGAAAAAAATGTAGGCACCTTGGTAAGGGAAATGTTTACTGTTCAGCCGATTATCACGACATAGCATTCAGTGGTATTAATATTAATAACATCAGTAACTACCATTTCACAAGTACTTATTAATGCCAAGCTCTGTGCTATATAATATATACTATTTCATTTGTCTTATAACTGTGAAGTAAACATTGTTATCTCTAGGTAGAAATGAAGGAACTGAGGATCAGAGAGGCAAAATTACTTGCCCAGGGTCACATATGGTAGATAGAGACAGGAGTTATGATCAAGTCTGATTCCAGCACTGTTATGTAAACCTTTGCACTCTACTGGAGCACGCACTGTGTACTGTGATGATGAACATTGTTTGGGAAGATACTGTCGTCCAAGAAATACAGGTTTGCCTTTCATGCCTAATGGATGCCATTGCAAACCACATTTAAACATGCTTGATGAGTTGCTATGTAGATGCTAACTATATTTAGCAATTTGTAATTGTATTACTTTTAAAAGGTAAACGAGTAATAGTTACTGATCTGTTGACTATTAAAATTCTTATTTCATGACAAGAAGCCCTGAAGTAGTATAATTAGATACCTTTATAAAGCTAATAATGCCCACGGAAGGAACTCTGACCACCGGAACATATTCATTCAATGAGAGAACCTCATCTATTCTCAGAATTCCCAAACAATTGTTGATTGATATCATAAGTAGAAGGGTAGGCCAGGCTAAAATAAGCAGCATTTTTGATAAACAGAAAATAGTCTCCATTTATTGCATATAATCATGAAATTTATTTATTTTTTAACAAGTTTCCTAATCTCTAGAATGGAAATTTCAATTGTCATTTGCTGGTTTGCTTTGTCCTCTTCAGGTCTGTCTATATCAGTCTTCTGGGACTCTGGACAATCCTCATCCTCTCAGTGCTTTGTGGGCTCGCCCTATATTCCAGGTACCATGACTGTGACCCTTGGACAGACAAGAAAGTGTCTGCACCAGACCAGGTTTGGTTCCGTGTCTTTCTTACATGTGCATTAATGACATTATTAGTCGGGAGGAAAGAATATTCATGTTCTTATAGAGAAACAGTAAATAGGTACCATATAATCATCTTTAACTTCTATAAAACATTTGGCAAAATTTCATTTTAACAGATATAGCAAGAATGAAGCATGCTGTATCTAAGATTAAGATATTGAAATACCTGAAAAAAATTCCAAGCCCAGTGTTAAATAGAAATAGTTCAAGGCTAGGAGTAGAAATATAAAGACAGTTTTAAAAAACCAAAATCAAACCAAATTACTGTAGAACATTTTGTGGGTATTGTTAGATCGCTCATTTGTAAATAGTTTACCTTCCAGTTTTTTAATTTAAGTATGGTTGATATAAAATATTATATTAATTATATTGGTTTCAGGTGTATAATATAGTTATTCAGACATTTTATACCTTATAGTGTGATCACCCATTAATTCTAATAGTTATCTGACACCATGCAATCTTATCACAATATTATTGACTATATTCTCACCAGTTTTTAGATAAAGAAATTAACCTAATAAGTGAACATTTGTTGAATAACAACTATATCATGAGATTCTGTGCCAAGGTGTTTTCCATGCTTTATCTTTTTAAAATTCTCACAATCTTATAATTCTAATTTTATAGACAAAGAAATGAGTGAATCTTGGAGAGGTTGTATAACTTACCCAGATCACATAGCTAATAAATAAGTATAGCTGCAGGCACTCATTAAATACTTTCCATGGGCCAGACACTATCATAAGTGCTTTGTATAAAATTCAGCTTTTAATCCCCACAGCTACACTCTGAGGTAGGTTCTATGATTTTCTCTCTTTTAAAGATGAGGAAACTGAGGCACAGAGAAATTAAGTGACCAGCTAGTAAACCTGGAGCCAGGATTCAAACCCAGGCAGACTGCCACCAGAATTCTAACTTTGAACTTCTGTGCCATATACCGTCTTTCAGGAAGTATAGCTAGAATTCAAACTCAGGATTACCAGACTCCAAAGCCTGAGTTCTTATTCTCTTAGTTCTTGCCAACATTATTTTCTAAGACTTGCTTGTAAAATCAAGTGCACAGGGGACTTATTAGAATGAAGATAGGCTGAATTTTATGTTGGTACAAGTGCATCACATATTCCCAGAAAAATGCAACTTTGTGGTATTATAAAATGAGAGCATCCTTGAGCTATGTATCTCAACCCTATTTTAACACATGCCCTCCTTTCAGTAAACAAGTCCTTCCTGTTTGCTCAGAGAATACAAGAATCATCTTTACTCTGAACCTGGAATCACTCTTCCATTATATTCTCTCTAGTCAAGAATACTTGTGATTTTTGTCAATCTTTATTGTTTATAGTTTATATCATGAAGACAGTAATGTTTCTAATATATTTCCTCTTATTTGGAGCAAAAAAAAAAAAATCTCTACAACTTCCTAACCTTGAGACTTCTTGTCATAGAAACCATTCAAGGGTCTCTTTCATGCACGCACCTATCACTTAGAGAGTGTGTGCCAAATTTTTGAAGAAAAAAAGAGGCTTTCTCTTTACAAGATGTTTCCAGTACTGTGTTGTTTGTTAACATGTTAATTCGATTAACATTTCATTGGGGATACAGTACAAATAAGGCATAGTCAATAAAAGATGAGATCAAAATCTTTACCTGAGAATGAAAGATGTTTCTGCAACACTCTGCTGAGCTCAGCCTGAGGAAACAGGATTAGTGCTAGATGTAATTCTATGATTTTTCTATCGACCTTACCTCATTGATTCTACCTATACCTGAGAGGGCCATTCAGAATATGAAATACCACCCCAAAGATTTTGAGAAAGTTGACGATAGAGGATTTTCGATCTTGTTATAAAACTAACAGTAGAAACTTAATTTGTACTTATGTATAGAATAGTGCTTAAAGTTAAATTTTTAACATATCTTGGAAAAATTGGGTCTTGATCTCATCTAGAGAGAAGGGTTATTCTCTTTTTCTGTGAATAAAGAGTTAATAAGCTTTGAAGAATATAGAGGAAGCTTTGCTAAAACAATTCATCACAGACCCTTGCAACAGTGGAAGATGTCCTTCCTTATCCCATCAACAAACCACTGTTAAATGAAATCAAAGAAGCTGATGAGGTAGGGCCTGTCATCTACTCTGTCCTATGGGAGAAGGAATCAGATCGATGCAAATGGGAGGACATTCTTCTGGAAAATCATCCATTTATAACTCTTTTGATTTAAAAATCAAATTTGCTGAAAGACTTATGTGTAACATGGTACCCAAGTCATGTACCTTCCCATTCTTATTTAATATTTATTTTTTGAAGCAACTTATTAAAAAGTAAGTTGATTTCATGAACTCGTTAAAAGAGGCAAGTTTCAGAAATTCAATAAGGTTACTCTCCACTCATCACTATATCTCATTCAGCTATAATTGTACTTTCAGTCCTAGGTAGTAATTAAAGTTCACAAGGATAACATTGAGTCATCAAGTAAAGTTAAATTAAGAAAATGCTGCTTACTTAAGCAGAGAAGTATGCAAAATATTTCCTTTAAAGTAATTTATTATTTCAAGGAATGAGAATAGCTACCTTTTATCAAGCATTTACTATATTAAGATCTTTACATAGATTATTTAATTCAACTTCTGTAGCAACTCTGTGAGGTTATTGTTATTACATCTATTTTACAGGTGAGGAAACTGAGGTTAGAGAAATTAAGTAACAAAAGCCACATCTGTCTGAATCCATAGCCTATATCCTTAACTACTATGTATCTTTTTAAGTGTCCTCAGTTAAAGAGTTTAATTTTAGGTATTTAGGAATTTCAGTTATGTCATATAGCTTCCTTTAGTTCTTGAAGAACAGAAGATAAATGAGGCATTAGTTAATTTTATTTGATAGCAAATAGTACTCAGGAGTAAATTTTGGAATTTTTCAGCTCATGCCTTATTTGGTATTGGACATTCTGCAAGATTATCCAGGACTTCCTGGACTTTTTGTGGCCTGTGCTTACAGTGGAACATTAAGGTATGTACTATCACACTAATAATACATAGTTTCTCTGTTGAGATTTTTCTTTTGATTTTTGGAGATTTGGGAGGATAAAGCTGAATTCTAGACATGGGCACAAATGGCCCAAAGGAGGCGATCTTCTCCAGTATCATCCCTTTTGGCCTAACACTAATCTCTATGGACAGCAGTCTGTCATCATCAGTCTCCACTTTTAATTTGGTCCTTACTATCTACAATATATCCTGTAGGGTCATGGTTATGATGGTCAGTCATTGGTAGCTTTCACTGATTATCACAAATGAGTGCCTACAGCCTTGGTTTAAATATACATGTGGCTAAAGCATAGTCAAATGGAAGAGTAGAATTAAAACCTCCTATTTACGTGCTGAATAATATACATTGTCCAAAGAATCTAGTTTTGTGTTTGAACTTATTCATTGTATGTTATTTCTGTGTTTGCTCCAGGGAATTCTTATTATTAACAAGTACAGCAGGTGATAATGAGGAACCAGGAAATTAATATTATGGATATTTATTGCATATGTTAGTGAGGACTTATGACAATCCTCTCTATGCAAAAAGGAAAATATGTTTTGAAGTTATCATATTGATAATACTATATAATCTATGCAGATTCTTTCCATAGACTCTGAGAAATAATTGCAAAATGGAAGCACCATTACATTATCCTTTCTCACTTACTAATCCTCTGGATGTTACGTGAATCATTCTTGGATAACAGCTTCCAGAAAGAGGATGCTGTGATCATTAAAGATAATATAGCAGAAATCCGGTTATATTTCAGAAGTAACGATTTGTTTTTCCATTTCTTATTCCCACTTAAAGTATTATTAAAGTTAAAATATTATAAACCAAAAGTTGTGTTTTCCCTTACAGCACAGTGTCCTCCAGTATTAATGCCTTAGCAGCAGTAACCGTGGAAGATCTAGTCAAACCTAACTTCAGATCTCTTTCAGAAAGATGTCTCTCTTGGATTTCCCAAGGAATTAGTAAGTTTTCATGTTCGCAATTCCATTTCAGATCTGGGAGATGATTTTTAGAGATACCCGAAATTCTTTTCCATAGAATATACAAAATAAGAACCTCTGAGTGTAAATATAGAGACACATGCATGCCTACAACATATTTGCCATCAAGATTCGGGAGGCGTGTCAAACAGTTAATTGTCAGAGACCACAAAGAGCAATTTCCAGGGATCTTATTTGGCTCTCCTTTCCTACCTTCTTCCTAACCCGAAACTGTTAAAATTCTTAACCACAGAAAAAAATTCAACCCTTTTCCTTTTCAACTTTAGACCACAATTTTAATAAATATTCTTAGTTTAGTACCAAGGGCCATGCTTTTTCTATATTACCTAAGAAGGAGCTGTCATTTTAAGGTAATAGTCTGCATGTATGAATTGAAAATAAAGAAACAGAGCATTATAATTTTTGACCCAAATTGATTGTCCTGGAAAACACCCATAAAATTGGGCAAAGAATGCTCAACTTCTATTCTTAGATTATAGAATTTTATTTATTAAAGGTTAAAAATCAACTTGAATGGAAATGTTTAAAGGCCTCTAGTTCCCAAATGTCCCAAATGTGATATCTGACTCAAAGAAATCTGCCCAGTGTACTTCCTTATTTTGACCTCTTAGGTATACATGTTTTGGAATGAATAACTAGGAAAATTTTTTTAAAAAGAATTTTTAACTTCAGCACAATAACACTAATAGCCTGTCAAAGAAATTGTAAATAATACTCTGTTTTGAGCCATAATTCTGCATATAATTGCCTACCCTGCAATAAATACTTAATTTATATTCTTTATTGTCCCTTAAATTTAAATAGTATTGCATCATTTTAGTATGTACCCAGTTTTAATTCTGGAACATAATTTCAGAATGACACAGTGCTTTCCAAAGAGTATTTAGACTAGCTCATTATAGGATTATTGAAGCTGGGTGGTTTAGTGGAATGAATACAAGCATTTGAAGCCAGTCAAACCCAATCTTGCTTCATCAATTTGCTTACTATTAGGCTTGAGTAAACCCAAAAACCCATTCGTGCCTCTGTTTTTTTATATGGAGAATAGGGGAAAAAACTTCACCTTGCAGGGATGCTATGAAGTTTAGAGATAATTCATATAAAACAAGAGGCACTGACTAGTGCTCAGAGAATGATGCTGCTGATTATTAATGAGATTTATATTCAGTTATTATTTCTAGATATTTACAGTAAAGACATCATAGAGAAGAACATGGCAGATGATTTGACTGTGTTTCTAATGAATGAATACCATAGTCACAGTCGTGACCATTCATGAGCTGTCAAATGGAGAAGAACCAAGCTAAACATGTTGGAAACACTATATTAGGATCCAGAGGCATAAAAAATTGTTGCAATAAGAGCTCTTTGTAAAAAATTAGTATCAGATTTTCCATTTAGGTGCAATAAGATTATTTACCCAATATACTTAATAAAGGTGTTAGGGTTAGTGTAAGATAACATAATATAAGGAATGCACTAATTTTATGATGAGCAAATATCTATTTTTTCTATATTTTGAATTTTAAGTATGGGAAATTATATTAACTGACTTCTGGTGGTTTTTTTGATGAATGGAAGCCTTTAAAAATAAAATGTGTAGGGAGGTAAATTTTCTTATAATTTAAATACTAAAACATGTGCTTGGAGAAAATCTGAAAAATACTGAAAGACAAAAAACAAACAAACAAAAATATCCAATAATCTGACCACCAGTGGTGACTTGAGGATTTTTATCAATGAGTTTGGGGAAAACAATTCAGTACAAGGGAGAATGTAACACCTGTATCATAGCTGCCTTTCTTTGCTCATTTAACGAGAAAGGTTTAGGGCTGTTAGTGGAGATTATGAGAGGACTAAAGGTCCTAAAACACACCTTGGTGTGGATTGCCACTTCCTAGGGGAAATGAACACTTAAAGTCAGATGACTCTAGTTTCCAATATTTATTACCCCCTTCCCCTACCATGTTGTCATATAGAGCAGAGCTGAATTGTATCCTCTTTTTGTCAAACTGAAAACAGAGACCTGAGCTTTCCTTTATTAAAAAAAAAAAAAGTGATGGATGGTTGGATTAATAACATAATACTTCTTAGCATTAAAATCCCTGTAGTTAATTCTGAACACACAGTGTAAATATGCTTTACTGTTAAAGTGTACAGCTGAAACTTATTGGATTTCATTAACCAATGTCACCATAAAAAAAAAAAAAAAATCCCTGTAGTTAATTCTAAGGATTTTTTTTAACTTATATAACCTAATGTAATTAATCCTTGGACACAATATCATGGTTTTCTTTCTTCTTTACACACTGTTGACCCTGTAGGAAAACACCCCCTTCCCTTTTTGCTGGCTCTGTTATGTGTGACCATTTTTCACCACAATTATATTACTCATTTTGAATCAAAGGTGTGGTAGCTTATTCTATTGAGAATTCTAATCCTCTGGGTCTGGATTTTACATTGGCTTTTTCATTGTCCATCTAGGTGTACTGTTTGGAGTCCTGTGTATTGGAATGGCTGCACTCGCATCACTAATGGGAGGTTTGTTGCAGGTAAGAGTGGACCCTTTGAGTCATAATCACTAATTTTTTTTTCTTTTTAATATTAATGTGACCATCACTCCAGACTTCTCTTTAGATATGCCTACACATAGACATATCAAGGAACAGAGTGGCTAAATGCTTAAAAATTCTTTTAACTTTCTATTTTGAGATAACTATAGATTTACATGTAATTGTAAGAAATAATACAGAGATCTCATATACGCTGTACCTGGTTTCGCTCAATGATAACATCTTGCAAAACAATAGTACAATACCACAACTAGGATACTGGAATATTTCCATCACCACAAGAATCCCTCATACTGCCCTTTTATAGTCACACCTACTTCCCTCCTGTCCCTACTTCCTTGTAACCCCTGACAACAACCACTAATTTGTTCTCCATTTCTAAAGCTTTATCAAGAATGTTATATAAATGCAACCTTTTGAGATTGGCTTTTTTCACTCGGCATAATTCTCTGGAATGCATTCAGGTTGTTGTATTGGTTCCTTTTTATTGACAGTTGGTTCCTTTTTACTGTTGGATAGTATTCTCTGGTATGAATGTGCTACAGTTTGTTTAAACCATTTACCTGTTGAAAGGACATGTGGGTTACTTCTACTTTTGTGCCGTTATGAGTAAATCTGCTGCCAATGTTCACGTATGGGTTTTCGTGTGAACTTAAGTCTTCATTTCTTTGGAATAAATGGCCAAGGGCACAATTGCCAAGTGGTGGTTGCATGTTTACTTTTAAAGGAAACTGATAAACTATTTTCCAGAGTGACTGCATCATTTTGTACCATTAGCATCTATGAATGGTCCAGTTTCTTCACTTCCTTTCCAGCATTTAGTAGGGTCACTATTTTTTATTTTAGCCATTCTGATAGATGTATAGTGATATCTCATTGTGGTTTTAATTTGCATTTCCCTGATGATTAATGATGTCAAACATTTTTTCATTTATTTACCAACTATATATATTCTTTTTAAAATGTCTCTTCATATCTTTTGCCCGTGTTCTGATGGAATTGTTTACTTTTTTATTGTTGAGTTTTGAGTATTCTTTATATATTCTAGATAACAGCTCTTTGTGGTTTACAGATATTTTCTCACTCTGTAGCTTGTCTTTTCATCCCCTTAATTGTCTTTTACTGAGCAAAAGTTTATTTTGAATAAGTCTAGTTTATCAAGTTGTCTTCTTATGGATCACGCTTTTGATGTCAATTCTAAGAACTCTTTACCTTGAAAATATTGAAGATTTTCTCCTATATTTCTTTTCTAAAAGATTTAGAGTTTTGCATTTTATATTTATATCCATGATCCAGTTAGAGTTAATTTCTGCATAAAGTATGAGACTTAGGTTGACATTCTTTTTCCTCCCTCTCCCTATGGATGTCTACTAACTCCACCACCACTTGTTGAAAAGGCCATCTCTTTCATTGAATTGCCATTGCACCTTTGTCGAAAATCATTTAGACATATTTATGTGTGCGTATTTCTAGTTTGTATATTCTTTTCCATAGATGTATGTGTCTATTCCTCTGGTAATACTACAGCCTTGATTACTACAGTTTTATAATGTCTTGAAATCAGGAAAACTGAGTCCTTCCACTTTAACCTTATTTTTCAGAATTGTTTTAGACATCCTAGTTCCTTTCTATTTTCACATAAAGTTAAGAATAATCTGTATATCTAAAAATAATCTTCATAAAATTTGGTGGGATTACATTTAACCTGTGTATTGGTTTGGGGAGAATTGATATCTTTACTATGTTGAACCTTTCAGTTTGTAAGCATAGTATATCTTTCCATTTATTTGTGTCATCTCTGATTTTTTCATTACCATTGTGTAATTTTAATTATACAAGTTCTATTAGTTTGATTTACACCTAAATATTTTATTTTTTGACTGATTGTAAATAGTATCATATTTTTAATGTGGATGCCTATGCCTACATGCTCATTAATATATAGAAATACAATTGATTTTTGTATATTTATCTTATATCCTGTGACCTTGCTTCTTAGTACTTGGAATTTTCCATATGAATAATGTCATCTTCAAACAGGGACAGTTTTATTTCTTCCTTTCAATTCGTATGTATACATTTTATTTTCTTATTGCACTGGCTTCAACTTCCACATCATGTTGAATAAGAGTAGTGAAAGTAGACACCCATCCCTCGTTCCCCAAACTGAGTGAGGAAAGTATTCAGTCTTTCATTCTTAAATATAATGTTAGCTGTAGGTGTTTTGTAGATGCCCTTTACTAGTTAAGGAAATTTCCCTTTATTTCTGTTTTTCTGAGAGTTTTTATTATGGATGAGTGTTGAATTTTGTCATATTTTTCTGTATTGATTGATCTAATCATATGATTTTCTTCTTAGGCTATTGATATGGTGGATTACATTGATTGATTTTTCAAATATTGAACTAGCCTTGCATACCTGGAATCAACTTCACTTGGTCATGTTGTATAATTATTTTTATATATTAATGAATTCTATTTGCTAATACTTTGTTAAGGATTGTTACATTTATATTCATAAAAAATATTAATCTGTAGGGATTTTTCTGCTTCTCATTTTTTGTGGGGGTGTGTGTGTTTCTATTTATCTGGTTTTGGTATCAGTGTCATACTAGCTTCATAATATAAATTGGAAAGAATTCTTTCTCATTTTCTGGAAGATATTATGTAAAATTGGTATTGAGTATTCTTTAAATGTTTGGTAGAATTCTCTAGTGAAACCATCTAAACCCGGAGATTTCTTTTTTGGGTATTTTAAAAATATGAATTCAATTTTCTTAATTGTTATAGGGCTGTTCAAATTATCTTAAATAATGGGTGAATTATGATAGTTTGTGTTTTTCAGAAATTGGTCCATTTCGTCTAAGTTACCAAATTTATGTGTAGAGAGTTTTTCATTCCCTAATTATCCTTTTCCTGTCTGCAGAATCTGTAGTGATAGACCATGTTTTATTTCTAATATTGGTAATTTTGTCTTTTCTTTCTCTCTTTTTTTTTAAGTCTTGCTAGAGGTATGTCAATTTAATTGATATTTTCAAAGAACTAGCTCCTTATTTCATTGATTTTCTGTATTGTTTTTCTGTTTTCAAGTATTGAATTTTACTCTTATCTTTATTATTTTCTTCCTTCTGATTGCCTTGGGTTTATTTTTCTCTTCTTGAACTAGAACCTTAGATTACTGATTTGAGAGTTTTTTTCTTTTTTTATAATGTGTGCACTTATTGTTAGAAAGTTTCTTCTCAACACTGGTTTAGCTACGTCCCACAACTTCTAATATTTTGTATTTTCTTTTTCATTTGTATTTTCAAATTTTCTTTGAGATGTATTTTTCTTTGAGATACATTACATAGAAGTATGTGATTTAGTTTCCAAGAGTTTGGAGATTTTTCTGTTTTCTTTATCTTTCTGCTAGGATTTCTAGTTTCATCTCAGTGTGGTCAGAAAAGACATTTTGTGTAATTTTAATTCAAGCAAATCTATCTGCACCGTATTTTTCAACAGCATTTGCTCACTTGATGTCTTCGTATCACATTTTGGTAATTCTTATAATATTTCAAACTTTTTCATTATTATTATATTTGTTGTAGTGATCTGTGATCAGTGATCTTTGATCACTTTAATCGCTTTGGGGAGCCATGAACTGCACCCATATAAGACTGCAAACGTAATCAATAAATGTGTGTGTCCTGACTGCTCCACTGACCAGCAGTCCTCTCATCTCTATCCCTCTCCTCGGCCCTCCCTATTCCCTGAGACACAAAAATGTTGAAATTAGGCCAGTTACTAACCCTGCAATGGCCTCTGTGCGTTAAAGTGAAAGAAAGAATTATACATTTCTCACTTTCTATCAAAAACTAGAGAAGATTAAGCTTAGTGAGAAAGGCACATGGAAAGATGAGATAGGCTTAAAGGTAGGCCTCTGGCACCAGACAGTTAGACAAGTTGCGAATGCAAAGGAAAAATTTACAAAGATAATTAAAAGTGCTACTCCATTGAGCACATTATATGCTGATATGGGAAAGGTTTTAGTGGTCTGGAGAGAAGATCAAAGCAGCCAAAACATCCCCTTAAGTCAAAGCCTTATCCAGAGCAAGGCCCTAACTCTCTTCACTTCTGAGAAGGCTGAGTGAGGTGAGGAAGCTGAAGAAGAAAAGTTTGAAGCTAGCAGTTTCATTTATGAGGTTTAAGGAAAGACGCCTTCTCCAAAGCATAGAAGTTGTAAGAAGCAGCAGGTGTTGATGTAGAAGCTGCATTAAGTTATCCAGATGATCTAGCTAAAATAAATAATAAAGGTGGCTACACTAAATAACAGATTTTCAATGTAGATAATGCAGCCTTATATGGACAGAGATGCCGATATAATAGAAGAGATAGATAGCTAGAGAGAAGTCAGTGCCTGGCTTCAAAGCTTCAAAGACAGGCTGACTGTTGTTAGAGGAAAATGCAGCTGGTGACTTTAAATTGAAGCCAATGTTCATTTACCCTTCCAAAAATCCTAGGGCTCTTAAGAATCATTTTAAGTCTACTCCGCCTGTGCTATACAAATGGAACAACAAAGCCTGGATGACAGCACATTTGTTTACAACATGGTATACTGAATATTTTAAGCCCACTGTTGAGATGAGATCACTGCTCAGAAAAAGAGATTCCTTTCAGATGTTACTGCTCGTTGACAATGCACCTGGTCACCCCAGAGCTCTGATGGAGATGTGCAAGATTAATGCCTGCTAACACAATGTCCATTCTGCTGCATATGAGTCAAGAAGTAGTTTCAATTTTCAGGCCTTCTGATTTAAGAAATAACATTTTGTAAGGCTATGATGGATATAGTGATTCCTTTGATGGATCCAGGCAAAGTAAATTGAAAACCTTGTGAAAAGTATTCGCCACTCTAGACGTCATTAAAAGCATTCATGATTCATGGGAAGAGGTCAAAATATCAACATTAACTGGAGTTTGGAAGAAGTTGATACCAACCTTTATGGATGACTTTGAAGGTTTCAAGACTTCAGTGGCGCCCGAAGATGTGACCGAATTGCTGCAATCTCATGATACAAATAACGGATAAGGAGTTGCTTCTTATGAATGAGCAAAAAAAAGTAGTTTCTTGAGCTGTAATCTGCTTCAGGTTAAAATGCTGTAGAGACTTGAAATGACAACAAAGGATTTAGAATATTACACAGACTTAGTTGATAAAGCAGCAGCAGGGTTTGAGAGGGTTCATTTTGAATGAAGTTCTGCTCGGGGTAAAATGCTATTGAATAGCATCGCATGCTACAGAGAAATCATTCATGAAAGGAAGAGTCAATGATGTGGCAGACTTTGCTGTTGTCTTATTTTAAAATATTGTCATAGCCACCCCAGCCTTCAGCAGCCACCACCCTGATCAGCAGTAGCCACCAACACTGAGGCAAGATTCTCCACCAGCTAAAAGATTATAACTTGCTGAAACCTCCAATGGAGGTTAATATTTTTTAGCAATAAAGCGTTTTTTAAGTTAAGATATGAACATTGTTTTTAGATGTAATGCTATTGCAGCTTAATAGACTACAGTATAGGGTAGATATAACTTTTATATGCAGCGGTAAACAAAAAAATTTGTGTGACTTGCTATTCTGTGATAGTCACTTTATTGCAGTGGTCTAAAACCAAACCCACAAATATCTTCTACATATGCCTATAGTTTGATCTCTGTGTGATTATGTGAGTAAAATAGGTCTAGAAGCTCTGAGCTTATCCAGCACACCTAAACCATAACCAATAAAACTCCTCTGAGTGTGCTTTCAGCCATAATCTGCATTATTACTTATAGCTCTTATTGTAGTTGATTACCTTTTTTCCTGTATTAGCTCTGGCCTGAGTATGTACAGCAAAATATTCCAGGAGAGTCATCATAGTTCCAAGGTAGTTCTTCCTGGCTTCATCTCTAACCAAGGTCTTATTTCTTTGACAGGTGTTTTTTAGGGGCATATTCCTTATATCTCCAAAATTGGCTCATAGATCACACTGTTGTAGCTTGCTCATAGGCCATGTGACTTCTTTTACATTTTGCATTGAAGTCTGTCTCCCATCCTCCTGGACTCTGCTTTGAGAGAAGTTGTGAACCAACTCCCTTAGTATCACATCCTGAGTCCGCATCCTCCTCAAACACATTCTCTGTCACCAGTATTCACACTCCTTCCCTAGTCCATAAGGTAGGCTTTTCTTTTGTGGACAAATTAATGTGTTCCTGATCCTTATTTTACGGTTCTGTCCACTCTTAAAAACTAGCTATTTGATTATTGGGAATATAAACCTCTTGAACGTTTTAGCTATTTGTATTTTTCCATTCTTCACATTGTGAATTTTTTTTCTCTATCGTGATTTTGGCATCTGTACATCAAAGGTTAAAATTAGTCAATTAGGTTTTAAATCTCTTTCTACATGATTTGATCAATTTTTTTTTTAAATCACATTTTTCATTTCAGATCCATACTTAGGGAACCAAGGATGGCATTGGGTTTCTTTGCCATCCGTGATCACTTACCAGTACTCATTACAGTCTTGTTTTGAGGAGGATTTTGAGACTATCAAAGCACAAAGAAGCGATGTGATTATTAATTTCTACAAGAAGGCGGCTGGGAGGAATAGTGTCACTATTGACTGATGCATTTATATAGGAGCTCCCATTGTCTCATGATTCTCCACCTTCCTTACATTTTGCTTCCCTTATTGAGGGTACCCAAAAGAACATATAGATACTTTTGACTAAGAAGCAGAAGCTTCCAAGTTCTAATGATCTCTTTGCCAAAGACAAGGCTGCCATGCTTTTTAGAAGGTTGAACACATTAAATCCTTATCCTTATTAATTTGAAACATTTTAACTTTGTATTTGAAATATCTAATTGCTGACTTTTTATCATTTTCATAGGCAGCATTAGCCATATTTGGCATAGTTGGTGGACCACTTCTGGGCTTGTTTGTTTTGGGCATTTTGATTCCCTTCTCCAACTCAACTGTAAGTATAAAGAATGAATATATATAAAGCTTTCTTTTCCAAATGCAGTAGCAGCTCTAATTTTTTCTCAGTTGCAAAGATGTGGTTCCTAATGATATCTGTTGTTAGTGACTTGTCTCAATGACTTAAGTTACTCATATCGACTTTACTGGGGTGTAGAATGAAGTACTATGCACTGGGACTCTGCATGTATGAAGCTAAATGAAAACTGCCAAAACAACATAGCGCAATTTCAGATAGTCACAATGTAACTGAAGGTAACATTTCTTATGCATTTATCGTTTTGCCCTTCTTGAAAATTAATCATTAATGTTTAAAGAAGGAGATTGCCAGACTCAGATATGTGAAAGTTAAAGGCAGTAGAGCTAAGGATACCTGTGAATAACCAGTTTACATCAAAGAGAAGCAATAAGATCTTCACCACCTTAGCCAGAAAGTTTCTACTCTTGATATTTAAGGCTGTAGCTCCAACAACATAACATGGTTCTAGCCCCAAAGGGGTGATCAATATTGGGAATAGCATTCAAAAGAGGGAATATGTCTGTTCTTCTCCAAAGATATAACTGTGCTTCAAAGAATTAAAATTTGTTTGGAATAAGTGAAATTGAAATTATCTCTCTGAAAGGCAGGAGAAAGTCTACTAATTTAGTCCTGGTATAAGATGAAGTTCAGGAAAAACTGATGATAATGTATATATGGTTGATTCAACAGATGGAGAACAACCATAGAACTATGACTTAACATTTAGAATTTCATTTTCCTCATAATGCATTAGGAATTAGTAGGCAGATACTAATAAGGGCTTTATGTTATCATTATTAATAATAATTCTCAGTGAAATATATGAAAAGCTAGTTTGGTACAAATTAATTATAATGAAAGAGAGTAGTTTGTGCGCACCTCAGAATGTTAAAGTTTTGGTTAGATGCTTTGTGTTATGAAGTGCATAGTAGTTTGTTGATTGTATGAAACATTTTAAAAAGACTGACTTTTGGTTTTTGACATTTATTTCCTGCACGAGTTGCCTCCAGAAAAGCTGTAGGTGACTAGGTCCAGCATGCCCCTTTTCAGGGAAGTAAGGTGCTATTATTTTTATTAAAAAGGGAAGTACCTCTTCTGACTATATTCACATTTTTCAGACTTACCTTGGAGTAGTCTTCCTCTTCCTGCCCTCTCTCCTTCCCTCTTTCCTTCCCTCTGTCTCTCTTTCCTTCCTTTTCTTCCTTTACTTATCATTACCTTTCCCTTCCTCTTTTTTTCCCCTCCCATTCATTAAATCATTCCTTTTTTTGTTCAATGAATATTTATGGAGTTAGAACACTCCTGGGAGTAGAAAGCATTGAATATTTCTGCCCTCGTGGGTATTATAATTTTGTGTACCCTTGATCAAGTCATGTATAGTGCTGAGAGCAAGCAAGTCTGGCCTGTCACAAACTGGCCACCCTACTGTTCCAACCTACCATCGTTCGAAAATATTTATTGTATATACTTTCTTCTTCATAGTCTGTTGCTCATATGGCATGCCATGTATTCACAGATTAAATAAAATTAGAGGGAACAATTGGCCTGGAGTCATCTACAGGACCTTTGTGGTTATTTGGGTGTGGAGAGGGAGACCAGAACAGAGTGCTGGCCATGGAAACTGAGTGGAACAAATGAAAATATGAGACATATAAGAAAGAAAAATGGGCAGAAATTGGTGATTAGCTAGACAGAGATATGAAAAAATGGAATGGGATTACAGAGTCTCCACAGCTCTGGGCCAAAGGGGCTCATGCTGCCCTTGACAAGAGGCAGGGATCTTGCAAGGGGGCATAATTTTAGGAGGAAAGCTGGTACATTTGCTTTAGACCATGTTGAGCTTGACCTTCTAATGTTAATTTTCATCTCAAAGCAAATTGTATTATTTTTCCTTTAAAAGCACTCTTATTTTGCAGGGAGGGCTTACTGGCCTGCTGGCTGGGTTTGCTGCTTCTCTTTGGGTTGGAATTGGAGCTCAACTTTATCCCCCACCTCCTGAGAGAAGTATGCCACTAAGCCTTGAAACCTATGGCTGTAACAGCACACACAACGGGTCGAATTGGATGACAACCACAGAAATTCCATTTTCCACTAGTGCTTTTCAAGTAAACAATGTTCAAAGGTATTGAATTAAGCTTTATAATGTCCTATTTTTGAAAAAAATGTATGTGACAAGTAAAGAACCCTAGTTGCTTTTGTCTTGCCTGCAGCACTGTGATTTTACCTAATTCTGAAATGTGTAGAGCCCATATGCTTTTTGGCTATAATATTTTGTTCAGAAATAGCAAAAAAAAAAAAAAATGCACATTTTCTTAATCTCAATAGAAACTTCCACTTCACCTGCAGATCCAGAGACCACTTGAATAGTACCAACAAAAAAAATTCCTTCATGGGCAAATGCTACCAAATACCTGCTCTGGTTGAATGAAAAAAGTGTCTTTGTCAACTGAAAAACCTTTTAAGATGAAAAGCTCAATTATAAAAGAAATGTTGCATGCGTACTCTTTGAAGTACAGCCTTTACTGACTAAAAGTTACAATTATCTAAATATGTTGGACATGGCTATTTGTTCAGTTTTAAAGACACTAAATCTTTAGAGCACTAGCAATGAGTTGCAGCTGTGATCTTCCAGAGTTTTCAGTAGGCGGTACACTTTTGAGCTTCTCGATACTGATGTTGTCCGATTTAATGAAATGATGACCTGTTGGTGGATGAGTGTTCTCTTGTATAGTGGGTGTGAGGACAAGCCTGGTGTAGTGGGTATACAGTTAACCCTTGAACAACACTAATATGAACTGTATGGGTTCACTTATACGTGGATTTTTTTTCAATGAATATGTACACTACTGTACATGTGTTCTTTTCCTTATGATTTTCTTACTAACTTGCTTTTCTGTAGTTTATTGTAAGAATACAGTATAGAATAGATATAACATACAAAATATGTGTTCATTAACTGTTCATATTATTGATAAAGCTTCTGGTCAACAGTAGGCTATTTGTAGTTAAGTTTTGTGGGGAGTCAAAAGTTATGTGCAGAGTTTCAACTGTGCAGGGGGTAAGTGCCTTAAACTCCAGTGTTGTTCAAAGGTCAGTTGTGGAAATGCCCAGCCTTTAGGCATAAATGCCGTGGATATGTCCAAGGAATGCAAAATGGAGGCCACTGACCCCAAACTATTGCCCTGGTTTCAGCTTTCCTAGAATGAAAGCATTAGAGAATCATTCTCTTTGGGTCAAGACATGGTATCTCCTTCTTAAAATGAACACAATCCTGAGAGAAGGAATGTGACCATGGAGGGAATTCAGCTGAGAATGCTTGTTAGTGAGAGTTCAAGGCCAGTAAAGTCTGTATGGGCAGAGAGAAAAGGTAGCTCCAGAGTCTGGGGCATATTTAGGTGAGGTTCGACTGGGTGGGCTGCTATGGGCAGAGGGGTAAAGAGATGCAGGGAGCAGTCTGGACAAGCATGAAAGCACTAATGAGGGGTCAGGAAGTCATTAGAGAGAATCAGAAAGGGAGAAAAGATTAACAGAAAGAAGTGGGATGACGTTCAAGATATACTTCGTTTCACAATTTTGCTTAGCATTTATCCTGACTATGTAAATATCTCTCTTAAGAATGTAAGACAAAATGGTTATTTGGATTCCTGAAACAAATTAATTTCCTGAGGTTTACTGTGTTCCTGGTACCATAATAATCACTTTTATATTTATAAAATACATACTTGTAGATTTATATATTTATAAGATATAAATTTATATCTTTATAAAATAACTCAGCTAATAAACAAGAATTTTTGAGCGTGAACTATGTACTCAGTCCTGGGCTGTCCATTTATGTTGTACTCATAAAAAGTCTTCCCCTCCCATTCACTGTGGTTCTTGCCTTGGAGGAAATTATATTAGTAATTTTTAATATGCACAGAAGAGTTAACTCAGTAAACACAATGAGTATAATAATTAGCTCATGGTAAATAGCTAATAAATACTTGAAAAATAATTGTTAAAAGAATAAATATAGACAAAGTTGGAGAGTAGATTGGCATGAAGGCTCCAGAGATGTAGTACTAGTCAAAGAATGCAGAGATTGGCCAGAGGGAGAAGGTCTGGAAAGACATTCTTGTCACAGAAAATGACCAGAAGAAAAGTTGGACAAGAAAATAAAGAATTAAACAATATGTTGTGATAACTGGTATTCATAGGCTGTCATGGGAGCCAGGAGGAGGAAGAGTCTAACTATTCCTGAGTGGAGTCAAGGAAACCTTTTCAGAGGAGGATTACATGAGCAGGACTTAATCATGGTTGGGCAGGAGGGACAAAAAGAAGGAGTATAAATTGCAAAATGGAGAAACAATATATAGAATGGCATGAAGGCCACATGGCATCTTAGGAAATCATGCATAGTTCAGTTTTGCTAGTGTGCAAGAGGAGTCAACGATACAGCTGAAGATGAATAATCAGATCCCAATTCAGATGTCACTTTCTCACAAAGGCTTTCTCAGACCACACATTAGAGCAGTTCCTTCTTTCCACTCTGTGAATGTCTTATTACCTTGCTTTATTTTCTGTAGAACACTTTCCATTCATGAAAATTACATTTATTAATTAGTTTACTTGTTTATTATATTTCTCTCATTAAAATGTAAACTTTCTGAGGGCAGAAGCCTCATTTACCTTTTTTTATGGTAGATTTTCTAGTGACTTGAACAGTGCCTGGCATATAAAGCAGAGTTGAATGAATACACGTGGACATTTAGTATTATAGTATCCAATCAAGGTTGAGTCTTACTTTTAATTCTTCATTCAATAAGATAAAATTGGAATAGCAGAGCATGACATTAAAAACATATTATATTTTGACTTTGCCCATAAGGATTATTGACACATACTCTTAGTTGTTAGTAGTGTTACATGAAACTTACAGTTATGCTTCTGCTCTCTCTTAGGACTCCACTGATGGATAACTGGTATGCTTTATCATATTTATACTTCAGCACTCTTGGAACTTTGGTAACATTATTTGTGGGAATGCTTGTCAGTCTACCAACAGGTAACTAAACATTAGTATTGTATTTACCTCTGTATCAGTTTTTACTATATCTATTTTATAGATACTTATGTCATTTTTCTATAGTCCTATTAACAACTCGTTCCATTTTACTCATGGGAAATTTGAGAGACTGAACTTGAAAGCAGAAAACTCATCTTTATTTGAATCTTTGTTCTGCCATTTACTAGCTGCATAAACTTGGAGAAGTCTGTGCAGCTACTCTGAGCCTTAGCTATCTTTTGTGTGAAATGGGAATAATAATAATTGACTTGCCTATCTCACAGGTTGCTTGATGACAAAAATAAAATGCTTGAAAAAATTGTATGTAGCTACCACAGTACTAAGGATGTTACACACATTTTTACAACAACACTGTGTCATGAGCTTTTCATTGTTCCATACTGACCTTTGTAAACAGTAAAGAAGTATACACAAGTTAGGAGTGATAATTACAATCTTTATATATTAACATAGTGTGAAGGCTATTTTCAGATGCTCATAAACTTTTTAAAAAATAATTTTAAAAAAACCTGTTAATACACATAGTATATACTGCTCTGTTGGATTGCTGTATAGCTGTTCTCCTGGGACTTCATTTTGTCCTCATTTTGTTAATTTCTTTAGTCTACAACCTAGGATGGATTCCCTACTGCCTGTATCTCATTATTCCTAGTTCTTGTTTACTCCCTTAATTGAATGGAGCACATCCTATAGCACTTTCCTGAGAAAGGATGGACAAGAGAAGAGATTTTGGAAATGATGAATGTCTGGAAAAAGTGTCTTTAATTCTCCTTTATACTTGATTGATGGTTTGTTTGAGTAGAGAATCTAGGCTGAAAATAACCTTCTTGTTTCTTAGTGAATGTCGTAGTTTTCTTCTAGCTTATTTACTATGTTGCTATTGAGAATGTTAAGGCCATGCTACCTGCTGACCTTTGTACGTGATCCATTCCACAATGACTGCCTGGTCCTAGGCCCGCAGTGAGGTCCTTTCAATTTGATGACCTACGTACTTCATTTTGAGGGCATTTTCCGATATTCTCTTTTGTAACTTCCTGCCATTTTCTGTTTTTCTCTTTCTGGAAGCTTCTATTAGTCAAATGTTTGAGTCTTGGACAGTTCTAATTTTCTTATCTTTTCTCTCCTGTTTTCCAGCTCTGTGTCTTTTAGGTCTACTACATGGAATATATTTTCAATTACTTTTCCAATAATTCTCAAAGGAGCAGTCTGATCCAGTCTTGAGAATAGTCTGTAAGGAAAGGAGGGCAGGTAGGAGGCTATTGAAGTAATCCAGGTGAGCAATCACAGTGGCTCAGACCAGAGTAGTAGTGTAGAGTTGGTGAAAAGTACTAGGCTCTCTGAGTTCCTGCATACCCTCAAGCATATACATCCATAGCAGCCAAACTAGGAGAAGGCAGCTCTACTTCCTCTTTATCAAATGTGTAATAACTAGTTAGAAATCCTACACTTTGTCCAAGTACATGTGATATCTTTGTTTGCTTTATGCTACAAAGCTGCTAGCATTGTAACATTTCACAGAATCCTACTATCAATCATTGTTTTTTGGCACCCGAATAGCACTGTCTTTCCAACTTCTGATACTTGTATTTATAATTAACAAGTTATATTGATAATTACTAGTGATATTAATATAATTATATTATAATTATGTCAATTATAATATCATGACATATTACAATGTATAATTATTATATATTTATAATAAAGTTTGTAGCTATTTGTTATCTCTCAAAGTTTTAAACTATTCTTTCTTTTCAAAAAGGACTGTGATTATTCTCATAAATAAAATTACCAACACAGTAGGTTTATTCTCTCACCTGTTTTGATATATTTTAAGACAGATTTTAAACTTTTCTCACTGGTAACCTAATTGTTCAGATATGGTAAACACCTAGCTGATTTTCATGTTCTGTTTGACCTTTGATCCTTATTCAAGCCATTTTTTTTTCTTTAAGAATGGAGTATTAAAGAATTCCTTTTTTCTTTTCCTTAAATGCTTTGGTTCTGATAATCATATACAATAATATATTTTGTTTTAAAAAGTAATTCTCTCTGCAGTGAGCAGGCATCCAGTGATAAAAAACACAACTTCATAAATTTCATAAATAGTTCATTCCTACTCCACAGCATCAGTGAGCACCTTGGGGAAAAAAAATCTAGAAACTGAAGCTCCTTGGGAAATATATTTAAAAATCAACTGTAGGATACTAGGAGTCTCTAAGAATTCAGGGCAGAGAGACTTGGCGGGCCTTTCAGTTTCACCTAACCATTACTATGCACAATGAGTGTGTCTCTTATCAGAAAAGTAGGGTAATTCCCAAGCAGACCGTAAGCTATGAGTGCAGTGCTTGTTTTATTCATCTCTACCTCTCCAGCACCTAGTAGAGTCTTTAGTATATGGTAGGCACTCAACAATGTTGAGTGAATTAATTTAAAGTTGACACCATCTCCAGGACAGTAAAGGTTCCCATAATTAGACGTCTAGTATTTTTCACCAGAGTGGTAGTTCTCAAACATTAGAGGTCATAATGATCACTTCAGAAATTTGGTAAAAATCAGGAGTCAGTGGCCCCACTCCAGAGTTTCAAATTGGGTCAGTCCAGGTTGGAGTCCAGGAATCCGCATTTTAAATACATCTAAATGATTTGGGTAGAGGTAGTTTGAGAACCACTCTTTGAGATACACAGTTTTTAAAGCATCCTCTTTGATCCACAAATAAAATACCAAACCAAAGAATAATTTTTGTCAAGTAAAACCTTAGGGAAGAAGAATTGGATCAAACACAAATCATCATACTGATTTTCACTGAAATAATTTATTTAACAATTCATAATTTCCTACATTTCTTCACACACATCTACATTCACAGCCACAAAATTGGGGAAAGGCAACTCCACTGTCTGAAGCAGAGGCAGATGGTTTGATATTTTATTGATAGACCATGAAGGGTGCTTTTAAACCAGTTTCTCCACCAGTATTGGGCCAGATGACTCTTTCTCTAGTTGAGTACCAGATGAAGCAGTTGGCTTGCATTTATCTTTAAACACTGAACTCATATTTATCACAATAGGAGCCTTGCAGAATATGAGACTGACTGAAGGAAGAGAAATGGTGACTGTCTCCAGAACTATTTAAAAGATTCTCCTTCTCTTTGTGTTTTATAAGCACATAGAATTGAATGTGCACAAGCTAAATGACTGTGTGATAGACTGTCACTAGATATTTACAGTGTAAATAATGTATTTTTCAGGAGGAAGAAAACAAAACATAGACTGCAGATATCTATTAACCAAAGAGGATATTTTATTCAAGATTGACATTTTTAAGAAAGTAAGTTGGCCTTGTTTTTTCTCAAGGACAATTTTTATCACCTGGTTAGACTCCTACTTGGTCTTCAAACTTTTGAACTCTGATGGACAAGGAAGGTATTTGCTCTATTTGATCATCTGTTTTTGTTGTATTATCTCGCCCTCAGTAGACTACAAAGCAGATTTAGAGAAAGAAAAGCAGTAGTAACAATTATTTAGAATTGAATGAATGAACAGTTTCTTTTTTCTAATCACTGTGTTAACATTTTCTTTTAGAAGAAGCATGTTTTAAGCTATAAATCTCATACAGTAGAAGATGGTGGAACTGATAATCCTGCTTTCAACCACATTGAATTGAACTTAACAGATCAAAGTGGCAAGATCAATGGGACTCATTTGTGAAGCAGCTGTAATACTAGATGATTGTACAGTGTCTTAGTTTTACATGTTTTCTAAGATAATTGGATCAAGTTTAGACATTTTTTTTTCCTATCACGAGTGTATGGGGGGATGCTTTTGGAGGGATATGTTTTTGTTAAAGTCCTGACTTTCTTCACTTAACTACACTTATTAATCAATGCTACTCTGAAGTTAAGAGTTTCAGCATCAGCATTTCCATTTCTCTTTTATTACCTTAAAGCTGTGATTGTGAAAGTTATGACTACATATATATGCTAAAAGGCTAATACACACATACTTGATGGTCATAAGCATATTAAATTCAGACATTATTAAAAATATTTACCAAGCATTTGGTTCTATCATATAAGTTTAGAGGCTCACCAGAATTGTACCTAATATCAAAAATAGCTTTTCTCCCTCCTACTACATACTCTGTTCTTAGGGAGCAATGAGGCGACTCACCTGTGTTGTGCATGTCTTTGCATCTCAACAACCCTGTCAGCCCAGGGCACATATTAGCCTTGGAACAAATTCTGGCTCAGGAATGAGGTAAGCATCATGTTTAGGACAGAACATGGGCCCAGTGATCAAGGTCTTAATTCTATGCATCTATTCTTGTGCTTTTTTTCTTATTTTCTAAGGTTCCTGGCTACTGGCTGCTTATATTGCTTTTCTTCGACTCTGGTTCCTATCTGCATTCTTAGTTTCTGACCCATCAACTTTGATTTTGTTGTGTACTTTACCTTTACTTGCCTTTCTAATTTCCTGTTTATTGTCTTGGGCATGCACATGTCTTAGACGCCCTATGTGAATCATGCTAACCCATATCCTGGTTCCCTAAGCTCAAGCCTACACAGTATAAACAACAATGAGCCCGATATTGACTAAAGTAACTTCAACATAGGTACTCATGGATTTGATGATCCAAGAACATTTACATCATTTAAATGGTTAAGTTCCATGGAGTTAGATGATTACATTGAATGCTATTAACTTTTATTTTTGAATGTCATCTACTTTGCATTCAATTAAATTTAATGGTACATATACTTAGAATTCTTGAATTCTAGTATAGTCACCTAGTTAAAGAGCTAAATGATATAGGCAAACACTATTATTTTTTATTTTATATTCCAGAATTACTAAATATATGCTTTGTTTCATGTTATAAAATTTCAAGTCTCAAAGTTTTTTTATTTTGCTTTCATAAGGCTTTCATCAGTAACTTTTTCTCTGTAGTACCCACATTAGATTTTGTTTAGAGTTTTTTTTTTAGCTTTATAATGTTTTAAAATAATAATTTAAGAAATACTTAGGTACATTATAATGTTTTATAATTACATAATTTTTTGCTTATTTTCTGATTTTTAGTTAAGCATGCTCTGTACATTTAGAGGTTGCCAATTGAAAACATTAAGAAATAAAAAATATGAAGTAGCATTTATCGAAAGCAAAGAGATTTATATAGTTTAAATTAGCCATGTATTCATGTATTCATATGTGTATGGATGTTATTTTTAATTAATGTATTTGTAAGCATACATCAAACTTTATAAATCTTTCTATAATGTTTTAATGAGTAAGAGGATACAATCTTATTTGTTTTATGTGAGTGTGATTTGAACTTATTTATTTAATAATTTTAAATTCATAAATGTGTAGAATTCTTCAATTTTGGACATCAAAATCAGGTTATTTAAATAATTTTTTCTCTTATCTGATTGCCAAGTGTTTTGCAATGTATTCTTTTTTTTCCTTGACTTTTTTTCATTCTGGTTTCTAACATTTTATGTTTTGGCAATGTATTCTTAATGAGAGATACGGTACATACATTCTTGTCTACTTTCTTTTAACAAAGTATACCTTTGTGATATTATGAACCATTTATTTGTATTTTGCTTTTAGAAACACATAAGAGTGCCAGATAAAATTCTTAAGAAATCAAAGTGATGTTATAATTAAAAATTTTATTTTATTTAAATCTTTAGGTAAAATCAAATAGAGGTAAAATGTTAATATATTATAATGTAAATTAAGTAATCTAATGTATTTAAATATTTTTAATTATAATAACCCCAACAGGAGGGAAGAGCCATGCAAATTGTCTATTTTATTTTGCCACTGATGAATTGTATGACCTTGACTTTATCCTTAATCTCCTCTATTGATAGAACATAACACTAAATACTTACCTACCTCACAGAAATACTGTGAGTATAGAAGATCAGAGAGCACTTTATTAACTCAAATAGCATTATTTAAAATTTCAATATGTTTGGGAATGAAAATTTGAGACCAAAGTTATTTGCTAGTTTAAAAAAAAAGACAATATGTTAATAATTTGCAATGTAATAATGTTGAGATAGTTCTTTCTCTAAAATATATGTGCCATTAAAATATATTTAGAAATCAGGATTATTCTAACAGAGAGAATGTAAACTTTAAAGAAAACTAGAGACCAATCATATTCACTCCATAGAGAAATGAAAATTTTATATGTAGGATGTAAAACAGTATAAATGTATATTCATCTATTTAGTTGCTTATTATGGAGTCATTTTCTCTCTAGACCAATGGTTCTCAGTGGGACAATTTTGTACCTCAAGGGACATTTGGAAGTATCTGGGCACATTTTTGGTTGTCACAGCTGGTGAGACGGTGCTAGTAGATAGGATTCAGGGACGCTGCTAAATATCTTGTGATGCACAGGGCAGCCCCTCTTCTCCACAACAAAAAATGATCCTGCCCCAAAAATCAATAGTGGTGAATCTGAGAAATTCTGCCCTAGCAGGTAAGGTTGCAATCTAGATTGTCCAGAAGTCATACACCCTGGTCGTGTTCCTTTAAGGAGATTGCCCTGACTCTTCTGTCTGGTCTTTCTCATCTACAGATGTAGAGTAAATGCCACTAGCATATGGAATGTTACGATGCAGAATAATGACCATGTATGTCCACAGCATTTAAAAAATATTAAGGACTACAGAATTGTGAATAATTATGAAAACAACTCTTAAGAGGGTTTTGTTTTCCAACGTGATTTCCAACATTAAGACACATTGGAATGAAGGAAATATTAAGTATATGAATATGAAGATTTCACAATATTGTTTTATTTATAAATACCCCAGAAAGTATAGTTTATTGTTAACAGCTGAGTGTCTGTCCATGATGTAGATACAGGGGCCAGGGATGGAAGCTGAGATGGGGGAAGTTACTCTCTGTTCTTATGGGAAATTTTGCGCTTTTTCCAATAAAGATAGTTGATACTAAGTCAACTGAGTACATGATCATTTTTAGTTACTAAAAATTCACAGTAAAATTTACTTTTACATTTAAGTTGTGTGCCCATGGTGAAAAAAAATGAAGAGACTTGAACATATACTGTAAAACATGATTGTATTTCTAATTTTTCAACTTGCTGAATAAACTCTCTACAAGTGTCTTTGCAGTTGTCTGTTCTTGGGGACAAATGTCAAATTGAATATAATTATTGAAGGTAAGAGCTAGGTTCTCAAACCCCTGGAATAGAAATGGATTCCAGATGCTGAGAGGGTCAGAGGGAAGCAATGAGAGTTAATGTATTCGTGAGTCTCTGAGGAAGGGTCTCTGTGTCCTATTCCACGTGCTGGACCCTGGGATGGCCACAGCAAATCACCATAGGTTTGTGGAATTTGAAAAGCAACAAAACCTGTGCCTTTTTCCTGGTTAGAGCTTCAAGCCACAAGACCCCAGTAAATACATAGCTGAGTGTTTTGTCCGGGCAGGCATATGGCCTTGGGGTCTTAGAGAGGCTACCATGTTTCATGAGCACAGAAGCAGGAATTGCTGAATGAGGTGGCCAGGCAAATAGGAATTTAGCCTCACAGTTTCCTTGAACCTAGTGAAGCAGAAGAGCAGCGTGACATAGGAAGGAAACCCATATGGGAATTAGGCTCAAAAAGGCTAAGATCTATTTAGACTGACAAGGATTTTATGGTTTCTGAACACAACATGAATATTGTATATTATAATCTTAGACAACTAAAAAATCTAGTCAGGTGGGGGAGTGATGATGGGAGGGAGAACTATTCTCTTTTTATAGCAAGTAGTCAATACTATAGCTAAAAATTGATTTCAACCTCTTAATGCTTTTTGTGATCTCTTAAACATAGACACCTGTGTTCACTGCTGTATTCTTAGCATGTAGATCAGAATATGGTCCAGTAAGTATTTGTTGAATGAATGAATCCATACAATTCCTGCCCCTTAGAGTTTTTATCCACCTTTTTGCTTGCTTGTTTTGTTTTTAAATGAGTGTTATAGGTTTGATTCCCTGGGAAGCAGAGTCTAAGATGGAGTTTAATGTGTTTAACATTTATGAAGGAGTGCCTTTATGGTCAACACCTGTGGAAGGAAGACAACAGAAGCAGGTTTGGGCAGAGGTAGAGGTTGAACTGGAAAGCAGATCCAAGGACAATCTTCTCACAGAGATTGAACCGACAGGAGCCCTTCAGAGTCATCTCAAGGAGGGCCAAGTTAGCCAGGCTTTCATATTCCCGCATCAATTAGTCACTGATGGCTGTCATGGGAAGGGGAGTGGTCTTGGACCAGGTGATCTCTGCAGTGAGACACTCAAGAAGGAGCAGAGAGAAGAAGCCTCCTTGCCAATACCACTCCCAGCGGCTGGAGCGAAGTGTCCTTCCCCAAAGGGGGATCTCTGCAGTATCCTACGGTGTCCACTTCACAAGGTAACTGCATTTTAGAGAATTTAAATCACTTTTTTTTTCTGACTCCAGAGTCCATAATCCTAATATTTTTGTTCTACTGTAACATATTAGTGTAAACTCACTGCTAAATTGCCGAGGGTGGAAGCTGAAGTTAGTAAGACGTCTTGTCAGGTTTTTGGGCTAATACAAAGTGCAGTCAGAGTGAAGAACCTTTGTGTGGCACCAACCCAGTCTTTTAAGAAATGCCCAGTGCTCTTCTTAGTTGGGTATCTGTAGTAACAGTGCTTCATACTGAATGTTATGATTAACTGATACTGCTATTGTTTGAAATTGCTACCCACCTACATTTTGACCAGGGTGTATTCTTTAAAATATTATACAGTTAGATAAAACTGATCAAGTTCAGCTTGAATTGTAGAGTACATTAAAATAATTCAAATTATGGCAAATATTGACTAGATCAGTAGTTTTCAGAGCGTTGCCCAACTAACAATATCAACACCACCTGGGTACTTGTAGCAATTGAAATTCTTGGGCCCACCTTAGACCACCTAAATCAGAAATGGTGGTGGTAAGGGTCCAGGTGATTCTAATGCATGCTAGAGTTAGAGAACTACTGGGCTAAATAATGATAATTAGTAGGGAAAACAAACTGGGTTTATGATTAGCAAATAAATTATATATATAAATGATTTGTTTGAAAATGGTTTGAATATTTATTCAGTCACAGTATTTGCTTTGCATATTGGACCTCAGCCCTTCCAAATGATCATAGCTTCTAATTAGTGAAATCTGAATTAATGAATGTTAAAATTACCTCCTTGTGAACTAATTCTAGACAGGCTGATGCAGCTGTGCATAGGGTCCTATTGATAACAGCTTTTTAGTATTTACCTCTCCATGCCAGATTAATGGGATACAAATTGAATACGGTTTGTATATAAAATCAGTCATATAATAGGAACATTGTTGAGCAAGCCTGCCTTAATTTTTTTGTTGTTGAAAATATTATAAAATTGGTATCTAACTCCAGACAGCCAGTTGGCAGTCTGGGGAAAATTAGTATCTCTGTTGGAGAAAAAACAATAGCTGGTACTTAAATGAGTGACTTTAATTTCTTCACTCGAGTAGATTATATAAAGAGCCAAGTGTAAGACTCCAGTCTTAAGACACTTGGCTCTTTCATGTTGAAATATATTTGCAGGAAAATGAGTTTAAATTGATTGCATACTATAAGTAAAATCTCTTTTAGATTCACTTATTTTAAGAAGCACTGAAAACTTGCCTTGTAGACATCACACTCTGTTAGGCATTGGGGAAGGCGAGGGTGGGGTTCTTGACCTCTATTGCTCACAAGCTGTCTTAGGATATAAGACAGATATGCTGTATTAGCTAAAGAAAGACTGACTGGGGCGATTGTGCAATAGGAGAATTCTGGCCAGAGAGAGCTCAGTGGACAGGACTTGCTGGAAGATGTACTTGTTGGATAGTTGGAGTTTGAGCTAGACCTTGAAGCTGGTGATGATCTGAATAGACAAAAAAGAGAAAATATGTTTTGTCAGGAAGTGTGGGCATGGAGGGGAGAGTATAAGCAAAATTTTGGAAGGAGCGAAGGAGTGTGCTCTTCTGGGGGACGTGAGGAAGTGGACCTGGTTAGCATGGAGTTGGAACTGATGCGGAAGAAGTTTGTGTGAGTGGCCAGCTTTGAAGGCCAGGATTCAGAGTTAGGACTTTGACCAGAACTTCCCTGAGAATCATTCAAGGTTTGGATATGTTGAATCTAGGAGGGTCTACTGCCTGGCAGGGGCATTTGCCATATTCTAAATATACCTGTACTGTATATTACTAGAAAGTGTATGGTACATTTATAGAAAGATTTCAATTTAAAAATATCGGCTAAAATAAACGGTTGCTAGTTTCAAGATTAATCCCCCCACCTTGCTAACTATTTGGATAACTTTATATCCAGAGTCACTACTTTCATGAGGGATACAGACAGCCAAGGTTCTAACGAAAATTATAGTGTAGAGGTAGGATATTTCTAATATTTGAGTCTTATGAAGACTGATAAGATTAGGTAGATTAGAAAATCCTCAAATTATGGCATACTCATTATTCATGATATTTAAAATATTCCACCATCAAGACAGGGAAACAAAATTCATCATAAAATATGCTAATATTTTGATGACTATATTACTTGTTTTTGCTTGCATTTATCTGATAAACAATCTCTTATTGAGATATAATTGACAGCAACACTGTATAAATTTAAGGTATACAGCAAATAATTTGACAAATATATTGTGAAGTAATTATACAGTGTTTAGTTAATAACTATCATAGAGATACAAAAGAAGAAAGAAGGCTTTTCTTATGATAACAAATCTTAAGATCTACTCTCTTAACAACTTTCAGATATACCATACAACAGTGTTAACTATTATGGCCATCATATTTTACGTTACATCCCTAGTACTTATCTTTTTAAAATGAGATATAATTGACATAGGCTATATTAGTTTCAGGTGTTCTACATAATGATTCAATATTCGTATATATTGCAAAATAATCACCACAGTAAGTCTAATTAGCATTCATCACCACACAGTTATGTTTTTTCTTATTCGAACTTTTAAGATCTACTCTCAGCAACTTCCTAAGCTACAATACAGTATTTACTATAGTGACCATGCTATGTATTACATCCCTGAGACTTATTTATAACTGGAAGTTGGTACTTTTTGACCACCTTCATCTGCATCTCCCCCTTCCTCTGACTACAAAATTTGGTCTCTGTATCTGAGTCCAGTTTTTTTTTTTAGTTTTGCTTTTTTTTTTTTTTTTTTTTTTTTAGATTCCAGATGCGAGATCGTACACTATTCTTCTCTATCTTATTTCAGTTAGCATAATGCCCTCAGGGTCCACCCACGTCACAAATTCCAAGATTTTCTTTTTTATGGCTGAATATTTCATTGTATATGTACATATAGATCACATTTTCTTTATCCATTCATCCATCGATGAACACTTAGGTTGCTTTTACGTCTTGGCTGTTATAAATAATGCTGCAATGAACATGAGGGTGAAGATATCTTTTTGAGTTAGTATTCTTGTTTCCTTTGGATAAATACCCAGAAGTGGAATTGTTCAGTGGTCCCCAACTTTTTGGCACCAGGGACCAGTGTTCCTATGAGAATCTAATGCCTGATGATCTGAGGTGGAGCTGAGGCGGTGATGCTAGTGCTGGGGAGTGGCTGCAAATACAGATGAAGCTTCACTCACCCTCCCCTCACCTGTTGTGCAGACCTGTACCAGTTCATAACTTAGTGGTTGGAGACCCCTTAAATTGCTGATTCAAATTATAGTTCTAGTTTTAATTTTGGAAGAACCTCCGTAATGTTTTCCATACTGGCTGAATCAATTTACATTCCCATCAACAATGCACAGGAATTCCCTTTTTTCCAAATTCTCATCAACACTTATTTCCTTTTTGGTAATAACCATTCTAATAGATGTGAGGTGACATCTCCTTGTGGGCTTGATTTGCATTTCACTGATTAGTGATGTTGAGTGTATTTTCGCTTACCTGTTGGCCATCTGTATGTCATCTTTGGAAAAATGTCTATTCAGGTCCTCTGCTCAGTTTTTAATTGGAGTTTTTGTTATTGAGTTGTATGAGTTCTTTATATATTCTAGATATTAACACCTTATCAGATACATGGTTTGAAAATATTTTTATTTTTAGATTTGAAATTTTTATTATGTTTTTTATTTTTTGATCATTTCTTTTGCTGTGCAAAAGCATTTTACTTTGATGTAGTCCCATTTGTTTATTTTTGATTTTGTTGCATGTGTTTTAGGTATCATATTGAGAAAAGTCATTGCTAAGACCTATATCAAGGATCTTTTTCCCTATGTTTTCTTCTAGGAGTTCTACGGTTTCCAATCTTACATCCATTTCAAGTTAATTTTTGTGAGTGGTATAAAAAAAGGGGTTTAGCATCATTCTTTTACATGAATTGTTCCAGCACCAGTTATTGAAGATACTGAGTATTTTTGGTTCTCTTGGCAAATATTAGTTGACTAGATATGCATTTACTTATTTCTGGGCTCTCTAGTTTGTTCTATTGGTCCGTGTGTCTATTTTTAAGCCAATACCATACTGTTGGTTATTATGGTTTTTAAATAGAGCTTGAAATCAAGAAATGTGATACCTCCCTTCATTTTTTCTCCAGATTACATCTACTATTCAGGGTCTTTTGTGGTTCCATATACATTTTAGGATTGTTTTTTGTACTTCTGTTAAAAATGCCGATGGAATTTTGATAGGAACTGCATTCATCTGCCGGTAGCTTTGGATAGCATGGACATTTTTACAATTTTCACTCTTCTAATCCATGGACACAGGATATTTTTCAATTTGTGTCTGCAGTATTTTTCATCACTGTCTTATAGTTTTCAGTGCAAAGATCTTTCACCTTTTTAGTTAAATTTATTTGTATTTTGTTTTTGTTTTTTGTTGCTATTGCAAATGGGATTGAGATCATTTGTTAATGTATAGAAATGCTATGATTTTCTATGTTAATTTTGTATCCTGCAACTCTACTGAATTTTATTAGTTCTAGCAGGTTTTTTTTGGGGTGGAGGATTTTCTACATATAGAATCGTGTCATCTGAAAATAGAAATTTACTTCCTTTGCATTTCTGATGCCATTTATTTCTTGCCTGATTGATCTAGCTATGCTTCTCATACTATGTTGAATATGAGTTGTGAGAATGGACTCCCTTGTCTTAGAGGAAAATCTTTCAGCTTTTTATCATTTTATATGATGTTAGCTGTAGGACAGTCATATATGGCCTTTAGTATGTTGAGGTATATTACTACATGCTTAAATTATTAAGAGGTTTTTTGAACAGATATTGGATTTTGTCAAACCTTTTCTGGATCTATTGATATAATCCTATGATTTTAAAATTTTTTATTGTGATATATCACATTTATTGATTTGTGCATGTTAAAACTTCTTGTATCCCAGGGATAAATCCCACTTTGACCATAGTAAATGATCCTTTTAACATGCTGCTAAATTTGGTTTGCTCCTATTTTATCGAGAATTTCTGCATCTTTATTCATCAGGGATGTTGGCCTCTGACTTTATTTTCTTGTAGTGTCCTTTTCTGGCTTTGGTATCAGGATATTGCTGGCCTGGCAAAATGAGTTTGGAAGTATTCCATCTTTGACTTTTTGGAAGAGTTTGAGGATTGACATTAATTCTTCAAATGTTTGGTAAAATTCACCAGTGAAGCTATTTAGTCCTGGGCTTTTCTTCTTTGGAAAATTTTTGATTACTGATTTAATCTCCTTACTAGTAATTGGTCTGTTCAGTTTTTGTTGTTGTTCAGATTTTCTATTTCTTCATGATTTAGTCTTAATAGGTTGCGTTTCTAGGGATTTATCTATTTCTTCTGGGTTGTCCAATTTGTTGCGTTTAATTGTTCTTAGCAGCCTCTTCTGATTCTTTGCATTTCCATGGATTCAGATGTAATGTCTTTTTCATTTGTAATTTTGTTAATTTTGGTTCTCTCATTTGGGGTTAGTTTAGCTAAAGTTTTGTCAATTGTTTTATCTTTTCAAAAAGCCAACTGTTTGTTAGTGTTTTTATAGTTTTTCTCTTCTCTATTTATTTATGCTGTAATCTTTATTATTTCCTTCCCTCTGCTAAATTTGGGCACAGTTTGTTCTTGCTTATGGTGTAGAGTTAGGTTGTCTATTTGAGATGTTCCTTGTTTAATAACGATTAATGTAGGCATTTAAGACTATAAACTCTTGGAAATGCTTTTACTGCATCCTATAAATTCTATTATGTTGTATTCTGTTTTTGCTTCTTTCAAGATAATTTTTAATTTTCTATTTAATTTCTTTTTGATCCATTCTTTTTTTTCAGGAGTGTTGTAATTTTCACACACAGACAAACTTTAGAGATGTTGTGGAATCAGTTCTAGACCACCGCAATAATGCAAATATCACAATAAAGCAAGTCAAATGAATTTTTTGGTTTCCCAGAGCATTATAAAAGTGCTAAACTGTAGTCTATTAAGTGTGCAATAGCATTATATCTAAAAAATAATGTACATACCTTAAAAACATTTTACTGCTAAAAAATGCTATCACCTGAGCCTTCAGTGAGTCATAATCTTTTTGTCTCATTGAATTGGTGGAGGGTGTTACTTTCTACTTATAAAGTACACATATCCATGAAATACAATAAGCAAAGCATAATAAAACAAGGTATGTTTGTATTGGTGAATTTTCCTATTTCTCTCCTGTTACTGATTTTTAGTTTCATACCATTGTGGTCAGAGCAGACACCTGGTATTTGAATCTTTCTGAATTTGCTAAGAATTCTTTTGTAACTCAACACATGGTCTATCCTAGAAAATGTGAAACCACAGCCTAAATGAGGCAGTGTTTGATGGGTAATGGGAGTGCTGTCCTCCTCCCAGATGGGCTAGGAAAGGTGATAACATGGTTCAAGGGCAGTTCTACAGTCTCTGGAAAAAGTAATTACAACAGGCTTTTCTTAGAAACACTTTTCCCTAGACAGACAGCCCCTTTCTCAAGTTTAGAGTATACCAGTAGGCAGGATAATCAAAATCATTGTAAGTATCATTGGCTATATTTCACATTTCCTCAACAAAGTATGTCAATGGCATTCTTCAAGCTCTTCTGAGTGATTTCTAATTGGTCAGCTTGGTATCCTAAGAAGATAGCGTGGAAACGAGATGGAAAAGGTGGGTTAGGAAGAAAAATGTTTCTCTGCAGGGCAAAGCAATTTCCGAGGGGTGTTTGGGAGTGATGGACCTTTCTTTAAGGATCCCACTGTGCTGTGATTCCTTTTATTCTATGAGAAGGAAATACAACAGAATTTCGGAAGACCCAGCTGCAAATATTCCATGTGCATAAATTTATTTTAAATTTTATTGCATCACATTATACAAGCATTAAACATGGCTTCATGTTGATGACTATTTAATTGTGAAAATTCATCATTCACGTCAGTACCTTTTGGCTATTTACAAGTAAGGAATTTTTATGTACTTTATATATCTCTGTATTTGTATGTACATATGTAAGAATACATGACTATACATATGTACACACAGAAATCTATGGCCATACAGATAGCTATAGACATGTCATATATAATCTCAGAAAGATCTGAAATTAAAAAAAAGAAAAAGTTGTAAACAGGGTCTTGTTTGTATTGTTTGGTGACATGGAATTAGGACCATATGATGACATTCTAGGAATGTATGTCCAGGTGTCCAAATCCCCTTTTTAGCCCAGTGTCTGTAAAATTCACATGGGATAGAATGCAAAAAAGGTAGCAAACAGGCTGAAAAACAGGCCCAGTATACAAGTTCCCCTTGGTTTTAAAAACTTGAGAGTGTAACTGCCCATGATGTGCATGCTTGCTTGGTCAGGAATGGTCTATGAACAGATAGCAAGTGTGTGCAGGACTGCAATGTGACTTCCCAGGCAGTCCTTTAAGACCCCCTGCTGCTGCCGATGTCTGCGACATGCACTGCGGTTGCATTTTAGTCATTCACGTGAATGTGCTTTTGCACAGCCAGGAGAAGTAAACAGAATTCAGGTCCTTGGCTTGGAAACGAACAATTA
Source organism: Eidolon dupreanum (assembly GCA_028627145.1). NCBI lineage: Eukaryota > Metazoa > Chordata > Mammalia > Chiroptera > Pteropodidae > Eidolon > Eidolon dupreanum. The sequence continues at coordinate 12,454,522 of CM053503.1, forward strand.
CCTGGAAAGAGAAAAGAAGGCATTAAACTCCTGCGTATGCATGATAGCTTAAGAACACAGTGTGCAATGGTTTGTACTTACCATGAATCAAAGGCATTCAAAAGAATTTGTTACCCCAAACTGAGTCATGTATATTATAAATATTATTGTGCCTATTTTACAGATTGAGTCAGGGAGGCAGTCTGAAGCATCCTGGTGACATCCTGCCAACTGTCGGGAGAATAGAGACAGGCAAACACTACACCTTTAAGCAAAGATTAGACATGGCCTCATTAGGGAGAAAGCAGCCCATAATGATGAAATCAGAAGAATCTCCCCATTGGTTACTGGCCCTGCAGCCTAGCGACCCTGAGATGTGGATAATGCCACTGCCTGTGCCTTAGTTTCTGGCCACTGGAGCTCCCAGGAGCAATTCTTTTCACTAATGTCTGCCTCCTATGCCAACCAAAGCAAAGCGATAGTCAGCCTTTCTCCTCCAAAGGCTGACCAGAGCCAGAAGAGAACATCAGAATGGGTATGGGGACCAGGGACATGCAGCAAATTATAGAATCCCAGAAGGTTAAAGCAGGATAGGCTCTTGAAGTATTTTCAGCCCAACTCCTTTACTTTTGCAAATGTATCATATCCATATGAATGTTCAACCCCAGGTTATATAGAGAATTGAAACAGCCAGGTCTAGAATCTGGTAGACTACAACACAATACTTAACAATACCAATCCTGTATAGTATTCTTCAGCATTTTATTGTTTTGTAAATGTTTCACATACAGTACCTATATGAACTGCATGTTAGTTCTGCCAAATAAGCAAGCTCAGAAAAATTAATTTTCCCAAAGTCACATAGCCAAATAGCAGGGATCTGGGAAATAGCAAAATGCTAAGTAGTGAAACATTTCTTGCCTTTAGAAAGGCCATGGTCTACTTTGGAATTGAGGGTAGGGCCTGTGGACCTGGGGTCTAGGTGATTGCCAAGTCTACCCTCATATCCAACTTATAGTAACCTCCTGGACTCTTATCACAGATCTGACTTGATAGAACTTCTCTAATTTAACAAACATCTCTGCAGATATCCATCTTAACCTATACAAAAAGTGAAAAATATACTTTTTTCCTTGTATATCTCATTTTTCTTTTAGAGGCTGAATTTTGGAAAATATTTTCAAAGTTATTCTTCAAACAAGTAGAGAGAAATGAAGGGCAAGGAAGGCAAAAGAAATGCTACTTAGATTCATGGAGTATCAAAACTGAGAGCTTGTCTACTCATTCCATCTCTGAGGAGACTGAGGCTCAGAGAAGTTAAGCGACTTGTCCAGGGACACACAGTTAGTAATTGACTTGCTAAGAGAAGGTTTCAGAAGAACTTTTTGATAAGACATATGGAAACATTATTGAACTTTCTTACAATGTTTTTAACCTTAATCCATCCAACCTTTATTAACTGAATGTGCATTTAATGGGTGCCATGTGCTTCACACTGCTAATAGGAGGAATAAATTACCATCTATAGAATCTATCCTCAAGATGCTTACAGTTGTGCTAGGGAAGCCTGATAACTATTTGAAAATCATAAATTAGCAATGCAGATCAATATATGTCAATACACATTGTAATGATACAATAATAGAGAAGTTTATGAGTAGTGAGTCTTGATGGGCTGATGAGCCTCTTACAGGGTATGGCATGACATGAATTAGCCTGGGAGGAAACAACAGTGATGGAGGGAAGGCCACCGCAGGTGAGATGAAAAGGTGACTTTACCAGAAAGAAAAGGCATGTCGCCCTGAGGATATTAAAGTGAACAGTCGGGCTGGAGTGGAAGGAAAAGGAAGGCTAATTTCAGGGAACACTAGGCTAACTCATGAGACCTTGACTGCTGGGCCACAGTGTGACATGGAGGCAAAGAAGAGTTGCAAGAGTTGTATGCGAAGGGAAGATGAAGTTAACTTTGCAATTAAAGTATGAAACAAGCTGGTTTTAGAAGCTTCTGTGGAGTTATCTTGATCCCTATCAGTAGAACAACGGCAAGCTTTGACTGAGGGAGTTGGAAGCACCCTCTCCCAATCAAGGAGAGGTTTCAGACCATGAGCACACCTCTCACCGACCTGGTCACGGCCACTCATTGTGGTGTGCTTTTCCATTTTTCTTCCTCTCCTTTCGTTCCTTCTGGAGTCGCTCTAGTTCTGCTTCATACATCATCTCCTGAATCAAGTACTTCTCTCTCCTCATTCGGTCTCTTAGATCTTTTGGGAGGTCTGGGATCAGATATGAAATGAGGTGCTTTATACAAAACACGAGGTGCTAAAAACACAGAGGAGAACACAACAGTCAGGCCTACTGTCCATTCTCAACTGGAAAGAGCTCTGGGGGGTGGTTCACGAACTTCTCTTGTTCCAGCAACGTGGAGCTTCCAGAGTACCTGGAAAGGAGGCTGAGGCCAAGGGAGGTGTGTATTGACAAAGAGGATCTCAGGGATAGGTGAGGACTGAACTCGGTCTGATGTTATCACATAGGAGTCAGAAAAGGAGATGGAGAAGAAATGGTCAAAAAATGCAAGGGGCAGTCAGTAGCATGTACACTGTGGAATCAGAAAACCCAGATCTGAATCCCAATTTTGTATCTTTTACTAAAGAGCTTTCTGTCTACCTGGGCATAAGTTACTCTGGGCCCCAATTTGCTCATCTATAAAGTAAGTATTATGAAAATTGTAGGAAAACATTTAAAGATGCTCTGTGGATTGCTAAATGCTCTGCTAATCTGGATTGCAAGAATTATCAATGAGCCTAGAGCGGTAATCATTCAGGAAGAAATTTTTTTGGGAGGGAGAGGGAGGGGAGTAAACTGTCACAAATTCTTTACCTGAAATACTAATACCTGAAACTCTAGAATCACTGTCACTTCTGTTCACCTATATGATGGTGACCACTAAAGTACCAGATGACAATTTAAAGGCCCTTAGAATTCTAAAGTATTAAATAAAGATCACGTCCAAATGACACCATTAAGTATTCTTAGTTTTACTGAAATGTTGGTAAATTTGGTAATTCATGGTAGCTTATGATCCTGCCAATTAAGAGCATTTTCTGATATATTCCTAGTATTTTTAAAAATAACAATATATTGAAAAGGAAAGTTACACTTGATAAACCAAATAACAATTTAATGCAATGCCTTTTCTATTTTGTTTAAAAAATTTTAAGAGAGTGATGCGTTAAAAATTTCTTTAAAGAGGGACTCGGCCATCGATAAGTTAATTCCCAGGGAAGAACAGCTTAGTATTGTCTTCTCTTGGTTCCTTGGAGTGAAGGAGAAAAAAAAGTGATGGAATCGTTTTGAGTAGGTATAGGAAGCTTCTAGTCCAAACCAAAAGGCAGCCTTGGCTTGCATTAATTTGGCTTTAATGTATGTGACAGGAGATAAAATTTCTATTGGTACAGTTATAGAAACAAACTATTTTTAGCAGCAATTTTCTTAAAAGATGAAAAAATAGATAATATATTTTTATTGAGACACAATACATGCAATTACTAGGTAGATTTTACTTTATAAGTCTATTCTGAGTCTTAGGTCATGAATAGTTATTTCTGTGCTTGAACATAAGTAATGTCACGATGATACACAACCAGAAGCTACCACTTGTAATACCCAGTTCAATGATTTCCAAACTATGGTCCTTGAACACCTGCATCGAGATCATCTTGGAGGGTCTATGAAAGGCAAACTGCAGATATGATGGATCAGAATCTTGGAGTAGGATGAAAAAAACCACCATTTGCCCAGCGATTCCGGACTTATTCATTAATAATCAACAACAATGGACTTCCAAATATTTCTTGGAAAATTCAAAGACTTTAATTAAAGGGAAGAAAAAGAGTTTATATAATATCATTATACCACATCTGGACACACACAATCACACTGAAAGTCCTCAAAACATATTCATTACTGTAGTTACTTCATAGTGTCGAAGGATATAAAGAATCGGTTGAGAAAACTTACCTCAAACACAATGATAAAAGCCAGGCGAGCCGCGAGGACGTGCCAGAACTGCAGTGTGTAGCCGTAGGGCACCAGTGAATGAGGAGGGTCACGGTAGTCTCGGTATCTACAAGTGTACAGCACAGTGTTACATTCCAAACTGTGATTGTCCCAACTCCCAGATCGCTTTCATTCCCACTATGTAGCTCTTATTCATAGGAGAAAAGCTTAGAAAGCCTCTGTATACTACTAGACATCTGTCGTTTTATTTGTCCAGCATTTCTTCTTCTGATAAAAGAATCTCTCTTCCCCTCTGGGGAATCATCTATGTGGGTTGGACAGAGTTTGTCCCCTCCCCTGACCCCGGCTCAGAAGGTAAGCCAGACTGGATCAGTGAGACTCATCACCAGGACTGCTGCTAGGATGATCACTTAGTGAATTATCACTAAGCTCACAGAAAGTTAAAAGCCTAGAGCTGCTGGTGGCCATCACAAACTATGTAGAGAGCCTGGTTGAGAATAAAGTCAACAAATCAAAAAACGGTCAGCAGAGAGGCAGTATCTTGATGACACTGCTGGAGCCTTGAAATCCAGCCAGGTTTCTGGCTTTCCTACTCTCTCAAGTCATTGTACCATAAAGTCAAGTTTCTTTCTAGAGGATTCCTTATTGCTACCTTAAGGAATTAAACTTCGATGACGCCAATGAGTTTGGCTGTCATCTGCTTCACTGCCTGCAGCTGTCTCCAGAATTACTCACTTTGGAAAGCACACTGGAACCAAGTTTGGGGTGTGCCAGACTCATATGATCTTAGGTAATTCATGAAGCTTCTCTGGACATCGGTTTTCCCTGTCATCAAAATTAGAGTCTTCATCTCACCCTGCTCTAAAATTTGGACTCTCACTTTTTTCCTGTATGATTTTGCAAATAACTGTGGCAAGTGGAGCTCCGTGTTTATGCTCTAGCCTATGTCTGATCCCGCTGGCCTTTTCCGTGAGGCAGAGTTTTGAGGGAGGGCCATGCTGAGGTGTCATTTGTGCCCTGATTCTCTGTTTTTGGTGCAGTGCTATTTATTTGCATAATGACTGGCTACATGTTTCCTGGCACTTCTACAAAGAAAACACTCCCCTGTCCTGCTGTAAAAATAGCCAGGAAGCCAAGCTTCAAAGCTAATTAAATCAAAGTTTTATTTCTCTAATCTTTTAGTTTAGTACCTTCAAAGACACTAAGTCACCCAGTGGCATTAGTGTTTGGAGGAATTTTTTCAAGTGAGTCAGAGTTGTTTTCAGAAAGTAACACTTCATTTTTTCAATTTTACATGAGGGAAAAGTGGGATGTTCCCTTTTGATTTCAGTTAGTGCATTCTCTCTCAGTTAGTGCTTTTCTCGGGAAACGGATGATTGCCTTGCAAACATTTTTCTAGCACCAGGTACAGTTAACTGTTGTGATAAAAGTGTATATACATTTAATAAGTGAACCTCATGTAACCCTGTTCAAGTTCAGACCTTAGAACATGGCGAGTGGCTTAGAAATCTTGGCAATCTTGGACACCCCGAGAGGTACTGCTGCAGCAATCTACGTATGCAAGTGTTTCTAAATAAAATAGTGCTCAGTTTTGTATGGTTCGAACTCTATATAAATGGACTCATACTGTACGAGTTATCTGTAATTACATCTTTAATTATTATGCAATTTATTTTTGAGTTCTCAATTCTATTCCATTTTCTATTTGTTCACTCTGACACCACTACATAGATTAATTTCTATAATTTCATACTATATCTAACATAAGATAAATCTCCACCTGTTCTTCAAAAGTGTCTTAACTAATCTTGAGCCTTTGCATTTCTGTATTACTTTATTTTGCACAGAACTAGCTTAATCATAATTCATATAACCTTCTTGGTCTAATTATATTCTTATTTTCTCTAATTTTTACATTTACTTAATACTTATATAATGAACTCTCATAAATCCACCACGTGACCCAAGAATTAAAACATGACCAGGAACTTATATCTGCCTACCTTTGTGCTCCTCCATCCCTTTCTCTTGTTTCTCTTATCCTGAATTTCATTTTTATAATTAACATATTTATGTATATGAGTATATTCGTGTGTTTTAATATTATACTGTATAGCTTTGGTTTTGAAATTTCTAGAAAAGATGTTATACCGTATGTAGTCTTCTGAGCTTTGCTTTTTTTTCTCACTATCATGCTACAAAGATTCATCCATGCTATTGCATGTATTGAATTTAGTTCCACTGCTATAAAATAGACCCTAGTATGAACATATAGTTGTTGTTTAATGTAGTGTATGTTTAGATTTATACTCACAGGGCTGGTCATTTCTCTTTCTTTTAATTTCTCTAACCATGTAAGGTCTTGAAAACAAAGCTCAAGTCTATCCAGTTCAGCAAATGCCCTTTGGATAAAAGTCCCAATCCTCTACTACTCTGGGTTCCACCTTTATTTACTAGTAAATTTTTTTTCTTGCGATGAGAACTTTTAATATCTGCTCCCTTAGCAACTTTCAAATATGAACACAGTATTATTGACTATAGTCATCATGCTGTGCGTTAGATCCCCAGGATCTGCTTATTTTATAATGGGAAGTTGGCACATTTTGACTGCCTTCGTGCATTTTTCCCACCCCTCCCACACCCAGTGTTTGGTGACTACCAATCTGTTCTCTGAATTTAAGAGTCTGGATTTTTCATTTGTTTTGTTTCTAGATTCCATATACAAATGAGATCATACAGTATTTGTTTTTCTCCATCTGACTTATTTCACTTAGCATAATGCCTTCAAGGTTCATCCATGTTGTCACAAATGGCAGTATTTCCTTTTATTTTATAGCTAAGTAATATTCAATTTTGTGTGTGTGTGTGTATCACATTTTCTTTATTCATTTATCCATCAATGGACACTTAGATCAGGTTGTTTCTGTCACAGACATCATAAATAATGCTGCAATAAGCATGGGAGCGCAGATATCTTTCTGAGTTAGTGTTTTTGTTTTTCTTCAGAAAAACTCTCAGAAGTAGAACTGCTGGTTCACATGATAGTACTATAGTACTATTTTTAACTTTTTGAGAGAAGTAGAACTGCTGGTTCACATGATAGTACTATAGTACTATTTTTAACTTTTTGAGACCCCCTCCATACTATTTTTAATTTTTTGAGACCCCCTCCATACTATTTCCATAGTGGCTGCACCAATTTACATTCCCACCAACAGCACAGAGTTCCCTTTACTCCATGTCTTCAGTAACGCTAAAGTTATTTATCGCCTTTTGATAATAGCCATTCTAACAGGTGTGAGATGATAGCTCATTGTGATTTAGATTTGCATTCCTTGGTGATTATTGATGTTGAGCAACTTTTCATGTACCTACTGGTCTTCTGTATGCTTTCTTTGGAAAAATGTCTATTCAGATCACCTGCCCATTTTTTAATTGAATTTTATTTTTTTGTTATTGAGTTGTATGAGTTCTTTATATATTTTGGATATTTGCCCCTTAACAGATATATGATTTACAAATAGATTTTCCCCATTTTGTAGGTAGCCTTTTCATTTTGTTGGTTTCCTTTGCTGTGCAGAAGCTTTTTAGTTTGATGTAGTCCTACTTGTTTGTTTTTCCTTTTGTTGCCTTTGCTTTTGGTGTCAGATTCAAGAAATCATCACCAAGATCAAGGTCAAAGAGCTTAACAGCTATGTTTACTTTTAGGATTTTTATAATTGTAGGTCTTATGTTCAAATTTTTAATATATATTGAGTTAATTTTTTTGTATGGTATAGATAGTGGTCTAGTTTCATTCTTTTACATGTGGCTGTCCAGTTTTCTCAATACCATTTATTGAAGAGATTGTCCTTTCCTCATTGTATATTCATGGTTCCGTTGTCATAAATAAACTGACCATATATGCATTTATGACCATTTATTTCTGGGCCCACTATTCTGTTTCATCAATTCGTATGTCTGTTTTTATGCCAATATCATACTGTTTTAATTACTACAGCTTGAAATAAGCTTGGTTTTTTCTCAAGACTGCTTTTGCTATTTGGGGTCTTTTGTAGTTCCATACAAATCCCAAAATTTGTAAAATGCCATTAAGATTTTGATAGGGATTACAATTAATCTATAGATTTCTTTGGGTAGTATGGACATTTAAAAAATATTCCAATACATAAGCATGAAATACCTTTCCATTTATTTGTGTTGTCAATGGATCAATGTCTTACAGTTTTCAGTATACAGATCTTTCACCACTTTGGTTAAAAATGGGATTGTTTATTTAATTTCTCTGATAGTTTGTTGTTAATTATAGAAACAACTGATTTTTATATACTGACTTCATATCTGCAAATTTACTGAATTCGTTTTTTAGTTCTAACAGTTTTTTGTAGCCTTTAGGGTTTTCTACATATAATATGTCATCTGCAAATAGTGACAATTTTACTTTTTCCTTTCTGGTTTGTATGCCTTTATTTCTTTTTCATGCCTAATTGCTCTAGCTAGATCTTCCAGTACTGTGATGAATTAAAGTGGCAACTTCCTTGTCTTGTTTCTGATCTTAAAGGAAAAGCTTTCAGCTTTTCACTGCTGAGTATGACATGAGCCATAGGCTTGTCTGGTAACCATAGCAAAAATCTATAGTAGATACACAATATAAAGAGAAAGGAATCTGAGCATACCACTAAAGAGTCATCAAACCACAAAGGAAGAGAACAAGAGAAGGAATAGAGAAGAACTACAAAATAGCCAGAAATCATTGAACAAAATGGCAGTAGGTACACATTTATCAATAACTACCTTGAATGTAAGTAGACTAAACTCTCCCATCAAAAGACAGAGTGGCTGAATGGTTAAAAAATAAGACTCATCTAAATGCTTGTGGTTACCATAAGGCTTACATATAACAACTTGTATTTATAGCAGTCTATTTTAAGTTGATAACAACTTCAATTGGATCGCATTCTAAAGCTCTACATTTTTACGATCCTGCCACGTTTTATGTATTTGATGTCACAATTTAATCTTTTCATCTTACATATCCCTTAATTATTGTAATTATTATTTTTACTACCTTTGTCTCTTAACCTTCTACTAGCTTTATAAGTGATTATTCCACTCCCTTTTCTATATATTTGCCTTTACCAGTGAGATTTATAGTTTCAGTTGTTTTCTTATTACTTTAGCATCCTTTTGTTTTAGCTTAAAGAAGTCCCTTTAACATTTCTGGTAAGGCTACTCTAGACATGATGAGCTCCTTTAGCTTTGCCTGTCTGGAAAACTTTCTCTCTCCCTCAGTTCTGAAGGTCAGCTTTGCCAGGAAGAGTATTCTTGGTGGGTTTTTTTCTTTCAGCACTTTGAATATCGCGTTACTCCCTTCTGGCCTGCAAAGGTTCTGTTGAAAAATTTCTTGAGAGTCTTATTAGCATTCCCTTGTATGTATGTACCAAGTTTTTTTTTTTTCTTTCAATATTCTCTTTTTGTCTTTAACTTTCGATGCTTTTATAATACCTTGCTGTGCGTCACTTTGACTTTTTATTTGTAACTCTCAGGTCTTCCTGGATCTGGATGTCAGAGTTCCAGCCCCAAAGATTATATTTTAATTGGTCTGGGTCACAGCCTGGTCAAGAGAGTTTAAAAATCTCCAAGGGATTTTAATGCATATTAAGGTGGAGAACTGCTTTAAACCAACTCATTCAACAAGGGCTGACTGAGCCAAACTGCCCCATGGCAGAGCCAGCCCATCTTGGGCTAAGAGTGCCACACTCACCTGCAGTACTTGAGAGGGGTCCCCGAGAACTCACTGCCATCGGACTCAGGCTCAGATCGATTCTCAAAGTCAGAAATTCGAAACACGGACAAGCTGGCATTCACATAGCCAACCATGCACCTAAAAGAGAAAGCAAATTCTATAATTAAAACTCTGACCACCTCTGCATCTGATTCTGTAAAGGCTCTATTTCCTAGAATTCTCTACAGTTTTAAGTGCCTTTAGCTGGCCTTGCCTTGTTACAAGCACTCAATTTAGGATATGCTGAAAAACCCTGGGTTTGTTTAATCAGAAACAAGTTATTTCTTTTGTTCTAGTCCTTTTTGTGTGGACTCATCATACAGAAAATCACTACCCCAGTCAATGCTTCAGTGAAATAGGTGAAATACAGCATTGAATAACCAGCATAAATAATTGGTAAGTCACTGCTTCTCTCACCGATTACATAGACACAGAGAGATGATACATATGCACATATAGACACCTTCGTTAGTGAATATCTATGCTGTCATAATGCCCTGAATATCACCGGTGTGAACATGGTGCCCCCTCTCCAACTCACATCCCACGGTACAGTCATAATAGACAATATTCCCAGAATGTATCATATGCTTCATGTCTCTGCACAGGATGTATTTTCTGTTAAGATTCCCTACTCATTTATTTATAAGTGAAAACAGTGCTCACCCTTCAGAGGCTAACTGAAATGCCACACCTTCTGGGAAGATGTCCTAATCCTCCATTCAGAAGACTCATTTCCTTCTCTCTTACAGTGCCCCTATACTAACTTCACAATTGCCATACAGCTTGTACTAGAGTTGTCTGCATACATGTATGTACTGCCCTTTGGACTGCATTTTTTTTTTTTTTTTTTTGAAGCAGAGAAAGTGTCCTAGATATTTTTGTATCTTAAGACCTAGGACAGTCTCTTCAGTGCAGTGAATTCAATTGCTTGGACTAGAGGAAAACTAAAGTATCAGAGATTCCATCAAGGTCTTGAGAATGGACCAGGAATAAAACTATTGCCTGGATCCCCAGGGATTATACGGTTCTTAAGAACATGGCTTTCATTCTATACCAAGGGTCAGTATATTACAATACTAAACGCTTAGGGCTGTAAGTTCAAATTGTAGGCATGCTACTTCCTAGGCATGTAATCTTGGAATATTATTTAACTTCTTTAAGTGACAATAGTCCCCACCTTATAGGGTCATTGCGGGGATTAAATGACATGATATATACAAAGTCAGTGATAGTGTTTAGCCTATAGCAAGACTGTAATAAATGTGAGTGGCTTTTATTCATTTTATTTATTTCTGGCACTTAACAGAAGGTTGTTAATAATTATTGATTGAATGAATAAATTATAGTCTTCAGAGTTTATTACTGGGTGTGATTATCCCAAGTTGCTGAACACTGAACCAAAATAATGACATGAACACAGTTCTGAGAGCACATGGGTTCTATGTGTTGTCTTGCTCAAGACAAATCACTGGTTTTATAATGGTCTTAAAAAAAACAAGTGGAAGGGCTCATTTATCAAGTCACTCATGGGTGAAACAAATAGTGAGTGAGCGTGTAACATACCTTAATCCAACTGGCAGCAGGCCTGCCTTACTACTTGAAATGGTGATTTGAAATTATGTCTCCCTCATCTATGAACTGCCTAGCACATGACATGGAAACAAATTAGTGCTTCAATGATTACTAGCTGTCACAGAGAGGGAGCCAGTTTTTGTGAAATACAAAAAGTAGCAGTCTTCTGAGGAGCAGTGGAAAGGGAAAGGTGCAAAAAACAGGCCCAGCATTGACATGAAATAGTCACACCCCTCCTGCCTCCTGCACTCTTTCCTCACAAAGTGGCCATGAGCTTTACTGAGACTGAAGCTGCTGTCTAATGGCTACTCTTCACGCAGTTGAAAAAATCTAAATTGAAATGAAATGCCTGTTTCATGGATGGAATACCCTACCCTCAAGGTAAAGAGAATACATCTTTAAATCATTTATTAAGCATTTTCATATAAGTACAAGTTGACTGTGTCTCTTTAGTGGATGTATACTCCTGGATACAAAGCATTACACATGGACCGAGTACATATAATCATAGTTATTATCTGTGAAGTCTTCTTTCCATATAATTTCCATAATATGGAAGGAGCTAATACTGAACTGTCTAGGCATTGCTCTAATTCTTTTCACTATAACAGAATTTTAGCTTACCTATATCAAATAGTTGAGATGGTCATCAATTCAAGAAAATAAGATTCCCCACATTTTTCCATGTGTAGTGCAGCCAAATGGCAATCATGTGTCGGCTCATGACCTACTATTGCAGGAATAGATCCCATGTCTGTCACTCATTTTGCTGGCAGGAGATCTACATACTGTCACTGTGGCATACCACCACTGCCAAGTCTCATAAAGACAACACTACACTGATAATCAGGGAGAAGTGAGAGGTATGGAGGAAAAATGTATCAGACAAAGGAAGGGTTTCCCATGAATATAAAATAATGAAGTCAGTTTTCTTATGGGACTGGTAGATGGCCTCTGAAGGCATTTCCAAGAAAGGAGATGCAGAAAATGTCTTATGTAAAGGTGTAGCATTGTTTGAATTAGGATATATATCTCTTCTAAGTAACTTGGGAGAAGATCACATTTAAATGTGAGAATTCAGGTTTTAAAATCATTACTCTCGAATCCTTTACTAAAGGTGGAAAAGGATAAACTAGTGATTATCATCAGTTTCAAGGCAAAGATCAGAACCAGAAGTTAACTTCTGAATTTGTAGATGACAGATAAAATTCACTGTAGAGTGTCTTTGAATTTTGCTACTAAATTTTCCTTTGATGTTTTAGACACTGTGACTCAAACAGCATGGGGATAGGAATCAAAAGGTGAAAGAGCCGGGGAAATAAGGTCGGCTTCATACATTAAAGTCAAACATGCTTTATAGATAACAAATGACTATTTATAAATTAATTTATACATTCATTTATAGGTGGTATATTAGGCTAATGAGGGCAGAAGAAAGTTGACTCCTCACTTGTTGCAATAAAAATGTCAGACATGAAAAAGGAAGATCTCTAACAGTTTTTTAAAAATATAACTACAAATTATTATGGTATTTAATTGCTTTATAGTTTGTATAAATATTTATAGTTCATTAAGTGAGATATTTGTGGTTCGTTCTGTGAAAACTTGAGCATTGTGTCCTTGATCAATTCTTTAACTCCTTATAATATCACTACAGGAAAATCAGTTTTAATTTATATCACTAAATCAGGTATATACCTCATAATAATTCTAAAGCCTGCATATATCCTTAGAGAATGTTCCAGAACTTTAGTCCATGTCTACTTGATAACAGAGCAATTAGTTTACTGCATTCAGTGGGTAACGGTGGTGGTGAGGGAATCATATTGGTTATTTATTCTCTCTGGAAAAAATTTTCACTTAAGTTTAAACTTTTTTATTTTTCAATTATAGGTTACAAACAATATTTTATTAGTTTTAGGTGTACAACATAGTGGTTAGACATTTATATAACTTACAGAGTGATCACTTCAATATGTCTAGTACTCATGTGACACCATACATAGTTATTATTTATATTCTCTTTGCCGTAATTTAGATCCTCATGACTATTTTTGTAACAGAAAATTTGTACATCTTAATTTCTTTCATCTTTTCCACCCATCCTCCCAATCCCCTGTCATCTGGTAATCATTAATTTGTTCTCTGTATCTATGACTTTGTTTGTTTTGTTTGTTTTTTTTAGATATAACATATGTGAAATCATATGAATTCGTTTTTTCCTGTCTGATTTTTTCACTTAGCATAATACTGTCTGGGTCCATCCATGTTGTCACAAATGGCAAGATTTCATTCTTTTTTATGGCTGAGTTATATTCCACTGTATATATGTACCACCTCTTTATATATTCATTTATTGATGGACACTGTGACTGTGACTATAGATTGCTTCTATATCTTGGCTATTGTAAATAATGCTGCAATAAACATAGGAGTGCAGATATCTTTTTGAATTAGTGTTTTGAATTTCTTCAGGTAAATACCCAAAGGTGGCATTGCTGAGTCTTATGGTAATTCTGTTTAATTTTTTGAGGAACCTCTATACTGTTTCCATAGTGGCTGCACCAATTTGCAATCCCGCCAATAGTGCACGAGAATTCCTTTTTGTCCACAACCTCACCAACACCTCTTTGTTGATTTATTGAAGATAGCCATTCTGACAGGTGTGAGGTGGTCTCATCATGTTTTCACTTGCATTTCCCTGATTAGTGCTATTAAGAATCTTTTCATAAGCCTATTGGCCATCTGTATATCCTCTTGGAGAAATGTCTATTCAGGTTCTCTGCCCATTTTTTTAAAAATCAGATTGTTTGTTTGTTTTATAGTGTTAAGCTGTATGAGTTCTTTATAAATTTGAAATTTTGGGTATTGACTCCTTATTGAATGTATCACTGGTAAAATCATCTCATTTGGTATATGGTCTTTTCACTTTGTTGATGGTTTCCTTCACTGTGCAAAAACTCCAGTCTGATATAGTTGCACTTATATATATATTGATATGATCATATAATTTTTATCCTTTATTTTATGTAGTATATCACATTAATCAATTTGCAAATATTGAATCAGACTTGCATACCAGAAATAAATTCCTTTTGATTATGGTATATGATCTTTTTAAGGTTTGCTGAATTTGGTTTGCTAATATTTTGTTGAGGATTTTTGCATCTATGTTCATCAGGTGTATTGGCCTTTTTTTTTTTTTTTTTTTTTGGTAATGTCTTTATCGGGTTTGGTATCAGGTAATGCTGGTCTTGTAAAGTGAGACTGGGAGTCTTCTATTCATTTTTTTTTTTTTTGCAGTAGGTAGATATTAATTCTTCTTTGAAAGTTTGGTAAAATCTGATCATGACACCTTCTGGTCCAGGGCTTTTTGTTTTATTACTGAAATGATTTTGTTAATAGTTATTGGTTTATTCAGATTTTCTGTTTCTTCCTGATTCAGTCTTGGAAGATTACATGTTTCCAGAAATTTACCCATTTCTTCCATGTTGTCCAATTTGTTGGCACTAATTGTTCATAGTATTTCCTAATAATTCTTAGTTTTTCTATGGTGTTTGTTGTCACCTTTTTCATTTTCTATTTTTATTTGGTCCCTCTTTTTTTTTTTTTTTTTTTTTTTTTACTGAATCTGGCTAACAGTTTATCAATTTTGTTTGTTTTCAAAGAACCACCTTTTGGTTTCAAACTATTTCATTTGTTTCCACACTGATCTTTATTTCCTTCATTCTATTCACTTTGGGCTTTGTTTATTCTTCTTTTTCTAGTTCTTCTATGTGTAAGTTTAGATTATTTGAGATTTTTCTTGTTTCCTGAAATAGGCCTGTAACATTTTACATTCCTCTTAGAATGGCTTTGGGTATGTCCTATAGATTTTGGGTTGTTGTGTTTTCATTTTCATTTATTTCAAGATACCTTTTGATTTCTTCCTTGATCTCCATTCATTTTTTAGTAGCATGTTATTTAGCATTTCAGATTTATTTATAGAATTGATTTCTAGTTTCATGCCATTGTGATTGGTGAAGATGCCCGATATAATTCGGTCTTCTTAAATTTATTGAGACTTGTTTGCAGCTTCACATATGGTCTCTCTTGGAAAATGTCCCATGTGTACTTTAAAATAATGTGTATTCTGATTTTTCTTGAAATAGTCTAAATATCAAATACATCTGGTCTAATGTGTCATTTAAGGCCACTGTGTCCTTGTTGATTTTCTGTCTGGATTATCCATTGATCAGTGGGGTGTTAAAGTCTCTGATTCTTATTGTCTGTCATTCTCTCCCTTTATGTCCATCGATATTTACTTTACATACTTAGGTGCTCCTACATTGTGTGCATAGATGTTTACAAGAGTTATATCCTCTTGTTAGAATCATCCCTTTATCATCATGAAATACCCTTCTTTGTTTCTTTTTACTGCCTGTTCTACAGTTGATTTTGTCTAATATAAGCATTGATATCCAGTCTTTTCCTTTCTATTTGCACAAAATATTTTTTTCCATTCCTTTATTCAGTCTGCGTGTTTTGATCTGAAGTGGGTCTCTTGTAGGCAGCATATTTATGAGTCTTGTTTTTTTTTTATGCATTCAGCCACCCTATGTGTTTTGATTGAAGTATTTAGTTTATTTACATTTAAAGCAATTACTGATAAGTATGTAGTTACTGCCATTTCTGATCATTTTTGTAGTTCTGCTCTGTTCCTTTCTTATTCTCTTGCTCTCTCCTCTTGTATGTTGATGACTCTCTAGTGTTATGTTTGGGTTCCTTCCTCTTTATTTGTTGTATACCTCTTACAAATTTTTGGTCTGTGGTTACCACATGCTTCATATATACCAAGCTATGTTTACAATAATCTAAGTTGATAGGTGCTTAAGTTGGACATATTCTAAAATCACTATAGTTTTTTATTAAACTTGTCCAGGTTTATGGTTATTTTTTTTCTTGTGTGTGTGTTTATCCCTTAATTTATTTTTGTAATTACATATGATCTTCTACTTTTGTCTTTCAAGCTCTATACTAGCTTTAGTTGGTTGGTCCATTGCTTTTACTAAGTGTTTATTTTTGTCAGTGAGAATTATTTTCTTATATTTTCTTATATATACTTTTGATCTTCTCTTTTCTACTTAAAGAAGTCTCATAACATTTCTTGTAATAATACTGATTTCGTGGAGATGAACTCCTTTAGCTTTTTATTGTCTGGGAAACTCTTTCTCTCTCCTTCAATTCTAAATAATAGCCTTTCAGATCAAGTATTCTTGACTGTAGATTTTTGTTTTTCATCACTTTAAATATTTTGTGTGAATCCCTTTCGGTCTGCAGCTTCTATTGAGAAATCAGCTGACAGCGTTATGGGAGCTTCCTTATACATAACTTCTTTTCTCTTGCTGCTTTTAAGATTTTCTTTGCCTTTAACCTTTGACATTTTAATTATGTTGTATCTTAGTGTGGCACTCTTTGGATTCATCTTGTTTGAGACTGTACTTTCTGGACTTGTATGTCTATTTTCTTCACTAGGTTAGGGAAGTTCTCAATCATCATTTCTTCGAGTAGGTTTCCAATCCCTTGCTTTCTCTTCTCCTTCTGGTGCCCCTATAATGTGAATGTTAGTATGCTTAATGTCCCAAAGTCCCCTTAGATTATCTTTATTTTTTTGGATTCTTTTTTTCTTTTTTGCTGTTGATTGGGTGTTTTCTGCTACTTTGTCTTCCAGATCACTGATTTGATGCTCTGATTTATCTAATCTGCTATTAACTCCCTCTAATGTATATTTCATTTTAATGACCGTATTCCTCATTTCTGACTGTTTTTTTTATTAATGGTTTCTATCTCTTTATTGAGGTTCTCACTGAGTTAATCTATTCTTCCCTGAATTCATTGAGCATCCTTATAACCAGTGTTTTGAACTGAGTATTTGGTAGATTGCTTGTCTCCATTTCATTTAGTTCTTTTTCTAGAGTTTTGTCCTGTTCTTTCATTTAGAACATGTTTGTCTCCTCATTTTGGCTGATTCCCTGTGTTTGTTTATATGTACTAGGTAGATCTGCTACCTTTCAGTCTTCACAGAGTGTCCTTATACAGTAGGTGTCCTATAAGGCCCAGTGGTGCAGTGTCCCTGAGCCAGGTCCTCCAGGATTGTCCGTTGTGTAGGTTGTATGCCCTCTGTTGTAGTTAAGCCTTGATGACTATTGGCACATCAGTGGGTGAGATTGACTCTCAATTTAACTGGCTGTGAAGATGGCTGTGACTATAATAGAAAACCTGTCGTATGGAGGTTGACCTCATAGAGTGGGAGTTGTATTAGTGGGGCTCTGGTACCAGCTGAGTCTGCCCTTTGGCTGTGTCATTTGTGAAACTGATTGGGTGGTATTCTGGTGTGGTCTGAAGTCAGCCACATTGTGTGCTGATTCTGGGGGCTCTTTGGAGGGTGCTCTAGTGCAGGCCAAAGTCAGCTACCATTTGTGCCCAGCTCAAGGTCACCTGGTGGGAGCTACAAAGTGATCAGAGTTTGGTTGCCACTTGTGTTGAGCTTTGAGGGACTTGGGAGATGCTACCCTGTGAACTGAGGCTGACTGCCACTAGTGCTATGCATAAGATCCTTTAGTGGGCACTACAATGTGAGCTGAGGCCAGCCGCTTCTTGTGCCAGGTTTGTGGCTGCTCAGTTGAAGCTCTGTTCCAGGCCCACACTGGCTGCAGTTTATGCTAGGCTTGGGGCTACATAATGGGAGTTACAATGCAAGTTTAGATGAGTTGCGGATGCTTAGCAAGAGGTACAGGGCATACCAAAGCCAGATATTGTTTGTTTGGGGTTTGTGGACCTTTGAGAGATTTTAGGAAATTCTGCAATATGAGCCAAGGCAGGCTGTTCCTGTGGAAAAGGCACTGGAAGCGGCTGGGGTTGGGGGGCACAAGTTGGGTGGGACAGTGTCTCAAGGAATCACCTGTGATTCTGTGCGCAAACAGCGTCACCCAGGTTAAGGAAGAGCTCAGATTTGGCTCTTGCCTGCACCTGCTGGCTAGGTGAAGAAAGGAGTCAACCAAGAAGCAATGGTGTCTGACAGAGCTTCCATCCCCAGAGAGAGCCACCCTGACCCTTCAGACCTCACCTTGAAGCAAGTCGATTCAGTTCCTCCCAGATGTCTGTTGCTTTTTGAGCTGCTGCCTCTGTGCTGGAGCCCAGTGAGTGTGAGTTTGTTAGTAAGTCCCTGCTCAGCCCTCAAGAGGAATGCTTTGGACCTCAGGAGTTTTTATTTCCCTCAGATACAATCTCTGCTGATTTTCACAGCCAGATATTATGGAGACTCTTCCCAGCACTGGTGCCCCAGGCTGGGTAGTTAGGTATGGGACTAGGGCCCCTAACTTTTTAGGGACCTCTACAGCCAAGATAGCCCTTCTGATTCTTAATTGCTACACAGTGTGTGTGGGGGACCTGCTTGTTCTGCATCTCTGTTCCTCCTACTAGTCTCAATGTGGCTTCTTTATATCCTTGGTTATAGGACTCTGTTCACGTAGTGATTCAAAATGATGACTATTCTATAATTTAGTTGTAATTTTGATGTGGTCATGGGAGGAAGTTAGCACAGCATTTACCCATTCTGCCATCTTGACTAGAAATCAAATTTTCACTTTGTTGATTGAAATTTTAGTGCTGGTTGACAAAACTATTTTATAGTACCCATCTTCAACTTCATAATTTGTCTCCCATGTCTGCTCAGAAGTAATTTTAGTTCTCTAAGTTCTTTTCTAAATGGCCCCTTTGAAGATTCCCTAAAAGAGGAAGTGGCTTCATTTTGCAGTGAACAATCTTATCATGGGCGTTGGTCTGGGAATCAGTCAAGGCAGTCAAGAATGTCTTAAGAGGAAAGGGTAAAAACATTTGAAAATTTTTTGTGTACCCACTATATGGAGAACATTGGTTCAAACCATGGTATTGAGAATGTTTTTTTCATTATGCCACTGAAGATTCATTTGCTGGGCATCCATGAGAGTAGAGAGAATAAATGAAACATACTGTCATAGGGACAAGGGACATGTGAACTGAATGACCCTGTACATATGAATGAAATTCTCATCCATGGAGAAGCCAAGGAAAGCTATAGAAAGGCTAAAAATGTATGGAAGTAGTCTGGAGTGTTAGAGAAAAGTGACTGGTTTGTTTGAAATACTTTCAATTTAGGGTCAGTTTAAATTGAAATATGACACTTCCATAGCCAGATTAAACCATAAGAAGTGGTATTTGATTATGATCACAGATACTACCCCAAAAACCTATGACAATGCTGCTCCTCTGATTTCAGTCATCTCTGAAGCATTTCTAAATTGGGGGGGAAAAAAAGGTCTGAAAGGGATAATAGAGCATAAAATAAGCTTCATGAAGAAACATACAAATATTTATATCAGTATATATTTCAAAACAAGAAAAATGACCAATGGATTAGAAGATAAAAGGTAGATCTTTAAATTCTGAACGTGGCAGAGGCTCTTAAATTACGAAGAAAGGTTATTAAAAGCCTTGGAGAGTCTAATAAATCTGAATTAAGGAGGCTATTAGATAAATTTTTAAGCACCATGAACATTTTAAAAAATGTAATAGAATTTTAAATTCTAAAGCTTTGATTCACTATCTACTGTGCATAAATGTTTCCATTTTAATTTTCAGCACCTCCCCCCCCCCACCCAAAAAACCAGTTTCACTAGATTTGGAATAGAGAAAACTGAAATAACCACTGGGATTTAACCCCCAGGATGTTTGTTAGACTAGCTAGATAACCACTTCCTGGCAAATGACCCCAAGGCTGTGTGGTTCAGGGTGGAGAACACTGTGTGAGTCTTGGCTTTACCTTCATGTGGGCTCCAACAGTTCCACTGCCTTCTGATTCTGGATTCAACCCCTCAATGTCTTTCTACTCTTCAAAGTGAGGGTAATAATCCATGTCCCACTCCCAGGGTTGTTTTGAGAATCAAATGCAAAACATATGTGAAAGTGGTTTGAACAAAGGTAAGCTTTTGTACAAAGGCTGAGTGAAGCAGAGAATGTTGACAAGGGTTATAGGTAGAAAGAAATGTGTGGGTAGTACAAGGTAAGTCTTTAAATCTTGAAGTGAGATGGTATGCTCACTTAATGTTGCTAGATAATTAGTGTTTAATGGCCACATGGTTATTGTAGTAAAGAACTTTCTAGAAACCTCTTCAAATAGCTGGATTTTGAGCTTTATTGCATTTAATTATCCATGCCTTAAAACAGGGGTCTCCAACCCTTGGGTCTCAGACCAGTACCAGTGTGTGGCCTGTTAAAAACTGAGCCACACAGCAGGAGGTGAGCATCAGGTAAGCAAGTGAAGCTTCATCTATATTTTCAGCTGCTCCCCAGCACTAGCATCACCACTCAGCTCCACCTCAGATCATCAGGTATTAGATTCTCATAGGAGCACTGGATCCTGGTGCTAGAAAAGTAGGGACCACTGCCTTAGTGCAGTTATATTAGATTCATGAAATTGAACCTAGGTCAGGTGTGCATGAGTTCAGTTGTCTTGATTCAGTGGCACCTTATTCCTTGGGGCTACTTCAACTATAGTGGTATAGAGCATGAATTAGTTTGACTCAGACTAGAAAACAAGGAGGCAGGGCTGCTTGTGTGAGTATGCAGCAGCCCCTGTGGGATGATTTCTGGGACACTGAAAAGACTCTATGGTCCCAACACACATCCCACACTGACCTATGACACATAAATCCTGTAATTAGAATTAGATTATTTTGACATTAGCCAAGTAAAGATTTTCCTTCCATAAAAGTATGCTGAGACTTTTTGTCTTTTATTTTCAAGGCCATAGTAGTGGAAGTAGTGGACATGTTACAATTTTGCCTAGGCTTTCTCTGATCAAAAATACAGAGCCTTGGCTTTGGGAACCACTGAAGTAATACCACAAAATGGAGTTCCTGGGGAGTTAAGTTCACCCAATTTGCCTGAGGTAATACAGACACTGGTCAGGTCAATAGCCTAGAAAGAAACATTCAATTATTCCATAAATACTTACTGAGTAGCTAGTGGGTACTTAGCACAGGGTTACACATTTCTCATGTAGAATTTGTAGAGACTACATATGATATAAGGAGAATCAGATTTTATAAACTCATAAAAATGGCATTAACTATACACTACAGCAAGTATCGCTTTTTTTGTTACACACATTAGCATACTACACATTTCTGAATTTATAGTGGTTCACAGTGGGAAAATGATTAATTGTTGCTCTCCCATTGGATTCCATCTAAAACTTGTCTGACTTGTATGACCCCCCCCACCCCCCGCCATCTCTTCAGTAGATCAGGATGTGTTTTCTTTGGCTGAAAGTGTTGTTATATTATAATTCTACCTCCCCCACTACAGGCCTTCTCATTCTAGGCTTGGGTCCCATGTATCTCAGTGCAGAGGCTTCTAAGATCCCCAGACCACATAATGGCAAGGCAATGGAGATTTCATGATGGTTTTACAGCAAACTTACTTTTGCCCAGCTTCTCCTTGGCCCGCACAAGGTCCATACTTATAAGCATACACCAAGCGAGGAATAAAGTCAGATGTTATCGCTATGACAAACGCATTTGTAATTACAGACAGAATTCCAATGCCTTCCAGAATTCCATACCAAATTCCTATTCAAAGAGAAGTTTTGTATTAATTCCAGACACAAGAGGAATAATAAGTATGAAAACAACTAGGGTGATTAATTTTAATAGTCCTTTCCATGGGTTCTTTCACCTTCCTGTCATACAAACACACTTGTAACCAGGAGCAAGAATCTGTACTCACAAACACCTTGGCATTAAAGATTTATTTATTTTTATTTTTTTACTGGAAGTGCCAATGCTCATGACTTAAAAATTCTCAGGTTCAGACATAAAGAATTCTGGTCAATGATAAGGCACCAAAACCCCATCTGATAAGATTGCTACATGCGATGTCAATCTATTGCCAGTCTGGGAACTCCTTAGGGGTACAGAGAGGGTCCCTCTAGTTCATCTTTGTGGGCATAGTTCCTGATGCACTGACCCAGGGTGAGTGCTCACTTGAATGTGTGTGTGTTTCATATGGATGTTAAAAGACCTCTGTGAGCCAAATACACCCACACTCAATCCTCTTCCTCACGTACTGGCTGAGGACCACCTACTTGCTCTGTACTAATCACTGGATGCAGAAACGGATGAAAAAGAAAACCAACAGTCTGATCTCAGGCAGCTTTGGAGAGGCTGCCCCTGATTCAACTCAGCATTTCTAGCCAAAGACCAAAGGCTATCTCTACCTTTAAAAAACAACCATGCTTCATTCAACTCAGGCAGACACTTAGGAAATAGCAAAAAAAGTTAAGCAAATGGAAGATTTTAAAAAGGCAAAAAAATCATCAAAATGTTAGATTAAAAAATCTTACGATAGATATAACCAAATGAATCTATATAAGTACAAATTCTCTAGCACTGGAAATTATAAAGTTCCAAATAGGCAGCTTTACTTCTTATTTGATATTATTTAAAACTAACATAATTATTCTTTTGTAAGAGTTAGTTGAGTCATCTTACATGGAAACTGTAAGTAAAAATCCAAAGTTGGTGTCTATTTTTATTTTATATACCAGATGGTTAATATCTTTTTAAAAAACACTCAAATCCAACTTACCTATGTCTTTGGCCCTTGAAGCTAAAGGTCGCCTCCATTGTGTGACAAATTTGTAAGCATCAAGTCGAATTTCAATTATGTTATTCAGTAAGGCCAGAAGTGGTGCTAGAGGAAAAGCTGCCACAAATATAGTTGTGAATCCAAACTGAAGAACTAGACAGAAAAAAGAAAAAAAAAGTGTATTGGTTTCCCATGACTATTTTTAAAAGTCTGATAATCTGAGTGTCTCATCGTTTGAACCTATATTTTTCTCAATACAGAAGCACAGGGAATATCTCTTCCAGAAGGATGGCCAGCACACTGGGAAAAGAAGCACTCTCGGGACCTGGAAGCAGTGGCATCCTAGGAGCAATGATCGTATGTAAGGTCCAGATTTTGTATTCTAGATACCCACATCTAATAAAGTAGCCAGGACTCCTTCGAGAAATGTTTGATTCTAGAGCTATGGTAAGGAAAAAACAAGATGAGTGTGAAATATCCTGTGATGCCAGAAAGTTAGGAAGTGCCTGAAAAGTGATGGGATACAACAATAGAACACAGGACAGACTTGAAATAGTTCCCAGTGGCCAAGATTGGATCACTTTGTGCAACAATAGTGATAGTGACAAATTAATATTCCTGGCAATAGTGTATAAGGACTCCTTTTTCTCCGTGTCCTCACCAACACCTGTCATCTCTTGTCTTTTTGGTAATAGCTACTGTAACAGGTATGAGGTGATATCATGGTTTCACTGGCACTTCCCTGATGGTTAGTGATGTTCAGCATCTTTTAATGTATCTGGAGGCCATTTGGATGTCATCTTTGGAGAAATATTTAGTTCCTCTGCCCATTTTAAATCAGATGTTTTGTCATTCAATTGTATGAGTTCTTTATATATTTTGGATATTAACTCCTTACTGATATATGACTTACAAAACTTTTCTTCCATTATATTGGTTGCCTTTTCATTTTGTTAATTTTCTTCTGTCATGAAGAAGCTTTGACATTTGACATAGTCCCATTTGTAGAGTTTTGCCTTTGATATATTAAGAAAATCATTACCAAGACCAGTGTTGAGGAACTTCTCTCTGTTTTTGAGTTTTATGATATCAGATGTTATGTTTGTCTTCTATCCATTTTGAGTTAATTTTTGTGAGCGGTTTTAGATAGAAAGTCCAATTTCATTGTCTTGAATGTGTTTACCCACTTTTCCAAACACTATTTGTTGAAGAGATTATCCTTTCCCCATTGGGTGTTCTCATCTCCTTTGTCAAATATTAGTTGAATGTATTTGCAAGGGTCTAACTCTGGGCTGTATATTTGGTTCCATGGGTCTATGTGTCTATTTTTGTGTCAGCACCATACTGTTTTGATTACTATAGCTTTGTAGTACAGTTTAAATGCAGGAAGTATAATATCTTCAGCTTTGTTCTTTTTTCCTCAGGATTGCTTTGGCTATTCAAGGTCTCTTTTACTTCCATACAAGTATTAAAATTGTTTTTTCTATTTCTGTGAATAACATTGGCATTTTGATGGGGATGACACTGAATCTATAGGTGGCTTTAGGTAGTATGAATAATTTAATAATTTTAATTCTTCTGATCCATAATAACTGGGTGTCTTTCCATTTGTTGTCTCCAATTTCTTTCAGCAAAGTCTTGTAGTTTTCATTGTATAGATCTTTCACTTCCTAAATTAAATTTATTCCCAGGTATTTTGATTTTTGATGCTATTGTGAGATAATTGTCTTTATTTTTTCAGATGTTTCCTTACTAGTGTACAGGAATGCAATTGATTTCTGTATGTTTATTTTCTGTAATTTTACTAAAAGTTGATTACATCCAACAGTTTTTGGTTTGCATCTTTAGGATTTTCATATACAAACGTATATCATCTGCAAATAGTGACAATTTTACTTCTTTTTTTCTTATTTTTGGATGCTTTTTATTTGTTTTGCCTAGTTGCTCTCGCTAGGATTTCCAGTACTATACTGAATGAAAGTGGTGAGAACAGGCATCCTGTCTGGTTCCTGATCTTAGAAGAAAAGCTTTCAATTTTTATTCACTGAACATCATGTCACCTGTGGGTTTGTCACATGTGGCCTTTATTTTGTTGAGTGACTATATAAAAGTTTTTGTCATGAAAAGATGTTGCATTTTGTTAAATGCTTTCTTTGCATCTATTTAGATAATCATGATATTTATCTTTCAATCTGTTAATGTGATGCATTACATTTATTGATTTGTGTATGTTAACCAGCCTTACATCCCAGGCATAACTTCCACTTGGTTGTGGTGTATAATTGTTTTAAGGTATTTTTGAATTTGATTTGCTTATATAGTGTTAAGGATTTTGAATCAGGGATATTGGTCTATAGTTTTCCTGTAGTGTTCTTATCTGACTTTGGTGTCAGGGTAATATTGGCTTCATAGAATGAGTTTGGAAGTAGTTTTTCCTCAATATTTTTGAAGAGCTTTAAAAGGACTGGCATTAATTATTTTTTATTAAATTTATTGGGGTGACACTGGTTAATAAAATTATATAGGTTTCAAGTGTACAATTCAATAGTATATCATCTGTATATTGCACTGTGTGTTCACCACCCAAAGTCAAATTTCCTTCCTCTCTGGTAACCACTAAACTGTTGTTTGTGTCAAATTTGTTAGTTGTCTTGTTTTATATGAGTGATAGATATCATGTGGTTCTCAACTTTTTCTGTCTGGCTTATTTTGCTTAGCATGATTACATCAAGATCCATCTGGACTGAGTAATATTCTGTCATAGACATGTCACATTTTCTTTATCCAATCATCTATTGATGAACACAGTTGTTTCCATGTCTTGGCCATTGCAAATAATGACGTAATGAACGTCAGGGTGCATATGTTTATGGATAAATGTTTTCAAATTTTTTGGTACATACCCAGAAGAGGGATTTCTGGGCTATGTGGCAATTCCATTAATTTTTCGAGGAACTTCCCCAACCCCTCATACTGTTTCCCATAGTGGCGATACCAATTTACATTCTCACCAGTAATGTATGGGGGGTCCTTTTTCCCTACAACCTCTCCAACACTTGTCTTGCTGAGAATAGCCCTTTAACAGGTGTGAGGTGGAATCTCATTGTGCTTTTGATTTGACTTTTCCTAAGATCTAGTGAAGTTGTGCATATTCATACATCTGTTGGTTGTTTGTATATGTCTTGGGAGAAGAGTCTATTTAGGTCCTCTACTCATTGTTTTTTTTATTGAGTCATATGAGTTATTTAGCCCCTTGTATGCAAATATCTTCTCCTATTCAGTTGTTTGCCTCTTGGTTTTGTTGGTTTCTTTTTGCCGTGCAGAAGCTTCTTAGTTTGATGTAGTCCCATTCACTTATTTTTGCTTTTACAATTCATAAAATGCTCTCTAAATCTAAGGTCCATGAGTTTAGCACCTGTGTTTTCTTCTATGCAATTTATTGTTTCAGGTCTTTTATCTATTTTGAGTTTTGTATAAGAAAGTGATCCAGTTTGATTTTTTTTTTTTTGCATGTAACTGTCCAATTTTCCCAACAGCACTTATTGAAGAGATTGCCTTTAACCCCTTGAATGTTTTTGGCTTCTTTGTTGAAAATATTTGCCCATATGTACGTGGATTTATTTTGGGGCTCTTGGTTCTGTTCCACTGATCTGTGTCTTTTTCCAGTAGTACCATGTGGTTTTGATTATTGCAACTTTGTAGTACAGTTTGAAATCAGAGAATGTGATACCTTCCACTTTGTTCTTCTGCAAAGTCTCTGGCTTTGTGGCAGGGGTGGGGGGTCTTTTATGGTTCCCTATAAATTTTAAAATTAGTTGTTCCAGTTCTGAGAAGAATGCCTTTGGTATTTTAATGGGGTTTATAGTGATTCTGCATATTGCTTTACGTAGTACAGGGATTTTAACAACATTAATCCTTCCAATCTATAAGCATGATATATCCTTCCATTCATTTGCATCCTCTGTGATGTCTTATAGTTTTCACAGTACAGGTCTTTCATGTCTTTGCTTAAATTTATTCCTAGGTATTTTATATACCAATAATGAACTATCATATAATTAAGAAAATTCCATTTACAATTGCCTCAGAAAGAATAAAATACCTGGGTTATATAGATATAACCAAGAAAGTAAAGGACCTACACTCAGAAAACTATAAGACATTGAAGAAAGAAATTGAAGATAAAAGATATACCATGCGCATGGATGGGAAGAATTACATCATCAAAACATCCACACAAAGCAATCCCTATCAAAATACCAACAACATTTTTCATAAAACTAGAATAGTCCTAAAATTTATATGGAACCACAGAAGACCTTAAATAGCGGAAGTAATCTTGAGAAAGAACAATGTTGCAGGTATCATGCTATGTGATATCAAAGTATGCTACAAGGCTATAGTAATCAAAACAGCCTGGTACTGGCATAAAAACAGACACACAGATCAATGGAACAGAGTGACCAGAAATAATCCCATGCCTATATGGTCAATTAATCTCAAAGGAGGCAAGAATGTACAATTGGGTAAAAACAGTCTCTCTAATAAATGGTTCTAGGGAAACTGGACAGATACTTGTAAAAAAATTAAACTGGATCACTTTCTTATACCATACACAAAAATAAACTCAAAATGGATTAAAGACTTAAATGGAACACTTAAAACCATAAAAAGCCTAGAATTAAGTAGTAAACTCTTTGACATTACCTTTAGCAATACTTTTTTGGATATGTCTCCTTAGACAAGGGAAATGAAAAAAATAAATGGGTCTACATCAAACTAAAAAGTTTTTGCAGAGCAAAGAAAACCATCAACTGGGATAATATATTCACCAATGATACATCCAATAAGAGGTTAATATCCAAACTATATAAGAAACTTAACACCAAAAAAAAAAACCCCAATCTGATTAAAAAATGGGTAGAGGACCTGAACAGACACTTCTCCAAAGAGGATATATAAATGGCCAATAAATATATGAAAAAATATTCAACATCACTAATCATCAGAGAAATGCAAATTAAAGCCACAATGAGATATTATCTCACAGCTGTCAGAATCGCTATCTTCAATAAATCAACAAATATACGTGCTGGCAAAGATATGGAGAAAAGGGAACCTTTGTGCACTGCTGATGAGAATATAAATTGGTGCAGCCACTATGAAAAACAGTATGGAAGCCTCTCAAAACAAAAAACTACCTTATGACCTAGGAATTCCACTTCTGGGTATTTATCTGGAGAAATCCAAAACATTCAAAAAGATATATACACTCTGTATTCACTGCAGCATTATTTACAATAACCAAGGTATGAAATCAATATAAGTGTCCACCAGTAGACAACTAGATAAAGATGTGGCACATATAATCAATGGAATATTAGTCATAAAAATGAAATATTACCATTTGTGACAACATGGATAGACCTAGAGGGTATATGCTGAGTGAAATAAGTCAGAGAAAGACAAATATATGATTTCACTTATATGTGGAATCTAAAAAACAAATGAACAGGAGAAATAGAAACAAACTCAGAGAACAGATGGTTGCAAGCCTGGAGGTGGGGGTCAGAAGTCTGGGTGAGAGGGACTAAGAAGTATAATTTGACAGTTATAAAAATAGTATGAGGATGTAAAGTACAGCACAAGGAATAAAGTTAATAATATGGGTACTAATCAGTTTGTAAGGTATATAAATGTCTAACCACTATGTTTTACACCTGAATCTAATATGTCAATAATTGTAATTACAATGAGAATGTAATTAAGTGAAATATACATTTTTGAAAAGTCAATGAGAAAAGATAATCCTAATAGAAAAGTACAAAGTTTATGAGCAGGAAATTCATGAAAGAGAAAATATAAATGGCTAATAAACATATGTACAGACAACCAAATTAAAACAATGTATTATCATGAATAAAAAGGTATATGCAAAAAATACAGCTAACATCACACTTTACCCTCAGGTCAGGAACAAAGATATCCAATATCAATGATAGTCAGCATTATTATATGAAAGATCTTAACGCAATTAGGTAAGAACAAAAGGATATAATGATTAGAAAGGAAAATGAAAAATTATTATTTCTAAGATGACTAATTTATAAAGGAAAATCTAAAAAATACAGAAAATTATTAAGACTTTAGCAAATTTGTATTATACCAAGTACATACTATGAGCCAGACACTGTCCTAAGCCCTTTCTATACATTACCTCATTAACCCTATGAAGTACTTCCTCTTATTATCCTCACTTTAGAAATGAGGAACTTGAGATTACATAACTGCCCAAGTTTTCATAGTTACTAAGCTTTAGGGCTGAGATTTGAACCCAGGGAATCTGTTTGCAAACCTTTTGCTCTTAGTTACATGCTAAGATAAATGCTTGGTGTTGATTACTGAGAAATCTGATTCCTTCAATAAAAGTGTGGCATTCTTAGCTTCCTGTAAACCCCTTCCGAGAGAAATGACTGTCCCCACTACTGCAGCATCTTATGATACTTTATTATGCTTACTTTTTATATCGCTGGCTT
This sequence comes from Eidolon dupreanum, assembly GCA_028627145.1. NCBI lineage: Eukaryota > Metazoa > Chordata > Mammalia > Chiroptera > Pteropodidae > Eidolon > Eidolon dupreanum. Next base: position 12,484,081 of record CM053503.1, read on the forward strand.
CCTTCACTAGCCTATGACCTTTTGAGACCTGGGACTGTGCCTTACACCTTCTTATATTTCTAGTGCTAAGCATAATATCTGCCTGGACAGAACATGGCTCAACAGATGGTCTGCTGAATGAATCAATCACGTGATGAATGATAACTTTTCTTTGGTTCATCAAGTTTTCCAACTCATTTTTGTTTTCTGGTGCTTTACTACAAGGGACAGAACACAGTGTCATGACACAGTGATTATAGGCTTTTGGCACTATCTCTATGGATCAAGACACTGCTTCCTTTGCATTTAACTCAAGAATCCTTGCTCACTGATGGCCCAGACAATAACTGATGTATGTTTAGCTGAATGTAGCTAGAATTTGCATTTATGATAAACAGGATAAAGAAAAAAAGGATAAAGTGGAATATTTTCATACTCATTTCTAAGTATTCATCGAAGAGTCCGTAGGCGTTCATGGGCTGAAGGTTGTAGTCCCTTTCCCATTGTGGGAAACTGATTTTCCTTTCGGGCCCATGTTCTTGTCGTACTTTTCTTCTAGTCCACCAATTCTGAATTAACCTGCACAACAAGATCTATTTGTTTAAAATATAAATATATAAACGTTTTATATATATATGTATATATAAAACTGGTCATGAGACTTAAGAAATAAAAGTCCACATGTAGTCATAGTTTAACCCATTTCCCATTTGGCCTGAGAATACTTGCTGGCAGTGCTTGTGTCTTTAGCATGTAGCCCAAAATAATTCATAGATTACAGTCCTAACCTTACCCCCAATGTTTGCCATGAAATATCTCGCTTTATTACTTTTGCATCGCTCTAGTATATCGATCTAGTATATAGTCTTTGGAAGCAAATGACATCATTCTGTTTTTAGCAGTTCTATCACTGAAAATGTCAAATCCTAGAAAACATAGCATTCCTATGAGTGGCGTTGAATAAACTTTGGCAGCAAGCTGCACCTTTTTTTTCTAAACGGGAAAAGAGTTAAAAAAAAATTAGGACAGGCTACCAGGGAAATAAGGCCTTGGGTTAGGAATAACGAAGGAGGCTATATGTCAAGTATTTTTACTTCCCAATGAACGGAATGATTAAAGAACTTATTTTAATCACTCACGAACTGTCTCAGATTCAGCGTTGCCTGTGAGAATTGGAGAGAGGACTGAGAACATCTATAAACGAACCCCCCCAGTATGAAGGCAACATCCAGGTATCTTACAGGTCTAAGCTTTCAGAGGAAGATCTGGCCTAGGTGGTTTAATTAAATTATGGTTTATACTTTAAATATAATGCCTCTAGTTTAAAATTTTTATGCTTTAAAAAGTTTTACAGAAAACATCAAACACTTGGAATAAGTTTTCTAAAAATAAATCTATGAAAATTACTAGTATTGGTTCTGCCAGGGAGCTAAGAAATGACTTTTTGAAGTGAACCAAGTTCCAGCTAATTTTTCTGGCTGAGTGATCCTCCCTGAAACCTGGAATTCTCTATGGAGACACACCAAGCTGACACAGAAACCAGTAAGTGTGTAATTAAAGCAGAAATAGAAGTGTTGATGATTTATGTCCCTTTCAAACTTAACTGACCTGAGCAAATAGCAGAATTTAAAGTTATCCTTACAAAGGTGATGTAGGTTTTTGCTCATTGTCACCAACGTAAACTATTATGATAATATTTTTACTGATTAAGATATTCTGACTTAGAAATACCCTGGTTTCTTTTCTGAACCCCAAAACATTTCTCCTTTCCATAAGTTTCTGTACAGTCTGAATTTAAGGTAGTTAAAAAAAAAATTACCATTCCTGATTTATCTCAGATATGGTGAAGTAGAGATCTAGTAAAGAATAGCCACTTTTGTTCACATGACTTGTGCTAGGTCTTCTGAAAGAGCCAATGTTTATTATTTTCGCATGTGTCTTTGAATATCTGAGCATGAACACTTAGCTCCAGGTATATACGCTGGCCTGGCCGAACTGCTGAATATGCATTGCTTATCTTACTTGCCACAACTAGAAAAGCCAATAATGAGCAATGCTGCCTCTCCACCACAGAGACCAAAGGTACTTACGGGTAGCCAAGTTCCATGAAATTATTCCAGGTCTGCTTTAGCACCATTATAATACCCATTTGCATACAGAGATCAATAAGGCATCCACTAGGGTGGCACTGCGAGGTAAGCAAACACAGAAATTCAAGAATCAGTGGAGAGGAAGAAAGGGTGTCTGGTTTCTAGCATGTACAAAGTGCCCTAAGGCTGTTTAATGCAAGGCTGTAGGAAACAAGGAATGATGGGAGAATACAGACCTCTTCTAGTCTCCACCTGTTTATCAGCCTCAAGTAGGCACCTGGGTGTCCTGTAAATCTTCAACACACAGAAAAACAAACCATTAGCATCTTATAGGTCTAAGCTTTTAGTGAATATTATATTCAGATTAGCACATCTTCTGATGACAACTGCTGGTACAATAAGAATCATGTTAGGGAACTAGGAAACTCTCCAGAGTTGTCATAACTGTAGCTTCTAGAATTCTCCAGGGTGTATGTCCCTTCGGTCTTTCTATCTGGCTGTCGACTACAGAGGTCAGTTCTCGTTGCTTGCTGTGACTATAACTTTTCTGCTGAATATCAACTGCCCTGGCCTGTGTAAGCAGCGGGTTAGCTTGAAACACATTCTGATCTTTTTGAGTTATAGTAATGATTATTATTTTTAATTAATTTTTTTGGTGATATTGACTAACGAAATCCAGTGTTTCAGGTGTACTATTTAACAGTAAGGCATATATATAGTGCATTGCATGTTTCTCTCTAATAGTAATGATTTTTTTAGAAATTAAACTATTTGACCAGAATTCCATAGTGAAGTAGCTATAAATACTGAGGAGAGCCTGCTGCATCGTCTCACCAAAACCCAATCCTCAGCCTGTCCCTGGTTCTCATCTGCTCAGAAACACTTCCTCGTATGATGGAATTCACAGGACACAGCCATGAAATGTGGGACCTTTCCAAATCCTCTTAACTGCTGGATTCAGAAGCTACCCAGGCTGTGCTGGCATCCTGTATCAGCCCTCTTTCCTGTCTGGATGTCCCACCCTCTTCCGTGACGTCAAGGATAAAGTCAGGACATGCTGTAGGCCACTCTCCCCCTCATGCCACCTGCTCATATAGGTGTGAGATGCGGGGGCTGGATTCAGGTGCAGATGGAGTCCACAGTTATAAATCCATCCTTCATATGTGCAAATGATTTTCCTCCACTTACCTTAGCAAGAAAAGGTACACAGATACTTAAGTGAGAAGACCATTTCCTGAGATGAGAGGGGGAAGGAAGAGGAGGTGGCTAATTTTCTCTTTTTTACACTTCGTTTAAGTCACTCTAAAGGAGGGACTTCTCTGTCACCTCTGGTCAGCGACCTCTGTGTTCTGTCCCCAGCCCAGGGAGTATGGACGGATTGGGTTCTTACCTTCCGAGGAAGAACGCGATGTAAAACGTGGAGCTGTTCAGATTGACAAACTGAAAAAGAAACATTTTCAGGGTGAAGCTGTTCTCCCACTCGGACTCTGTGCGAGGCTGTTCTGTGGGTGAAAGGGGAGCAGAGTTTGAAAGGCAGCATCTGACCCCTCTCAACTCCCTCTGTCTCCCTCCCCATGCACACAGGGTGGTAACAGAGGCACCCCAAGGAAGCTGCAGGAGACCCCCGTTTGCCTATAGAAGGAGACAAAGTGGACCACCCATGGTATCCTCAAGCTTTTAGACCAGCCCCAGAAAGGGTTTGGTGTGAAGCGGTTACTGACGTGGCCGAGGGGATAGAATATCCTGTTTGTTCCACTGTTATAGGAGGCCCAGGGAGTCTGCAGTAGAGACAGCCAGGCTGAAGAGGCCTTGTCCCTAGTCCTGGCTCTCTGCAGGAGTCTCTCCTTTAGCTCTTAGTTTCTGCCTGTGGGGAAGACCCAGTGTAGGGTCAGGTCCCCTCCCAGATCCTAATAGTTCTTTGGTCTCAAATTCTATTTCTGGTGAAATGCCAGGTGCTACTGAGAAAGCCAGATCCCTACCTCAGAATGCTGATGCATTTGACTTCTTTACCTGTCACCCTCAGCCACCATTTTTCATTCTCAGAGACAAATGCCAAGGAGATGACCTCGTTTTTAGAGCTTTTACTGTATATCATCATTTATGTCTTAAAATTTCCTGACATCAGTCAGGCACTGATCCTTATATTTCAGCTTCTATAAAGCAAATGATTTTTGGATATTGTGATACAAACCAAAATATGGACCAAACCTACAGGTGGACATCTCATGTCAAATGTACTTATCCTTCCCCAGGAGCTGCATCCTCACCCCAAGCCATGCCAAAGAAAATGTATTTAATGCAATGAGGCTTTCTCTGTTTCCACATTCTCTGAGCTTTTAATCACTCATTTACCATTTCAACTCAATTCCTTTTCCATGAATTATAACCCAAAATGCTTCCTGGGAGCATATCAGAGAAGAGAAAGAAAGAGAATTTTATCTAAAACAGTTTAAAAGTCAGCTTCAAAACAAGGCTGCACTGCTGTTGAGAGAAGAAAAGAAAAAGGATTTTTAAAGGGTTTTAACTTTCACTTCCGCTTTTGAACTCTTAGTTATCAGGTGTCAGTCAGCTGGGTGAATTTCCAGGTGTCCCAACGACAAATGGACCACTGCTGTATCTCCATTGGCATCTCTGCCAGCCTGGATCAAGGTGCCACTGGGCAGTCTACCAATGCACAGCTACCTTTCTGTGGACATGAACCTCTATCTTTTTGGCCAGGGGTGATGACGATGGAAGATTTCAATGACATTAAAGGAGATATGCCCAGCTTACCTCTGTATCTGGTACACAGAAGGACTCAACAAATAGCATCTTGTATTAAAATGGTCATTATAAATAAAAATACTTTTGTGATTTTTTTCTCTCTGGACAAGCTGCGCATGGGAATGCACGAAAATAGGTCATGTGTGGAGCACATAATTTCCTCAAACTACATAGAGGAAAATGACTAATATCGCAATAATAAAATTGAGACACTTTCTATATCTTCAAAATGTGGAAAATATACAGCATATAGCTGGCTACCAGATTGCTGTAGTGTTTATGGAGTCAGAAAAGTGTTCTTAGGGGTGACTTGCCAGATAAATGTTTTGTTTTGTTTTAACGAATTTCTGATTGTTAGCCTGCCTACATTCCAGTTAGAAGGCCTCCAGCCTTCAAAGCCTGTAACTTTGCTGTGATTTTTCTTATAGCATGAAAACTTGATACATTTTAAAATAAATAAAAATTGTAGGCAGCAGCAAATGAACACCTTTCTAAATGATTCTGGGCACTAGACACAAGTATTTTTGTGATGATTTATTTTTTCTGTACGTTAAGAGAAAACCTACTTTAAATTACATTAGCTCATGATAGATAATGTTTGTGACAAGTTTTAAAGCTTTAGACAGAAAAGCTCCCCCAGTTATCAGCCATATTTAAAATGTCCTGTCGAGGGCAAAGAACAAATTGCTGTATGCAATTCAAAATAAAGGGAATATTTCTTTTCAGCACTGTTTTAGAAATAAACCTTTGAAAAGGTATTTTTCCAGAGTACAAACTGTACCAGAAATAAAAAAAGTGTTTCACTTACCTAAATTTGTCAGAAGAAGTGCAACTTTTTCATAGAGCTGTAAAATAAATTTCATACGTTTAACAGAAGAACTGTAGGTGTTCTAAAATCTGTAATTATAAAGGAAATAGGTGATCAAGTCATGAGCAAAAACAATTTCACTATCCATCCACTGCTCAAACAATGATGATAAGGTGAACAATTGTGTACTTTCAGGGCAAGAAGGAAAGGTCCCATTTTATTGTTTTTAAAATCTCATTTTGGAGTGAATAATTCTGTGACAATAGGGCTAGCGGCCACTAATTACTGGCTTGCAAAGTGATTCTGGGCAAGTCATAACATTCCTGGGCCTCAGCATTCTCAGCATAAAAATCTCAGACTGCTTCTGGGGGTACGATTCTATATTGCTTACTGTTTATGGACTGCTGGATTTTCTAGCTTATAGCTTTCATAAATACTGAAGTGATCAAACGTTATTGGGAATTCCCATTATGATATTCTGCTTTCCCATTAGTACATTAGATGCATCCTTAAACTCCCCCAGTCATCTGCTAAATGGAGGCCCTAAGAGGGAAAGAAAGTGTGTGCGTGTGTGCATGTGTGTCTGTGTATGCATGTGTGTATGGAAGTGCAGTGTGTACTGTTCAAGGCAAACTCAGTTCTAGGCGATTCCCCAGAGAGGATATTAAGAAAAAGAACAAGTGCCTTATCTAAAATGAAAGATGATAAATGAAAAGGAAAACTAGTCAAATGGATTTGAATAATATGCAAATAAAGATCACATTTAGACTAAGGTAGCAAAAATGCACCGGTTAAAATTTCCCCAATTGTTTTAAAGAAATAGACAAAAAATCATCAGATTTGTATGGAAGCACAAAAGACCCGAATTGCCAAAGCCAACCTGAGAAAAAAGAATGAGACTGGATGCATCACTCTGCCCAACTTCAAATTATACTACAAAGCAACGGTAATCAAAATGGCATGGTATTGGCCAACAAAACAGACACATGAACCAGTGGAACAGAATCGAGAGTCCAGAAATAAACCCATATTTATGTGGGCAAATAAGTTTCGACAAAAAAGCCAAAAACATACAGTGGAGAAAGGAAAGCCTCTTCAATAAATGGTGCTGGGAAAACTGGAGAGCCACCTGCAAAAGAATGAAACTAGACTGTTGTCTATCACCACACACCAAAATTAACTCAAAATGGATTATGTACCTGAATATAAGACCTGAAACAATAAAATACATAGAAGAAAAAACATAGGAACTAAACTCAAGGACCCTGGGACTTAAAGATTTTATGAATTTGACCTTAAAGGCAAGGGAAGTAAAAGCTAAAATAAATGAGTGGGACTACATCAAACTAAAAAGCTTCTGCTCAGCAAAAGAAACCGTCAACAAGGCAAAGAGACAACCATCCGAGTGGGAAAATATATTTGCAAGTAACACCTCCAATAAGGGCCTAATATCCAAAATATACAAAGAACTCATACAACTCAATAACAATAAAAAAACAATCCAATCAAAAAATGAGCAGAGGACCTGAACAGACAATTCTCCCAAGAAGACATACAAATGGCCAAAAAACATATGAAAAGATGTGTGACATCGCTAGCTATTAGGGAAATGCAAATCAAAACCACAATGAGATACCACCTCACACCTGGTAGAATAGCTATAATTGACTAGTAATAACAGTGTTGGAGTGGATGTGGAGAAGAAGGAACCCTTATACACTGCTGGTAGGATTGCAAATTGGTACAGCCACTATGGAAAACAGTATCGAGGTTCCTCAAAAAACTAAGAATTGATCTACCATATGGTCCAGCAATCCCTCTCCTGGGTATTTACCCCAAAGACTTGAAAACATATATCCAAAAAGATATTTGCACACCCATGCTCATAGCAGCATTATTCATGGTGGCCAGGACATGGAAGCAACCAAAGTGTCCTATGATAGATGACTGGATAAAGAAGCTGTGGTACATATATACAATGGAAAATTACTGAACCATAAGAAGAGATGAAATACTGCCATTTGTGACAACATGAATGAACCTTAAGATAATCATGCTAAGAAAAGCCAGACAGAAAAAGTTGAAAATCACATATCACTTATATGTGGGATATAAACCTAGAAGTGATAGAGACTGATCAACATGGTCAATAGACCAGTGGTTACCAGAGGGGTGGGGCAAAGGGAGAGATAGGTTGGGTAAAAAAAGGTTAAATATGGGATGACAGAAAGAAATCTAACTTTGGCAGTGAACACACAATGTAGTATACATGCCTTACTGTTGAATTATACACCTGAAACTTACTGGATTTCATTAACCAATGCCATCATTATTAAAAAAAAATAATAATAAAATTTCCCTGACTGAAATTATAACTTGACCAGCAGCAAGCTGTGGGTCTTGGGCACACTACCTCATATCTTCTTTAGGCCACCAGTTTCCTTACATGAGAGTGGGTATTGAACTCATCGATCTTAAGTTCCTTCCTAACTTTTGAATTCTCTTTTCCAAAGCTTCTGCTAACTACAGAAACCAGCAAAATATTTAGATTTTATGGCTCTAAACTTTCGTCAATGACTATGGTTTGCTATGGCAAGATATATTAATAAGGTCACAGAATCAAATTTTGCGTATAAAACCTCCGACTCTAGAGTCCAATGTTAAAAGAGATTGGTAGAGTTTTCAATAATGAATCCTGTGGTATAGATCAATTACACATTTTATTTTATCTTAAAAATAAAATACTGGTAAACAACAGATTAAGACAGATGTTTTACTCAAATCTATTTTACTATTACAATCATACTATGTCATTAAAGTTATTTAATTCTGTAATTATCAAGGAAAACTATATTTGACAGTTGAGACAACTTTTCTCAAAAATACAGTTTTTGATTATGCAGTTTATCCTTGATATCTTTTAAGTTGACATACATTTGTCAAACTGTATGCACACTCGTCTCAAAGGTCTTGGGAGCTGGTGACGTGCCAATGTTATTTTGGATTGGACACTGAAAAAATGGAATTTATAAAAAGAACAGCACAGGAGTTGAAATGTGATTAATATTAACCTTTTGAAAAATAAGAGGACAAAGTAGGGATCCGTGGCATCTGTGAAAACTTTGTACATACACTGAAGATAGAGAGACAGTGAGGCTGTGAGTGGCATGAAGCAGGAAAGGTCACATAAACAGAGAAACTGAAGGTCAGCAACAGATGTTCAGATGAGTGGTTTCTGGAGTCTGATTTCTCAGTAGGCAGTTGAGATAAAAAACCATGGGGGTTTCTGATAGGAGCAGTGGAAAATCTAAGTTTCCATACTGATGCTACAAATTGCAAATGTTAAAATCTGTAACTGACAGAAAGCTTTCTGATCTTAAGCATATTTCTAAAAGAAGCTTCTAATTAGAGTACTACTAATTTGATTTTGTTCTCCCATTCAATGTATCTGAGATTGTCTGATGCAAGCCATATTTTGTGGTTTACTTCTTTTTCGAACAAGACATTGTGGTTTTCACTATTTATGGTATAATGAAATATCTGATTCAATTGGTATGGCTGAATGAATAGAACAGTAATAACTTTTAGTCTCCTCCTGGGGTATATTTTCCGTTGGCATTTTTAGTTTGCAATATTTAGATGTTCTTTGGTTGCTAGTGAAACAGAATGGAATTGAAGCAGCATGACTAGGAGCAAGAAAACCCATCCTATTCACTTCATCTTTTAAATATTTACTTTTTAGGGAAATAAATAAAATGAAAACTAGTAAGTGCTCCATAACCAGTCATTAAGAGGCATAATATTTTGTTAGGATCCAAAACACATTTGCAAAATGTGAATTTTATTTTAAAGTATACATTAAGTAAGAGTAAATACATATTAAATCTAAAAATAGGCATTCTTTATAAGCCTGCTTCTTTAGTCAGCGTTGGTCAATTCTAGCAAACATAAAAAGGTATGTGATCTATAACAGTATTATTTAAAAGTTAGAGGCCTTAATAAACATAAATTAAAAACCAATCTACTCTCAAGTTTTTTGTATTCAACTAATGAAAAAGTATTAATGATTAATGTATAAATAGTAATTTTTGCAAAATCAGTATGGCTGATTTTAAGTAGTTGAAAACAATTTATATAGCTATAAAAAACCATATTATTGAGTCATGAAAACTGAGTAATTTAAGAAGTCAGTCGTTTAGTACTAAACTGATCAAAGCTATGTTATAGTTGTCTGTCATCTGTCCTTTATGTGACATTTGCTTTTTTAGATATTCTGATGAGTCTTTCCAAACTATATTATTACACACTTGGTTGCCTTCACAGTGGAACTTGCAGAGCTTCAGGGCATAAGACAGGACCATAAATCTGTGTGTGGGGATGGGGATGTCATCAGAGATGGCCAAGGAGGATAAGGCAAATGGTTCCTGCGCACAAGGGTCCTGAATGACACTGTTTTGAGAATTTTTATGTATATTTTTTTCTTTCCTTTCCTTCCCCTTGCTATGGCTTGTCATTTCCTGTCCTGTCTTGTCAGTATTCTTGCTTTAGTAACCTTCTGTTTTCCTAGTTTGATGTTGGCTGAGAAATCAGAACACCAAAGGTATTCACATTGTATCTAAAATAAATAAAAACATACCTTAAGGTCATTCATAAGAATAACAAATGTTAGCTTTAGTGTATAGATTCTGCACCATCCATTTTGGTGACTCTGAAACCCCCTGGTAGATAAAACATATGAAATGCCTACTAGTCTAGTGCCCAGCACATGGTATGTGCTTTGTCATGTCCAGAACCATATACATGTCTCGCTCCCTATGCTTCCTTCTTCATTTTTAGTTTATTGTTTCTTTTCTAAGCTGTGTCTTATGAAGTAGAGATTGCTGAATAAGTGATTTCCAGCTAAATGAAGGATTACTCTGATAAACACTGGCACCTGCTCGAAACATATGAGCAAACATGTATTTATAGACTCGCCGCATGTACACAGAAATTTAAGATGTATAAATTAAATGTTAATCAGACTTTAGAGGAAAGCTATTATACAAAAAAATACAGTACGTTTAATTCATCGCATCCTACCGGGATGCAGACTCTTTCACTGCTCTGGCTGTTTGGTTAATTTCACTGTGATCACTGCCCTTCACAATGAATTCCACAGTCCACTTTGAGACTAGCCGAGTGGCGAGGAGGGCCAGGGGGTGCCAAACACCCACTTTCAACCTCCACTTGACCAAGCAGTTACACAATCGTCATGGCAAAATGATCAGCCACTTTTTTTCATTTTTATAACTCCTGGATTTTGAAGCTTTTTTTTCCTAAGGTAATAAATTCTTGTGTATTTTATTAATAGTAAGAAGAAATTACCTATATTTCATTAGCTCACTGATTATTCACTTAAGAATCATAAACTTCTTTATTACCAGGTAGGTTGAATGTTCTTAAGAAATCAGAGTTTATTGGTTATAGACTTTAGGATTGTTTAAAGAGCTTGAAATAACAATCTGAGTAGATAAGACTGTGTTGATAACAGTATTAAATTATTTGGCCTTTGGGAAGCCCTTTACTAATAATGACAACATTTCAGCAGTATAACCCAGATTTATGACGCAGTATAACGAATTCTCCAGGCTTAACACTGTACGTGGCACTCCACATATATTATCTCATTTATTCCCTACTACAAATTTCCAATGTCAGTATTTTTATATGTAGGTTGACCTCAAGTCTCACAATGTCAGCTATTACCTTTCATTCTGCAAATAATCACAATGTACTGAAAGCCTACTATGTGCCAGGCCCTGTTCCAGACGCATGGCAACAATAACAGTAAAAAAATATAGACAAAAGTTTCTGCCTTCAGAGGCCTGCATCCTAACAGAGAAGACAGATAATGAACAAAATAACATTTAAAACATAGTATATGAGGTGGTGATAAGTGCCATAGAGAAAAATAAAGCAGGCAAGGAGGATACAGTCAGATGGCAGGAGTCAGTTGCAATTTTAAACCGAATGACCAGGGAAGCCATTAGAAAGTAACAATTGACCTGAAACTTACTGGATTTTGTTAACCAATGTCACCATATAAAAAATTAATTAAAAAAAAATTGAACAAAGACCTGAAGGAGATGAGGGAGCAAGCTATGCAGAACCAGTGGGGAAGAATATTCTAGGCAGAGAGAAGAGCAAGCAGAAAGTCCTAGGGTGAGAGCCTGCCTGGGCATCCCAGTGGTTGAGGAACAGAGAGGAGACAAGGTCAGAGATGTCACTGGGGCCAGATGGGGGAGAGCCCCAGAGGCCATGTGAAAACGTGAACTTTTATTCTGAGTAAGAGGAAAGCCACTGGAAATTGTGAACAGGGCAGTGACATGAGTTAACGTCGACGTAAGAAGCTCGCTCCGGCTGTTGTGAGGAACCTAGATTGAGGGGAACACACGCGGTGGCCAGAAGCCCAGTTCGGAGGGCACTGCCACAACCCAGGTGGGAGCTGGGGATGCGTGAAAGGCGACTGAACTCTGGAAACATTCTGATGGTGAGAGAAACAGAGGCGACACGGATAATGCCAAGGTTTTCAGCCTGCGCAACTGCAAGGCGGAGGCTGAGGGAGGAACTGATTCTGGAAGGAAGACGGAGAGTCTGGGTTTGAATGTGTAAGGTGAGGATGATCCAGTAGGCAGTTTGCAGTTCAGGGGAGACATCTAGACTGAAATATACAACTGAAAAAAGCCTGAAATCAAGACAAGCAACACATATCACCCTGATATGTCCCCTGCAGGGTTATCTCAAAGACTGCTTTGGACGCTGGCGACCTTCACATCATTCAGAAACAAAGGAAGGGAGAATAAACATTGTTGAACAGTGTCACAGATTCTGAGCTGGGCTTTTAAAATACATTCTTTAAATTTCCTTGAAGGACATATAGTACTATCTTATTGAATAAGGCAACTAAGATTCAGAGAGAATACCTTGCCCAACCAAACACTGCAGAAAATAGGGGAGCCTAGATTTGACTCAAGCCTTCTAATCCCCAGACCTGAGCGCATCTCCTGCCAGGCCACCAGTGCTCCAGGACTCTGTAAGACCAGGTCCCTGAAGCAACAGAAGAAAACTATCACATGCAGCTCACATATTTTATGCATTTGACCAGTTACCTTGCAGCTCACTTACCACATTCAGCAACATGATGATACAGAAGTTGATGCACACAGCAGTCCCTGTGGTTGCAACCTGAGAGTTATTTCTGATCAGCGCCCACTTGAAGGCAGCAAAAGTGCTGACGGTCACCACCCGATAAATGACAATCCCGAACACAGCGGCAATCACCACGCAGATCTGGCAGGAAGAAAGAGGAGACCCAGTGAGCACTACGGTAGAATGTTGCAGGCAGAGGGTTCCCGCCATGTGGAAAATCTTCTGACAACCGAAGAAAATAAAGCAACGATGGCACTGACAACAAACCACAACAAAATGCATACTCCTCATATTTTCTCTTGTCTATTTGTATTTTCTTTGTTATTCAAAGAAGAGCTCTTGAAAGCTATGGGGTAACATTTATTAACCAGAATATTAGATTGAGCAGATAAGCAGATATTTGCTATGGAAATCTTACAATGTCCCTCTTCTGTTTAGAACTAGTTATTGGTTTCCTTTTACTCTCTGGAAAAAAACAAAGCCCTTAGTGACCTGCAAGACGCTTTACAGCCCCACTGAGTACCACTTTCCCTGCCGTGGGGGGACTCCAGACCTCTCGTTGTTTCAAATGGGCTAAGTACCTTTATTCTTCAAGACTATTTCCTTTGCCTAAAATGCCAACTCACCCATTCCCCTACCAAATACACACATGGCCTGGTTAACACCTGCTCATCCTTCACATGTCGGCTCGAGAACCACTTCAAAATTAAAGCTTTTCATGATTCCTCAGGTTTTTTGTTTGTTTTACAGTAACTATACTCTCCTTTCAGTACCTGCCTATAATTTGTAACAACTTGTCAGTCTGATTACTGCTGGTCTCCCTTGCTTAGAAGGTAAGCTCCATCAGAACGGGGGTGGTACCTGTTTTTGCTCACCATGGTTTCTGCAGCAACTTAGCATAATTGCAGGTATTCAGTTACCTGTTGCTGAATAAGCCAACTTTGTGATAGGTGCATAACCTCTTATTAATTAGATATAAATACAGATAAAACTAAAGCATCTTTCTCTGAAGAGTTCATGGCGTTAGAGAAGAACACAGCATGCCTTCCCTACAAAATGATGGAAATCTGAGACTCCAGAAAGTTTTGTGACTTTCATTAGGTGACTCTATATATCGGAGTAGAGAGCTTAGCCTACTTAGTTATCAAACAATGGATCTCAGAGCTAGGCCTCTGGATGGTCTCTGCTGACTTACAGATTTCTTTCTTCATAGAAGCATTACTCTGTTTTACACAAACTCCATTTTTTGGCTATGAGTGATATGCTCTAAAAGCTTGAACATGAACCCTATCTGAAACTGGCCAAAATAACAATAAACAACAACGAAATAAAATCCACATTTTAGTCCTAGTCCTGTTGATAGGGGGATAGGTGAAATCTACACTGAATTTCAGACAAGGGTGGCAATATGGTGTGATGGACAGCTCTCTGGACTCAAAAGGGAGTCAGGTCTGAGTCCTGGCTCAGTGACTACCTAGCAGTGTGACCTTGGGAAGTAGCTTGTCCTCTCCATGGCTTTAGCCTCTTATGCTCTAGGTAGAATAAAGAAAGCTAAATCTATATCTACAGGTCTTGTGAGAAATGAAAACCAAGACAACAAACATGAATGTACTTACAGAAGGCAAAGCATGACACAATTGCTTACAAAGCAGTGTCTATAGAAGGGCATAGATATGAATTTTGATCTGAGCTGAGGGACTTTCAGGCATGCTGCTTACCCTTTCATCTTCCCTCTTTCTAGCTAAAGAAGAGTAGACTGTCTGCATTTGCTGTAGTCTTGTTCTTCTCATTTTAATGATCTAGGATGTATCTAGACACACTTGCCATTTGAAAAAAGGAAACGAGAATCCTAATCACCTCTTATTGTTCTAAAATGACATTTTTGAAGACTCTGCATGTGTTTTGTTTAGTAGTTAACAAGGTCAAAGTTGATTGCAAAAAATGACTTCTTTTTAGGAAAAGCTAACCACCCAGCATCAAGGTAGTATTTTTCAAATTGATATAACTATTAGTGAGTCTGGAAATCAATTTTAGGGAGTTATAGTTGGCATTAAAAAAAGACTATAATAAGAAAAAAAAATCAGGGTTCATTGCACATTATAAAGGTGAGCACTATTTCACTATTTTAGTTTTATAGACCTATTTGCATAGAATATACTGAGTCATGACAGAGAATATTTCATACGTGGGCATGGTAAAAAAAAAAAGTTTGAAAAAAAACTGCTGTAGACCCTATCTCATATTTTTAGTTCCTTTCCACATGGCATAGAGAAGCGAGTGGAAAGAACATCAGATTAAAATAGAGGATCTGAGCTCTTGGCTATTTACTGGCTAACCTGGAAAAGCCTCTTAATCTTTTGGAGTCTCCACTGTTCCATCTGTAACACAGGGACAACACCACCAGCCCTGACCACCTCGTGGAGTTGTGAGGAATAAAAGAACATGCAAAAATGTCGTATGGAACTACCTAAATAAATGCCTGATATGATTATTGTTGTTATCATGATACGAGTTTGTACTTTATGAAACAAAAGAGTTTTGTAAAACAGTTTCAAACCATAAAAAATATTCCAGAGGCAGAAACGATCAGTCGGCTGCATTTATCTGCAAATGCTTGGTAAGGTTCTGGCTTTCCCGAAATGGGATTCATCCGCTCTTTCTTGGAATACTTGGCTTCAAACTGGGGCCGTATTTCTTCCTAAAAAATGAGCAGACACATTTTAATGCTCTGAAGAGGTGCACGCACAATAACAAAAAAATCATTACCTCCTAGGAAGACTGAGTCAACAGCTGCCACACTAATCAATCAATGAGGTGGGCTGAGACCCAGGTATAAATGTTTGGAAATTGGCCACTTGAAGAAAATCTAAAGAATGATGACCTAGACTTACTATTATCAAGGCAATGTGATTTAGACTAATAGTTAAATGTCTGTCATCTTAATAAATTATGCTTGAAGAAACTGAGAATGAGAAAAAGAACCACCTGCCCTGTCTCTAGTGGTTTGAAACAACTAATGAGCTTTTACTTTTATTACCAGGAAATATGAACACCAGGACCAAGAAAGCTTATGAACAGTAAAGTGTTCAGAGTTCATTTTGTCAGTTATAATGGTAATGTAATTCTTAGCATTCTACAATTTTTTTTTTGTATTTTTCAATTCAGGCAGCTAAAAGCATGGTGGATCTATTTTATTAAAAAAATAGCTCCTATAGAAGTTATTTTCCTTTAACCATAGATTTTAAATGTATTTTTAATTGGTATTGAAAACAAATACCTTTCAAATGCAGCTAAAATCAAAGCTCCTCTAATTCTAAATCAAGCTGAGATTTTATTTCAATTAGTTGAACCCCATCTAATATGAAAAGCTTCCAACAAAGAAGTAATTATGGGATCAGGAAAAGGTAATCAGTGAAAGGGCATGTTGAAGTGGTCCAGCTAATTAAGTACATGTTCCATTTGAGTGTCTTGGGAGAGAGAAAATGAGTAGAAACTCTGGTGAAATGGAGATTGAGTTAGTCCGGGCAGAAACACTCAAGACCAGGATGGAGGCACCAACAAAAAGAGAAGAAGCTGACAGAAGACACGCAATAAAGAATGGGCATGGTTTGGATAAACGGGCACAGCCTGTGTAGGAGGAAGGGCACCCTGGCTCCTCCTTAAGGATAAGCCCAATGCTGGACCCTCACTCAGTAGCAGGTAATGGGGATGGTAAGGGGGAGATATAAACAGATTCTGCCTCTTTTCATTTATTTTAGGTAGTTATACTTGAGGATTGAAACAGAACAGACCTAGAATCTTCTGTTTCTGTGGGAAACTCTTGTAATTTATCAGGCTGTGTCACCAAGAGTTACTGAATTAATCATCCAGGAACTGAGGCCAATCACGGAACGGGGCCTGTCTTCCCAGTGTTATGAGCTGCGCTGTGTCCCTCGCACAAATTCATATATTGAATTCCTAACCCCCAGCACCTCAGAATGTGACTGTATTTGGAGACAGGGTCTGCACAAAGGTAATAAGTTAAAATGAGATAATTAGGGTGACCCCTAATCCAGTATGACTAGTGTCCTAAGAAGTAATTTAGACAGAGACACTTGCAGAGAAAAGACAATGAGAAGGCACAGGGAGTAGATGGCCA
This sequence comes from Eidolon dupreanum, assembly GCA_028627145.1. NCBI lineage: Eukaryota > Metazoa > Chordata > Mammalia > Chiroptera > Pteropodidae > Eidolon > Eidolon dupreanum. Next base: position 12,501,047 of record CM053503.1, read on the forward strand.
TCTATAAGCCAAGGCGAGAAACCGGGGACAGATCCTTCCCTCACAGCCCTCAGAAGAAACCAACCCTGCCAATACCTTGGTCTCAGACTTTCAGCCTCCAGGACTGTGAGACGATACATTTCTGTTGTTTAAACCCCCAGTCTGTGGTAGTTTGTTATGGCAGCCCTGGCGAACAATACCTTGGGTTACCCCTGAAGGAGGCATGCAGTAAGTGCTGGCTTTTCTGCACTGTAAGCTTAGAGACACAGGCTAGAAGTAAGAAGCAGTTCTACAATGAATCCCGAACTGAGGACTGGAAGTGCACATGGCTACTGAGGTAGGTTCCTGTCCGAATGTATGCTGAGTGAAAGAATGGTTCAGTGCTCCAAGCTTTGTAACAGGGCTAGGAAGACAGAAGACTCCAGATTCACAAGAGACATTTAAACAAGGGTCCCCATGTCTTGGGCCCACCACAGTGCCACTGGTGACTTTTAGACCAGTTGTGTCAAGATTACTTAATGCCACACGTTAGAGCTGAAAGGGAAAAATTTAGAAACACCTCTTTTCTTTATAAATGAAAAAAGTCCAAAAGTGAAGTAATTTGTCTAAGATGACATAGTTGTTAGTGGTGACTCAAGTTCCCAGGAAAGAACATTTTCTATCCCATTTGAATGTTGCTCCCATGAACACCTGTAACAAGAACCAGCAGATGAGGCTCACCCAGGAGGAAGTCCTGAATGCAGACTGGCTGCTGCCAGGAAACTCCGGAGTCAACTGATCAGTTTCTTCAAAATCGTTTTCTGGAGAATGCTTACAAAAGCACGAGAGAGGCCTTACGAAAAGAACAAGGATTGCTGAAAATCCCAGCATTGCTTCTAGATCTATAGCTACCCAAATGTATTCATGGGCATGAGGAGAAAAGGCGGCATTCACAAGATGTGATTTGAAGAAAAACAAAGTACCTCTCAAAATGATCTCCCCTACCATTCCTACCACAGGGTTAAAATGATCATTTCTGTTACCAGAAGATTCCTTTCACTATATAAAATATATGTGCATGTCTCTTGGAAGGAATATACCCATTAATACCCATTATTACATCATATGTGACTAGTTTATCTGATTTACTGGCACGCCAAGGCTCTGAGGAAATGAGACTCACTAGAGGCAAGAGATAATGGACAAGTCAAAGGAAAGAGGAGGTCAAGTCTGGATCAACCAACAAAGGAAGCAGTGTTCCTACTTGATGACCAAACTCAGCATGGGTACTTGGGAGACTTTCGACAGGAATGGGACAAGAAGAGACTATAAAGACCAGACACAGGATAGAAGAGGGCACAGTGCATTGGCGTAGAAGGGAGTGAGAGAGAGTGATGGAGCTGAGAAATGTGATGAAAAAAGGAGATCTGAGGGGCTGAGTTTACTTCTCCTAGACAGTTTTATCTAGACACAGCCTCGCATTTAGCAACAGCCACCAAGGAGGCTGACTGAGGAGTGGGTTTATCCTCAATGTGGTCCACTTCTCAGCCTGTGCATGTCTGGGCACTGTCCAGGGTCCTGAGGCTCACAGAATTATTTCCTGGGAGTAGTTCCCATAGGAGGTTTGCTTCCACGTGCCTAGGGTTGTAAAACTGCTACCCTCCTGCTGCTCAAGTAAAGAAATGGATAATAATCAAGAAAACTAAATAAATCTTATCACCAATTCCTTGGATATCTCTACCTAAAAGTGAAATGCTTTACTTAGCCATAGACTTTTATTCCACTAACCAATCAAAATCTGCTAGCCTTTATACTGCTTGCAGTTCTTCTCAAGACAGATATTAGAAATGCTTTATGAGTAAACCTGACTTCTGTCACAGAGCAGGGAGTGATAACTCAACGTGGCTGTGTGTTTCCTGGTGATTTGCTTTTTTAAAATTCTGAGGTAAATGATACAAACCTCCTCTTCTTCCCAGTCTATCAAATCCCAGTCATAAGCAATTACTGCTCGTCGTCTTTTCCAAAACTCCAGGAAAACTGTCGCTGAAACAAGCAAAGGATGACAGAGACATTTTCAGATAAAAAATGCTGTTAACCATGTCACTAAATAATGAAGCCGTTGTAAAGAATGACAGTTGTGTAAGCATCCTTGAATACCAGAATTTCTACTTAAACTTAATGTAACTAGGACTGTTTTCTGTGAATTACTAAGTTTGTATCAAGCAGAATGAAAAATTTAAGACTTCATTTCGAATTAAATTAAGCTGATTGGCAAGTCAAGGCAGAACCGACTTATTAGAATGACAAAGGCTCCCAGGACAAATGGAAACAGAAAATTAGGTTATCAAAATCTTTCTAATTGATATAGTACTTATTCTTAAAAGTGAAGGGCAGGTAGGGGCAGAGAGGTAAAAGTAAAACTTAGCAGTTCATATGTATTTGGCAGTGATTACTTGTTCCCCAAATCCTCCTCACAGCAATATCTATGTAAAATGTATTTTACTATTTCATTGAAGGAAGCTATTTTATTGGAGGAAGAAGTCCTATTGCTTTTCCTTTTCTCCGAACCACCTCTTTATTGTCCACTGTGTGTAAATTCTGTTAAGAACCTTTTCCAACAAGTGCTGGCCTCCCCACTCAGGGAAACCTGGAGGTTACCCCATCCAACCAAAGTAACTTTTTACTCAATGCTATTTTAAAAATCTGCTCAAAGGAATTACTGAGCACTGTACAATGGCATAGATAAAGAAAATAATCAGGATATACTCTTGCTGCTTGGAAGTCACAAGCCAAATGAGGAGATGCACAAGCATACACACACTCAAACTTTGAGGATGACTGTAACTAAGGATATCATGGGAAAGCCTAGGAGATGGAATTGATGGCTCTCGGTTGAGCCTTGCTGTGTACTTAGACTTAATCAGGCAAAAATACATTATATATTTGAAATCACTTTCATGAGGAAAGGTAAATATCCAAATGACCATTCCAAAGAGAGAGAGTTACTTTCTTCTTTCCTATTCTGCCTCACCCTCACATGACCTCCTCGTTAGCAGGACACACAACACATATTTTTTAAATAAGTAACCAAAAAGACAGTATTGGGTAATAGTCAGGAGCTCTCTGGCATGTGGGTTAGACATTCATTACTAGGTTTGAAATCTAGTTCAGATACAAGCTATGCTACCACTGACAAATCAATTAACATTTCTATTTCTCCATTTCCTGCCAAGCAAAAGAGGGATGGCAATACAGGTCTATGACCTCTATCTGCAATGCCAAAATTCAAATGCTCTAAAATTCTAAGTTTTTTTCCCAAGTTTGGTACAAACCATCTTGTGGCACGCTCTGACCTAGGCTGACATAAAGCTACTTATAGTCTCCATTTATCCAAGAATACTCATATGTTGAAAACAGCCATATTAATGTATTTGAATATGGGGTCCTTCCCAGACCTCCTGGGGTATTATTACATACTAAATTCTGTATATACCACAGTGCCTTTCTAAAACATGAAAAATTCAAGTAGTTATAATTAAGAAAGCCAAGCCTAAAATAATCAAGTGTTTAATTCTAGAAGAGGGAAATACATGTCTTTGAAGGTTAATAAAAGTGCTAACATTAAGCAGCCATTTCCACTGGAGTCCTTCCTGTGAGTCTTGTTATGTTAGGGGTCTCCAAGATCACCTCCAGATTTGATGATTCACTAGGAAGACTCACAGGTCTCAGTATACAGTGGTACTCATGGGTGACTGAGATTTATTATAGTAAAAGGAGATCAAGTAAAATCAGTAAAGAAAAAAGGCAAAGTCTGGAGGAAACCAGGTGCAAGCTTCCAAGAGTCCCTTCCCAGTGGAGTCACACAGGATGTGCTTAATTCTCCCAGCAACAAGTTGTGACACATGTCCTAAAGGTTAGAAGTCTGAAATCAAGGTGTTGATGAGGCTGGTTCCTCACTGGAGGCTCTGAGGGAGAGTCTGTTCCATGCCTTTCTCCTAGATTCTGGTGGTTGCCAGAAATCCTTGCCATCCTTTGCCTTGTAAGGGCCCTGCTCCAATATCTGCCTCTGTCATCATGTGGCATTCTTCCTGGTCAGTGTCTGTGTCTCTGTTTTCTCTTCTTGAAAGGATACTGGTAATAGTATCCTACCAGTCAGACTGGTAATCCAGTATGGCCTCATCTTCACTTGATTACATCTTCAAAGACCCTATTTCTGAATAAGGTCATATTAATAGGTACCAGGGGTTAGATTTCAATATGTATTTTTTGGGGGGATGCAATCCAACCGACAACAGGATTGTTTTGGGCTATCACAATGACTAAGAGCACACTGGCATTTAGAGTAGAAGGCAGGGGTGTTACCTGCCTGAGTCTTAGTTTACCTGGCCATGCTTTAATCTGGAAACTTTTATTTCTAATGAAATAAGAAGAGCCAGAAATAAAGACAAAAGAAATCCTACTCTTCCAACATAGCAGCACTTTGCTGAAACTAGTTATAGATACAAAAGTAGTATGCCCCAGGGTTATGGGTTCATTGTGAGAGCCATTTAATCTCTATCCTCAGATCTATCATCTTCTTCTGGGAAGCCTGGAAAAGCCTACACTGATTTCCAAAACTGCTGGAGATAGAACACTGCCAATTTTTGCCTTCTGATAATACGATAGGCATTGAAAGGCCTAATTCGATTCTTCCTTTTGAAAATGTCTACACTGATAGTCCAGAGGAGAATGATGTCTAATGCTAGAAAATAATTTTAAAGGCATTTTTTTCAATGTTTTTGAAAGAACAAGGAGCTTAAAGATTTGAAACTCCAATTTTTTTTCAAAAGATTATGTTCTATTCATTTGTATAAAAACAAGAATTGAGCTATCGCCAGCAATAAAATGGGCAGTATACATGAAAGGATAGTTTTTAATTCAGAATGGTGACCTGAAATGTGATGACTCAAAGCATTTTCAGACCCTGGTCAAGACAGTCCTATTTCCTTCTAGGAAAGTAGAATGACTTACTTCATAAACATGTTTAGCCATTGTTCTCCCAATACTAATTTCCTTTTCAAAGAAGTGAAATTAATAATACTAACAGGTTTCATTTTTTTATTCTCTTATAACTTTCTGAGAATGTTCATTTAGAGGAGGAATTGAAGAGTTACAATGATGTACCCCCCCCCCCCAAGAACTTAGAGGAATGACCTCATTTCTCTTGTGAGCTTAACTTGTAAAATCTTCACAAAATGAATCAACCTAGCCAGCAGGCACAGACTCAAATGCTAAAAGGGCCAGATTAGTAGAAAACCGAGAAGAGAAATCCACACAATAGGGGGTGGTGGGAACTGGAACAAATTGGGAAGTGCATGGACCATGTAAGTGGTAGGTGTTCCTTAGTTCTCTTTGACTACTATGGCCAGATCTATATATTTTTTTCAAGAAAAACTATAAAATGTATCTTCATGTGAACTATCCCAATTTCAAAATGATAACAGTTTATTTGTATATTTATAAAAATTGGTAAGGACCAAAAAGAATTATTTTACAGGTTGCTAACTACAACATCTGAGGTAGGCCATTGGCAGTAATAAAGCAAGTGAATATCAATGAGTAACTGGAAAGTATGTGGAACACCCTAAAATGCCAACAAGAGGGTAATATCAAGATACTGGAAGGACGGGAATGTGACTGACCACACTTTAAGAAGCTGAATGTTAATTACTGGTATTGAAATATTTTCTGGAGTCAGTATGTCCCAATAGGTGACAGTTAATCTGTAACTTAAGAAAAACAAGGATCTAAAAACACAAATTAGGCAGAGTTGGAGCTAATGTAGGACATTAGAAGGGTTTCCTGACATGAACCAGTCTCTATGGGTGTTGTACGTAATGGGATAAGGATGAGTAATAAAATTGAAAAAAATAGTTCTTGCTCCCCTCTTCCATTCACTTAACAATTTTTCATTGCATTCTTTGATATGTTAGGGAATTTGCTAGCTGCACTGATTTTCAAGCTCAAACAACACTGATGATTAATTTGGTTTCCCAAGCATCCTCACACAGGAAGAAGGTGCTCTAGATTGTTATTATGCGGTATTCCCTGCCACTTACTTGTATTTTCACATTCTGGATTATGCACTGGTATCTGTAAAATTTAGACAAGGAATCTGTATCCTCAAGTCAATTTAACTCTGTGTATTCTAACAGTGTTTCCGAACTGGTAAAGCTGAAGAGACACAATGGATCATAGCAGTTCCCCCAAGGAACCATAATTCTCTGAGGCCTTGTCTGAGGGTATGCTTCCTTTCTATAAAAAAAAGCTACCAAACTATATAGCAGACTGAGGGCTTTCACTTCCACTCATGAGGATTAGATGTTACAATATAAGAAAGAACTGTTATCAGTGCTGGACAAGAGATAGTACAGGACTATGATCCCTGAGAAAAAAGAAATAAATGAGATGGGCCCTAGGATTGTACCAACTCATGACCTGGAGGCAGTTTCCAGGCTACAGTTTAAGCAGGGGGAATCAATATTGAGTGATCTAACATATATGTAATTGGAGTACTAGGCAATATAATTCTGGAAAAATTTCTAAAAATGTGCAAGACCTGTACATTAAAAATGATGTTACATGCTTAGAAAAATTATAGAACACTTAAAAAAAATGCTAAATAATGTTCAGCAACAGAAGTATTTGATATTAAGTTTTTAATCTTCCCAAATTGATTCATTGATTCAACTCAATCACAATCTAAATATCAGGTTTTTTTTGGTAGAAAATAACAAGTTGATTCCAAAGTTTATATGGAAATTCAAAGGACGTAAGATAGCCAATTTTTAAAAAGAATATGATTTCAAAGCTTACTATTATGCTATAACAATTGTGTTATTGTCATAAAAATATACAGATAGAGTAAATAGAACAAAATTCCAGATATAAACCCATACATATGTGGCCAATTGACTTTAATCAAAAAAATGCCAAGAAAATTCAGGGAAAAAATGGCAATCTTTCAATAGGTATTGTTGAAATAATGGGATATCCATAAGTGCGAAGAAATGAATCTGACTTTTAGTTTACGCTGCATGCAAAAATCACCTTGAAATAACTCCCTAACCTAAATATCTGAGCTAAAACTATAGGCTAAAACTATAAACTAGAAGAAAACAAAGAATATCTTAGGGACCTTGAGGTTAGAAAAAAATTCTTAAAAAGAAATCGTAATTGGAATATATTGAAAGTAAAAACTCTTGGTTTTCAAAAGACACCATTAAGAAAATAAAAATGCAGGCCTCAAACTGGGAAAAATATTTGCAAAGATATGTATGATAAAGGACTTCTGACCTGAATATACAAAGAACTCTTTGAACTTAAAAATAAAACCACCCAATAACAAATAGGTAAATGATTTGAACAAATACTTCATCAAAGATGTGCAGATTGCAAATAAGTTCATAAAAAGATGTTTAACGGCACTAGTCATTAGGGAAATACAAATTGAAACTATAAGGAGATAACACTGTACATCCACTAGAATGACTGAAATAATAAAGACTGATAATTGTAAGTATTTGTGAGGATGTAAGAAACCCAGAACTCTTACATAATGCTGTTGGGAATGCAAAATGGCACAGTCACTTTGGAAAACAACTTAATATGGTTAAACATTCACTTATTCTGTGATCCAGCACTGCCACTCCTAGTTATTTCCCTAAGAAAAATAGATACAAAGGATTTTATGCAAATGTGCAAAAAATTTATAACATACAATGAGTCTCAGGATATTTATAAGAGCTAAAAACTAGATTGGATCTAAATGTTCGTTAATTAATAAGTAGATAAATTTTAGTATATCCAGTCGACGGAGCACTAAAAAGGAACAGACTACTGACATGTGCAACGACATAAATGAATCTCAACAGCATTAATCTTCGTGAAAGAAGCCAGATGCAAAACACTAAATATGGAATGATTCTATTTGCATGGAATTCTAGAACAGGTGAAACTATAGCAGTAGAAAGCAGGTTAGAGGCTGCAATGGGTCTGACTGCAAAGGCATGAGGAAATGTTCTAGAGAACAAAAATCTTTCAAATCACCATTATAGTAATGGTTACCTCACTATACACATTTGACATAACTTGTCAAAATGTACACTTAAAATTACTGGATTTTACTTTATATAAATTATACCTAAATATAAAGCTGACATAGACTTCCCATCATCTTATCACCCAGAGAAGCCTCCATTAATATCATACCAAAATTTCTTTGTTTTCATTAGTATTTAATATACTTGAAACCATACTTTGCTTATGTACTTTATATTCTACATTTAACAGATATTTAATACAAGCTTTATGTTATCATGTGCTTTGACAGTCTAACTTTTAATGGCTGCATAAATTTCCTTAACCATTCTTCTCTTATTAGATATTTAGGTTAGTCCCAATTTTTGCCTATTATAAATAACTAAAGCAAGAAAAACATAGTTAAGTACAAGGTTTTTTTCCCCTGTAATTCAGATTTTTTCCTGAAGTCCAATCAGCATAATATTCTGACTAAACACTAGAACAGCCTTCTAAGTGGCTACCTGCTATGCACTGGTCTCCACTTTTCACCCCTCTGAACACTGTTGCCAATAGTTATTTCTCAAACACAACCGATGCTGTCACTCGCCAGCTTCTAACTTCAGTTGGCTTTCTGTTGCCTACAGGTTGAAGCCATGGTTCTCTGTTGTGGCACAAATGTCCTGTGGTACGCAGCATGTGAAGGTACAGACGCAGGGAGAATGCAGGGAAAAATGGAGGCAGAAACTGGAGTGATGCATCTACAAGCCAAGGAATGCTAAGGATCGCTGGCTGTCACAGGAAGCTAGGAGAAAGGCAGGAAATAGATTCCTCCTCAGAGCCCTCCAAAGGAACCAACCCTGTTGACACATTGATTTTTTTGGACCTAGCCTCCAGAACTGTAAAAGAATACATTTCTGTTGTTTCAAGCCACCCAGTTTGTGGTAGTTTGTTACGGCACCCTTAGAGAACTGATGAGGAGGTATCTATCATGTGTGACTGCACCTACACACCTAACGGGCATTTAGTAAATATATACCTTTTCTTCTTTTGAATATATAATTACCATTTTTTGTTGAACATATAATACTATAAAAGAAAATTAGTGCAAATATCTAGAAATAAAAGGCCAATTATTATAAAATTTATATTCAAAAAAATGAGACATACTTCATTTACAAATTACTGACAAGACCATACAAGAATCTTGGAATTTGCATTAAAATAACCACAATCTTGTTTTTTTTTGATGGGAGAGCTCTGAGAACCTCGATTAGTTTGTTTACTGGGGATAATTTAATTTTGGCGACACTGAAAGTGGGCAAAACAAAGGAAGGAGAGAAAAAAGAAAAAAAATGAAGAACAGAGAGAAATAATCCTCTTGCTGACCATTCCCCGCCAACATCTAACTCTCTAATGACTCTTTTTTTTTCCCTAGGGAAAGAAGGTAATTTAGGCCATAACTGTTTTGTCCCTTGAATCTTTCTGAATAAAAATGAGCATTGAGAAAAGAGCCACCCTGTGGCTCAAGGCCAGAGCCCTAGGCTCAGGAGACTCTGCTATCACCGGTGTGTGTGACTGTGAACAAAGGCAGTAGAGTTGTGACAAGTTTTCTAACTCCACATTGAGGCCCTAATCGGCTGCTAAGACTGGTTCCAAATGGAGCCTCGTTGTTTCTCTCTTTGGTGAGCACAGGAAGCAAAAGGCAACAACAAATACATCAATCTGGCTCTTCCGATGTCTTGTAAACCACTTACATCTATTCTCAACATCTCCGTATCTAGCAATTTCTCAAAAATAAAGTTTATTTGTTTTCTTAAATGCTGTAACTTGTCAATCAAAAAGGATGATGATCCCAAGGCCACGAAACTGGGCCCCATCAGATGAGCTTTTGTCGAACATCAGCATCACAAAGGGTTATCTGATGGGGCTCAGGAGGAGCATAATAGCCCTTTGTCTGAAAGTTCAGATCTCTGCAGCAGAAGCAAACAGGGTTATAAACAGTACATGATCCTAGGAGTAACGTGTAGGAGCCAAGACTCGCCAGTTTAACTCTGGGCTTTGCCATTTTCTTGCTAGTGCCTCAGTGTCCTCATCTAGCATGTGAGGATAATAGCAGGACTAGTACCTTCCTCAAAAACTGCTATAAAGATTAACTGAGATGACACTGTACAATGCTTAGGACAGTGTCCAGCATATAGTAATCCCTCAATTAGTGTATTATTATAACTGTTATTATAACTGGCCATTCCAGACTTCTGCAAAAAGGCATAGCCCTATCTACAAAGAAACACCTGGGGTAACTCATTCTTTTTCTGGGAACAATATAAGATTTAAGCAATAAGTTGTCAACTAAAACAAAGCAATTCAGAGGATGAATGATTCCATGCTTGTGTTGCCTGGAGTGAGCCTAAAATGTTCTTTTGTGCCCAAAGGTTATTATAAAACATCTATCAGATTCTTACCGAGTACCCTCCAAGGCACAACTGTCAACTTTCCAATCCACCTACTTGCAACCTCAGACTTCTCAACTCCATCCTCCAGGCAGCTGTCACCAATCAGCTGAGGTTGGCAGGGATAAAATAAAACCTATTTATTATGCTCAGCATAAGACATTCCAATTTGCAAGGAAGGGATGCAATCCCCTCTGTCATGGTGATACTGGGTGAGGAGTGGAAGAGATGGCAGCCTCTGCCTAGCAGACAAATATCATATCAGGATTTTACTTCTATATATAGTCTTGGAGGCGGGGGGGGGGGACGGGGAACTGTGGGAGAAGAAAACATTATTTCAGTCAAAGGATATCTCAAATGGGTGAAATAATGATGTGGGTAGGGGAGTTTTTTATAGTAATTCTTCCAGAATACAACTCTCTATATAGAAGCATTAACTCATTTCATAGCAGACTAGTAGCCCAAAGCAGAGCTCCTCAATGGGTACGACAGGAATGGACTATAGTCTGCAAGGGGTAATAACTCCTTCAGCCCTTGAGTTGGCTAGGGGTAGGGTACTTAGTGCCCAGGCCACAAACAGCCTCCCAGGCCACAGGCAGCCTCCTCCATGGGCATCGGTATACTGTGCGAATATCATTTTCTATGTGTGCTAGGACTTAAAAAGGTTTGGGAACCACTGGTTTAAGAAATGAATACATTTGTAATCACGGCAAAGCTTAAGCACTGGATAGGTTATTATACTTCCTGATCATAATTATCGACACTAATCTGGTGTAGAAAAAGCAAATACACATTCTTGACCTGAGAGCTCAGTCCAGTAGCCAAAACTCTGTTACTGATTAGCTTCCTTTGTTTGCAAGGGACTGAAATGCACCAAAAGTGGCACAAGTGTGAGGACTTTCTACAAGGCCCACCAAGGGAAGCAGGAATCTCAATGGAATTACTGGCTAAGCCTACTGAGCAGCAGGAAATGGAAGCTAGCAGCTTGAGACATCTCAGCCATGCGAGATCTACTAGATTTTCACACTGATCCCCACTAATCTCTCTGTTTCTCTTTGCGGAAATGTCTTGTGTTTTCTTTCAGGTGACTAAGAGTTGGCTTCTGCAGCCTCTATTCTATATCTTTCCCACTAGTTATTTGTTCCTGCTTATCTCTACATTCTGATTTGTCATAATTTTTGCCTTCTAATAATTCTTCCTGGTCCCTACTTCTACCTGATGGTCAATCTCAGTCTCTCCCTCCCTTGTTCCCTCCTGCCTTCTCTGAATCCTTCTGTGTCAATTTCAACTACTAACTCCCTGTCTCTACCCATATTGCCCAATCCAAATTCTTGAGAATAAGACTCTGCGTGGCCCTGACAGTCCCTGTTCATGCAGGGACTTCTCCAGGTCACTCACTAACCTATGATTTGACTGATCTTGGGTCAAATGTCCACTGGCTGAAAGGGGCTGTAGTCACAGAATTCAAGATATGTCCCTTTAACAGAGCTGTGATGGGTGTGACAATTTTCCTTTGAAGATCTCAAAGTAGGGAAGACATAATATACCTACAACAAGCCTCCTCTAGAGAACAAGGTTTTACATTTCCACTCATCAAACTGACCATTTAAATACATTCATTGTCTTTTAGAGAAACCTTTTTGGTAATTTCCTTCTCTTTCACTTCTCCATTTTTTCCATCCACCTATCCACCCATCCACCAAATATAAATCTGTCTTTAAAATACATACATGAGGTCTCCAGTGACCACAGTGATCCCCGAGGATCACAAATCTCCTAGAGGAGATAAGTTGTATATACATATAAGTGCCCAAAGAATGATAACCAAATGCTATGAAAGTTCAGTCAAAGGAGGAAGATATCTTCTGGCTGGAGATGACATTTTTTCCAGGCCCTAAAATATAGGGAAAATTCTGATACTTATCATAGACAACATGGGCCTAACCCTTGAGTTAGTAGAATACCAACAAAAATTCAGATTTTGGTCTTTTAAGTTCTAGAAAAAAATTCATAATCATTGTAAAAATCTCAAATCAAACTGCAAATAGTGTAAAAAAGTCTGTCTCTTATCACTGTTTACTTACTCTTCTACAAATTCTTTTCTCCAAAAGTAACTGTCATTCATTATTCACTATGAATTTGTCCAGACTCTTTTCTATACTATTAAATTAAGCTTCATACTTATTTGACTCAGAAGATACAACTGAATCTATTTTGCAAAGAAGCAGGTTAAGTGACTTCTTTGGGTTAAGTAATTCTTTAAGTGAATGTCCCATCACACCTTGTTATTATGGGACTGTTGGCTTGAACTTATTATAAAGAAGAATTCGATTCAGTCTTGCATGTAGCTCCTGTTTATAGGAGGTTCATTTTAACCAGAACTGGAAGAAATCCAGAGATGATACTCATACATTAGCCTGATGAAAAGATCCCATTCACAGGAGAAAGTCCTATTTATTTCTGAGATGGTTATTCAAGTCTCAACAGACCCTCTGATGTACTATAAGCTTTACTTTTGCCTCCAGCAGAAGGTGAATTTTTACTCTAATAATGGAATGCTGATGTAATTGAAGGTTTAAGAGAAATTAGACATGTTTCTCCTCTATAATATCACTTTGTAAATAAACTAACTGAATTACTTTTTAGCTCATATCTAATAGAACAAGCAAATGAATTTACTCAAGCTTCTTCCTTTCACATCCAAAGTCCGATTTCTAAAAGAAAAAATCACAGAGCACAAAGGAAATTCAAGCTATATGGAAGTAGAACACTTACCCCAGACGGCCATGAAAACAGCAAAGAAGACAGTTGCTCCATTGTCAAAAAGGTGGGTGACCTGGAAACATTATGAATCATGGTTTAACTTCTTACCTATTATATTCCAATTCATTATTTTTTCAGGTTCTGTAAAAATGGCTGTGATGATACAATGAATTTTGCAGGATTTCTTTGAAAGATATTCCTTTTGGATCATAATAAGAAGGGATTTCCTCTAACTGGGAAGTCATTTGGATATAGAGGAGAGAATCTGTTCCCTTTATGTGGGTAGCACCTAGTCGAACATTTATCAGCAGCCTCAATAGTGCAACTAAGAATTTCCTTTCATGTCCTATAAATTTCCTTTCGTGTCCTATAAAAACTGTTATACATGCACATATGTATGTAGATATATTTAAGACCAGGAAGGTATTACTGTTGCTGCTCTAAAGGTTTCTGATTTCCCAAGCACTGTTTTTAATGCCTCATTGATTCACTTTGAAAACATGGCTGTTTTATCTGTGTAATTCTGAGCTAACAATTGCTGGGCTGCTCTCTGGCTTTCAGGATCATAAAAAGGAGGGAGCAGACCATGAACAAAATCCACTTCCACCTGTACTAAAGCCTCAGGTAATCACTATTTACCTATTACACATAACACAAAGATAGCTAGCAAATACTTCATTGTTAGAATAATATATTCTATCACAAACACCACAGCAGAAAGCAAAAAATATTCTTTCTGCTACAAAGAATGCTGCAAAACTGCCGAGCTCATTTCCATCTGCAGGATAAATCACCAATATCATGCCAAATTGAAATGATGACAGATACGTTCATAAAGCCTAACATTTGGGAGGGGGGGAAGCTTTATAGCTCTCTATAAAGTATACTTTACTGTCCCTTGGAGAAAGTGCCAAGATTAAACAGGTCTTTTCCTGTTACATCAGAGCATGAAGCATTTCAGAAATTTTCTCTTTTTTTGAACACAGGGAAGATGGGCATCATTTGAATATCTAATGTGAGACAAAAGTCTAAAGCTGATTTATTTTATATGCCAGAGGGAATGTTAAACTGTATATGGGGGCACTCTGCATCAAATCAACCCTGATAGTTCTGGTGTGTGTTCTCTATTAGGGTATTTACTGGGACTGGTTAAGAAGCTGTAGTCTGGTCTATGGCCATGCCACCCTGAACAAACACGATTCCATCTGATCTTGGAAGCTAGGCAGGGTCGGGCCTGGTTAGTGCTTTGATGGGAGACAACCTCAGAAGACCAGGTGCTGTAGGTGTAAAAAATTAAAAAATAAGGGATTGTAAACTGAGAAGGTCCTTGCAATCTGTGAGGTCAACCAAGGGTTGCCTCACCTAAACAACAACAACAACAACAACAACAACAAAAAACAGAAGCAGCAGCTGTAGCCTGAACCACTAGTTTCTGGAAATGGATTGTGGTTGCCATGATTTTTGGCTGATCAGATCATCTTTCCTTTCTTCTCCCTTCTCTAGGTAACAGATCTCTCTCATGCAGGTCACTAGGGGGCACATGGCTCGAATAGAATCGGAGTTCTTTTATGAGACTGGTATTTAGAGAGAGACATTCTTCTGTTGCAGTTATTAATTTGGGAATATGTGAATCAGGAGGGGTGAGTTAACAGGGATTTCTGGTTCCTGCTAAGATGTTAAGCTAGCACAGGCTGAAGGCTCCCTCTGCCCAAATCAACCCTGGAGAAACAAGATAGCAAATTTCAGAAACTAACAAAACACAAAAACAACCAAAGACCAGGGAAAGACCAGGGAACCCCAGGGCAGATGGAAGATCGCCTTGAATTGGTGTGTGGGGTGAGGGGCTGTGGAGAGAGGAAGGGAGAAAGATGGTGGGTGGTAGTAGTGGTATGTGGGGAGAGTTAGGTAGCAGTTCCCAAGCAGAATGAGAGCAAAGGCTAGAGAAATCCATAAATTCTAGTCCAACCTCTCCCTCAAGAGTCATTGGACAATTAATTTTCCCTCTTTCAGAAATCAGCTGCAATAAGCCAAACCACAAGTGCTGGCATTCTTGGGATAAAAGCAGGATGCTGAGAGTACTGCTTGGTAGAGGAGATGATAAAAGCAGATGCCACCTGGCCAGCTGCCCTCGGGCATTCACTTCTCAGTGCATTCCCTCTTAAACCCCAGGGCTGGTGGATTATAACCAAGGGAGAGTGCCTCCTCCCAATTCTCCTTTGTTCTAAGCAGGCTTAGAAGTACAACTCCCACTAGAAAAGTCTTCTGGAACAGAGGTACTCAAACTTTTTGGCACCAGGGACCAGTGCTCCTATGAGAATCTAAGGCCTGATGATCTGAGGTGGAGCTGAGGCAGTGATGCTAGCGCTGGGGAGTGGCTACAGATACAAATGAAACTTCCCTCGCGGCCTGGTTCTGGACTGGTACCAGCTCGTGGCCCAGGGGTTGAAGACCCCGCTCTGGAAGAGTGGCAGCACACAGTGATGCCTGGGACATGTTCTCATCTCTTCCCTATAAACTCACCCCACTTGACAGCCTGGAACCTAGCTCTGACACACACCCAAAGTGGTTGATGATGCCAGGGGACAAGCATATATATAGGCCAAAACAATAGACTATCTGGGGAAGGCAGCTGTTTCCCTCCAAATTCCAAACAAGGCAACATATACCTTCTGAAAGACACATTCTGTAACAGCAGACTAAGAATTTAAAAAATGCATTAAAATCCGCTTAAGTAGCTAAAAGAAGGAATATGTAAACTGGGAGCAAAGGTAGCCAGCAGTCACCCTGCCCATTATGTGAAGAGAACTCGTCTGCAGAATGATCACGTAGACAGGTGGCTAGAGAGACACCTGGGGTCTGGAGGACCAGTTCTGGGCCATGGACCCCTGGTACTTAGATAGTATGAGCTACTCCAGTGTCTTTTTCAGCAAAATGAGCCAGTAAGTCCCTTTTTGCTTAACTCAGTTAGAGTTGGGCGTCTGAGGGTCAGGGCTAAAAAACATGCCTTATCAGCAGAACAGGCATTGATTAAATGGTATCTGGGCTCCAATTTGATTCCTATGTATCCTCAGTCCTATGAAATCAATCTGGTATTTCTAAGTCAATTTTTAAAATGCATAACTTCAGTTTTGTCATTGTAAGGCTTTTTAGCCTCGTTTTACTAAGTTTCTAGGCAAGACCAATCATAAAATCCAGAATCTAAACATCCTGTGATACAGTATGGCACAATGACATACATGTTCTACAGCCTGGTAAAAACTGAGGCCCAGATATTTATGGCTATGTGACCGTGAATGAATGGTAATGTTATCTCTGAGTAAAATGGGAATAATATCTAGCTTGAAGTTGCTGTTAGAATTAGAAATAATATGTGTAGGTTACCTAGCTATAGCCAAGCTAAGATTATAATTACTGTTGTGCTAGGTCTTATATTCAGTAGGATAACCACCCAGAGAAGACCCTATAAAATTTGAACACTCTGAACTATCTAGGATGATTGTTTTAAGGAATTATCTTGGATCTTCTAAAGAGAGAACTTCACTCAAGGTATGTCTTTGCATGTAAAAAATAAATAAACAAATACCCTCCAAACAACAACAACAACAAACTGGGCTTATGAGAGTCCCAAAAAAGCAAGATTTTTGTACCCGTATCTTTCAGGCTTAACTCATGATTTCTAAACAAAATTTGTATTACTGACAAAATTCTTTCAATCCTTACCAAATCTGTATTTTCCTAGCTCACTCTGTTAAATTTGTCCTCATTTACTCAGGTCTATTTGTATGTTCTCCAAAGGTAGGGAGAGTATTTTATTTTGTTTTTTTTTTTGTTTTGTTTTGTTTTGTTTCCTTGTGGCACATTCTAAGAGCTCAAATCTTTTTATAATCACAGCTGGCTTGCTGTGGTTTAGGCTACACCCACATAGACTGGCCACCTGCAGTGCTAAAGGCATCATAGATCGGCAGGCTCCTGGGCTGCCTATCAAATGTTCTCTCATTTAAAATGAAAAAAACAAAAAAAAACAAAAAAAACTCTGCAATGCTGAGAGTATAATTAGATATATCCAAGCTGCAGTGGTCACGAAGGTTCAGTAAAATCTACCAACCCCTTTCAGATCCAGAATCGGGGCAAACTGATAGGCACTGGGTCTTGGAAAAGTCTTCATCAGGCCACAGTCCAGCTATTGCTTTGCAATAGTGACACTGCCACTAAGTAAAAAACCGTAAGAATTTGATGAACATGTCTAAAGTTTTAATAAAGGCATAATGCGAGAAAGGGGCACACAATAACATATTATAGACATAACAGTCCTATGTGGTTTTTTTTTTTTTTCAAAGCACTTTCACATATGCTAGATTTTTGGTCCTCACAAGGTGCCATGGGGCAGAGGGGGCAGGTATCACAGCCTACCTTTTAGAGATGAGAAAGTTCAGCCTCGAAGAGGCTGTGCCTGCACAGAGTCAAGGAGGTAAGTAGCTAAACTAGCCCTGAATCTAAGTCTTTTTGACAATAATGATGATGAGGAGAAAAAAGATTGTGGCTCTCATTTACTGAGGCCTTACTGTTTGCTAAACACTTTGCTCAGTATACACCTTATCTCATTTCTTATAACAATCATATGAAACAAGTATCATGTTCTCCATTTTGAGAATGAAAAAACTGAGGCTCAGGGAGGTTAAATGAATTGTTCCCGGACTGACAAGCAGTAAAGAGCAGAGTCAAAACTGAAGCTTCTCTCTGACTCTAACGAACGTGCTTTTTGCCCTGTGCATGCTGCAGCTTCTTATGATAATTAGATGCAATACATTTAAATACAAATATGGTAAAAAAAAAAAAAAAAGGATATTGTAATTAGAATGCTGAATGACTGAAGTCAGTCTCTCCTATTATTACATAAACTTGAGAATCAAAGACCGAAGATGACAGAGAGAACATAGTTAGCCTCCCTTCCTCAGGAAAGTGTATGTAAAATTCAACCCACCTAAAATACTAAATATTTGAAATTACCTTGGCATAAACACAGCTATCTGACAGCCTCATGAATGGACAGTATTTATCGCATACAGGACACATGATGATATCTGTAGCTTGGCAGACTTCTTTACTGGAAAAGAGAACAGAAAAAGGACTGCTTTTTGATGACATAAGAGCATTTTCCTCCCCAAATTTCAACAGAATATTCAACCAGTAAATAAGATCCAGTAGATTTCATTTTTGCCCTCCAAAGCTTCTTAGCCTTATTTGCTATTACTATAAACAAGTTCCTGCATAATTTAATAATTTGATAACCTACTTATTTATGAGGTAGTTTCTTGGACTATACATATTAATAAGTTAAACTCAGAAGAATATATGAAGCAAAACATTGGTTCTTATACAAATTATACAAAAGGCATTCATAACACTGCACAGGTTTGAATTGATGTCATACTGAATTATGCAAACAATGAGATACCTAAAAGTGCCTGCCTCGATTTCTATATGCATGGTTAAGTTAAAACTAATAATGGAGGAATAAATAAAAATACTAGGGATTAGTTCTGGGAGAAAGTTATACCTCACTAACAATTTCCCCAGAAAGTAAAATACTTTGGTAGGCTAGAAGACCTATATCCCTCACTTTTTTTTGCAATCACTTCTAAAAGGCACATTATTTAAGAGTGCTGTCCAGCCCTGCAATAAGATCTCAATGAATACCTTAAATTCTCTAAAGCCAAGATAACAATCATTAACACTGAATCATTCTCAAGACCTCAGAAAGCCGGTGAGATATCTCTCTGGTTTAGGTTTAAAGGGTCCTTGTGAAAACGCAGAATTCACACAAAATGATTGCTAACTCACTATTCTGCAGTATTAGCAGAATGAAAAATGGTGAAAAAAATCAGAAAGAGTAACTTTAAACCAATGAATGAAAGGGATTTGTTCTGTGGACATATTGTGGCTTATATGTCCACAAATGCCAACTTTGCTTCCTTGGTAGCTGAAGACCACAGTAGCAAGGGTAATGGATAAAGAGACCTAGTGAACTGAACCTTGTGAATTTTTCCAGAAGAGACTGGGAAGGAAGTTAGAAGGAAAAGCTCAGTGGGCCCACGGTCTGTGAACACCCCCAAAGCACAATCAGCCATATTTAAATATAGGCAAAGGTAGGCTCGTTTAGAGCTCCCCGTACCTGACTTGGCAGTGATCCAGAGTCATGACTCCATACAAAAAGACAAACAATCCAATGAAGGCGGCTGGGAAGAGCATGCCGGTGTACCAGCCCAACCAGGCAAAATACAACCCAATCTTCTCTCCAAAGTACCGCCTGTTTAAGACACAACAGCCTTACAAATAACAGTGAAGTATTTAGAGGTCAGCATTATAACACTTAGCTCAGTTTTTTTTTTTTTTTAACTTTGTAGTGGCCTTGCTGATAAAGGTAAGCCAAGAGAACAGAACATTGGACCAAATCTAGGTTCTGGGCTTAAATTTCTTCTCCTACTACTCTATATCAGAAATAGAATAAATTCTTTTTATAAAAGAACATTATTATACCCAAGCTTGTTCTCAGAATACAGAATAAATCCAACCCATCTGGAAGCTGTGACACTGTTATTAACACAGAAGCAGGGGAACCATATAGCCTCATTTTTGCCATTTCTGAGTGTGTGCTTGTTTGTAATACAGGCATTATCATAATATTTTAAAAAATAACAAACCAAGTTATTGTGAAAAACTTTAAATATCTTTTTCAGTATTTTGTAGCTTTACAAGACATTTACAATGTTAGGATCACAAAATATTGGAAAGAGAAACTCTAATTATTGAGATTCAACACAAATCAATGCTGAGAGCAGTTTTCCCTTTTAAGCAATGACTTTTCACAGGCTTCAGTATCTACCTCTATAAATATTTTGCTGAGGCTAAGCAGCCTGCCTAGTTCCCTGTGGTCTGTGGAGTTTGGAAGTGTACAAAGAATTCCTTGCTTTTTCTTTTAATTCTTAAACATCATTAATAATGTGATTTGACTTGTGCTAGAATAAAAATCAAATTGTGCTTTCTGTGCCTGTCAACTGCTACATTTCATTACATAAAAATTATTTCTTAGCCCAATATAAGAATATTCTAATTCTTTTTCATTCTCATTTTAAACAGATGTTGTTAACCATCTGTTTCCAAATACTGACTGCTCCTTTACTTTTAGAATGCCCAACTGTTCCTAAGAGTGTGGGATTATTTATTTATACCATCCTCCACAGTGTCCCAACAGAAACTTGACACTCCCAGAAGACGTTTCCAACATATATTCATATACACATATATTTACATGACATATTGTGCTAGGTGCCGAGAATACACGGTGAGCAAAATAAGCTTGGTCCTTGCTCTTATGGAGCTTGCAGGGCGATAGAGGAGATTAAATAAATAAGTTTATAATAATAAAACTTGGAAAAGAGCTACAAAGGAGAGAAACACAATTCTATAAGCACATATAACAAGGCCATTTGACCACTCTAGTCAGAGAAGACTTCTCTGAGTAGGTGACTACTGTGCTGATGAGTGAAAGTTAACTAGGTGGGGTTAGGGACAGGATAGAATATTTCCAGCAGAGGAAACAGGTACATACAAAGGCCCTGTGGTAGTAGGAACCAGGTGAAATAAGGGCAGTGTGACTGGAACATTGAGAACAAGAGGTAGGCTGGTGAGGTAGGTAGGGGCTGGGCCTCAATGGGTCTTACAGACCATGCTAAATGCACTGATCTTTATCCTGAGAGAAATGGAAAATCATGAGAGAGTTTTAACAATCAAGGGACATGATTAGATTCACATTCCAAAAAGATCCCTCTGTCCGCAGGGAGGAGAATGGACTGGAAGGGATCAGGGTGGGCAAAGGGAGACCAAGTAGGTGACAAGAGCCATATAGTCTAGGTTACAGGGGACAGAAGGAGTGTGGTGGAAGAGATGCTGGCTGTGGTCAGGTACAAGAGATATGGAGGAAGCAAAAGCTATAGGACAAGAACTATTTCAGAGATGAGATTCCCTGGATGCTCCAGGACTTTATCCCACTCAAATCTAACTTGTGTTCCCTTCACTCCAGCCAGTACCAATCCCACTGCTCTTCCAGGGCTCAGCCCTACAGAGCCTTCCACAGAGGCACTGGCCCACATTCATCCTAGTTTTTCTGAATTGTTATAAAACTTATCACCTCCATCAGACATTTCACCTAACTGTGCTTAGTCTTGGATTGTTTTACAGTTGTCTCAAGTACTGAAGGGCCCGTTTTCCTCAGGGACACTGAGTTTCTTAAAGCCAGAGACCGTGGCTTCTGCGTGTCTTTGCCTATAGTACTTAGCATCATGCTAGAAACACAATGGGCAGTTAATTAACACTTATTGACAAATTGCAAAGTCTTAATCAAAACACCATCATGGGCAGAGATGTTTTGCCTGCAGCAATTTTCTGTAATTTTTAATCTGTAATCCTGTAATACGGGACTGTGGCTGGGAAGTGAATTTATTTATTTTTTTCCCCACTGTTTTATCATACATTGAGACTGGTCAAAGGAAAATGATCTCATCTCAGAAAATGTTTTCCACTCACCCAGATCATCTGCATCATTTGTTACCAACACAAAGAATGACATGATTCATCAATGTCATTAGATCAACAGGAGTCGACATTTGGTAACAAGGACTCTGGCAGGAAGAATGACTACCCAGGGAGATGAAACATAAAGTGAGTTGTCTTATTATTTCATTTTCCTCTGGCCTCATTTTTTGAGGGCCCTTGTAATACTGAAATGTATACAACTAGTCTAGGAAATGAGGCATGAGTTTCTCTTTAATAAGAAATCCATGAAGTGTGGATTGTTGCTACCTAGTCTTAATAAAACCAGTCTCTAAATAAATAATGAGATGTTAGAGCATAATGCTGCAGTGGCAGAAAGTTAGGCCTGTACGGTTAAAAAACATATATTTTCACTGTGCAATTATCATAGGTTAAATAAGTTGATATTTTTTTAATCTTTAAAGGTTGTTAATTTAAAATAAAAATTTAAATAAGCCTGAGAGTTATTAGAATGACAGCACTTCATATTTCCTACTTACATAATAGTAACTAATATTCCATTCGTCACTAATATATGTAGGCAGTGTCATCTCTCTACAATTGTTACTGATAATCTGTCGATAGCAGTCACATGGGCGACCTGCTACGTATGGAGTCCTGTGGGAGACCTGGCTGATCTCATGAGTCCCTTCCTAAGGCCTTTTTGGAAGAAACGCCATTTTCATCAGAGGGCGATCTGGTTTACCACGAATGACCTATGTCCTCTGACGAGCTGCCTTCACGGGAAGAAGCCAGATCTGAGAGAGAGCTGTGTACCTCAGACTGTTTGTTCTTCTCCCAGCAGACAGTCTGCTCTGATCATTTTGTTTTGGATTCATATGTGCAGCCGGTTAAAAACTCACCTGACAAGATCCAAAGGCTGGTATTTATACCACACGCCCCAGGAGGCCCAGCACTCATAGAGCAGATGTCGGTGGTTTTCCGCTCCATGGGTCCTAATGGAGTTTTTACTTCTGTAACTCCCCTGGGATGAAAACACCACTGCTGGTGAGGAAATACGCACAACAGCCAGAAGGAAAGCTAACACTAGTCTCTTATGGCAGGAGTAGCAAGAGACGTGATATGAGAAAAAGTGGGTCCATACTACTGAAGGGAAAGGAGCTTGATTAGTTATTCTGGACTTTATCTTATTGATGATACTATGTAGTAAAAAGCACGTGTTTGCTAGAATTAGGCAGGTTTAAACCGAGTTCAAATCCAGTTCTGCTACTTTTTAGCAAGGAGGCCTGAAACTCTCTGAGCCTTGGATTCCTAGTTCATAACGAAACTAATAACAGCTGCCTTATTATGTTTCTTCTGTGGCTTGAATGAATAAAGTGTGTTGTTCAGAGGCCAGACCCAAGACATACTAGTTCTCTTTCCTACTTGTGTCAAGACAAGGTAGTTGGTAAACAGCCATAGCTGTAACCTTGTCACATGGCCTTATCTATAAGAAAACCCTGGAAGTCACCACGAAATGAGAATAATTCAAAACTAATTCTACCTCCTCGCTGAACAGATGGGAGACCAAGGGCCAGAGAGGTGGGGGGTTTTCTGAGTTCAGTTAATGGCAATGCTAGTTTCACAAACAGAAAAGGTACTTTCTGCAGATAAAGTAATTTTTGACATTAACCTTTAGTGGTAGTGAACAGGGGTAAGAGACAAGAAACTCGGGTTCTACTCTCAGCTCAACCACCGACTCACTGTGTGACTAGAGGTGGGCCAACCTTTCTTGGAATGATTTAAATTTTGAATAGTTTGAATAGTTTCAATAAAACAAGGGCAACAAAATCTGCCCTTCCTGCCTCTGAAGGCTGTTATGAGGTTAAATAATATAATCAAGTTAAACTGAGTAAAAGTCCAAAGGGCAATTATGTTATTGCAGCTGTTGCTAATTTGGACATTGTCTTGAGTTACTCTGTGTGGTTTCACAGCTGCACCTCCTCCGACACCCTCATGCCTGCCACCCGTTTGCCTACACAGATACTTCCGCCCACTACCATTGGTCAGATACCACCCTTACAATGAGCAGGGGCTGGGCAGTGGGAGGGCGCAATACCCATGCAAGCTCTTTTTTGGGCAATGCCAATTGACAACTACAGGAAATCTGTCTTTAGAGTTCAGAAACACCTGAGTGTGGCTCTAGAAAACTTTTGCGTCAAAATGTTTGCTTCTGTGACACTGAAAGGATCATTCCAAAAATGTTTCCTGGCAGATTGTAAATAGGGTCTTAGGCTAAAGCTTCTAGTTTTCTTCATGAGTAAGTTTTTAAAAGTTTGCCATCTTTTATATCCTCATGATGTTTGAAATTGAGGGAAGAAATGCTTTAATAAGCCAAATGAAAAGATTTGCCATTTTGAGATAGTTGAAATTGTCCCCCAAAGTTTATTGGCAAACTGTTAATGTTGTTTCTGATAGAAGACTGTTCTGAAAATCACTCTAACAGTAGTTCCCTGGCTAGCTTTGAGGTACTAGAGAGCATGGACCATGATATTTACGTTTTTATTCTCTATGTCACACAGTGACCAGTATAGAGTAGGTGCTCAATATTATGAAGAAGATAATAGTCTCTGACCAATAATGAGAATTCTGTCCCTGAAAAACCCACATGTGAAGAAAATTCTAGGCAAAATAAACCAAAATCCATCGGGGAAATAGAGGTTAGGGTAATCACAGTTACATTTACAAAAGTCCTTATATATGACAAAGAGTGCACAGTAAATAAGAAAAAGAAATAAAAAGATAAATGTTTTAAAAAGTCAAAATTTACACATCCTAAATGAGCAATGATATGATACTATTAATTTCCATTTATCACCTTTGGTTGCCAGAGACTTTTCAGGATGGCTTCCTCTCACTCTTTAAAGAATAGCTATATATTTCCTTGTTGCAGAGACTATATATTTTAGGAACTTTTTCCCCCTGGGTCTGTTACCTCATGAAAATTTTCAATGCCTCTCTAATTTTACGACTTGGAGTCCCTCAGCTATTCCTCTGAATTGATAGAGTGACTCCTGATTCAAGTATTCTTGCAATTACATAAAAAGACACACAGAAATATATCTATGCGAGCTAGGCTAGCACTAATTGTCTACTGAACAAATTAAATTCATTCTGAACAAATGTCACATAAACAAACTCAATTAATGACTATACCCAGAAGCTGATTTAAGGACAAGAAATTGACAGAAAAGGAGAAATGGCAGGACAATACCTCGTGTAGAGGAAAAGCAGCTTCATAGGAGCCATTGGTAAGCAAACGATTCAGACCTAAAACAACAAAATCCAGTCTGAATTAACAGAGTTTCAGATCTCACAATGTTTAAGGCTAACATAAGGGTGATACTTTTTAGAGAAAACAATCTAGGTTTTGAAAAGTGATTTAAACCCTCTTGGGGATATCGACAGTTTAGCAAGTTTTTGCTATCTGCTATGAAACTGGAATCAAGGGCTGAGAAATCAGGTTTCAAACAGAAAACAATTGAAGCACACCTAGTATAGTACTTGGCACAGGGACTGGAATGTACTAAGAGAGGTGGATGAATTTATCATATCAAAAACATGACTTTCCACCAGGATCTCTTTATTTTCATCAAGAAGCTTCAATATGGACAAGTCTAGCTCCTCTGCATTGGACTATTGGTGACATTGGAAAAGTTCTGTCTTCAGGCCTCAGTTTTCTCATCCATAAAATGGGAGAGGGTTGTTGGATATGTGCTTCTTTCAAATAGCTTTACTGACATAACTGGCATATAATAAATGGCATAGGTTTAAGACATACAATTTGAGAAGTTTTGACTTCTGTATTTGCTCATGAAACCATCAGCACAATCAAGATACTAAACATGTCCACTATCCCCAAAGTTTTATCACACCACTCTGTAATCTCCCACTCCTTCCATGTCATCTCCAAGGCAGATGCTCACTTGCTTTCTGTCACTATCAATTAGATTGCATTTTCTAGAGTTTTATATAAATGGAATGATACAGTACTTCTTTCACTCAGCATAATTATTTTGAGATTCATTCATATGGGAGCTCCTTAATTTTTATTGCTGAGTACTCCTCCATCCTATGGATATGTAACTGTTTATCTAGTCCCTTAATGATAGACATCTCGGTTGTTTCCAGTCCTGAGCTATTACAAATGCTGCCTTTTTAAGTCTTTGTATGGATAGCTGCTCTCCTTTTTTGGGTTAATAGTTAGAAGTGGAATGATCATGTGGTAGACATATGTTTAACTTTTTGGGAAACTGCCAAACTGTTTCTGATGTGTCTCTAAAATTGTACGCATCTATCAGCAGTGTATGAGAGTTCAAGTTCCTCCACATCCTTGCCAATACTTTGTATAGTCAGTCTTTAATTTCAGCTATTCTAATAGGTATGTGGGTATCTCATGTTTTAGGGTTTTTATTTCCCTAATGAATAATGGTGCTGAAATTTCATAGGCTTATTTGCTATCTGTATATCTTGTAAAATGTCTGTTCAAATCTTATGTCCATGAATTTTTTTTTTATCATTGAGTTATGAGTGTTCTTTATGTATTCTAGACGTCTTTCGTTAGACACATTTTAAAAATGCTTCCTCCCAGTATGTGGCCCTTCTTTCTCATTCTCTAAAAAAATATATTTAAAAGGGCAGAAGTTTTAATTTTGTGAAGTCCAATTTATCCATTTTTTTCTTTTATGAATTGTGCTTTTTCATATTATATTTAAGAATTCCCCCAAGTAACCCAAGGTCACAAAGATTTCCTCTTAGAATTTTTATAGTTTTAGGTTTTACATTTAGATCTATGATACATTTGAGTTTATTTTTGCACATGAGTGTAGGTTCATTTTTTGCGTATGAGTGTTTCAGCATGTTTGTTGAAAAGACAATCCTTTATTTACTGAATTGCCTTTGAACCTCTGTCAAAAATCTATTGTCACACAATGCAATGTATATATATGCCTTATTGTTGAACTGTACACCTGAAACACTATATTTCATTATCCAATGTTACCATAAAAAATTTAAATGTAAATTTAAAAAATCTATTATATATATTACATATATATAATGTATCTATGATTCCACTTCTGGATTCTCTCTTCTGTTCCACTTATCTGTCTATCTTTATACCAATACCATACTCTCTTGATTACTGTAGGTTAACAGTTATTCTTGAAATCAGGTAGCTAATACTTTAGCTCTCAATTTGCATTCTTGTTCCAAGTTATTTTGGTTATCCTAGGTCCTTTCATTTTCCTATAAATTTTTGAATCAGTTTGTCATTCTCCTTCTCTACACACACACCCTTAGGAGTTTGAGATTGCATTGAATCTATAGATTAAATTAGGAAGAACTGACATCTTAACAATAACGAGTTTTTTGGTCTGTGAACAAGATACATCTCTGCATTTAGATCTTAAATTTCAGCAATGTTTTGTAGATTTTGTTGTACATGTCTTACATAGTTTTTGTCAGATAAGTATTTCATATTTTGAAGCTATTGTAAATGGTATTAACTTTAAAATTTCAATTCCTCACTGTTTGTTGTTGGTTTATAGAAATACAACTGAGTTTTGTATATTAATCTTGTTTCCTGTAACAATGCTAGACTTTTAGTGGATTCCATTGGAGTTTCTATATAAATGTTCAACTCATCTGAGAATAAAGATAGTTTTACTTCTTTTCCAATCTGGAAAAGATGCACTATATGAGTCTGAGGAAGTTCCTATTTGTAGTTTGCTGAATTTTTATCAGAAATGGATGTAGGATTTTGTTAAATGCTTTTCTATGTGTATAGAGATGATCACATGATGTTCCTTTTTTACTTTGCTAACATGGTGAATTATATTGATTGATTTTCAAATATGAAGCCAACCTTGCAGTGCTGGATAAACCCTACCTATTCATGATGTATTATCCTTTTTATATATATTGTTGGGTCTTATTTGCTAAACTTTGTTTATAATATTTGCATCTATATTCAT